>CM031234.1:359212202-360412202 GCA_018340775.1 Taxus wallichiana var. yunnanensis | reverse complement strand
GCTCTAAACAATGATATGTTAAAAATAGTAAGTTCCTTGAAACAAAAAATTCTTAACATTCAGTATATCCAAAAATAATGATAAACACCAAACAAGGTTAATTGGGCAACTTTCTAAAAATAACAATTTTTAAAAAAGTAGATGTCCCAAAATATTAAATTTATAAAAATATAAAATCATCATCAGTAAGAGTAAACAAAGTGGATCAGGAGCTCGAGGAACAAGATTAGTGTAAAATTGATCAAAATTCCCAAAATAAGAACTCTAGCTTCCACCTGCTAAAAATAGAAAGTTTCAGATTCTAGTGAAGAAAGTTGTTGTTGGACTTTGTTTTCACTCATCTTGTTGATATTAGAAACACAAAGTTCAAATTCTCAGGTATGGAGACCATTTCAACATTGGTCACTGAATATCCAAGTGTGGGTGATAGTGATGTCACTCACATGGACCTAGAGGACCTAAAAATAGGATGCTCGGAGGACCCAGAGAGCTTGTTGAAGAGAATATTTTCACAAGTGGGTTGTTTACAAAAGGAGGCCATCCTTTGTCAATACAAAGTGTAGAATTGGTGATAGCATGTGCTCAACACTATGAGCTAGATTCCAAAATAGTAAGGGTAGATGAAAACTCCATCCTTGCAGTGTTCACCCCGAGAGGCATTCACAATGTATGCAGATTCTAATTGGCAACAACATGGTCATAATCTCAAAAGAGTTTGCATCTCATGAGTGGTTAAAAACTAAATCCTACCTCCATGGCCTCACATTGGGATCATGGTTAAAACAAGGTAGAAACCTCTCATGTATGCAAAAACCTTGTTGAGAAGTGAGTTTCACGAAGGGTTATTTAGATGCAATCATCTTGTTAAGTATGGTAATGGTTGAGGAGACAATGAAATACTTTCAAGATTGGATGTCATAATTCATCATCATTGCCACGAAAGGAAACCAGGTGGTAGATTGGGGACAAATCATAAGTGATAACCTTCACCATCAGTTTCTCCAGGTTTCGGTTCACAAATAAATTCACGATGACCTTGTACCTGGTATATGCTCTTGTCATCATAAGGCCATTTTCAGGCCTAAATATTGCTCAAAATGTTTCTTAGAAGGCATTGACTTGTGAAAGGTACCCTCAACTCACTTTCAAAGAAAGTATTCATCATTTTTCTAGGGTGAATGATACATTCACCATGTTCATCATCCGATTGTTAGAAGGCAATCCAGAACTAAGGTTATTTTCTCAAGCTATAACATTGATCGAGAAATACAAATTTTACTTCACTCAATTCACCACCTTTTCCTATATCAAGGTTTTAGGATTTGACCTCGCTCCTCAAGCTCCCTAGATATCTTAGTGACAAAATAGTGATGTTCAAGTTGTGTAGGTAGCTTGCTCAAGTCCACAATAGGTGCAAAAACCGCAAGACGAAATATGTTTCCTTCCCATTTCTCTTGGAATATTTTCATTCAAAAATCATATATGCCTCAAATCTTGAAGCTTCATTTACCTCCTTAAGTCTCTATTCATATACATCTAGGGCTGATTTTGACATCCGAAGCAAATCGAAACCTTCAATCTCCCTGAGTTGCACCATGTTCCCCATATTGAAGATTATTATGTCAACTTCCTGGATGACCTTGAGGTAAGAAAGTGATATCATATGTAGATGATTGTTGGTCAAATGAGAAGATTCAATTTGGATTGGTTCATGGAAAGTGTGGAAGATGATGGAACTAATTTGTTCGATCTTGAATACCAAGAAGTGAAGTCTTCACCTCTCCCACCAGTCTCATGGAGTGTTCATGAGTCAAGAGATATAATGAAAAGAAACAGTGATGTAGAGGTATAAAGAGTGGTTCAAGAGAAAGAGGGTAGTTTTCATAGAATCTAGTGGTCTTCAAACTCTTGTAAGGAAAACATCTTATCTTTCATCTTTGAAGGCACCCGCAAGAACTACGAGCTCCGCTCACTCAGGAGAGCCTGTGAAAAGGAAAACAATGGATACCGAAGGCCCTCACTATAGGAAATTTCACAGGAAATCAAAATTCATTCAGGACCCTATCAAAGACCTCGAGTAATGAGAGATATATCCTTCTCAACCTTTGGTTTCACATTAGTCTCCAAGCATCTCTTCTTCCTCTATGCCGAGTCAACTCACCCAATGCAGGAGGTAGTCCTCATGCCTTGAACTAGAGACTACAATCATACCTAGTGTCGAACCCGCAAAAACAAATATCTTTCCATGGATCTAAAATCTGATCAAAAGTGAGCCTCGAACATGTACAACAAGCATCAATACCCAAATTTTAGGCCATTTCAAAAATTATGAAGGTTAAATGAGGTAAGAAATCCCAAAAAACTTCTCACTTTTTTAGTGGTGCCTCTGGTAACCAATATGTAGAAGTTTCTTGCCAAAGGTGATAAATCCCATTAAGGAAATGACTCAATTGGACTATGAGATGACAACAATTCCCTTGGGGCTAGCAACACATGAAGGGGATGCTCATTTGTTTAAGGATTCTATTGCTCACTTCCTATGTTCAGTCATTCATGGATCCTAGTGTCATCCTAACTCTCCCTGCCGAGGACTTTATCCCAATCAATAGCTTCTATCTCGATTCAATCAATAAGGTACAAGGCTAATCAATGCAAGGAAGAGCCAATGATAGGTGGGTTGACAAGATCCTTAAGAAAGGTAAAATTTGTTTCCTGAGATTCTTTCATCATTTGAGTTTGTGTTTTCCACCACCACGAAAGTAAGGATGACCAAATATGAAATTGAGAAGGAAAAAATTCATTGGGACCAAGTGTTTCCATTGGTGATAAAGATGGGTAACCTTGATTCTTTTGTGTTGGTGGGAAAAAATGTGTTCAATTCTATAATTAAGAATATGTCCCCAATTTGGTCTCAAACATTGGTTGCCCAATATGAGATGTTGAACAATGCTCTTGAGGAACTTGACACTTGTGATGAGCTCAATTCACAGATGTGGTAAAACATAAGTAATGGAGTGAAGAAGCTTGGAGAAGCACCTCCAGTGAATGAGAATTCCTTAGTGGAAGATCTTCTGAAACCATTTGAATATTTGGTCAAGAAAGAAGTTGGAGATCCCTTTTCTTTCAATGAGGACACCTTGGAATCTCTTTTTGAAATTAGGTGTGCTATATATTATATAACCAAACTTGGTTAGTAATGAGCATCAAAACTTGGTTCAAGTAATGAAAAAACATCAACACTACTTCTAAGACTTGGATCAAGGCCTTAAGCTTTGTGTGCATCCCTCAAATGGAGAAAGTGACTCTTGCAACAACTCACTTCAAGTAAGGAGTTCAAGGATGAATAATTTTTCCCAAATTCACTCCCACAAACATCATCAACAAGCAGATCTTCATCAACTGATGCTTCTTCTCCATCGGTATGATCTTCTCCCCCTCTTCTTCTCTCCTCCTTCCTTTCTCTCTCATGTCCTATTTCTTCATTGGGAAGGTACTTTTCACTTTTTATCTTATTCATTTAAATGTGACCTATAGTCAAACATTGTAATGACTTCTCTTTAATTGATAAAAGAGACTCACTTTTCATTCCTAGGAATGTGAAATGTCACAAGTTGTAAAGGTAAGTGAAAAGTCATGTGGGGTAGAGGGTAGATGAAGAGTTTTTGTAAAGTTATATATTTGGATGACTCCCTCATTCTAAAGGGTTGTCAATTTGTGAGTCTCTAAGTAGATAGCTATTGCACTACTAAGAAGCAAGAAAAAGATAGCATTCTTCCATTCCTTTTCTCTATGTTTCCTCTATCTCTCTACTTTTTAGCTTTGTGCACATGATAATCTTGTACAACCAAGGAAGGTGTTAGTGCCTTTGATGAATGGATTAATGGAATTTTGTGTCCATGATTTATTGTGTCTTGTCATTGTTAGCAAATTTGTTTTCTTCTAATTGAGTGTGGATTGATTTTGGTTAATGCTTGTGAAACTCTGTTAGTGCCTATTTACAAGATTAACCCCTTTCTCTTAAGTTCTTACTCCCCTTCACCTTATCTCTCAAGAAAATTCCTCCCTTATACTAGGTGCAAGTAATTTACCATAGGTCTAGTGGAGTAGTCTTGTGTGATCCTCGGATTTATGGCCACCCATGATATTTGTTTTATCTACATTCAATAAATGGGATCCTCCCCATCACAAAGAGGAGGGACATAGTCCTAGAGTGTTGGTGAAAATCAACTAATTTGTCCTTGCAAAAAATTATTTTGTCAACATAAATAATAAGGGGAACCACCATAAATTGTGGTTAATAAAAGAGATCCTAGATTAAAACCCCCTCCCACCCATTTAAAATGAGGTTTGATAGCTTAAAAATTCCTTCATATATTTTCATCAACGAAGGACCCCTCAATTTTTAGTACGAGTGAAATGATGATCAATATACAAAACCCTATATTTTTGTAGCAAGTTTCATCATAAGGATATCCTACTAAGATATAATGCCTCAATAGAGTCTTCCAAGCTTCATTGCCTTCGATAACACAAACTACCCATTCAGCGCATAGAGATATTACTTTTCTTATAAATGGAAATGACTCCCATCCCTCCTTTGTCTTGTTGAAGATAACAAACTTCTTGAGCCACTCGATGAAAACCTCTAGTCTAATCGCTTAATAAGCTATTTTACAAATCATAAAAAAATATTTTTTTATTTTGATTGTTTAGATCATTGATTTTTTTCCCTGGTTTTCATATTATAGGTTAAGGAGTCTTCACCCTCAATAAAGTAGTTACATATTTTAAATATTAATATGTATTTTTCCAATGTTAATAAATAACTAGTGCATATATTGTAAATATATTTCTTTGACAAACATTGAGATGTCCCAATTGTTGTAAACATTTCTTCATACCTAGGTTTCATCTTATTTATGTTTATGGATTTAATCTACCGCTTTTGTTTCTAACGTTCGTTCAAAGGGTTTTGCTCTGGGCCTTCTCAATAAGTAGTTCATATTTTTATTTTACAAATCATAAAAAATATCTCCCTGCAGAGGGATTTTAGCTATTTTACAAATCATCCGTTTTAAAAAATCTTCAATATATTTATTTTAAAATTACTAAAAGATATAAATTTAAAGGATCCTAAATTGGATTTTTCACATACCCCACTAATTAACAATGTTGTTACATTCTCCATAAATTTCCCACTAACTACTAGTAGATGGTCAAAAGCGTTTATCAATAAAAAAAAAAAAACTAAAAGATATAAATTTCAAGGATCCTAAATTGGATTTTTGGTTAACCTAGATCGTTCCCCATTGCATTGAGCTTGAAAAATTATTGGAAAAAGGGGCTCCAAACTCCACCACAAGGTTAAGACATCACAATTTTTTGATTGCCTTCTTCTAAGTAAAAAGAAAAACACCTCCTTTATTATAGCCAAATGGATGTCAAATCTAAGGTTGTCCATTTTTACTAACAGTTCACACTATTAGACTCCACCATCACCCTAATTTTCCATTATAGGTCATGTTTATCGATGTAATTAGGAAAATATGTCTTCTAAGGACTAATAAGAATGTGCTTAACCCTAAACTAATTTTCTAGTTCAATTTAATTAGGTGTAAGATATATTAGAGTTTATTAATGATCTAACAAGGATGATGTAATATAAACACTAAAGTAGATTCACAACTCAAACCACATTTGGAAAATTGACATACATCACTTAACCTAACATGCAATCAAAAGTACAAAATGGAGATATATATGCACTTAACTTGTCACAACTAATTTCTAGAAAGATTTAGGAGTATGCACCAGAGAAACCTGGAAGAACTAAACTTGATATGTCTTCACAAACTAAGTTAGAACTTGAAATTTTCCCGGTTCAGACCATAAAACATATTCAAACCCATACTATATGTTCTACGACCTTCCATGCGGTCTTGGATTTACTCTAAGTTAGCTTTTGAAACTTTATGGGTTGCTCACCTTCCTAAATTTATCTCTCTTTGTCAAACCCTAGTTGTTGTCACATATGCAACAAATATCTTTGTGTGAACTAATCATCATCTTAAACCCTACCTATAGATGAAGAGTTCTATATAACAAACATTAGAAAGGGTTTGGGCACCCCATGCATCGTTGACATTAGAACTACTCGAAGAGGCCTTAAATTGCATGTCGATCTCCACCTAACATGTGATATCTAGATAGATCAATCAAATTTGGTAATTACTTTGAATTTACTTGATTTGAATTAGATCTTACTAAAAACATCATGAGAGAGAATGTTTGGATGTTTGTAGATGAGGGATGTGGCTCCCTTGACCTAATTTTTAGCTTCAAAACTAATGTGGGTATGACCTTAATAATTGTATATGTATAATTCCAAGATTCAAGGAGCTTTTGATGCCTTTTGTAATTGTATGAAGTGAGTGATCTAGTGCATTACCTTAAGAGTTCCATGTTAGCAAATGAGGTAGTGTTTACTTACTTATATAGAGTTCAATAAGATGATTTATCTAAGAAATGATGACCCACATAAAGTATAATACCTAAAGAAAGATTTGAAATTTGAAAGACATGTCGGTCCAAGACCATACAAAAGGTCATGTGGTCATATGGTACAATCTTGGATAGGAACATGGAATATGTTAAATTAAGATTAGAGCTGGTAAAAGGATGTATTTATTTATTTAATGTATTGAATTATGAGATGTCTTGACATGTTAGTGTGTAAAGATAAACAAGCTAAACAATGGACCTCAAAAAGTGCTAAACAAGAATGGAGAAGTTGTGTCTAACATAACAAGAGTGCATAGTCAAATCAGGGTTTCAAAGTGCAAATACCAAATTTGAGTGTCTACATTTCCCCCCTTTAAGTATGAAATTGAAAATTACATGCTTAAAGGAAAATTGTACCTGAGTGTGTAAATACACTTTGTCTTTGCTTTGAATGCTTATTTTATAGTTGTGTTTTTGTGTTTGTGTTGGCATGCTCCATGATGAATCTTGTAATACAAAGTGTAGTCAATGTCCATAATAAATAATTGATTATAACTTAAATAAAACTTGTAACAAAAAATATTTGTATTTGTATATATGTAAAGTGAAAAGATGTAAACAAGGAAATAATACACTTGTTTATTTATACTTTGAGATTTGTATTTGTTGAACTTCACTGAAGGATTAGGGGTGATCACCCCTTATCGTGTTGAGGAGAAACCAAGGTATTAGGTGCATGCAACCCAACACGAAAATGTGCAAGAGAATGAAGAAGAAAGAGGTACAAGTGTACCCCTACAAAAGGAAGAAGACCATGTATCAAAGTTATTCAACAACTATGATATCTTCCCCTTAAAGTGTAATAGGAGAGGAAAGCCTACCCATGAAATTCTTAGCTACTTCATTGCCTTCCATAACCCCACGGATCACACCACTGCAAATGGATCTAGACCCAATTTTGCAAATAAGGACATATAGTACCAAAGAGAAAAGGTGCCCCCAAACTCTTCCCATTTTCCAGGAAATTGAGTATGTACTGAAACAAACAATAAAATATGATGAAAATGTGCTAACAATGATGAACAAGGAAGAATACCCATGCCACCAACATTTTTGAAATTAAAACTAAGATTGGGTCTGGTGTGAAGATGGAGTGAAGGATTTCATGCCCCCTATACTGATATGAATTATGAAAACTTACGTAAAACCCGTGTGTACAGTGAAAATATGAATATGCTGAAATATTTTGTTAAAATTTCCCGATCGAAATGTATAGGGTCGTGGATTGTACCATACAATCTTGACCAATGTGTATAATTTTGACCATGTGTTGATTTTGCCAAAATTAAGTGTGAAATTGTATTTATGAGTGCATGTACCCTGTTTGTACCTATATTTGCCCCCAAAATTTTGTTTTGTGTCTACCGAAAATGTAAAATAAACTTGAATAGATGACCCTCTTTTGAGAAATGTGAAAACCATGTTTGAGCATGTGGCTCAAAAGAAATAGGTGTGAACTACATAAGGAGATGTCTGAGGAGTTGTGTAAAGTACTGAAGAGGTGACCACCTTGGAGAACATGTACCTACAAAAGGAAATGTGTTTTGTGCACAATGACAAATATGGTACATAAAAAAATGATGCTAACAACAAGTAATTATAATAGTAACAAAAGCAACTAGCAGAAATATTATATGTAGATAAATAGAAACAACATCCATATAGTCAAATTGCAAAACAATGTCATACAAGAGCATACAAAAGGATTTTTGAGGCTTGAAAACATGGGACACCCACAGTGTCACAAGATAATCAAGGCTCGTAGGCCTGCAAACAAGAGCAATAAATTGCAAACAAGATAGGCATGATGTCTGCAAACATGAGACACCCCCATGTGTCATAAGATAATAAAGGCACATAGGCTACAAGTAAGGAAAAATAAAGTAATAATACACACATAAGTATGTATACAAACCATGTCAAAACATGATAATATGATGCAAGTAACCAACATAGGCAAGATAGATGAACCAAAATATGTCAAAGTTGCACAAGACACATGTGTTAGTATTATTAGGTGAGAAGTAACAAGTATACAATGTAGATAATTCAACGTAAATAAGGAAGTGTAAATAAACTATAATAAGACAATAAAACTTGTATGATATGGAGGATTTCCTCCAAATTATGTAAATATAAGGAGACATGAGTGCCCCTATAAGCATGTATCGATTGCACCGAGTGAACACATGCATGCAAAACAATAAGGCATGTTATCTATAAAAGAAAAGTGACAAACAACATGCATAATATAAAGTGCTAATAATCAAGTAAAATGCATAGGTCTTGATTTTTGATTAACTAAAAATAGACTGACTAAGAACTGCAGGGGATAATTAATGTAAGCTATGAACAAATGTAATAAAATAGATAAATGCAGTAAAGAATTATGCAAGAAAGTTAAACAACTATGTAAAAGGAAATGCTAACCCTAATATGTAAAAGAGAGTAAGGAAAGAACTCTGGCTGATAATAGATGCCTATTGGAGAGTGTCATAGAGGTGGTTGGAAAAATTAGGAGCAGGAACGACTATGCAAAAGTCCCGAAAAGAGTGGATTTGGATTATTTCTCTTGATTAGAGCACCTGGAGGAGGATTGGGGCACCTATGGGCACTCCGGTCTACAATATAGGCACTCTGGTCTATGTAAAAGCTATGAAACTGGTTTTACAGGGTTAGAAGGTGGTCTAAAACCCTCATTGTGTGTCGCATCAACTTCACTCATCTCCGCGTTGAATTTTTCCAATACTCCAAGATGAATAAAATACCTACAAGAACCCAAAACAAACATCAAACCCTAAGAAAAAATACATATGAAGGGGTTGGAATGTCCTCAATGACCACAATGGTGGATTTATTAACTGAGTGTTGAACTACATCTCAAACACAATGTAGTTCTATGTGCAAGTGTGTGTGAACATGCCCTAGGTTTCTCTTGTGTTAGTCACACTTTGTGAAGTAGCGAGTAATAACTATGTGTAGAAAATGTAATAGAATGTGTGCATGGAATAGAATATAATCCCTCCCCCTATGAAGTGTGATGTAGATGTCCTAGCCTTGATGATGGAGCTATGTGGATGCAAGTGATCTCCAATGCAATAGATGGATGCAACTCTAGATGGAGTGATAGTAGTAAGTGATGTTAGGTCCCTCATTATGGTCTCATAACTTTATATTTATAGGGTTCTCTTGATCTAATTTTGTAATTAACCCGAAAAGGTTGACCATAAGAAAAATAAAGATTCCAAATGGATAGAAAGATCCCAAAAGTGGCGAGAAAGTGTGAAAAGGACCAAGGTGCCCCTAGTGGGACCATGGCACCCAAGGGCGCCCTAATACTAGCCCGGTGCCCAAATGAGGCTAAAATGACAGGAAATGGCCGAAACAGATTGGGCATGTGGCTGAAAAGGGGCGGTAATGACGAAATAAAATAAAACAAGATGACCAAAAGATGGGGGTTAATTAGTAATTTCTTCACTCAAGAACCTTCTAAATAATAGTATGAAACTAGGATAAATAAATGTCTAAAGTGCATGATTTTGTGACTACAATTTTGTATTTTTACAAATATTCAAATGTTTTTGTACAATCACAATCTATAGATATGTACAAAAGATGTTGGGAGCAAGAAAGCTACCAAGTTTCATCAAAGATATCATCAATACTAGGGTCAAACCTAGTAGGGAAGGGTCTTCCATATTATGGAGCTTAGTGTAATGAAGGCTAAGGCAGTCCAATATGCCAAAAATAGTACAATGTTGTGATGTATTATTCATCAATGTAAGGAGTGCCTTGGATTTTCATAGTATGAATTCGATGTGTTTTGTTGGGTTGATAATTAGGGAATGATAATTATAAATAATATTCATGTCAGTGAGCAAGGGGGAAACAATGCTAAAGTTATCTAGAGTGAGTGTGTTAGAGATATGTCATAGTCAAGATCATCCAAAAGCCAATAGAAATGGTTGGGGATTAAGAGATAACCAAACTTTAGTGGTGATGAGATAGAGGCTAAAGGCAACCATGAGCATAATATATCCTTGAAAAGTCATTATGGTTGTAAGAAGAGGTGTAATATACAAATGTGTAAGTCCTAAAGAGGGTATAGTCTCATAGGTACAAATATTCTTGGTTGTGTATAAATTGAGTGGCACATGTGGCCAATATTGACCATGAATGTAAACAGTACTATTAAAGATATCAAAAATGTGGTGGCTCACTAGAGATACGTAAATTGGTAAGTTATGATTGTATGGAGGAGGGTGTAGCTATAGGTAATAAAATAATATATTCCCGTGTTTAAGCTCATTGATTAAGTGGATCAAAAATTGGAAATGATTTGTGTCATGTCGTAAAAGTGATGATAGTGGCAAAACATGATGCCATGTTGGTGGGAGAGCATCAAATTATAATGATGTCACTTATAAGGCAAAGTGAGGAAGCCATAATTAAGAAAAATATGCAATAAACTATGTTGGGTATCAAGATGATATTAGATGGCAATATGATGTACTAGCCATAGAGAATCCAAAGTATTGACCATTTTTTGTAGGGGTTTGATCGTACCAGTATTAAAGATATCATTTTTAATCTAATAATGCCCATGTCAAGTAGAGACATAGAGGGAATGAAACATATAGATTCATGTTCATCGATTGGGTTAAAGTTGAGGTTATACAAACTATCATTATTGAGGTCAATGATGTTCCATCGTTATTAGTAGAATACTCAAGTACATCAGGCTACTAAACAACATCATCTAATAGAGGTGTAGTAACTACGGGTTCATGAGAGATTGGCGAAGGTGAGGGAATTAGGGTAGTGCTAAGAGCTATAGAATTTTATTTAGGCAAGGAAAAAATGGTATCGAAGAGTGTATGGTTTCACCAACATAAGTATCAAGATGTTCTATAGGAATAGGTTGTAATGACAAAGTGATAGAAGGAAGTTGTGGATAGGACATGTCAAGCTGACAATACTAAATGGGTCATGATCGACATCTATGGTGTGCTCAAAACTATTGTGGAGGAACTTAACACAATAGGGAAAGTAGAAGGAATAACATGCATATCATGTATCCAAGGGCGACCTAAGAGTAAGTTGTAACGAAGGATATTATCAAAGATATGAAACATGGTTTCGCAATGTCTTCGGACCATATTGGTGAAAAATATTGTCGGTATGGCAACTTAGGTGTCTCCACCAACGTTCATGGGGCTAGGCCCTCTACATTGAATGGTGTAACTCCCATTATTGAAAGTAAACTAATCCTAATCCTATATAAATGATGTTGGGTAGACAAATTGATCGGGGATCACACAAGGACACTCCAATGAACCTGTGGAAAAGTGCTTGGATGGGGTACAAGGGAGGAAATTACAACGATGGGAGGAAATGAGGGAAATTAGGCAAGGAATATTATTGTCATGAGTAGATTACAAAGCTCACACCTAAGTAACCGGAGTATTTCAACATTCAATATAGAGGAAAGAACAATGAAGTTATCTAGTAAGATGGAAAACCTAGACACCAAGTTCTCATATTCATCTACTGAAGATATAAATCTCTTGCATCACTATGCTTGTAGAGTGCATAAAAGAGGGAAATGGAAGAAACATGAGATGCCTATAACAACTATGTTTATTGTGTCAACGATGAGAGGAAACCATGTATACAAAGTTGCACACATTCATGCATCTTGGAAAGTAGAAACTTTATTCCTTGATTGACATTTACACAAGTTGTACAAAAAAAGGGGAAAAGAAGAAAGCATGTAGAATAAATGTAGCTCTATTTCACGTAGATTGATGACACAAAGTCCAACAACATATTACAATCCAATATTTCTACTAAGTACAAAATTTTCAAGATGTAATTTTCAAGATCTAATTTCCCTCCTTTCCCCTCATCGTTGTAATTTCCTCCCTTGTACCTCATAAAAGAACTTTGCCACAGGTTCAATGGAGTGTCCCTATGTGATCCCCACCAATTTGGCCACCCACAACATTTAGATAGGATTAGTATTATTTTACTTTCAATAATGGGATTCACACCATTAATGCAGAGGGCATAGCCCGTGAATGTTGGTGGATATGCCTAATTTTCCATATCTGAAAATTTTCTCACCAACATTTTTGGTGTTTGTTGGAATTTGTGTCATCAATATACATGAAATAAAGCTACAATTTCTTCCACTTTCTTATTTTCCCTTACTTTGTACAACTTGTGTAAATTTCAATCAAGGAATAGAGTTTCTGCTTTCCAAGATGTATGAATGTGTGCAACTTTATATGTATGGTTTCCTCTCATCGTTGATGTAATAAAATAGTTGTTATAAGTGTCTTTTGTTTCTTCCACTTCTCTATTTTATGCACTTTGCAATCATAGTGATGTAAGAGCTTTGTATCTTCGGTAGATGAATATGAGAACTTGGTGTCTGGGTTTGTCCATCTCACTAGATAGCTTCATTGTAATTTCCTCTATATTGAATGTTGAACTACTTTAGTTACTAGGTGTGAGCTTTGCAATCTACTCACAACAATAATCTTCCTTTTCTAATTTCCTCCTTTCCCCTCATCATTGTAATTTCCTCCCTTGTACCCCATACAAGCACTTTGCCACAGGTTTAGTGGAGTGTCCCTGTGTGATCCCCGACCAATTTTTCCACCCACAACATTTAGATAGGATTAGGATTAGTTTAATTTCAATAATGGGAGTTACACCATTTAATGTAGATGGGTATAGCCCATGAACGTTGGTGGAGACACCTAATTTGTCCACCGGACAAATTTTCTCATTAACATGCCAACATGAATATTCAAAGTAATAGTTACCAATGTGGAGTAGGTAATATTATCGAAGATGTGAATAATAGTAATAATAATATTGATCACATTGGGGAAAGGCCCATTTTTTAATCAAGACTAGATCCATTATTAATCAAGACCTGCTTAATTAGAAAACATTAAACATGTATGGTGATAAAAAGAGGCGGGCATGCATCGTAACATAAAGAGTAGGGATATCAGTGGCTTTGAAGGTGATATCCTACTCAAGGGCTTCAAAATTATCCATGAAAGAAGCACAAGTAACTGGTTGATTATTACTAGGTAATGTAAATGATCCAAAGAAGATTGAAGAATATCCATATATACTAGAGTTTTTTGGAGGAGCTCCAAGAGAGATATCTTAGCAAGAGTATTATTAAGTTGTTCTAATAAGTCATATTACTTGGAAGGTACAATTACCTTATCCATAGGGGTTATAGGTAGAGGTGGAAAAGATGAGTTTCCCTTGATAAGTTACCATGTGCAATGTGTGGTAACAACATTAACAAAGTGGAGACTATAGAGATGGATGGATGGAACCTAGTAGTAACAGAATGGCTTTAGAGTGTATATCTACACAAGTGAGGGGGTATCAACCATGTGGAAAGTAGGATCAAGATAAGAACTCTTACCGATAAGCAAAGCATCAACATGGACCTAGTTAGAGGGATATTTGCCAATGTTAGCATATGGGGAGATTTATTAGACCTAAATCAATGAGCATAGAAGATAGAAGATAACAACATGGTGATATAGATGAAAAATAAGAATAGAACACCGAAGAAGAGCATAAGAAACCCCTTAGAGCATTAGGGTTGGGTATCAGTAGGCCTAATACAAGGAACTAACAAGATCTTAGGTTAGTGAAAAGTTCAATCAAAAGTGGGTTCACCAAAATGTTTAACCCTAAATTAAATTTCTAGTTCAATTTAATTAGGTGTAGGATATATTAGAGTTGATTATTGATCTAACAAGGATGATACAATATAAACACTAAATCAAATTTATAACTCAGATCAGATAAGGAATATTACCATACACCACTTAACCTAACATGTAATTAAAATTACAAAATGGAGGTATAGAGGCACTTATCACAACCGATTTTTAAAAAATATTTGGAACTGTGCACCAAAGAAAATGGGTGAACCGAAATTGAGAGGTCTTTACAAACCGAGTTGGATATGGAAATATGCCTAGTCCAGACCGTATCATACAATGAAAGACCTTTTTATGGTCTTGGACCTAATTTGAGTTAGCTTTGAAACTTTTTGCATTGCTCACCTTCCTGGATTTATTTATTGATGTCAAAACCTAGTTGTCACATATGAAATTAAGATCTCTATGTGAAATGATTATTATCTCAAACCCTATCCATGGATGAAGATTCCTACAAAAAAACATTATAAGGTTTATGGGTATCCTCTGTACGATGTCGACATTGACACTACTCTAAACATGCCTCAAACCGCATGTCATTCTCTACCTAACATGTGATATCTAGATAGATCAATCAGATTTGGAAATTGCTTTGACCATGCTTTCTTTGATTTGGCTCTTGCTAAAAAACTTGGAGAGAGGATGTTTGGATGCTTATAGATGAGAGATGTGGTTTCCTTGACTTGTTTTTAGCTTTAGACCTTATGTGGGTGTTGCCCCAATGACTGTGGATGTATAATTTTGAAATTTAGGGAGGTTTGGATGACTTTTACAAGTATATGAAGCAAGTGCTCAAGTGCCTTAGGAGTTCTAGGTTAGCAAATGAGGTTGTGTTTACTTGCTTATTTATGGTTTAGTAGATGATTTATCTAAGAAAGGTCAACCCAGAGAAAGTATAAGACCCAAAGAAAGATTTTAAATTTGGAAGACATGTCGGTCTAAGACAGTACAAAGAGGGTCAAGATCATATGGTATGGTCCTAATCATATTATATGGTCTTGGACATGAACATGGAATCTGCTGAATTAAGATTGAAACTAGTAAAAGGATATATTTTTATAGGTTTAATGCATTAAATTCTCAAGACGTCTCAGCGTGTCAGTGTGTAAAGATAAACAAGCTAAACAATAGACCTCAGAAAGTGTTAAGTGGGAATGGAGAAGTTGTGTCTAGCATAACAAGAGTGCATAGTCAAATCAAGGGTTGTCAAATTGTAATACCAAATTTGAGTGTCTATAGAATGTACCACTTCCTCTATTAAACATGTTTGCAACATTTCTCATTTAGTCAAAAAGGATGGATACCTTAGGTTTTCTATTAATACTTCTCATATACACAAGTTTTTCATGAGATAAGAGGTAACAAAGATATTTTATATGGGAGAAGAGAAGCTTACATAACCATGATAGGCATGTTATCCCACTCATGGCAGTAGGAGATCTTGTTATAAGAGTGTGGGAGTTCATGGTCATTTTTCCTATTCATTTCTTTAAAAGATACATTTTTTTACTTTGTTGTATATATTTGTCTCATGTTTTTGTATTCTAAATTAGTTACAAATGAGGTTCTAACATATTTTGAAGTGGTTGCAACATTTTGATCCTTCGTATTATTCCCACATGATATTAGAGCTAATGTTTTTGTAATTTTTCACTATTCTACGTATAGAAACATGCATTCGTTCAATGCATCTTGATAATTTGTTGTAATGTGAATGGTTTCTAAATGTAGGGAAAATAATTTTTCTCATATGGATTAATGGAAAAAATGTTAGGTTTTTAATTTAGGGGTGAATCTCATGTTTTGGCCTCTTTTCCTTTTGGGGATGTTTTACAATTTTGGTAGAGTTGTAGAATTTGTACATGTTGGGCACATTTTTTTCTATAAAACTAGGACAAAATGTGAATTTAAAAAATAATTGAACTATAGATTCTTGGGTGCTTGTTAACAATCCCCAAAATTTGCCATTTCTACCATTTTTGGGGAAACCTCGTGCATGATTTTTCATGACTTTCAAGGGTTCTATTTTGTAATAAAGTCATAGTTAATTTTGTTTTTCAACAATTTTCCAAAAACTAAGTACAGTGGGAGTATCATTCAAGTTTCCCTACTCAACCGAGCTTATTCTCACCTTATCTCCTTTCCTATTAAATTTTGCATCCAATTTGGTGTGCTTTCATACCCACCACCCTCTTTTATGATCCTCGTTGGTTATTTTCACCCTTTATCACAATCTACTCATTTCCACTTGTGATTTGTATTACACGTTTCCACCCACTCCTTGGTTATGCTCCACTTTTATCTCTCACACATCATTATTTCACTCTTCCTCTACCTAGGATCTTAGAAATATCTTTGTGGAAATCCCACCATCTCAATGACTCCACTTATCATTTTCAATATTTTGACTTTTGATGGTGGGTGGTCACACCCCCTCATAAAACTCTTTGTGATTGTGTTCTACAGTAAAGACCTCCTATAGAGAAGCCCACTTCTTCAATGGTTTATAACTCATAAACTTTGTATTGGATCTCTATGCCATTTATTTTGTAGTTGCAAGATATTTTAGTAGATTCTAAATTTGAGATGACATTTTATTCAAAATTTATGGAATATATTTTTATCTCTCACGAGACTTACTATTCCCATTTGACAATCATATTTACAATCACTTACAAGGCATTATGTTGCCTATTCACTAGACTATTGTTGTCCAAAATAACCCCTTGGATATTTTGGCAACTTTGCAGATTCCATTATAGCTTTGGCATCATGTTTTGTGGCCATGCACGCTTCGTCTTCTTCTTTGGAGCAATACCTTGGTTGTAATTCCTCATGCATGCTTGTGTGCTATGCTTGCTTCCTTTTGGTCCCTCGCATCCTTCTACACATGTTTCACGTGATTGTATTCCTCCTTTCCCCTTGCAAGTCCGCTTCCTTTACGTGTTTGTTTCTTCTATCCCGGGCACTATGCATCCTCTCATGCGCAACCACATGCTCTCCTTGTGTCTTTGCAAGCCTTTTACATGCCTCTTATGCATGTCTTTTCCTCCCGAATCCCACGCACTCCCTCATGCATTCCCATGAGTCCTCTCTACATAGTTTCTATTCTTTATGCAATTAATTTCACGTGCCGATCCTTACGTGATTTCCCTTTATTCATGGCATGCTTGCGTGTGTGCCATTTTCATCCACGCTCTCGTGCTTTCCCTCATGTGTACTTACGAGATTCCTCCACATAATTACATTATTTTCTAACATTTCTCTTATAACCCCTACTTTCACTCATGTACCTCAGACATCAATTCTCGTGCCAATCCAAGTATGACACGTCTCTAACTCTGGGGACTTAGCAAATAATGTGCATTTTCAATGGTGAATGGAAAACTACCATCTATTATCAAATATTTGTAGTGAATAGAAACATGACACATGGCAGATCCCCTATGCATGCATTCAACCTTTAGATCCCCACGACTAATCATATGGTGTTATGTGTCTAGCGTGTTGCCCTCATACTACAAATATTTTAACAACCAAATCTTTTGACTCAAAACTCCAAATGAGGCGTGGTTGGTCTTGATGGAAATCTCTTGACGTAGGCTACACTTTAGGATCTTTAAAAATCATAATTTGGTGGGATTTGGTAGGTGAAAATAGGAAACACAATTCATGCCATTAATGTGCAGTACAAACAACTCAACCACCCAAATTTAATGAAATATGGTCTCTTTCATTGTTCTACAAAAACTTGATGTGGGGAATGAATTTGAAAAGAGTTCCAAGAATTTAATACATCTTGTTGGTGGTCACAACCTTGAATATGAGTTTCCCTCTCTTTTCCTCCCATTTATCTCTCCCATTTTCTATAAATTGTAATGTAATGCCCATTTGTAAAGGTTGGATGCTCTTGGAATGCAAGGTTGTTATTCATAGTAGTGAATTAGTGTTTTGAGTTGTAGCCTTATATATGAATCATTGCAAGTGATTTTTCCTCCCTCCTCCATTGTAATGGATTGTGCATCCTTTTGAAGCAATAAATTTGTGTTTTGTGGCTATTCTCTTCCTAGCATGTGTTTATTGCATTTTCTTTCCTCTCCATTACTATTGTGGTATGTTGTGCATGTTTTCTCTCTTCACGGGTTTTATTTTTGTTGTGCTCCATGAAAATGAGAGTTTGAATGTATATATTAGACTATGGCACTCAAGTATGCCCTCTCCTCCTTCATTTCCCCCATTTTCACTCATATGAGAGTGTCTTTCCCCTTCTTTCTAGTGTTATCACCCCCTTAGCTTATGATTTCCCTTTTCATGCATCTTTCTTCCCCGTTGTCCCTTGGTTGTTATAGTAGGATTAGATAATTCCATTTAATTCATTAAGAGTATTTTTAGCATTAGAAATAGGTAGAGGAAGTTGACCTTCTTTGGAGGTATGTCTAAGCACAAGTCCCACAAATTGGAGATAGTCCCATGTTGTCTCCAATTTAATTTAAATTGAATTAAATCTAATTTTAGAGTAGCTATACTGTAATGAATAATATGCAAGTGATAGAATACAAGAAATAGACAAGAAATAATCATGCAAAGATATGAAACCCTAAGCGAGAGAAAGAGAGAGGGTGACTTAGTTGATTTTGTGCAATCTAGAGATGATTTAGGTTGAGTATCTTTTGGAAAATCTAGAAACAAGTGTCGCTCAAGCCTCACTACAAGTTTTAGACTCAACAATGTGTAGGACATGAGTGCCCATGGGAGGATAGGAGTGCCCAGTGCTAATGAATGATCTAGGCACTAGTGTTCACTAGGGTGCTCAGGTTCTGGTCTTTTCTAGGTTGGAAGATCTTCATTGTTTATCCTCTTTTGTTGTTATGATTTCACTCCAATATCACCGATTGTACCTATAACCTACAAAATAGATACTAGCTACACATACCCACAAACCACATCAAACCTAATAAAGAAGATGCAAAATGGGGATTCAGATTGACCCCGACGGTCACCTGAAGAGTTATATTACAACCGAGCACTACACTACATTTTACACTCCATGTAGGTCTTTATGTATGTGTGTGTAATTATGCCCTTGTGCAAGTTACACTATGATAACATGATAGATCTAGATTACTCCAAGTATGCAAATGTGTGATGTGGAATAGAATGAACTTCCCCTCCTATGTTGTGTATGTAGAGTGATGCAACCCTTGTCCCTTATATGGATGTGCTAGATAGATGATTTGTAATGATCTTGTTCCTTTGAATACAATCTTAGGTGATAGTAGATAATGCTTAGTGCTTGGCCCCTTATTTGAGAGCAATAACTAAGTATATATATGATTCCCTTGTTTGAATTTTGTAATTGAAAACTGAAAGGCCAACCCAAAGTACTAAAAGATGACCAAGAAGTAAAAGAGACCCAAAATGGTAAGAAAAGGATAAAGAAGGTCAAGAGTTCCCAGAGAGGACAAAACGAGCGCATGCTTGCTTCTTTCCTAATTGGGGCTAATGTCTGAGTCCATAAAGGATAAATCATTTGAATTTTGGCAAGGTTGTAAGATGTGTAAGACTAGTAAGAATGAAAGAGATAAAGAAAAAAGGCCAAAAGGAGTTATCAACCACTAGTTTTCTTGCTTAGGAATCATGTATACATTAACATGCTTTAAGACCTAGAAATGTACCCAAGTGCATAGATTTTGTGTCTACATTTTCCCCTACTTTATGTTGTTGAGTGAATACTGATAGCATAAAATAGATAGAAGATGAGTGCCTTGTAATCCTATAGAGAAGAGTGTAGTAGATAGCGTGCCGAGTAGATAAGTGAAGCATGAAGTGATCGTAATGTGAAGTGTGGAGACTAGGAAGGGGAGGTAGACCCTAGGGGTGAAGTGTATGTAGTAATGTGTGTTGTTGGAGCTTATGCTGTTGATGTGGGTTGCTTCTTGTTGCGTATAAGGACGGACTTGCAAAAGAAGAGCAAGAGAGTTGTCAAAGTCCCCTATATGAAAATCAGAGTAATGTATGTATAAATAAGTAGAAAGTGTGTAAAGGAAAGAGTGCACATGATGTGTAAGAGAGTATGAGATAGAAAATTGTCTTGTTTGCTTTGGAGATGTTGCTAGATTATGGGTGCTTTGTTTCAATGTGTGGGGTTTTTAGTGATCTCATGCCAAGAGTGAGTTTTTTTGTGCGATCTCATGCCAAGAGTGAGTTTTTGGGCGATCTCACACCAAGAGAAGAGTTTTGGGGAGAGAGGTCTAGTTTTTCTCTCCTTCCATGATGTTTCCCAATAAGCACCATTGTTGATGGTACATCCCTGATTTGTAACTTATTGTTCTTGTTGTTCCCATCATCATAACCGATTGAATGCATTCTTTAACTGGAGGCAAGTGCCTGCTACTAGAGAATTGTACTGTAAACTATTGGAGACTATGATGAACTAAGAAACTAATTATTTTTACCCCTAAGACACTAGCGCATAGGGGCATAAGTGCCCACCGCTACTATATGGTGGTGTTGGTGGTAGTGTCCACTCTATGTGTGTTATGTTTTAGAGCTTGTTTTCATGTGTGGAAGTGTTAAATATTGTACACTAAAAGTACTAGCTAAAAAAATGGGCATGATATCTCAGGAAACGTGCTCTTCTCATATGGGTGGAATTTTGGCCCACAGGTTTATGGGATGGTTTTGGCCCATGGTTTTGGTACCCACAGTATTGTAAAATGCTAAGCATATAGCGATTGCCTATTAATGTACTTTTGATAGGTGAGACATATCATTGTAGATGTGTGTGGATTTGGGAGATTTTGTTGAGCACAACTCCAAATAAATTTGGGTATTGTATTGAGAGAAGGGTGGCTTGTAATAAAATATGAGCAAGTGATTCTTGGTGGACATATCCCAAATTGGGTGAACCACATTAAATATTGTCTCTATATTGTGTTCTTTTATTTTCTACACTTTTATTTCAGATCTATAATATTTTCTGCATATTAGTTTCTACTATTATGATTATGTGTGGGATTGTTCCACATATTTTATCCCTTATTTCCTAATAGTGTGTGTAGTCCAATTCTCGATTCTTGACCATTCTCAGAATCGTGTTCCTGTGCTGATTTTGTATTGTGTTGTGTTTTCTAGAACTCTAAGTTTCTCTAGGGGTGATTTGTTCACCCAATAGATGCCCCTCCTCATTTGGGGTGCATGTGACAACTGTAGGAGAATGTGGCCCAAAGGAGAGGACCTCAAATAATATGCATATTTGAGTGTGGATACCTATAGGGGGTAGGGGATGTGCATGGTAGAAACCAAGGCACATACAAACAATATAGGTTAGAAACAAATGTTAGTGTAATGAAAGCTAACATGTAGTAGAAGAAAATGTGATGAGAAACTAGGAAGACAAGATAAACCATAAAAAGTGGGTTTCATACATGAGACATCACTCAAAATGTCACAAGACAATCAGGGCCAAAGTGACCATAAGAAAACAATAGTCAAGAAAGACATAGGGCATAGCCCAAAAAAATAACAAACAATAGAAAACAAAAAGTGACAAATAACCATGGTTGTATAGATTCTTGCAAGGAAAATGCTACACATGAAGCACTCGTTAGCATGTTAAAAAGATAAGTAGTATGTTAAAACATGTATAGATCAATGAAGAGTAAGTGAGAGTAACAATAAGTAGTAAATAATGTAACAATAGGACTTGTGATGTGTAGAATATGAGAGTAACAAAGGTAAATGCCCCAAGAGCCTTGATTGATTGGTAAAGAACAGTGTCAAGCATCATGCATCATGTGAGAATATGTAAAAGTCCTGCATTCACCTCAAGATACCAAATGAACACACATGTGTATATAGAAAAATATAATGACATACTAAGTATCCAACTAGCATAGGAAACAAAGTGCAACATGTAAATAATATAAGCTAACAAGAGTAAATGTAACTAAGATGTGCAAATGTTGTGTGAGCATGGTGGTGGTGTGATGGTATGTAAGATGTGAAGATGGTAGGAGCATCATTCCCCAGAGGATTTGTGAGATGAGGTTCATTTAGAATTTTTCCCTCAATAGTCAAGTATGAATTATGGAACTAGAGTGCGTCATCGGGTATTGTATGCGATTGAGAGTAGATGCTATGAAAGATGTATCATGAAGCATTAAGTGTGAAGTGTAGATGATGTGAGGTTCATTTATGAATTAGACCCTCAAAATTCAACTATGATGAAAGTGAAACTAGAGTGTGTCATCAAGTAATTAATGTATTGTATATGATTAAGAGTAGATGTTATGAAAGATGTATCATGAAGCAATGAGCGTAAGTGTAGATGATGTTAGGTTCATTTTTGAAATTTATATGATTGAGAGTAGATGCTATGAAATATGTATCGTGAATCGCTGAGTGTGAAGCGTAGATGATGTGAGGTTCATTTATGAATTGGACCCTCAATAGTCAAGTATGAACCATGGAGCTAGAGTGTGTCATCGGGTAATTGATGTATTGTATGCAATCGAGAGTAGATGCTAAGAAAGATGTATCGTGAAGCATTCGAGAGTGAAGTGTAAATGATGTGAGGTTCATTTATGAATTAGACCCTCAATAGTCATGTATGAACCACATAACTAGAGTGTGTTGTCGGGTATTGAATGTATTGTATGTGATTGAGAGTAGATAATATGAAAGATGTATTGTGAAAGCACCGAGCATGAAGTGTAGATTATGTGAGGTTCATTTATGAATTGGACCCTCAACAGTCAAATATGAGCCATGGAACTATAATGTGTCATTGGGTAATGAATGTATTGTATGTGATTGAGAGTACATGATATGAAATATGTATCGTGAAGCATTGAGTGTGAAGTGTAGATGATTGTGAGGTTCATTTATGATTTGGACCCTCAACAATCAAGTATGAACCATGGAACTAGAGTGTGTCATCGAGTAATGAATGTATTATATGTGATCGAGAGTAGATGTTATGAAATATTTATCATGAAGCACTGAGCATGAAGTGTAGATGATGTGAGGTTCATTTATGATTTAGATCCTCAATAGTCAAGTATGAATCATGGAACTAGAGTGTGTGATTGGATAATGAATGTATTAAATACAATTGAGAGTAGATGAAAGATGTATCGTGAAACATTGAGCTTGAAGTGTAGATGATGTGAGGTTAATTTATGAATTGGACCCTCAACAGTCAAGTATGAACCTTGGAACTAGAGTGTGTCATTGGTAATGACGGTATAATGTGTGTACTAAAGATGTAAGAGTGTTGAGGAAGATAGACATGAATCACGTAGTGTGAAATGTAGTAACGAGGTTATAAGTAAATATTAGAGATAACCGATGGTGAGGGGGAAAGTGTAATGCCCCCCAAGTGTGTGAGTGAATAATTAAGTAAACTCATCAAGGAGATTGTCAGTGTCAGGGTCATAACCAATGGGGTTTGGATTGGAGACATAGTAGGCAATAGTGTGAGGTTGATCATGGAATGAGCCTGGATGGCGTAAATTATACATACCCATAGCATATTATTCATTAGTAAAAGGAGGTTGCAGAAAATCATGTGCGTACCAATGAGTTAGGTTTTGTGTATATCCAAGGAAGGAGTCATTGCAAATGGAGATGCAGCCAAAAGGCATTGGAAATGTGATATCAATATGATTGGGATCAAGAGTGCCACCAATGTAGTCGATCCAAGATTGTCCAAGGGTGAGTGGAGAGGAATGAGGTGTACATGTGAGGAAGACCGATAAATGAAAGACACAAAGGCCATAAGAAGTAGTAATAAGTACATATCCATGATATAGGTGGGGAGAATGGGGGAGGAGATCAACAAGTGTGAATCCTAATTGTGCTAAGCCTTCATGTGTGCAAATAGTGTCAAGACAAAAGTGGGATTGAATGGAATATGAGGCCAATAAGAGTCATGTATGAATAAGGTGCATGTGAAGGGATCTAGTGGTGGACCATAGTTGACTTGGGGAGATGAAGGAGGTGGCATGACATCCAATGTATGGACAGTTCCCTAAAAAGGAATCATGGTGGTAGTAGAGGGAGGAGGTTGCTTAAATTGATATTCACCAGACCAATAACAACAAAGGTGTCTTGGAAATAGGATTCATCTACCTCAATAGGAGTGAAGTTAAGGTTGTGTAAATTTTCATCGGTAAGCTCTACAACATCAACCTCATCATCGGAATCATCGGTGGAAACATTATCGTGTTGGGTAGCATTATCAAGGATATTGAGAGGAGGGGTGGTGGATGGAGGACTAGAAGGGGTAGTAAAGGGTGGAATAGTGGAAATGATAGAAGAGGTGGGTGTGGAGGTAGAATAAGTAATAGGACTAATAGATTGACTGACATCGTATGTATTAATATTATGGCATGGAATTGGGTTAAGTGGGGGTATAGGCATGGCCGTAATGGGTCTATGCGGTAGAAACTTGAATGGGTTGGGGTTGGCGGAAATATTATGCTCATAGCCATCATGCAATAATTTGATGCACCGATGAATTGTATAAGGAATGACATGCATTGCGTGGATCCATGGTCTACCAAGTAAGAAATTGAACTGAAATGATGTATCAATGATATAGAATAAAGTGGGGAGGTTTTGGGTCCAACTTGTAAAGGCAAGGTGATGGTGTCGATGCATGTGTGTGTAGTAGAATCATAGCCACAAACAAGGGTAGAGGATTTGGTGATTAGATTATAAGAAATTCGTAATTGCGTGAGTAATGAGAGGGAACATAGATTTATAATGAAGCCATTATCAATTAACACACACTTAATATAATGGAAATCAATAGTAGTTATAATAAACAAAGGTGACAAAGGGTCACCAAAAGTGGTTTGGGGGATATCCTCATTATTGAATGATATGACATGTGGTAAATTTTTAAGGGATTGAATTAGATGAGCGAAGGTGACATGGGAATTTTCACTTACAATTTGGATGGAATGGAGGGAAACCTCTAATGTATGATGAAAATTTGGTGTAGTGCACAAGAGTTCATAAAGAGATATTTTAATTAGTGTATTCTTTAGTTGATCAATGATATCATAACCTTTAGAGGCATCGGTAGGAACTGTAGAGGTAATAGGTGGTGGAATAGAGATGGGTGGAGTCATGGGTTACCTATTACATTGAGTGGTGACCACATTAATAGTTAGATCGGTCATGGGTAGGTTGAAGCAGGGAGGATGTTGGGTACGGACTTGCATCAAACAATCAGTAGTGGTGGTCATACAGAAACCCTAGTGGGTGCATAGTATGGGTAAGAGGATTGGTCCATAAATGCAGAAGAAGGAGAAAGGATGGTGCATGGTGAGAAGGTAGGGTTCGATAGATCAGTTCACCAAATGATTTAATTTAAATTGAATTAAATCTAATTTCGAAGAGTAACTGGTGTAATGAATAATATGTAAGTGATAGAATACAATAGAGAGACAAACAATAAGCATGTAAATATATGAAACCCTAAGTGAGAGAAAGAGAGAGGGTGACTTAGCTGATTTTTGTGCAATCTAGAGATGATAAGAGGTGAGTATTTGTTGGAACAATTTTGAAATAGTGTCATCAAGCCTCACCGTAACTTATGAAACTCAACAATGTGCAGGATAGAAGTTCCCACAGGAGGACGGGAGCGCCCTGAGTGCTAGTGATTTATCCAGGCACTAGTATCCGCTCAGGTGCTCAAGTTATGGTATTTTATAGGTTGGAAGATCTTCGATTTTTATTCTCTTTTGTCACTCTAATTTTGATCCAATGTTGTCAGTCATATATGTAACCTACAAAATAGATACCTAACTACACATACCCACAAACCACATCAAACCTAATAAATAAGATGTAAAATGGGGAGTCGAATTGACCCCGATAGTCACATGAAGAGTGGTCTTATGAATGAGCACTACACTACATCTAAGATTACATGTAGTTCTTTGTGTATGTGTGTGTAATGATGCCCTAGGTTTCCCTTGTGCAAGTTTCACTATGATAGTGGGCTAGATCTAGATTTATCCAAGTATGAAAATGTGTGATATGGAATATAATGAACTTCCCTCCTTTTTTTTGTGTATGTAGAGTGATGTAACCCTTGTCCCTTGTATGGGGGTGCTAGATGGATGCTTTGTAATGCTTTTGTGCCTTTGAATGTAATCTTAGGTGGTAATAGATAATTCTTAGTGCTTGGCCCCTTTATTTGAGAGCAATAACTAAGTATATATTATTTCCTTTTTGATTTTTTCGTAATTGACAACCTGAAAGGCTGATCCAAAGTACTAAAAGATGACCAAGAAGTAAAAGAGACTCGAAAGGGTAAAAAAGGATAAAGAAGATCAGGAGTGCCTAAGAGGGACATTGAGTGCCACGAACACTTCTATCTTAACTAGGCACTAGTGTCTCGAGGCCATAAAGGATAAATTAGTCAAATTTTGGCAAGACTATAAGATGTGTAGGACCAAAGTAAGAATGAGAGAGATAAAGAAAAAAGGCCAAACAAGAGTTGTCAACTGCTAGTTTTCTTGCTTAGGAATCATGTATACATTAGCATGCTTTAGGACCTAGAAATGTACCTAAGTGCATAGATTTTTTTTCTATAGTCTCAAAGCCTTGGATCTTACTGATTCAGGTGCAGGTGTAATTTTGAGCTCCAACAACTACTTACCATGAAATCAACTATTAAACACGTGTTTCATTTTATAGATCATTTCACATGATCTTGATGTTTCTTTTATACACTCCACTCATTACGAGGAATTTGAAAGACATGACTACATTACACCAAAACATTAAAGATCTTCATTTTTTTACATTCAAACTTGTTTAGGCATGTAAGGCTTGATATTGATTCAAACACATTCAAGTATACAATGTTTGATCTTGTTTCCCACAAGAATGAGAGGATTGAATTTTAATAAAACACACTATCACATAAGACACATAATAATATTGTAGATTCCTTCAAATGTGCAAGTCCTATGAGTTATTCAGAGCATACCTTGGACTCATTTAGGGATTAGATCCCTAATCATTATCATCTTACCTTGTTAAAAAATTTCAAACATGAGAGTCTTTAATATTCATTAGTGGATCATTTTTACACTTCATTTATGTTTTGGTAATACACATGACACATAAACACATACACACACCTTCTTCTACAATTCATCTTGAACTCATGTGAATGTCTTGTTGGTTGTGGTAGTGTAGAGAACATTCCTTACCTAATTTGTATCGACCATATTCATGCACTATTCACCCACTTCACCCTTGTACCAATCATACTTCCTATGAGTGATCCCTCTCTAGAGAAAATATCATCTTCATGACATATATTTAATATATTGACCTACTAATGAGTTTCACATTAGCTCAAGATTCAATGTTTTCACCCAATTCAAATATTCATCCATAACTTCCCGAAGGTTTTTCAGGCTATTATAACTACCTCAACAACTTTAAACTCATCACAAAATATTTATCTAGATAAATCCATGCATTAACTAAGCTTAACATCAATAATTCAAGCCTCAAAAGCTCAAGAAAGATAAAAATGGGATTTGGTTGTTTTGAATAAGTAAAGAAAAATAACTTCTCCTCACCATCAATCTCATTTAGATTGGACAATAAGGTGTGATTATTAAAATCTAGTTTGATTTCATTCCAAAATTTTACATCCCACGATTAGATTATTTCAAGATCCATGGCAGGGAACTATCTAAAAGTGCCAAGATAAATATTAAAGCGAAGGTGGAACCTACTAGAGTTTAAAGTAAATTTTATTGGATAGATGGGATAGGGTGTTAACAAAGCTAAGAAACCTATAAAAAAATTAATAATCAAGCAATATCTCTAAAAACACATGTTATTCAACAAAAAGGACCTTCCATACTATCTAAAAAGAAGTTACCTATCCCTACCTATCGTTGGATAACAAAACTATATTTTCAAAAGCTATGAAGGTAGATGTACATGAATGAAATGAACCATATTCAAATGCTCATAGGTTACAACTCAATTCTTTAATTCTTGAATTTGAAATCTCTTAACGAGAGTTTTCCATTCATACAAATATTCAATGGTCAAGATTTTTAAACAAGCTTTGGATCAAGATCAAAGATTTTGGTGTTATGTTTCTCAAGATGATAAATTTCAAAGTGTAAATCAATGACATTAACGCTATCATTTATTTATTTGAGTGGCTTAAGAAGCTCTATGTTATTAGAAGACATCAAGAAGTGTTCAAAGTTTAAAATATTTTACAAAATCGTTTGTGTGAAGTTATTCTTTCAAATGTAGTTCACATTTTTAGTCTCACTTATTTTTAGTCATTAATTTTTTTGGGTTGAGAGGAGACATGAAGCTATCCAAGAACTTCCATAGTTATAGAGGATGTGTGTACGTAAGGCTTTCCTCTACTTTTTTACATCAGTATATGAGATTTCAAATTTATATGCTTATTCCTCTTCTCTCTATCTAAATTAAGACAAAGTTCCCAACGTAAAGAGATTATATTCTTAATTTCAACTTTTAGAGTGTGGGTATTCAATTTAGTTGTTGTTGTTATCCTTATGATTGCTTAAAGTTATAGTTATTTGCTAGAATTTTACGACACCCGTGTAGTGATTTGGACCTTTGTTATGTTTATGAATACAATTTATGAGTGTCTATATTTCTTATATTTATTTATTTTTTATCATGTTATTCTAATATTATTCGTATCTTTGGCATGTATTTTAAGGCATTTTACTTGACAAACCTATGGAAATTTTTGCTATTTCTAGATAAAGTTGATCAAAATTGTCTCTTTGCAAATATCAACTTGTGTGAAAGGGTTCAAAAGCTCCGAGTGGTTTTAGAATTCCTAATTATAGTCATTAGAAAGGTATCTAATTCTACTTCATGAAAGTATATTTTAGGGAAGATTCTAGGAGCTTTGTACTAGTCTTGGGAACATATTAAATACTTGCATTTTTGGGGAAAAGATGTTCTCAATCATCAAAGGAAGGTCAAATTGTGTGAAATGTTTGAGGAGCATTTGATGGTTTCAAAAACCTAGACCATAGTCATTGGAAAGATTTCAGGTTCTACTACATGCCAATATGTTCAAGATAAAGTTTTAAAAGCATCATAAATGGAAACCCTTCATGAACTGTAAAGCCTTGACCCTATTAGAGTGTCAAATTACATGAAAGGTTTAAAGATTCCAAATGGATCTGGGAATCCTTTCAATATTCAAAAGAGGTATTATAAAGTCCTTAACATGTTCCCAATATTTTTATTTTATTTTTATCATTGTAATTTTACTACTTAGCCAAAAACCATGTACTTCCCCGTTATGCCTACTTCAGTCACTTTTGGGTTTTGGCTCAAAACTCAAGAAGAAAGCACTTTCATCCCTTGAAATTATGGTGATAGATTCATTAGATGATTTCCAGTCAAGATCATGCGTTATACAACTTCAAAACTCCCACTCTTACTTCAAGAATGAAAGTTTCACCATTTAGTTCCTACTTAGGCCTCTAGATGTGCTTTTGGGAAGTTTAGTTCCTCCTCACAACTCAAAATGCACTTTTTGGAAGTACTTGGTTCTAATTTTGAAGTTCAAAGTGCGCCTTAGTTCCTTATGACACTCCAAAATGCACTTTTGGTAACTACGGGGTTCTAATTTGATGTTGAGATTGCACTTTTTCACTTAAGATTCCTCATGGGAACCAAACGTGCACTTATAAAAATTAAGTGAGTTCCCAATCCTAATTTGATGTTTGTCCTACACTTTTTGGAACTTAAGTGAGTTCTTTAGTTCTATTTTGAAGTTGAGATGCACTTTTTGGGAACTTAAGTGAGTTCCAAATTCTATTTTCTCATTGACATGCACTTTCTTGGTTCCCATGTTCTAATTTGATGTTGAGATTGCACTTTTCACTTAAGGTTCCACTTAGGAACCAAAAGTACACTTTTTGAACCTTGAGTTCCTCCCATAAATCAAAAAGTGTGCTTTGGAGTTCCTCATGCCTTTTAAAAATGTGATTTCCCTCCAAAATTTAAGACAAAATCACTTAATGCACCTCACAACCAACTCAATTTCATTTTATAAAAAATATTACATATTCATTTTCTCCATGAACTTCATATCTCCCTTCCATTCCTCCATGAAAAATTGTTGTTTCCTAGTGTTGTTGAAACTACTTTAGCTCATATCTTGAGCTTCCATAGATAAGATCCTTTGAAAATTTGCATGTTTTTCCTCCATGAAAAAGCCTTTAAGCTGATATAAGACACAAGGGTTTTAATGAAGCGGTTTTTAAATCATCTCACTTGAAATTTGTTGTTGTATAAACCCTTATTGTCCATAGTTCTTCCAAAAATTTCAAGTCTTCATATCTTACAAACTCCAAGGTCAATACCCCTAAGTTATTTTCAATGATTTATACTCCAAAACTACTTCCCACTAATCTTTTCTCATATTATAGAGTGGAGAGATTCATTCCATATGATTTTGTCATGTTTTTCTTGCAAACTCCATTAAAAAATCACCTTACAACCATAAATTGTTTTACAATTTCCTTAAATCCTAATGAGAGATCTCCTCAAATAATTGAGCACTCCTTCCTCTCAACAAACCTTTAAAACATGTCAAGTCCCATGTGATTTGGATGATTTTTTCTCCCGAATGATCCAATCAAGATTTCAGCCCAAATCCCATTAATATGTGTTAAGTCATTCCTAGAATCCGTTTTCCCATTTCATGTTGATTGCCATGAGAGAATTGTCTCAATTTAGAGTGAGTCACATTATTCTCATTACCTTTCAAAAAGATTCATTTGTGTTTGATTCCATCCAGTATCTCTTCTAGATTGATCCAAACAATATTTTAGCTATTTGCTTCATTATAAATCTCACTAGACTCAAATTTTTCCTTGTCAAAGTATCAGTTTTCCATTGCCAAATTGTAAAGCTACCTATTTCAAATATGAAGTTAAAGTATTATAGCTAAGACAATACCTCCATTATAATCATTAAAACTCCCAACATTATATATAAAAACATAGACTTCATGAACTTCGAGGACGTAAAGATGAGGATGATGAGAAGATAGCCGAACTCCGATGGCAAATTTTTTTTTTTGCGCAGTGGCTTATATTGGAATGCAAGATTTCCTCTATCTATCCAATGTATGAATTTGGTCTTGGTATGTTTTTATCATTATGACCAAATTGAGCGAGAAATCAAAATGGAAAATGGTTCATTGTTGACTCATTGGATCCAAGCACACATCACGACACTTTTGGTATTTAGAGGAGAAAGAATTCAATTGCTTTAGCCAAAGAGAGTGCTTTAGATGAATGTAACAAATAGGATTCCAAGCTCTAAAATATGTTGGCTACCTCATGGTTAAAATTACAAAATAAAGGGCCTTCTAAGTTCCTTAAAACTTTGGTGAGAGAAAAATTTCATGAAGAGCTCTTAAATATGATTGCTCTCTTGAGTCGAGTGATGAGAGAACCCACAAAGAAGGAATTCAATCATTAGATGGCTGAATTCATGAATATTATCTATGAGGGATCACAATACATTCATTGGTGTCAAGATCATTATGGAAAAACTACACGATGCCTTGCTAGGTGTGGCCTCAACAAGTGAATTCTACATGACCTAATACCTTATGTATTATATCACTATAAACAAGATTTAGATGGGATTGTATACCATTAGAGAGCTCAACAAAGAAAAGATAATATATGAATACTAACCTCATATCACTCATGAATTAAGATTACAACATTTCATACTTGTCAATGTTGTTCTCAATATGTTTGATGTCATGTCATTAGAAGGTAATATTGATTTGAAAATCTCAAGGGATGTCTCATACCTTACATTATATATGGAAGCTACTTCATCCAGTTTCACACATCCACATACATTCAAGTTGGTGGCTTCAATGGGTACCCATACAAGCTCCCAAGGTATGTCAATGATAAGCTAGTTCTGATTAAATTATGCAGATAATTGGGTGTCATGCATGCTAAGTTGAAGGATAGAAAGGTCAAAGGTATTAATTTCCCCATCAAACTTGGCATTTATTGTTGTAAGAATGTTCTAGATGCCCAAAATATTGAGTCTACCATGTTCCCCTTTAACCTACATTCCTATTCTAAAAGGGTCAACTTCGACAATAAGGGGTTTTTCAAGAATAACATGAGAGTTACTTGTGTTAATACCCACCAACCTGAAATTGAAGACTTTTGGGATGATTATTTTGATGATCTCGAGGTTCTCCAATGAGATTACATGAGGATGACCATTGAAAAAATGAGAGAATTCATGTTATAATGGGTCATAAAGGGATTAATAGATGATGACACTAACTTAATTGACCTATAAGTTATGGAGCATGTTTAGAATCAAAATTTGAAATCTATTCATTGGTACAAAATGGAATCGAGATGACATTTTAGACTGCATTATTGTTGTACTAAAAATATCTAAGAATTAGTTTCTCAATAAAGTGTCAGAATTCACTTATGCAAACAAGAGCATTGATTTGAGATAAGGCGGGAAAATCTTGCTCCAAAATCTATATTAAGAGTTTGAAGTCACATGTTGCAACCTCAAGTTCTCCTCAAGAGTTCATTACATCATATAAGTCTCACCTTTCATTTTCCACCAAGTTTCCTATTAAGAGTTATGATTCTCACCTTTCATTTTCATTTCATCGGAGTTCTCAATCCTCATTCAAATGCAGGGAATACCTATGTGCTCACGGAAATATATTACTTAACCAGATGGGGTGAGGCAATTCCAGTCAAGAAAGCCAATTCTGAAACGGTATGTAATTTCATCAAGGAAAACATCATCATTCATTTGGAATTCCTCATAATATTGTGGTCGATAATGCAACATACTTTTCTTCCATGGAGTTAATTGAGTTTTTCTATGGTTATGGAATCTCACTTTTACATGGAATAGACTACTACCCACAAGGGAATGGTCAAGCCGAGTCAAGAAACAAAAACATTGTGACCATTATCCACAAGCTAGTTGATCAAAATCAGTAAACTTGGCATAAGAAGCTCTATGATGCACTATGGGACATATAATATTACTTTGAAGAAAGTAATTGGTATGTCACCATTCTAGTTGCTTTATGGGATCAAATCTTTGAGATTCTTATCACCATTGAATTTCCATCCTTCAATTTTCAAGGAAGTCGAAGATGGTCAATTTCATGATTCTATTTATAAGAGGATATTATATCTTGAAAAGTTGAATGAAGACAAATTCAAGGTGGTTGATCGAATAAAAGAACATCAATTGAAAGTCAAGAATATTTTTGACAAGAAAGCAAAGGAAAGGAATTTCAAAGTTGGGGATCTTGTCTTATTATGGGATAAAAGGAGAGATCCAAAAGTAATTCATGGGAAATTTGATTCCCTATGGCTAGGACCATTCCAAATTTAGGAAGCTGCGCAGAGAAAACACTTTCCATCTCTTGTATCTGGATGACACATATTTGGAATTGCCTCGTAATGGGAAATACTTGAAGTTGTACAAATAGTGAAAGTGGATTGTCCCCGCATATACCATAGGTGAATTTAGGATGTGTGTTTCCATTTCCCATTGTGTGTGTTTTTCCTTTCCATGTGTGGTGTGTTTCCCTTTTGTTGTGTGTGTGTGCTCTCTTTCAATCTATCTTTGCTTATGCTAAGACTGTATAGCCCAATGGATAAGGCACTGGTCCAAGTTATATATTGAGATTCTAGAGTTCATGATCATCCTATCCTCACTTTGTTTGATCTAGAATAAGTCCCCAAGTGAGAGCCAGTTGTTGTCATGTGTTTTTATAAGGGAAAAATTCAAGTTGAAAACATGACAACTTTACCCTAGTGTCAAATTTTTTGCTTGTAAACCCTCTTGAGAAATCCTTGAGATCAATTCTCAATCTATATCAAACCTATCCTCATCCTCCAAGTTCTCATATGTATTTTAATAACCTTTCCCAATTGTTTGAAATATTAAAACAAGTTCACGAAGTTTCTCCGATCCAATGCTTCTCAAGGGATTCTTTAGTAGACCTAGAAATGGCTATTTCTAACCTTTTCTGAGTCAATGCACCCTCCAGGACAAAGTTGAAGGTCCAAACTCATCGAGAAGTGCTATTGAGGAGCCAAAAAATATTACAAGGGATTTAGGAAATTTTAGGGAATATTTGAAGGTTTATGGACAAGTTCAGTGAAAGTGGGTTTTGAAGGTGAAGGAGCTTGTAGTTCAAAATAGTGCTTGAGCTTTAGAAGATGATTCCAGGAGATTCCTAAAGAGTTAGAGATCAAACATGATATCATTGGAAAGATAATTCAATGCTATAAATGATGGCACTTTCATATTTTTCACAAGACCCAATTGATTCTTTCCACAACTTGTTTTCAATAGACACACCCCGCTTTCCCAATAATTTCATATAAATAAGTGCCAAAAAAGTCCTCCTGGAGCTCCGAAACTTTGTCTTCAAGGCTCTCCTTAAGGTAAGCTTTTGAGACTTAATCATTTTTACAGGTGGACACATGTCAACATGAGAATGTGGCACACTTTTCTATCCCATTTTTCCCAAACCTTTGGGATAGTTGGGACACAAAAATGTTCCCAAGCCCAGTTAAGCCCTCTAGACCATGATATGACCCTGGTGAAGCTTTGAAGTGCAAGTTAAGCTCATTCTCACCTCATTCTAGCCCTCCTCATCATGCAATCACAAGTTGACACTTGTCATGCTAGGGTGAGGGCACATTTTTCTATCCCATTTGTCCCATCCCTTTGGGGATATTTAGGACACAAAAATGTGCCCCATGCTTTTTTGACTCTTGGTTTTCCACATGACCCTGGGAAGGCTCTGCAAGCCATTTTTTAGCCCTTTCCCTTCTCTACCTCATCAAATCACCTTTTGCCTCTTATCACTCCTTGAAGAGGCTCATTTTTCTACCCCATATATCCCTTCCCTTTGGGATAGTTAGGAAAACAAAATGTTCCCCATTCCAACCCTTTCCAAGGTTCTTCATGTGACCTAGTCTCATCCCCAAGGTGATTTTTGCTTGCTTTTCTCTCTCCTCCACCATAGGCGATCACGATTGCCAATTTTAGGCTCACATGAGGGTGTATTTTTATGCCCCATTTGTTTTATCCCTTGGGATAGTTGGGACAAAATGCACCACATTCCAAGTTGATCAAAAACCTAAAATTTACTAATTTTTTTAAGCGCCATTTGCTTCTTCCTTCCTTAAGCTTGTGTGAGAAGTGATGTTGGAATTTTTAAAAATCCATTGTAATCCATCTTCACTCCATTTTTCCTCCATGCCCTCATGAAAAAACTGCAAAACACCCAATAAACTTACAATTTATCTAGACACCATGCCAATTTTTTTCCAAAATGACTACATGCTCAAAAACAAGAAAAACTCATATCTCCCAATCCGGTGAATGAAATTGAATGAAAATTTCACAGTCTTCCTCTATCCCAAGTACTTCAAGAAGCAAGTGAAATAAAAATCAGAGGTGCCCCATATTTTTAATGGCATAAAACCCTAGTTTTCTACCCTAACTCATGTTTTTTCAATTTCCCATCATTTGGTGAATGGATCCAACTGAAATTTTGAACACGGAGTCCCAAAGGCAAGCCTATTTTGAGGCTATTTTCGCCGCAATCCAAGGTGGGAAAGTGCAGTTTCTAAAAATAGTAAGTATCTAGTGCCCTCACTTACTATAAATAGAAACTAAAAAGTAAAATCTCTCAGAACATTGCACTCAAAAACAACAAAGATGACAAACTAGGCAATTTGGACCAAAAAAAAAAGCACAAAAAAGTAAAAACCCAAAAACAACTTTCTAAAACTAAAAAGTGTAAAGAATGTCAAAGAAACATATGAGAAATTGTTATTAGCATGTTAGGGGTTTCACAAAAATGAGTCAGGTCAAAAAGTAGTATTTCCCAAAATAATAGCTCTTGAACCCTAACTACTAAAAATAGAAAGTTCTCGTTTGAGTGTAGAAAGTTGTTGTCATCTCTGTTTTGGCTCATCTTTTTTCTTTTCACAAACATGAAGTTCAAATTTGCTAGTCTTGAGCTTTGTTTTGGCTATGTCATCATAATACTTAGGCATGAGTGACAATGATGTTACCCATATGGATCTAAAAGATCTCAAGAATAAGATGCTAGGTGGCTGATGTAGGAGCATCGGGGCATGAGAAGCATCAAGGTGTCAATTTTTATTCTAGTCATGATTTTTTTGTTTGAAAGCATTAGAGGTCTTAATAGGACAATATGAGTCATTTCAAGTAATTAAGAAGGTTTAAATTTTTGAATTGTCTCCATATGTTGTTTTTCCCTCCAAAATGGGATTCAAATTTGTAAAGCTTGAAAAAGGAAAATTTGGCTTGTAAAATGCTTGGAAAGAAGTTTCTAATGAATGTAAGGGTGTGAAATTATATGTCTAAGCTCTTTTCATGGTCCTATGTTGAAATGTGAGTCATAAATGATTTAAAGATGTAAAATGCCTCATTGTGTGAGCATGGGCATATGAAAGGTCATAAATTCATTCAGGGTTGTAAAAATGGAGGATAGGATGAGATAAATTCGAGAGAAGAGTTAGTTGGAAGATCATTCCTCAAGGAATGAGGAGTAAAAGGAAGGATAAGACATGAATTTTGTATGAAATCTAGGGTTTAATAAGATAAGACTCTATTTTTGTATATGAGTGACTGTGTATGTGCTTGTACCGATCAAGTTTTGGAATTTTAACATTGAAAAGATCCATTATGATGTGTAGTTACATTCTTAAAAGCATAAGAGGGAGACCTTCCATTGGATATACTATTAAAAAGTGATGGATCCTCTGTTTTGTAAGTTTTTATTGTAAGTGCATTTGATTGTGACTATATGATTGCATATTTGCAAGGATTTTGAATGCATGATTTGGAGATCTTGTTATGAAGCATGTAATTTTTATTACTTCACCTTTCAAGAAGGTTTGGACTGAAATATTTTACCTAGAAAAATTATCATTGCATGCGTGGAAATCTTGAAAAGAAAAAACTCTTTTTGGTATGCCAAGAGGCTAGTTGACTATGAAATGTTGTGTTATGAATATGGAAGTTTGTGTAAGAACATATTAGTGAGTTTTTGATTTATTCCATTGTCAAGAGATAAGTGAAATTGAGATTGTAATTCCATCGGGAGGTTGATGCCTGTGTTAGAGAACATGCATTGGAAGCTTGTGGAAATTGTCACCTACATGTTTGAATATAAAAGGTAAGTGATTTGCATAAGTTTAATGACTTGAGAAGACCCATTTCTAAGGACAAAAAATGAAGGAGGAAATATTAGGCCTAACAACAAATATTTTAACCTTTGAAAGTAATATTATCTCATTTTATGCCATTTTGTTCTCTCACGGGTTAAGATAGGGTTTAATTAGGGTTTGTGACCAAGATTTGAGTTTGAAACCTTTAATGACACAATATTAACCTATAGGTCAGTAGATATCATTGGAATAAGGGGTTATAAGATATTTTAAAGAAATTTCAACAAAATACTGGGTAAAATTTGAGAAATCCTTAACAATTGACATGCACAACCTTGTATCAGTCCATAAGACCTAATTGGAGAGATAGGTTTTGAAGGAAGAGTGATTTTTACTTGGAGACAGAATTGGAAACTTGGATGAGAAAACAAGTAAACGGGTGTTCAAATATTCTTGGATGGTGTCTTGGAACCATTTGGAGAGAAAGATATGCTTAGAAAACCCAAGTTGTAGGGATGGTAAGACTAGACAAGCTAGAAAAGAGGAAAGTAAGATTGTGAAAGGAGGAGTAGGAATTGAATCCTAAAATTTCTCACACACCTTCACAGAGTAAAAGGGTATTGGAAAATTCTATCACCTAGTTATGGGTATACATAGGTTAGTCTAATCATGAAATCATCCAAGAACTTGCTTTAGGAGCACAAGTAGACATTTTTAGGAAAGAAAGAGGGTAAGGTTGAGGTTTTGATTACCTTACATCACTTAGATGGTGGATATAACCTTGAATAGAGATTGAGAATAGGTTATAAGGTTTGTAAAGGAACAATGAAGCTGAATGTTAGTAGTTTGATTGAGTTATACTATGAAGATAGTAGAGAGAAAATGGAGGTAAGTTAGAAAAAATGGAGATTTTCATGATAATAGGTCACCCAAATAGTCTAATTGGCATGTTCAAGTATTTAAAATAGGGTAAGGTGAATGAAAAGAAAATTAAGGAATGGACAGGGAAAATTTTTGCATGTTTGGGTCAATTAGACAAGTAAGACAAGATCTTGAATCAGGGTAATTGATGAATGAAGTTGTCTATATCTTGATGATTGCTTGATGGTACATTGAAGTTCATTTGGAATCTACATCATGTGGTATTAGAGCTAGAGGAATGAGAATTGTTTGATAGCTAATAGTGTATTGTGATTATTTAATTGAGATTGACAAGTGAAGAGTTGAGAAGAAGTAAAGTGAAGTGGCTAAGAAGAAGTGAAAGAGTGAAAGAAAAAGAGAGAGAGAGACACCAAAAGACCAGGTTTGAATCCTAGGTGAGGTGTAGAGGAGAGAAAGGTGAAATGGACTTGTTCAAGAGAAGAAAAAGAAAAATATGGACAAGGAAGAGTTAGTGAAAGAGCTAGTGATGATGTTAAGCCCACATGAAGAAGAGTCAAGATGAGAGAAAGAAGAGAGAAAAAGCCAAGAGGAAAGAGGAATCTAGAAAACTAGATATGTGGATTGAAAAAGAGTTGAGAGAAGTTAAGAAAGATGTAGCCAAATTTGAGGAAATGATATTGAGTATAGAAGAATAAGATGTAGATGAAGAAGCAGAGTATGAATGGGAAAGTTAAAATGAGGATAAATAAGAGTTCAATGATGAAGAGGTGATTTATTGATATCCTGAAGAAGGTTAACTAATTGAAGACATGGATGAGTTAGCAGAGGAAAATGAAGACACAAAGAAGAAGATGTAACGGCAATAGGTCAACATGATGATGAGATATGTAAATAAAGTGGTATGCCTATTGAAGGTTTCTTGTTTGTCAATAAACAAAAGAAAGAGAAAATTGGATTTGATATTCCAAAATATGATGAAGATAACAAATATTTTTATGATTTTAAGCTCAAGGAAGAGATGAAGGTTTTGATGATTTGTTTTCTCATGTTGAAAAGAAGGAAACCAATTTGAATAAGGTAAATGCAGGTGAATAAGAGTTGGAACAACATGTACAATAAGTGATGCAGATTGAAGCAATAATAAGAAGATCAAAAGAGTGGTTTAAAAGGAAGAGAGCTTCCCTCATTGCATCAGGAAACTTCCCAACTCTCTAAAGGAAAACATCCCATATTTCCTCTTCAAAGGCCACTGAGAAAGATTCTAGTTCAGCTCACTTGGGAGAATGCTAAAAATGAAAGTTAGTGGAATCAAAAGCTCCTCACTAAAAATTGTTGCACAAAAAGGTAAGGACAACAAAAGACCTTATGGTAGATTTTGAGAAAGGGAAATTGATCTAGTTCATCCTTCAGTCCCCGAGAAATCTAGATCCTCCCATCCTTCGCTACCACACCGGACCCTCCTACACAAGATGTTCCTTCTCATTCTAAACAAGAGACAATAATCATGCCAAATGTCGAGCCTGAGATGAATGAGATTTTTCCATGGGTGTAGGAAATGATCATGAAGGAAGCCCACATAGTTCAACAAGTGGCAGTCCTTGACTTCACAGCCATAGCCTCAATGGTCAAAGTAAAGAAGGGAAGGTTAGCCCAAACAGCTTCCTACTTTTTCAATGGTGCTTTAGGAAACCAATATGTAGAATTAGTCTAACCAAAGGTGACCAAACCCATTGAATAAATGACCTCGGATGACTACAACATGACCACCATTCCCCTAGGTCTAACAACTCATGAGGGAGATGCAAATTTGTTCATGGAATCTTCCACTCATCTCCTCACAAGGAATCATGAGTATAAGGAGAGAATTGGTAGTTGGAAGATCATGTGAGAACACTCACCTCATATATTTAGACTTTTATGGATCGAATGATTCTCCATCCCTTCCAATTAAAGAATTTACTCCCATAAGTAGCTTTGACTTAGAGTCCATTCGGAAGGCACAAGGCTTCACCATATAAGGCGAACAAATGATAAATGGGAAATCAATATTGTGGAAAAAGGGAAATTATTACATCTTGAGATAATTTCATTGTTTAAGTACATGAGCATTATAGCCACCAAGGCTAGAATGATGAGATATAAGATTGAGAAAGAAAAGGAACACTGGGATTAAGTGTTTCCACTGGTGACGGAAATGGACAAATTCCATTATCACATATTGGTGGACAAAAAGGTATTCAATTCTCCATCCAAATATTTGTCTCAAGTATGGGAAAAATATTGTCTCTGGTACGAGATGTTGAAGCATGCTTTAGATGAGTTGGATTCATAAGAGGAATGTGCTTATAAGATGTAGGATGATGTCAACACTAAGATAAAAAATCTTGGAGTGCCCATGATTGATGAAAATACCTCAATGGATAACTTGTTGAATTCATTCAAGAACTTGTCAAGAAAGAAGTCGTGGATCCCTTTTCCATCAATGAGGATACACTGAAGTCTCTTGCCAAGATAAGGGTTGTGATATCAAGCGCCACAAAGGGAAATCGGTTGTGGTTCATGAAATGTAAAAACATTAATGCCATCTCAGACAATTGGCTCAAGTCTTTGCATTTTGTTCACATTCTCCAGGTTGAGGAAGTTTCACTGCGGTGACTTGATATAATAAATAATTCAAAGGAGTGGAGATATTCCTAGAGGTACTCAACAAAGGTCCATCAGAGAGTGAAGTAGAATTAATAAGGGCATTGTCTTCATCTGAGTAGTTATCTCTCTTCTTTTCTCTCTCTCTTTCCCCTTCTTCTCTTCCTTCATGTTCTATTTCTTCATTAGGGGTTGCTCTTTTAATTTTGTATTATTCATTTACATGTGACTATAATTGACATTGTAATAAGTTTCCCTTAATTAATAAAAAGGGGACTTAATTTTCTTCCTAGGAATACGAAGAGTCATAAGTTGTAAAAGACAAATGAAAGGTCATGTTGGGGGTAGGTGAAGAGTCTTCTTGAAATCTATATATTGTAATGACTTCCTCATCATAGGAGGTTGCCAATTTTGTAATTTCATGAGTAGATAACTACCAAGAATAAGAAAAAGATAGAAAATTATTCTATTTTCCTTCTCTATATGTTTTCTTCTTTCTCTTTCATTGTACAACTTTGTGAAAATGTCAATAAAGAAAGGAGTTTCAAATTTTCTGGATGAGTGAATAAGTGAGATTTTATGTTCATGGTTTCATCTTGTCTTGATATTGTTAGCAAAGTTATTATTCTTTCCAATTATGTGTGTGTGTGTGTTGATATTTCTAGTTAATCCTTGCAAGAATGTTAATTTTTCTTACTTATAGTATTAATCCCTCATCTAATTTCCCCACTCCTACATTTCCACCTTCTTATCAAATTACTCCCTTGCAAAAAATTACAAGCATTTTCCATGGTACAATGGAGTGTGCTTGTTGGATCCCCAACCTTTAGGCCAACAACATATTTATTTTTTAATTCAATATACAATATTGGAGCTTCCCATTTAAGTAGAGGGACCTAGTCCCATAGAGTTGGTGAAAATAAACTAATTTATCCTATCGACCAATTAATTTTCCAACACATTGATGTCAAAGGAGTCTAGGTGGCATATGTGTTTGAATGAAGTGTCATGAAGAGATGAAGAAACATGAAGTCTAGGTGAGTATGCATGTTCTTAGTACATGGTCAAGAAATTATGGTCTATTTTTTGAGCTTTAAAGGTTGTTATTGTGTCTTGCATGTCTAAGAAGATGTGTCGAGGTATATTGATGTTCACAAGGTGAAGAATATGCCAGTTCATTAGAAGTATGTGTTGAGACTATCTATTCTAGGCCTAGTCCTAGACCTAGCACAAGCAAAAGGTATGTTTTGAGGTTGCATATCAAGTGTTAAAGGAATATCATGTCATTATTCAGGTGTATGATGCATGTTTAAGGCCCTTTTGAAGCGAGATCATTGAAGATGAGGCTATAATACATGGGTAAGTCATGGTCGATGGATAGTTGCAGAATTGATAAATCATGGATGAGTGTGGAGAATAACAACAAGGTTGTTGCAAAGCTATGGTCCAAATTTTAGGTCGAGAGAGTGAGGAAAAAGCAATAAAATCTATTTTTAGTCTTATTGAGTTCTTAGAACTGCTATTTCCATTTCAAGGTCACTTTATTATGCTCACCCACACATGTGTGTTCTACATGGGATTATAATCATTTTGTGGGTGATTTGGCATGGAGATAATATCATTTTTCAAGAATAATAAATTCATTTGGACGTCAAAGCTTTATGAATGATTGTCAAAAAGCAGAGTAGGTCCGAAACCCTCCCTAAATCCTAGTTCTAGAGAGATAGAGGAAAAATGAGTCCCTAAACCCTAGTTCTAGAGAGAGAGGAAAAATGTGTTGTATGGTCTCCAAATGGATTGGGAAAGAAAATTTGAAGCTTCAGGGTTGAATTGGATTCTTTAGAGCTCTTGTTGGTGGTGGTTTTATGTTCCATTTGTTTTGGTAATGTACAAAAATATCCTTATTTTGTGAAGATTTGCAGGTACATGCATGTGTATAAAGTGTCATGATTAAAGGTCAGTTGTGGAGCTATTTGGGGATGTATGATAAGTTATCATGAAGTGTTTTGGATAGGTTCTAGGAGAAATTTGATGAAACAAGTCTTCCAAGTTGCCCTATCGCTTGAGGGCTAGAGGGTACAAAATTAGTCATGGTGGTATGAGGTGTGTGTGTGTGTGTGTGTGTGTGTGTGTGTGTGTGTGTGTGTGTGTGTGTGTGTGTGTGTGTGTGTGTGTGATATATTTGCATGATGTAGTAGCATATTATGATCTTGGATAGATTTTTGGTGTTTTATATTATGATTTTAAGGTCTTGGTTTGATCTAATGAGGTGTTTTCATGTTGAAGTACTCATGGTCTAAACTCGCCCTATTTAGGCATGTTAAGAAGGCTTGTGAACCAGGTGTGTAAGTGAGGTTTTCTCCATATGAACTATGATTGTGAGTGATTTTAGAGGTGTACATGGATGGAATTTATGTGTTATAAGTTTTTAAGAGTCTTAAAGTGATGATTGAGGTGTTGGAGGTCAATTATCTCAAGACTAGTTCTTAAGACCTAGGATTTGAATCGGCGCTTTGCTTGAGATAAGGAGTTGTTTCAATACCTTGTGCCATGATTTGGTTATTGACATGAGTTTTTATAAGTTATTGATGATGATAAATTTCCATTGATATGATGTATGAGAATTTTGAAGAGTTTAGAGGTGTGAACCAATTCGCTTTTGTAGAATGAATTTTGGGTGCTTAAGACTAGTTGGAGATGTTTGCTTCTTGGTGTATTCCATAGTGAAGATGGTTGTTGCAGACGTTATTTTACATGATTATAGTTGAGAAAGGATGTTGATGGAGTTTACTAAGCTTGTGGAGTCATGATGATGATTCCTTGTGCCTTGAGATTCAAATTTGTGTGTTGAAGGTGATAGCTTGTGTTTAGGCCTTTTGAGAAAGTTTGGTTTGTTTTGGATCTTGTCGACCTTTAAGATCTCCTTTGGTAATTTATATGAGAGTTTGGGATATATTTTAATGTTTTCATGACCAACCTTAATGGTCTTATATGACATGTGGTTTTTGTTATGATGAGTCATGTATAAAAGTGAAGCATGTTAGCTCATTTAGGTAAGTGGAGAAGAGAGAGTTGTGAGAGAGCTAGAGGAGGTGAAAGAAGAGGTGAGAGGGCTATAGATAAGATCTGAGAAGATGTATGAAGAGTTTAGTAATAGGGATTCAATGTCTTTAGAACTAATCAAAATATGAAGATGAAAGTTTGAGTGAAGAAGAAGAGAGAGAGATGTTTGAGAAGGTTTTGGATGAGAAGAGCTTACAAAGAGATCACAATCAGGTGTTAGAATAACAAGTACTTAGGTTATCTTCATCTTCAAGTGGCTAGGTTGGTGTTTTATCATCTTAGGGGGTTGTAGCCTCCTCGTGGGGTTGGTGTCTCACTAAACTAGGGGTTGGTGCTCATTGTAGGGTTGGTGCCCTACTAAACTAGGAGTTAGTGTTCCTTATGAAGTTGATGCTTCACTAAATTCCTTTGTGTTGTATAATATATGAAAAGGTTCAGTGGGTTTTCTTCCCTTGAGGGTTTACCCTTTTATATCTGGTGTTCTTGTGTTCTCTCATGTTTCATTCTTATGTAGATGGTTGATATATATCGTTTGATGGTTTTCTAAGATAACTACTAATCTTGCATCGGTTAATGGATGTTGCATGGATGTTTTGAATAATGTATGCAAGTTAAAGATTACTAAAATAATTTTTTTGAATGATTAATTCACCCCCTCTCATCATTGTGATTTCAACACCTTACACAAAAGGTGTCCTAAGCTAAAAGTACAAAAACATCACAAAATAATAATAATTCCTAAAATTCAAATAGTCCCACAAAATTAAATTAAAAATAATATATCACAAAAATGGTCATAAAAGACACCTTATCACCCATTTACACATTCTTATCCACTCACACTCAATCTTATCACATCTGTTTATACACTTAACCACTCCACCTACCCATTTACATCTTCGATTCACAATGGACCCTTATCATCTCAACCTCTATGAAAATTTCACCCATATCCATAACAATATCATATATACCCTAAAAATATAAAATAACACTCACCCCCTCATTCTACCACCTAAATATTTGTGTACTTGAGCCCATACTATAATATTTAATTTCTTTAGTCACATATTTTAGTGTTACGAGTTATCGGAGAGGAAAAATCAGATCACAAAGGTTTTTTATATCCAAAGTGGCACAACTATTTTGGTGAAACTCCAATACATGTTTCATTCACACTCGTGATTAGCTTGCGACCTTCATGTAATTTTTTGTCAATTGCAATCGTGACTTGCTACGCAACTTAGTTAGGTATAACATTTTTTATGCATCATTTTATCTCTTTATTTCATACATTGTCTTTTATCACATTAACATGGTTAGTAATATGACCGAGGTAGGTCCCCTAATCAACAAAAACCAACATTTTCATTTAGTGTGTGATTTGCATATTTAGATTTAGATTTTAGAGATTTAACCTACTTTATTAATTAGAAGAACCATATGAAGTCCCTCGTTTATTCAATACAAGCATCATAAGCGTTTTTTATTTAGTAATCTAATTTGAGTTGATTTATTGATATATCTAACATTCTATAAGTTGGTTAAATATCTAGGCATACAACTTCAACCCTCATATCAAAAGGAGGCATATAATGGGTTTGTTTTAAAGATTCGAGCCACATCAATAGGTAATTACATATTGCAAGATGGATCAAATAGTTTAAATGGATCAAATAGGGAATGATGAGATATACTACATAAACTTGAGGAATAAATAATGAAATTATGTGGCACCTTGAAAAGAAAAGAAAAAGGAAAAAATGGGCTATTACATGACATCCTAAAGAGAAATCAATGACATTCTATGACATTTTATATCACTTCGAGGAGTAGATGATTGAAATGAATTCTACCTATGTACAACATATTTATTTACATTCAAGGATTAATGAGGATCAATTAGTAGTACTATGTTATACTTTTTTATCAATATCCTTCTACTACAAATGGTCCAACCTTCATGGATATGATTTTGAGGTCCACCTTATAGAGAAATCAAAACACCCCCATCAAATTTTCTTGTAAGAGGAGAACAAGGAAAATATAATTTCATCATATGAAGAGGATCATTTTAGGCCCATGACATTTACACTCTATATATTTACAAGAGCATATTAGAATGGAAGATTCGCTCACATACCATCATGTATAGTTTTTCCTTAAACTTTAAATTTCATAATGGTTATAATTGTTTATAATTTTACCTCATGAGAAGATCATTACAATTTTTTTGTATATTTCATATGAAGCAAATGGCACATTCCAACAATACTTGTTAACACCCAACATAATTATACTAGGTACCAAACTTATTTAAGTACTTTTATTTTAGTAAATTCAATACCAAATTAAAAGTGGGCTATCTATAGACACCTAAATTTGGTCTTTGACACTTGGTAACATCGATTTTTCATACTCTTAAACACTTTGAAAAAACCTATATATTTCTATCTCGTGCTGAATTATCCTCCATCAATCTTGCCACTGCTATTTTAGCTATATATATTTGCTATACTATGATCAAATTAGTCTATACATTAACAATATAAAATCTTAACTAGATATTATCCATGCTCAAGTACACCTTTATCCACTCTCGGACACTTTGGTAAACCTAAATATTTCAATCTGCCACATGCACCTCCATTTTTCAAAAGGGTCTAAGTGCCTATAAGAGCTAGTTTTCTAATCAAGGAATCAACATCAGGTTAGTCTAGAAAATTTTCATGAGTTGAATATGGTAGGAAATTAACAAAGATTCACCTATATACAAAAAAATTATTGAGTTCATAAGACACCTCTTGGATACCTTTCACGTGTATTGTGACTTTCTACATGAATAGAGCACTCTCACCACATTGAGGATCACTACCAAAGATGAAGAAAATATATAATTTCTCAAGGAGAAGCCATAGATCAATCCATAGAGTTAAATTTAAAATTATAGAGTCAATATTGCATGATGTTCAATTCTAAGTTTTAAATGAAGGTCAATTATTTGTGCACAATTTTGAATACTTTCACCTATATGGGAAAATTATGAGTCTAAGGCCTTTTTGTGTTGAGTATGATGTAAATATGGGAAAATGAATATTTATTGTTAAAATAAGATTTTTGTGTGTTTAGTCCTTAGGATTTTTTTGGTTAAGTGTAAAATTATATTTTTGAAATCTATTTTTAGATTGGAAGTGCTAGTTAGAGTGCATTTTACTAGATATGAACTTAACTGAGTTCAAATCCTTATCCATTCATCCCTAAGAGTCGGGGTTCCATTTGTATGTATATAAGACTAATTTTATCTTTTTCTAAGTCCATTTATATTTTTAGGAGAGATTGGGGTGCCTAGATGGACTAAGATTCGTGATGGGTATGCATGTGCCACTTAAAGTAATAATGAATTCTCGAGTTGACCAAATATTAGTAGTGGATGATATTTTTCATCTTGAGTCTATTTTTAGTCATGTTTAGTTGAATTTAGTTCATTTAAGATTTTTAGTTCTTATTATTAGTATTTTACTTGTCATGCAAATTAAGACAAGTCTTGTTGTAATGGCTATATTATCCTTGTTTCTTGATTAATTATTTATGTAATATTGGGAATGTTTTCCAAGACAATATGATTTTTTCAATGTGTTTATATCTGATTTTATTTGCAAGTATTTAATTATACATACCGACAAGACCTGGTTTCATTTGTGAAGTTATTAACTGCATATTTTGTCATCAAACTCGCTTATTAATTATTAGTTATTATGGGTAAGATTGGATGATCACTAGCTTCAATTAAGAGGGTATTTCAGACTGATTTTTAATCCTTCCACATCAAAAAAATCATTTGGTATCAAATCCTCCTTCAAGAAAGGTTTATAAGGTTTTTATCCATTATTAGGAGTATCATTGCTTCGGTGAATTCTTATTCTATGAATATCCACATCTTCAAAGGAAACAATTGTTAGTATTGGAGAGATCAATTGAAGAGGATTATTGTTTGGAAGGGAGTTTGAGAGAATGATACTCATGGATAAACTCCACCTACATATTGAAATTTTATGTCTCAATATTATAAGAGAGCAAAAAATGAAGAATAAAAGGTAGATGCACAAGCTTTCTTATATCTTTAGAGCACAATAGATCCTACTATCTATCCAATAATTGGAGGAAGTAAGAATTCCCATGAGGAATGAAATACCTTGAAAAATTCATGTCAAGGATCTACTAAGGTAAGATATGTAAAACTTCAAAACCTTAAAATTAATTTTGATAATTTGAGAATGTCAGACAATGAGGGAGTTGGAGAATATTACATAAAGATAAATGATTTAGTTCATAAAATGAGGGTTTATGGAAAAACCATAGAAGATAAGTTTATATTAAAGAAAACTTTGAGATCTTTGACATAAATATGGATATATATTGTGATAAATCTTTAGGAGTGTAAGGACACGAACACTTTAAGTGTTAATTATTTATTTGGTTCTCTCTTATCCCATGAGGATAAAATGAGACTATATGGAGGAGATCTAGAATAAACACTTACAACCAAGGAAAGTAATTCAAATCCCAAAGAGAAATAAAACTCAAAATCAAGGGATTTCAAAAACTCAAATTCAAAGCGTAAAGATAAATCTAACTTCATAAGTAAAGGCTAAAAAAACCTTACTTAAATTTATTCATTGTTAGACAATGTGCAAATAACGCCATATTTTGTCTCATTTTTGCATTAGAAATCAACCTTTTCGACATGTTTCTTAAAAAATTCACATTGATTTGTGTGGCACAAAAGTGATGCGGACACGATGCGACTAGAAAATTTTAGTTACATCACTTTGTGCATCAAAACTACATCCTCGTTGTACTATGCCAAATTGATGCAAGACCTATAACATTAATAATGAGGGTGGCACAAATGTGGCACATAATTCATTGGATAATTTTTTAAAAAATAAATGTAATTAATAATAATTACAAATGGTATAATTACGAATAATTATATTGCATTTTTTTTTGCTTATTTACAACTATTAAACATTAGATACTAAAATAATATTTACATTGTATTGTCATTAAGAAATTATACATTGAGAATTTGTAAAGTATCTAAATATTATTATTAATAATAAAAGAAGACATTGTTTTAATTCAAAATATGATTTATAATAATATATAACAATGTAATTTTGAGGAAGTATTAAGGGGTCCCTTTCGAATTAAAAAAAAATAGATTTCAAACTACATCCTAAATATCCTAGTGACCGGTCTCATCATCCTCCCCCTTATCCTCACAATCTTCTTACTCTTCTTGAACTCCATCCTCCTCCTCCTCATCATCTTCACCACGATCCTCATTGTTCTCTTCATCATGTTTTACCTTGACAAAATTTAATGATAAAATGTTTAAAGTGTTAATTTATTTATAGTTTGTGTACAATAAATTGAATACTTTATGTCTTCTTTGATAAAACTGATTATCTTGGGCCTATTGATTAAAGGATTTTGTGTTCCATCCCAAATATTTTAACGATGTACAAATTGAATACTTCTTATAGTGTTCTTCCATGAATACAAGTATATGATAAAACTACATGTATTATTATTTTTATTTTAAGAAATATTAAACATAAAAATAACTTATATAGAACTTACAAATTTATTAGTGGCCTCTTCTAAGTTTTTATTCCAAATGATGAGTCACCATCAACCCTTTTCAGAATCTAGCTTAATACCCCTTGAGCACATTACTTTTGATACTTACATCAATTGTAATACATATATTTTTTTAACGATCACCATGTTATACAATTACCATTGCATTTTGATCGTAGACCATATTTGTATTTTATAAGACGTGAATGAAAACTAAACAACATAAAATATCAAATTAAAGAAAATGTGTTTATCAACTACAGTGCAAATCTTTAAATAGTCCTCTTTATAGTGCAAATGTCAACATATATAATTTCTTTTGTTAACTAATCTACATCCTATTATTGTCTTCTACTTGTCAAAAAATGAACCAAACATATTTCTCTATTTTGGGAGGTCGAAGATATCTCCTCTCATCATATGTGTTTCTTGGTAGTGAACCTACAAATTTTAAATATAAAAAAATATTTTAAAACTATATATTATTTTATTAAAATTTTTATTGATGCAACATAATTACCTTTAATTTTCTCTTTATTCTCCTAAACCCTTATGATGTAATTTTTCCAATTAGCTTTGGGTTGTCATGGGTCCTCCCAAACTCAAAAAAAGTTACATCAACCAACCTTCTCTATCTCTCAAGTGGGATTTACAACCACTCTAGATGAAAATACAAATGAATCAATTTTCATGTTCGGTCAATTAACTATTCTTTTTTTTTTAAATACGGAACCAAAAAAAAAAAAACTAAAAATGACATATAAAATAAATTGAAAAAAACTTAAACTAATACAATGATAAATTATTCTAGCTCAAATAATATATACAAAAATACTTACTTTCCCTGAATATCCACTAAGATCACCATATCATCAATTACATAGAGGTCCATTTTGAGGTCCCCTTGTACCCAATGTTTATAATTACTACAAAAAAGATGAGAAGGTATATCAAAATTTGTTGCTTGAGGGGGAAAGAGTTCATTGGCATCCCCCTTATTCCACTAGGGATTGGTCATTCATACTTTTTGGGTCAATATCTTGCCATTTCAATTTTGTAATTTTTGTATTGCTAATAGGATGAGAGGGACTTGCCTCTAACAAGGATCTACAAAAAAACATCGAATCATTATGCAATAATAAATTAAAATCACTTTAAATAATAAATGAAGACTTTATACCTCCGCGCAGATGACTCCCTCATCCTATGACTGCCTTCATCCTCATGTTAGTTGATATGGGATGTATACCTGTCATAATCAAGTCGTATTATAATTGTTCAATTAAGAGAAATGTTTTATATTATGAAATAAATTGTAAATGTATACCTTTATGAAGGATACCCTAAGATCGTGTGAAGGACATGTGCTCATTCCACCATCGTTATCCTCCCTTTGATCTATATGGGAAGTATACCTGTGATACACAAGTGGTATTAGAATTGTTGATGGGGTGTCGTCAAGCCCAATCATTTAGTATATTTTAACATGTCATCTTAATCTAGGAAGTTTCTTAAGGCTATACACAAGGTCATGGTTTGGTGATGGGATTGATTACACACACATTTGGAAAGAAAAATATACTTAACTGAATTAAAATTACAGAACTAAACTTATTGCTTTAAAATATCATGCTTTACATAATTGAAATCACACATTTCTTGAATTGAAATTACACTCTTGCTAAATTGAAATAAAAATCTTGCTGAATTGAAATGAAACTCTTGCTGAATTGAAATAAATCTCTTACTGAATTAAAATGAGAGAATTCAACTAAACACACACACTTGCAGGTTTTTTTAATGTATCAAAAATAGATTGAAATTTTTTACCCTAAAAATTTAGAAAGATAAGTTAAAAGTAAAATAAGTTACCAAATAATCCAAATTTCTTGGAGTGAGTGGCTCTTGATCTTCCTTTGAAAGTGGATAAAAATACTAAAACTCTTTACTAAAATGCTTTGACTGAGATCCTTGTATTAATGCATGCATAAAGAACCGATTATAATAAGTTGTATATTCTTACTTAGGAATTTTGGACCTATAACTGTCTTCTTATTTAGATAACTTCAATATATATATATGAGTATGCTAAAACATAAAGCTAATCCTAGAAATCTAAGTCTATCCATTTTTATTAAATCAAAATAGTTGTCTAGATATTGTGAAAGAGAGAAGGAAAGATTTGAGGAGCTTGGATAGGAAACTCAATTTAGAACCAATGAGATATGAGAGTCCAAGTCAAACTATTTGCATAAATTACAAAATACACTTCTCAAAAATGACACTATCTAATTATAGTAATTGTTAGTTTTAGACGAGGAGGATATCCGTTCCCAAAATATTACTTCAATTCTTCCTTGATTTAAGAGATGCAAAGAATTGTTTCTAAATCTTGATCAAGAACCTCAGGAGTTGGTTGGGAAACCTTCAGAGCTAAATGAGAAACCTTTAGAGCTAAGCGAGAAACCTCTAGAGCTCACTTAAACATAAGAACTTCATATATTCTTGAGTGAATGCTTGTAAATGTTGGCCTTTGTGTTCGAAGTTCCTGTACATAAAAATCTATCATCTTTTCGGGAAATTTAGGGATTAGATTAACAATAAAAGAACTACAACTACTAAGGAATATCCTAAGGTAATAACAACAATATTCATCCTTCAACTGATGCAAGAACATCAAGATCTAAAATATATACATAATGTAAATATCATTATTTGTATGCATTCATAGTGTGAGGGTGTTCAGGAGGTTTTTCAGAGCCAATAACGCAGCCATCAAGCTTCATTTGTTCTTAAGAAGGTTAAAGAAGTGTAGTTTGGATTTTCCTCCAACATGTAAAATTTGAAAATTTGATGAGGTCAAAAGTCCTAAAATCTTGTGAGTATAATTTGGAATTATTCTAATCCTTTGAGGAGGTTAAATACTCATAATAAAACAACAACTATGGATAATGGTACGTGGAAAGGGATAGATAAGCAAAAGTTGACAAGTGATAGTTGTTGAGAAGAAATGGGAGGTTGTTTCAACAAACTCCAAGCTTAAAAATTTGTTCTATTATGGAGGAATTCAACCCCATTAGGATTATTAGAGTAAAATCACAATAAATAAAGGTGGATGGAGTGTTTTAAGCATGCATGTAGTGGAGCATGATATTTTCTTAGTGTAATAAATCTATAGTAGGCATTTTTGTATATGAAGACCTGTCTTTATATTGCTCCAAGAAGAAAGGTTAAGAGTTCATTGAAGATTATCATTCTTATGAGTTTTATTAGAGTGCAATAATGCGTATCGATTGATTAGGGATTAATTTTGTTATGATATCTTGTAATATCCATAAGACCTACTCCATTTTCCCTTGATTGTGCTTTATATTTTCAAGGAAAATTTTATTATGCTAGTGCATAAAAGTAGTTCCAAGACAAAGTTACAAAAAGTTGCGAAGGATCCATAATGATTTTATAGTAAGAATTAGGATTTAAATAGGTTCTAAACTAGAAATAAGCATATTTTACCCTATCGAACTGTTACATAAACCCTTATCTAGGGTTTTAAGGTAAAACGTTCATATCTTAGTTATTCTTGGGAATCAAGAGCTAAGATTGGGAGTATATCACCTAGAGGAGGCCCTCTTCACATTGAAAAGGTTTTAGGAAGTTTCATACTCGTAGTTATGATATTTTCTTGATAGTTTTGAAAAGAGTATACTATGTTTGGTAGAAGCCTAATTATAGACAAGAACCGTGGACTTTGTAATTTATAAGAAGAATTGGAATCTAATATTTGGGAGCTTGATTGGATGAAAAAGGGTATTAGAAAAAACTGAAATTTGGTGGTGGAATGGAGTATGGTGTAAGTTAGACCAAAATTTAATATAAACTAGACCTAATATACTATGCAAAACATGGTTAAAGCGTAAAAAGGAAGATATTGGTGAAACAAGTTGGGAATTGGTTCTTCTAAGAATATTCATGATGGTATGTATAAGATGGAGTGAATATGACTATTGTAAGTATTTAAAATTTTAGATTCTCATGTTTTTAACTTGGTTGTCTCATGAATGAATCGAGATAGTGAAGGAAGGATCTTGTGTTGAACTAACAATATTAAAGAAAGGAATGGGTTGTAAACAATTTTGTGAGGTCACGATCAAATCTCTATAAGTGCATGATTATGAATATCACTTTGAATACTAATACATTTGTGTGGAAGTAAGGATGAATCATCTTGTTATTAGGATAAACACAATCAACAAGACTGTCCATTATAGTCTTGAAACATTTTAGAAAGAGATAATCAAAAGAGTATGATTGTGTGAGGAGTGAATGAACAGGATTGGGTATATGTTTAAATGCATGCATTTAAAGGTATGAAATTTACATCTTGATAGCAGGTAAGAGGTATCAATGTTGAATGATTCTCAGTATATAAAGTGAACATACAATCTTAATATTATACCCTAAGCTAAGAACTAGTCTTTGAGGAATTCATATTATGGTAATTGCAATATTGAGAAATAAGAAAGAAGTACTTTAATATAAGATATGAAAATAATGACACATCCTCTCGGGATTTAAAGAGGGAGTATACACTCTAAAGTAGGATATAAAAAAAATCAATATGATAGTCGTATTGGAAAAAATATAGAGTAACTTATGTCTATAATCAAGGAATTACGTTCAACTTGGATGGTAATTTTGATAGAGAATAAACATTTCGTATATGGGTGTAATGAAGTTGGGGCTTAGAAAAAAATTATGAGAGCATTATATAAAATGATATGGTTATTAGTGTCGAGGATCTAATGGACCTATTTCACACTTATAAGAAGTGTTTATAGGTTTAAAGGGATTATAGGTATTGGCCTTAGTTGGAAACATCAACCAAATTTCCTTAAGGACCTAATACAATTGTTAAAATTGTTTAGAACCAAAACTTAGAAGATGAAATGTTTTATTATATTCTCATCATCAAGGTTCTTGATCAGATGAATGATTCTCATGATCCTTAACTAAGAATACAAGACTGTGGGTTTGTGAATTAAGTTATCCATTTGAGATAAGGGCCATAAGTTTAAGTATGCTATCATAAACTAACCTTAAACATTAATATCTTCATTGAAATCTACTTTTAAGAAAGAACAGAATGAGGATTTGAAGGTTATTACATGGGAAAAAATGTCTAAATGATGGGCTCATCATCTCCCCATGCCTATTTGTTCTCCAGTCCCTTCGTAAACTACTTGTTTCATGCAAGTAAAATCAAATTCACATTGGCTCACCAAATCAAAATCTAAAAACATATTTGCATATTGTTTATAAAAGAAGGCATGTGGTATCCCCTATAATAAGTGACTCTTTCTACCCATTTTTTGAAGTTTTCTTATGATTGGAAATTTGAATTCTACCAATGGGGAACTAGAATCAAAAGTAAGGCCACCTATACCTCTTAGTCCTATCTAATTGTTCTTCATTTCCAATATCATTTCCACTACTGACTCAGAGCTTGTCTAAAAGACCAAATTAATTTATTGGGAGAGATTTGTTCTCTTATTTTTAATGGGGTATTCAAATTTTACCATCTTTTATTAAAATTTTCTTTAGTAATGTAAAATAGATCTGCCTTATAGATATATTTAAAATCCTCTACACATTTTTACAAATTAAGAACATCTTTGGTATTTGTGTTCGGTTTGTAAGATGCACTCTAAAGTTTCTAAATAAAGTAAGAGGGTTGGGAAAATCATTTTTGATGAGGAGCTCAACATCTTTTTCCTTTACATCACATTGGTCTTGATCATTTCCCAAATCTTCTAATTTTGCACGAAGGAAAGGAAGGATCTAACTTGTAAGTCTCCCATAAAAATGTTTATCATGAAATCTCGAACATGGCATAAAATATACTTTTGTAGAAAAATTCACACATGAGGTTCTATTCCCCAATTGGGATGGCAAAATATGCATGTAAAAATTCATAATCATCTTCAAACTCATGGGGTAACATGTGTGTAATTATTAACAACTTCCACCTATAGAATAATTCTCTTAAATACATTACATACTCAGGGTAAGGCCTTTTTAATATATTACTACCTCTTCCAATTCACATGTAGTATCTAAATTTGCTTCCAACTTATATTTTTCTTTTGTAACTCCTCCAAAGACTTATCGGTATTTTTGAGAGTACATAAAGTGTTCATCCATACCTTTTCAGTTTTCATATACTCTAGATATGTTTGTACTTATTTATTTTATATGACAATTCTTATTTCTATCTGAACATATTTATTTTCCTTTTGTATGGGTATATGAATCCTAGACTTTTCCAATTATAACTTAGATTGTAATTGTAATAATTCATTTTGTAAGACAGAGATGTCAAAATATTTACATTCTATTTGGATTTTCCTACAGAGATCTCTATTTGTTGGAGATCGATGATTTTTTCATCCATTTTTGTGTGAAGTAGCTACTTCTTCTTCTTCATGTCTAACCAAAGGAGGCTCTTGGAATGCTTCTTTTATAGGTATTTCTACATCAATGGTTTCCTTGGCTATTTCTTCTTCTTTCTCAAAAGAGGAAGGTTATTGTGGTACTCCTTTTGCAAGAATTTCTTCTTCTTTCTCAACATAGGGAGGTTCTTGTGGTACTCCTTCTACAAGCATTTCTTCTTCTTGCTCAACAAAGGGAGGTTCTTGTGGTACTCCTTTTGCAAGAATTTCTTCTTCTTGTTCAATAGAGGGATGTTATTGTGGTACCTCATTATGTAATAATTTCTTCATTAGTAGTCACCTTAGGAGCTGATGTATTCAGAAGAGAAACCTCTAGACAAACTACTCAATTTTCAGCTCCCTCCTATTCCGCATCATCATCGAGTTTAGAGGATAAGTTTTCCTTTGTTTTTTTATGTTATAGTAGGTATTTTAGAGTTGATAGGTTCACTTATGGCCCCATGTCTTCTCAATATTTTTCCGTAAAGAGGGAGATGTAGAGGATTTGGGAGGTTCCTCAGTATCGAGAGAGGTGAACATTGGAATATTTTTCTCCATATTTACTTGTGGAATTCACAAGTCCTCTTCCATAGAGCAGATTCAAGAGATGGTGACTTGAACATTTGGGTCCTCTTTCTTTTTGTAGATGATGATGAAGTTTGGAATGGAGGGGTTGCGGTCTAAACATGACTAGGAGTTGGTGATACTTTCCTTTGAGAGGATGACTTTGACAAGAATTTATGCTATTGAGACTCTCCCTTTTTCTTCTTGAGGAAGTGGTGGTGGAAAATTAATTGAATGAGGCCATGGTGTCTCAAAATCCCAACTCCTTGCATTCTCCTACTAACCATACCTTAAATAGTATCATAAAAATATTTGGGTAGATTAACTACCCATTGAGGCTTTATATTTTCATGTTTGAGATGTATCAACAACCTCATGGAAGATCCCAATATTGTGCTTAATTGGCCATCATATGTGAAATATCTCATGATCCAGATGGAAACTAATTTACATGGTTCTGCCTACTTTCTTTGAGAATCCCCTTACAATTCTTTTTAGAGGCTTTCTCGATTGACATACTTAACTCTAGAATTAGTTTCCTGGATCTATAAATATACTTGACAAGGAATTTGTATGAGGATTTAGCATGTACATCGGTACCCTGAGCAGGTAAATAAGTGATATCATAAGAGCACTTTAATGTTCACATAGATCTTGACACCCCAAACAATGGAGTGATCTAGCTCCAAATTGATAACAAATTCTTCCACCAATTATTGATTAAACCCTAGAATTTCTCCATGAATTCCATCCATCGCGCTTCCCTAAAAATTCTACCACTACTGGATTCTTTAACAATTCTTCCAATGAGTTGGGTTCTGATTGTATTTTCTTGCCCATTTTTAAACACTCCACTTAGAGAATGTGCAAACTATAGGTAGAGGTCAGGAGGTAGGCTATTTCAGAAATTGCCAATTGATTTTAATAGAAATGTGAGGAAGACAAGTTTAGGAAGTATTTTGGAAATGGTAGTTATAGCCCCTAATGTTTATTTTGAATCCCTAATGTGGCTCCCGAGGTATTTGGAAGTCCCATCACATTTATACCATTTAATTGCTTTGAAGTGTGTCAAAGCAAAGCATGTGGAGGTATAAATATGACATGATGCTCCCCTAAAAATATTGGAGCGTGGGATTTGGTGGCCCAATCATTGCTAAGTCTGCGGATAGGGACAAGAACTAAGCAACAACCTTTTTCATTGAATTCTAGCTAAAATGGTTTTGATTAGCTTATGGTAATGATTAGACAAAAAGTTGAAAATCAATGAAGAATATTAAATCCTATGATTAGAAATGAGTACAAATATGTTGAAAATTACCTAGGATTACCTTTTATAGTTAAATTCCTTTTCATTTTATCTTCTCCCTATAGAGTTCCTAAAAAAACTTACAAAAAAATTTAGTACTTGGCATGAAACACATTCTTTGGCCTCTCTTGTTAGATGTGAACTTTGAAGATATTATTGAAGGGCCACCTTTTTTTAGTTTTCAAACCCCTTTTATTTATTTATTATTATATATTATTATTATTTCAGGAGAGAGATTGCCATTTACTGGTCTTCAGTCTCCCTCCTTTATTCCATTGAAAGAGGCTCATGGAACATGCATGGTTACATAACACGTGTCCCCATAGAATAGGTATCCTTCTCCAACCGTGATTGCCTAATGAATTCCTCCTTGATGAAAGGTGGATTATACAATCCTAGCCTATGACCATTGACCAAGAGGGTCTTTCTATTACCATCTATTGGTAGTAGTTGAACTGATCTATTTTAAAAAAAAATTCTATTTGGTATGTTACAGCCATCTGGTTCTAAACTTACCCTTGAAATTATGAAATTGTGAGTCAAACAACAAGACCCAATCTCAACTTTGAACTTCCTATCTCGAATGTTCTTTTCATGCCATATCTTTTTTTTGTTGTAGTAAAATTATTTGTTGAGCTGATTCCAACCTCATTTCATCCAATTCATTCAACTATAAGACTCTCTCTTTCTCTTCTTGTCAAGTCAATTCCTACCTCCATAGTTGTGTCATTAATGTCACGGAGTTCAAAATCCATTAGCATGATTATATTTTTCCCATAAACAAGATCATATGGAGAGAAACCAGTAGTAATATTTCATGTGGTATTTTAAGACCAAACAACCTTTGGTAATATGAGAGCCCAATTTTTTCTTCTAACATTCACCATCTTTGGTATGATGTTATCTAACTCCTATTTGTAACCTCCATCTGACCATTAGCTTGAGGGTGGTAAGGAGATGATTTTTTATGAGTAATATTGTATCTCTTAGTAAAAGTCTTGATCAATTCAGAGATAAACTGAGGTCATTGGTTGTCTTTCACTGATTGATCTAGGTGCTCTAAACCTTTTCAAAATTATTTCATATAGAAACTCTACAAATTTCTATTCTTTAGAAAATACAAGAGCTTGCACTTCATCCCACTTGGTAATATAATTAGTACAAACTAAAATATATTCTTTATCATGTGAGGTTAAGTTCATAGGTCAAATAAATCTATACCCCACTTTAAATGGTTCTAAAACCACTTGAGGATGGAGTGGCATCTCGATAGAAGGGGACGGTTTCCCCATCCTTTGATAAGAATCACATTTTCAAACATATCTTTTCACATCCTTATGTAGTGAAGGCCAATAATATCTTGATCCAAGGATATTTTGAATGGTCCTTTTTTTGAATAATGTCCTCCACCTGGTTCATCATGGAAAGCCCTTAGTATGTCATAAATATCATCTTCCCTAACACACCTTCGTAGTACAAAATCAGGTCCTAATTTGAAATAGAATTCCCTTTATCCATTTAAAATGAGCACTAGTTCTAATCAAATGTTTCTTTTGCATATAAGTGAAAGAGTTAGGAAACTTCCTTGTGGAAGATAATTTTCCATGTCAAAAACCATGGTGATTTTGCCGATATGGAAAATAACTACTCATCAGTAAAATAATATTCAACTCCTTCTTCACCTAAAACATTAAGTTTGGACAAAAAAATTGCAGCCACATTAGCCTTACCTAGTTTGTCAATAATGGTAATGTCAAATTCCTACAATAGTAATAACCAACTTATGATTCTACCACATATTACTATTTTTTCAATCACATATCTAATGCATTTGAATGATTGTATAGATGAATATCTTATAACCAACAATATAATGGTGAATTTTTTTGATAGCATAAATTCTTGTAAGAAATTATTTCTCGATAGTAGTGTAATTAAATTATAGGAGTCAAGTTTTTACTAATATCATAGATTGCATACATCTTATTACTATCATATTTTTGTCTAAAAATACTCCCATGGATGAATTGGATACATTAATGAAAATATGGAAAGGTCTATACCAATCAGGTCCCTTCAAGACTAGGGATGAGGTTAATTTATCCTTAGTCTGTTAAAAGCCTTCGAAACCTATCGGTCCAAACAAAATCACAATTATTGAGTACATGCAAAGAGAAACATAGCTGTGAACTATTTTATTGAAATATTGAATGAATCTCCTATAATATCTTACATGACCCAAGAAAATATATACATCAATTTGATTTTTAGGTGGTGAAAGTTTGGAAATTACCTCGAATTTCTTTGGGTCAACTTGTATGATATAATGTCCTAGTATGATTCCTGATCCATCATCATTAAGAACTTCTCATGGTCGAGAGATAACTTGATGTCTTTCACATTTTGTTAAGACTTCATCCAAAAAAAAATTAGTACTTCATCAAAAGAAGCACCATAAAGCTGTGAAATCATTTATATATACTTCAACACATTCATTTGTTAAATCAAAGAATATGACAAACAAAACTCTTTGAAAAGTAGCATGGGCATCACACAACCCAAATGGTAAAACCTTATAGGCAAAGGTTCCCCATGGAAAAGTAAATTTTATTTTTTCCTGGTCCTCTAGTTTCTACTCTAATTTGATTATATCCATGAACCCATCTAGAAAGGAGTACTTCTTTCCAGCCAAGTTATCTAACATCGATCAATAAAAGGAAGTGGAAAGTGATCTTTAAGAGTAGCTTTGTTAAGTTCTCTATAATCTACACATACTCTCCATTTTCCATTTTTCTTGGGGACTATTACTAATGGGGAAACCCATTGACTATCAGAAATTGGGTAAATAAATCCTACTTCTAAGAGTTTCTCAATTTTAGTCTTTACTTTCTCCCTTAGAGCAGGGTTTAGTCTCCTTTTGTGGTTGTTTGGTGGTTTCAAATTATCTATATAGATATGGTGGGTAAACACACTAGGATGTATTCCTTTCATATCAATGTAGTCCCATGCAAATGTTCATGTGTGTTTTTGTAAGATATCAAACAATTTAGCTTCCTCATCATCCATTAACCAACTATTAATATTAAGGGTTTTACCTAGCTGGATTTTAATTTGCTTAATGTTTGGATGTATTGAATCTATCTGTTTGAACTCACTTAGTAATGAATTTAATGGAAAATAGTGAGGTTGATCATCTTTGAAAGTAGTGATATTTTGAGAAAATTTCTTACCTTTAGGGGACGACTTTATCTAAGGGAAAAAAAGATGGACTATAAAAATGGTCTTTGAAAAATTTGTATGTAACTTATAATGATCTTTTAAAAGTGATTAGCATCTCTTGCTCACTCTCAATGTTCACCAGTGTGCGCCTTCAACTAAGACCGTCCACACAAGAAACAAGATCTCCCTCAACAATACCACCACACCCCTCACATTACCACTCCAAACAAAGCTTTGACCGATAGCCAAATATGTTGATGAAGATTTACAATCTTCTACACTTCTCAGATGTTCAGTACTTTCTTCCTTCAAGCTTTTTGATTCTTCACCAAGAATTCTCTCTCACATAATTATCTTGTAATTATGATCAATCCTCTCATTCTAAACCCTAGCTTTATGCTTTAAATAGTCATTTAAGACTTTAGGGCACTTAGCCATGCAATTACATTCATTAAATCTATTCCAATGCTAAAAATAGAAATAAATCCCGAGAGTTAATTAAAAACTCATCGCACAGGTAACCGATGTCGGTTTTGCCCAACCGTCGTCACCGGTTCGACTTGCCACTGGCCGATCTGGTCACACTCTACAGCGATGCGGTTCTTATCAACTTCCAGCAAGTTCTATTTGCATGCTAAAACATGAGTAATTTAGCTCCATACTCAACAATCTCCCACTTGGAGATTAATTACTGCACACTATACCTGTACAACACCATTCTTGGATCCTCCTAAGCTTTGTTTCTTCCTCTTAAGTTCAAACTTGAAGACCAACAGAAGTGGAGTGTAGCTCAACTTCTCCTTTGTTAATGGCTTCGTTAGCATATCCATGAGGGTTCTTGCTTGTATGAATCTTTTCCAGATTCAATTGTCCATCCTCCAATACCTGTCGTATGAAGTGATATCTCAACTGAATGTGTTTCGTTCTCGAATGAAATGTTGAGTTCTTTGCCAAATGAATTACACTCTGACTGTCACTGAACAGTTTACAATTACTTTGCTCCTTTCCCAACTCTTCCATGAACCTACTCATCCATATCATCTCCTTGCTAGCCTCTGTAGCTGCAACATACTCTGCCTCTGTAGTAGACAAAGCCTGACCTTTTGCACGATCTGAAATCCTAAGCTATTGCCGTTCCACCTACTGTGAAAATATATCCAGTAGTGCTCCTCCTACCATCTAGATCTCCAGCCATATCCGAATCAACATAGCCACGTAATGAAATATCCGAACCTCCATAGCATAACTGCATGCTAGATGTCCCTTTCAAATACCTGAGTATCCATTGGACTACTTTCAATGCTCTTTACCTGGATTAGCCATATATCTACTCATAACTCCCACTTCCTGTGTAATGTCTGGTCTTGTACAAACCATAGCATACATGAGACTTCCAACTGCTGAAGCATATGGCACTCGTGTCATGTATTTGACCTCCTCTTGTGATGAAGGACACTGATCTTTACTCAATTTGAAGTGTCCAACCATAGGTGTGCTAATAGGTTTTGCATTCTGCATGTTGAACCTTTCTAACACCTTGTAGATATAATCCTCTGAGACAAATACAATTTCTTGTTTTTCTGTCTCTATGTATTTGCATGCCAAGGATTCTTTTTGCAGCTCCCAAATCCTTCATTAGTTTTGAAAATGTGTGAGCTAGCTTTCTCTTAAGCTCACCAATGTATCTCACATACTAGATCTGCAATAAGCATATCATCCACATAAATTAACAAAATAATATAGCTCCCATTTTCAAGCTTCTTTAAATAAACACAATGGTTAGATTCACATCTCAAGTAACCATGCTCATGCATAAAACTATCAAACCTCATGTACCATTTCCTTGGAGCTTGCTTGAGCCCATATAGGCTCTTTTTCAACTACACACTAATTTCTCCTTACCCTTGACTTCATACCCAAGCGACTGCTGCATATAAATCTCTTCATCAAATCACCATGAAGGAAAGCCATCTTCACATCTAGTTTCTCTAAATGCAAATCTTCTATCTGCAACTAAACTCAATATAATACGAATAGAAGTCATCTTAACAATAGGAGAAAATATTTCACCAAAGTCAATACCTGCCTTTTGTGTAAATCCCTTTACTACAAGCCTTGCCTTGTACCTTTTCTATCCACCCTCTTCTTCCTTAATTCTATAAACCCACTTGTTCTGCAATGTTCTCTTTCTTGTTGGCAATTTAACCAAATCCCAAGTCTGGTTTATTCGAAAGAGTTCATCTCCTCATCATGCCATGCTCCCCTTTGAAGCGTGAGTTTTATCTGCATTGCTTCTTGAAAGCTTTCTGGTTCACCACTATCAGTCAATAATAGATAAAATAGAGAAGGTGAAAATATTTCTGGAAGTTTACTTACCCTTTGTGACCTTCTCACAGGAGTTTGGGGTACTGGAGGCTCAATCTGGACCTCCTGGACATTAGTATCAATATGAAGTGTGCCGATGCGGTCACCTCTAACCGCGTCAGGTTCGGATTTGGCTAACCGGTTTGGTTTGATCCTCTGTAACCATCGGTGGTTCATCTGACCGATGCCGGTCAGGGCCTAACCGACCACAGTTACTGTGTATTTCTGAAGGTGTTTCTTTAAAACCGAGAGTTCATTTTCATCAATAAACTTCTCAATTTTCTCATCCTTGGGTACCAAAATTTGATCCTGTACATTCTCTTTTCATTCCATTCAACATCACGACTCCTAACAATTTTAGAATTCTCTAAATCCCAAAAATGAAAACTGAAATCACCAGATCCATAACCAATGAAAGTGCACCTCTTGGATTTTGCATCCAAATTTTTTCTATTTTCTCTATCAACATGCACAAAAGCTTCTGAACCAAAAACTTTAAGAAAAGAAAGATCTACCTCTTTTCGGTCCATGCTTCCTCTGGTATTCCTCCATCTAGTGAACTTGAAGGGCCACGGTTAATCAAATAAACCATTGTATCAACTGCTTCTACCCAAAACTGCAAGGGCAATCAGAATGTATCCTCATACTTCTAGCATGTTCCATGATTGTCTGTTCATTTCTCTATAACACCATTCTCCTGTGGTGTTCTTGGAACCATTCTTTCTCTACGTATCCCATTCATTGAACAATAATCATTGAAAGCCTTGCTACAGTATTCACCACCATTGTCAGATCTAAGGCACTTTAACTTAGAATTTGATTCATTCTCAACAAGGGCTTTCCATCTTTTAAAAGTTTCAAAAACATTAGATTTATGTTTAATACAATAAACCCATACCTTTCTTGTAGCATCATCAATGAAAGTAACATAATACTAGGATCCACCATGAGAAGCTACCTGAGCTGGTCCCCACACATCTGAGTGTACAAGCTCCAATTTCTGCTCCTTCTTAGTTGCCCCAACTTTGAGAAATCTCACTCTCTTTTGCTTTCCAAAGATATAATGCTCACAGAAATCAAGATCTAAATCTTTCAAATCGATAACTTACCCTTAGCCTTTAAGATCTGCATTCCTTTTTGACTCATGACCCATATGGCCCGATTATGCCACATGCATGCATCTGAATCTGAAGTAGATAATGTAGAAAAGGAATCAGTAATATAGGTAGATAAATATAACGTTCCTACCTTCTTACCTCTTGCCACAACAAAAGCACCCTTGGTGACTTTCCAAGAGTCTCTGTAAAAGTAACCATGCAACCAGATTCACCTAGTTGCCCTGTAGAAATAAGATTCCTCTGAGGCTTGGCACATGCCTCACATCTTTCAATACCCATGTATTTCCATTCTGTAATTTTAGATGAACTTCCCTTTACCAGTAATACTGCAAGGTTCATCATCACCCAAATAAACATGCCCAAAATTGCCCTGGACATAATTTTGAAATAACCCTTATTAGGGGTTGCATGGAAAGAAGCTCTGAATCTAAAACCCATGATTCAATTCTACTATCTAAAGAAAGAATAAGAGCATCTTGCATTACCTCTGATGTAGCAAGATTCACCTCTTTACCTTTGTCTGGTTGTTGGTTCTCTTTATTCTTTGACCAACAATCTTTCTTTGCATGTCCTTTCTTTCCACATTTCCAACAAGTAATTCCCTTACTTCTGGATTTAGATCTGTTATCCCTTGACTTTGATTTCCCATTACTCTTACTCTTGGATCTCTCCTTCTTCCTACCCCTACTTTCTACATTCAAAGCATTTCCAGATGATGTTTCCTCTGTACTTTTCCTATGAATTTCTTCATTCAAGATTATACTAACCACATCATCAAACTTCAAAATATTATTAGCAGATGTTGTATTACTAACAACCATTACCAAGTTGTCCCAACTATCAGGCAAAGAACATAAGAATAAAAGTGCTTTTACTTCATCATCAAATGGTATTGAAACCGATTTTAACTGATTTACAATAGATCAGAAATCATTCAAATGACTAGAGGTAGATTCACCTTCATGCATCTTAGAACTAAAAAGTTTCTTCATCAAATAAACTTTATTTGAAGCACTAGGTTTTCATATAAATTAGCAAGAGATTTCATTAAGTCTACCGTAGAAGCCACTTTTGTAATATTGGAAGCCACGGATGCTTTGCCCAGGCTCAATCTTATAGATCCCAAAGCCTTTCTGTCAAGAATCTTCCATTCTTCATCAGTCATCTTCGTAGGTCTAGACTTCTCATCCAACGGTAAGTACAAATCTCTCTGATACAGATAATCCTCAATCTGCATCTTCCATAATTGATAATTTCGCCATCAAACTTCTCTACCTTGTATTTATTATCTTTTGTCATTGTTGTAGCTCCCACTCAATTAGAAAACCCTCTGTGAGTAAATTTGTCAACACACAAAACCCTCAAACAAAGCTCTGATACTAGTTGTTGGGGTTAGCACACTGGTTGTACAGACAATATATCAGATCTAAGCATACATGTAAATAAAAGTGGATATTCTACCAGAAGAATTATACAAAACAAGAGACATAAATCAACACCAGATTTAATGTGGTTCACCCAGTGTGGGCTACGTCCACCAAGAAACAAGCCAATCTATTATCCAAAGCTTTGACAAGATATATAATGAAGATTTACAATCTTCTACACTTCTCAGATGTTCAGTACTTTCTTCCTTCAAGCTTTTTGATTCTTCACCAAGAATTCTCTCTCACATAATTATCTTGTAATTATGATCAATCCTCTCTTCTAAACCCTAGCTTTATGCTTTAAATAGTCATTTAAGACTTTAGGGCACTTAGCCATGCAATTACATTCATTAAATCTATAGTTGAGCCATATTTAAAAACACCACTCATCTTTGAGGAAAAATTCTAAGCTAACCTCAGAGAATACCTTACCCCCAAAATCCAAAACCCATCAAAAATCTCATGATCGTGAGAACTGAAATAAACCAATAGGAAAACCATTAAGGATAAATATTTCTTCACGATTCAATCTTCAGGGAACCTTCACTAATTAAAAAGAAAACATCAAGCAAAACATCATATTATCTTAATGAGAGAAACCTGATCTAGCTGAAGCTCTTTAACCTAGCTGAGCACCTTCCCCTCAAAAAACAAACCATCCGAGAAGAAACCAATGGGACAGGAAGTCAACCCCCATCAAGTTGACCCCTACCCAAAGTAGTTCAGCCGCTGCTCTTGACCCTCATCAAAAATAGGATCTAAGAAAACCGGGGTAGGAGGAAGATCGGAGCCCAAGCATGTCAAATCCATAACTAGAGCCTCACTCATGGTAGAACCCCAAAAATTGTGAAGCCCCTTTCGGCGGGGGCACAACCTCAACACATGTTTGTGAATGAAATAAATAGGAATAAGACTCAACAAAATTTGACACAAAAAAACCTTGATAGGAAAGGGATCAATCGAGACAAGTCCAGAGGCATGCCTAAGAGCCACCAAGAATGCCTTCACATCCCGACTAAGAATGAACCCTACAGTATCCACGGGCTTCCTCTAAAATTCCTTTGGCCAAGCTCTCTTTGGCGGGCCATAGCAAAAATGATGACCCTTCTATGTAACACTCTACCGGGAAAGAGATGAGATGATCCAACTTTACCACCTCACTTAACTCCTTCACCCGCTCCCACCTCTCTTCTCCAATACCACCACAAGCTCTCAAGGATTGCTTGATCCAAAACCCTAATGCCTCCATCTTTTTACTTTTCCACATCATCACGAGTAGAATCTTTCTCAAACTCATTTAGATGAATTTTTACTATTAACACAACCATAGATGATATGATATGACCATTTTCTTGAAAGTTCATGTACCCAAAAAATCTCCAAAGATGGTTTTGAAGATGGGTATAAAGAGATCTTTTTGTCTTGTGTACCATTTGGAATGATCATATGGCCTATCTTATAATTAATTATGGCTAACTACGGTGGATAATCATAGGGTATCCTAGTTTTGGTGTCTTTGGTTGTAGAATCATGAAATTGACTAGATATTCCCAAGTCCCAATCATGAGTATATCTTCAATAATTCCTTTTGGATTTACAATGGATTGATCTTCTATCTGTAACATTGTTAAGGTTGGTTGTATTCTAGACAAAGAAACCATTTGTAATTTATTAGAAGTCATTACATTAATTACAACTCTTAAGTCTACCAAAACACTATGAATTTCTTTGTTTCCAATTGTTATACTAATAACATGACTACCTAGATCGCCATATTTTGACAAAACCAATTTACTAGCCATGAGATCAAATAACTTACCATCTAATTGTATAGTTTTTGGATACCTTTTATTCCTTCCTGGTATTTTGACACACAATTCCTTGATAACTTTGTTGAGGTCTAGAAGATCCCTGATATCCTGTAATAATGGAATTTTAATTTTGACTTTTTGTAATTCCTGTAATAATTATAACTCTCCCTGATTCACCTTTTCTTTGAATCTCTCAAGAAATGGTATTGGTGTAATAATATATTTTTGGGGAAGTGATTTTTGTTTTATTTTCCTTCTTTTTGGAATGGTTAGGAGAAGTTTGTTCCTCCTTGTTAGAATGATTAGGAGAAGTTTGTTCCTCCTTTTTGGAATGGCTATGAGGATCTTGTTAATCCTCCTAATTTATTTATGTGATGGTGGGTGGAGAAGGATTAGGAAAACTATTCCCGGGCATTAAATATATATCATGATAATCAATGACATTAATACCACCTTTTATCCATTTTTATGATATAAACAAGTTGTCCCCACCTATTATTTTTAGGATTAGCCACATGTTGAGAAAGCATCTATGGTTTTGTTACTGCTCTCTTTTTTGAGGCATATAGGAGGGTCCAACCATCAGATCTTGAGGTTGTTGATTTGAAAATATTATTTGATTATATTGATTGTAGTTTTACTACATTTGAGCTCATTGCGGTTGAGCAGGTTGATTGATCCATTGAGGTGAAGGTGTCCATTGATTGTGCCAAGTTGGATTACTCTAGTCTAGTGTAACCCATGGTTGTGTTCCCCATGGTTGAGGTGGGGGAGGTGCAATTGTTTAGTGTATGGCCCAAGGATTACGTGGCCAACTAGTAGTTATTCTTGGAGCATCCTAGTTCATGTATGGGTTATAAGGAAAGGAACCCCCTTATTTCGGCCTACTAGATTGACTTCCTTCACCGGTTGGACATCTTTCTTCAAATGTATTTTTTTAGTAGGAATGAGATTACATTTATCAGTTGGATGTGCCTTCTCACAAATGTTACAAATATTATTTTTATCCAAGGGACACTCGTGAAGAGAATGTTTATCCCTACATCATGGACAATACATAGATGAAGGGAGTGGTATCAATATCTTCTATTTTAGCATCACGCAATCCATCTAATGTAGTGCTTAATTGAACCAATATATCCATTTTTAGATTTGACATTTCTTCCATGAGCTTGCTGAAATGCAGTGGTTGATTTCCTATTTTCCTTGTCCTGACCCTATCTTGGTCCTTAAATAATTCCTACAAAGTTATGAAATTACATCAAAGTTTAGCTTATTGATATCTCCTCTACCCATAAGGTTTAGAGAATCTGTGGATTCTTCATCCAATCCTCTCGGAAAGATCGTTTTACTCAATCGAACATCAAGTACTCTGTGCACATATTTGAAGGGTAAAGATGAATAAATCCAAATAGTCTTCCATACTTTCATCCTCTTTTTGTTTTAAACAAAAAGTTCATCTTTCCTATCCTGACCTAAAACAATCCTAATATTTATATAAAAGCGTATTTCCATTTGATCCCAACTCCCAATGGATCTAGATGGGAGTCCCATAAACCTTGACTCATCACTTTGAATCCTTAAGTGTAGATGGTAAGAATTTCAGCTTTTGGTTGTCATTCAAATAGATACCTCTAAAGGTAGGTAGATGAGCTAGAGAAATATTTTCATAGGGGCTTCCTCATCATTTAGTATATCTTAATATGTCATATTAATCTAGATAGTGTCCTATGGCTATATGCAATAGGTCTATAGTTTGGTGATAAGATTAGTTACACACACATTTGGAAAGAAAATCATACTTAACTAAATTAAAATTGCAGACCTAAACTTATAACTTTAAAATATCATGCTTTCTGATTTGAAATCACATATTTTATTGAATTGAAATGACACTCTTGCTAAATTGAAATAAAACTCTTCTTTGAATTGAAATGATACTCTTACTTGAATTGACATGATACTCTTGCTTAATTGAAATGACAAAATTCAATTAAACACACTCACCATGAGGTTTTAAATGTATCAAAATAGATTGAAATGGTTTAAACTAAAAAATTTAGAAAGATAAGATAAAATTAAACTAAGTTACCAGAGAATCCAAATTTCTTAGAGAGAGTGGCCCTTTCTCTTCCCTTGAAAGCGGATGAAAAATACTAAATCTATTTACTGAAACGTTGACTAAGATCCTTGTATTAATGTATGCATAAATAAATGATTACAAAAAGTTGTATATTATTACTTAGGAATTATGGAACTATAATTTCCTTCTTATTCAATTAACTACAATATATATAGGAGTATGCTAAAACATAAAATTAATCCTAAGAATCCAAGTCTATCCATTTTTACTAAATCAAAAAAACTCTCTAGATATTGTGGAAGAGAGAAGGAGAGATTTGAGGAGCTTGGATATGGACTCAATTCGAAACAAATAGATATGAGAGTCCAACTGGAATTTATTCACCTAAATCACAAAATACACCTATGAAAATGGCACTATCTAATTATAGTAATTACTAGTTTTAGAACAAATGAGATATGTTCCCAAAATAACACTTCAACTCTTCCTTGATTCAGGAGATGGAAGTATTGTTTGAAGCTCGATCAAGAACCTCTAGAGCTAGGTCGGGAAACCTTGAGCTAAGCGAGAAAACCCTAGCTAACTAAGAAACCTCCAGAACTCTTCAAAACATAATAAATTCATATATTGTTGAGGGAATGCCTGTAAATGTTGGTATTTGTGTTAAAGGTTCCTGTACATACAAAACCTAACATCTTTCTAGAAAATTTAGGGATTAGATTAACAATAAAAGAATTACAACTACTAAGGAAACTCCTAAAGTAATAACAACAACATTCATCCTTAAACTAACCATAAACATTAATATCTGCATTAAAATCCACTTTTAAGGAAGAATGGAATGAGGATTTGAAGGTTATTACATGGAAAAAAGTGGCTAAATGATGGGCTCATCAATTGTTCTATGAAATTAAATAATTTTGTAATTAAAAATAAATTATAAATATATACCTCCATATTTAGTCCCTAGATGTCGAGGGGTGTTCACTCATACAAATGTGGCGGTCTTCGTTATATGGATCTTGTATGTCTCTATAAGTATTAGAAGCTATCATTATGAAGATATATAATTATAATTATAAAAATAAAAAGATATCATTTAATTACAAAATATATTATAAATATATACCTCTATGGTAGAGGTTGATGAACATTGAGGAAACACATGTGTTTCATGACATTCCTCATCCATGTCATATTGTGTCGAGCCCAATCTCTAGAGCCATCACAAGTGAAGGAACCAAATGTATTTCTGAATAGGTTGTGTCCTCTCTAATATCAAAACCAAAATTATAGAATGCATTGAGTGAGGAAAATATACATGCCTTAGTCATGAAAAATATGTCATTAAATGTAGTATACAATGTAATTACTTATCTTCTTTTAGAAATCACAATAGGGAGAATTATATAAAGTTCATTTCCAAGTGTTGAAGGCCTTATTAGGGATTTCCAATTTACATTGTTTATCCACATTCTCACACACCTACTGGGAGGGACATCTACATGGGTATGAGGTCTCTTTAGAGTAGTGTTATGTATCCTATTTTTTAGTATAAGTGCAATTGTGAAATTTCAAGAACATATCCTAGTTCTAGAGACACAAGTGCAAGAGATTTCAAAGTTCTATTTTAGGTCATAGTAGTAGAGGTAAGAATCATATGCCCTAGGAAAAATCTCTTGGAGATATTGTTTGACACAACATATTGTTTTGGAGCTTATCTTTAGGTCCCTATAAGTTATAGGCACATTTAAGAAACTCTTAATAGTCTATTAGCATAATTATATATCATTGTCACATCTATAAACATCACAAAAGATGACATCTTTCTAAACCCTAACCATATTTCTTTATATTCCACTTAAAATTTTGTCTTTGATCAAATATTATATTATGATAGAATATTTTTTATGATTAGTATATATATTATTTAAATATCATAAACACATTTCTAAATGTATTATTTAAATATCATCATGCACATTTTTAACTAATTCTTTATTAGGAAACCTTGTTTTGAAATTACACAATTTGAGGATGTGAAGAAAGGTATGATGAAGGATCATGATTCATGATCCATAACTTTATGTAATTAAACCTTGTATGAGTGGGAATACAAATAAATAAGGATTTGAGGTAAAAATTAAATACCACTTATGAGAGGATATGATTTTTTTATTCTTTGAAACCTCTTATCCAAGGCTTAGAAGGAGACCCAATAGAAAAGAACACTTAATGGATTTAATTGGTTTTTAAAGATATGTATGAATGAATGATAAAAGTTGAATGACATGAATCAAGTAATATGATCAAGTCAAGGGTATCTTCACCAAAAAATGACATGAATTATCTCAAATAATGTGGGTTTTGTTGTTTACACAATTTACCCTATGGTTTACATAACATTCCTATTGTCATGTTAAATGTATAACATACAAAATTTAAAATTTTGGTCATGACAACCAATCCCCCATTTGAAATCCCTTTCATGGTCATTGTAAACCCTTCCTCTAGCCAACCTTTCAACTCATTCAACCCCTTTGATTATGTGTCATCCTCATTATGCCTGAGGAGAATGTACTAACATGAATCTCAAATATGTTTCATATGCACGAAGGGATAACTCTACGTATATTTCATAGTGATACTATGCTCCAAGGTGGAATAATGCTCCTTGAAGCACTAAATTGGCTATTTTTAGCCATATCGCAGAAATGAGAGCATCTAGAAGATAATTGCAAGGGATAAACCCATTTGCATATTTTTCAAGAGAACACTGAATTTATCCATGGCACTTTTAAGGAAAACTATGGAGGCATGTGGTGTCGAGATCCATTTAAGCAAGACTAGGTCACTACGGGTGCTTGGAATGTGAGCTTCAACAAAGAAAGTGACATTGTTGTGAATATTCCGGAGAATTTTCGGAGGATTTTGAAGCTAAAAAAATATTCAATGGAAATATCTTAGAGTCTACTACATGGTGGATATATCAGTTTTGATCCTTGGCCCCATAATTTTCTGTGATAGTCTAGGTCCTTGTCGCTACCCTTTAAAATAAAAGAGTGACTAGGCTTGAAAAATAAAATTTCAAGAAGAATAATCTATTTAAAATTATTGTAATGAACTCATCATGTGTTTTGGAGTCAAAATTGTATAAGGTTTGGCCTTTGAACTCCAATATTTTCTCCCGAAGCGGAAAAAGTAACTTTTGTGTTCTATTTTCATGTTGGTAGGGTGACATCAACATACTTTATATGCTTTAGCACACTTTGTCACCTCCTATGTCCCTTTTTATTTGTCCCATGGTGTAAGGGGACAATGGGGATATAAAAGTGTGCCCCCCTTGTTGTTGGTTGAATTGTGTCACTTAAAACACATTAACTTGTCTCCTTGGCTTGTTCTACGACTTAAAATCTCATGCCCCCTTCACCCTTGACATATTTTTTGAGGTATGTTTTCCCTTGTCCCTTTTCCCTTAATGCACAAAATTTTTCCCCCTTGTGGTTGAATAATTTTTGTCACTTAAAATGACAACTTAGGTTGCTAGGAAGGTTATAACTTGTGTTCTCACTCACTTGACCCCCTCCTCATGTGAATCTTAACCCATGGAATTTTTTGAGGTTTTCTATCCATTTTCCCTTTCACAACATCCAAGGGGTAGTGGGGACATAATTTTTTTCCCAAGTTCATGGATTTAATCCCCAATCATGTATGAAACCTCATTTCATCTCCCAGAGCTGATTTTCAACCCCTCCATCTCCCTCACATGCTCTCACATGGTGACACTTGTCACAATCTAGTGAAAAGTGAAACTTAGTGTCCCCATTATCCCCTCACCTCAACTATCCCCTATTTTCATGGGTGTAACTCACCCTCTAACCCCCAACTAACCGAGTTAAGCATGTATGGTTAAATGTGAGTTAAAGTGCTAAAGGAGAGAGGGATTCAAACCCCAACACTAAGTCATTTTTGAAAATAGTTTCCCCCCAAAATATCAAGTCAAAATGAAAATAGATGAAGTGTAACATGGTAATAAAATTAAATTTCATATTTTTCCTGCATGGAAGCCATTAAAACCAATTCTTTGCTCTATGTTTCCAAAAGGGCATTTTTTTCTCATTGTCGGTGATCCGTGGTTAAAAAACCTTGAAATTTTACCAAAGTGATCCATTTAAAAATGAATTTAATATGATATCTAGATTTATTGATATTGTGGAATGATTTATTTTCTATTTGAGAAAGAATTTTCCAGCCAAGAAAATCCATTTTTGCCCAGAATAGCTGAAAATGTCTTTGCATTTTCCTAGTGATCGATGAGCCAAATTACTTTTCGAAATTTGAGGAAATGATCCTCATAAAATAAAATTTCATTTGAGACATTTATTTCATGATTAATTGGATTATTTTTTGATATATTTAGGACTAATTTTTCTCTTAGTATTCTTGCCTCTTCAAAGAATTTTTAACTTCCCTGTTCATCAAGATGAGAGAATTGTCTAAAAATTGGAGTAAAACATCCCAGAATGAAAATGAAACTTTTAAGACCACTCTCATCTCATTATGAAATTAAAAAGACCACTTTATAAAAATAGACATGTGGGGTAGGACCTACTAAAAATATTAAGTGTTGGGTTTTTGGTCAAAATTTTCTTATCCATCCATCTCCTATCCATTTCACTAGCTTTCATCATCATAAAGATCAAATACAAAGTTTTTGAGCCAACGATGGATGGATGGGTAGAGAATATCATTTAAAAAGGAAATTACTATCACATGAGATCCTCTCTCTATTAATTTTTCTCTCACCATTGTTTCTAAGGTGAAGATAGAAAAGGTTGAGATCGAGAAAGAAATAACCCATTGGGATAGTGTTTCCCTATTGATATCCGAGATGCGTTGTCTCTCAATTATCCTTGGTGAGAAAGAGTATCATGTAAGAGACGAAGGTAGAACTCACATAGGGTTGGTTGAAAAAGAGTTCAAGGGAAAGGATTTCATCCTTGGAGAATTTCCATAGAATTCATCAAGAGCAAGCTCTTCATCATTAGAGGCTTCTTCATCTTGATTGATCACTTCTCTCTTCTTCTCTCTCTTCTTCCTTCTCTCTCCACATTCTAATTCTTCATTGGGAATGTAATTTTTAGATATTTCATCTTATTCACTTAAGTTACCTTTGTATTTTTTTGTAAAAGTTCCTTTTCATAAATAAGAAAAGAACTTATTTTTATTCCTATGGGAATATGAAAGGTCACAAGTGGTAGGAATATGAAAAGTCACTTGGGGGAGAAGAAGAGACACTTTGTAAGCTATATATTGGGATGGCTTCTCCATTCCAAGGGGTTGTTATATTTTTTTCTCCTACTACTACAAACAAGAAGCTACTTTCTTCTATTTCCTTATCTATGTTCTTCTACTTTCTACTTTCCAACTATGCAAGATTTGTAATCTTGAACAACCAAGAAAGAACTTTGTGTCTTTGAGGAATAAATCAATATAAATTTGTGTCTTTGATTTTTAATCTTATTATTTCTTACATAGTTATTTCTCTTCCTATTGAATGTGGACCTACTTTGGTTAATGTTTGTGAAATTTTCAAGTGCCTACTCACAACCTTAACCCTCTCCTATTTTCTTATCTCCCCTTTACCTCTTTTCAAGCAAATTCCTCCCTTATATTCCATACAAGAAATTTTCCATAGGTTTTACACAATTTTCCCTATGGTTTACACAAATTTCCCAGTGTTTACACAATTTTTCCTAGGGTCTACATAGTGAAAATTAGGGTTTACATAATATTATCTATACTTTACATAATTTACCCTAGGGTTTACACAATTTATGTTAGGGTTTACACAATTTACCTAGGTTTTACACAATATTCCTATGGTTTACATAATTTATCCTAGGGTTTTTATATTTTATTTAGGATTTACATAATTTCCTTTCAAATATATTATAGGTTTTACACAATTTCTCCTAAGAATTTGCATTTTACTTCTTACAATTCACATACATTATTTATCAAATTTAAATTATGAAAATTTACATACCTATTATTTGGGATTTGTCACATACTTTTAGTCTTCTAGTGGAGGGTTTTCTTTCCTTGAAGGTTTTAGTTTTGCTCCATGTTTTTATTAGTGCCCCATTTTTGGTCTATGTTTATCCTCTCGTGTTGTCTTTATTGCTTTCTCTTCTTCCTTTTATGTTATTATTTTTTCTTTTTCCTCACCCTTCTTATTTTTCTTCCACTAGAGTTCTCCTCTCCTCTCCATTTTCACTTTATTCTTTCCTCTCATTCTTTCAAAAGGAAATGAAATAAAGTGGGATTTGCCTTTAGTGTCCCACTTTATGTGTTTTTAAGGTAAAGGTGGTTATGGTGCAAATGTGACACAAATTTGCACCACATTTGCGCCACCCCTAACATTTATAAAAATAAAAATATAAAAACCTTAATCACTACACCTCCAACCCATATAGAGTATATGAGTCTAGATAGGCCCCCTCTTTATAGTTGGGTCATATTTTCCCGTATATCCATGTGAGGGTTGTGAGAGAGGGGGTCCCAATTATTGATCTATAACATTCATAGTCTTAATTATATATCTATCTAGGGTTTGTTTTGGGAAAGATAATATAGATAGGGAAGTCTAGAGATAAGACAATAAGTGAAAGGATCCCTACATATCTATTCTATGAAGGCCATCTAGAGTTTAGAGAGAATTATCTTATCTTGGGAAACTTGAGAACATGATAAGCAGCCCCCTACCCTATATATGTAGGGGAGAATCACTAGATTGTTCTCTCCCTCTCTTTCTCCACCCTACCTTTAATATGGGGTGGACAAGAGGGGGAGTAATATAAGCATATATATAGTTGGGTTGGATCTATAGAGAGAAACCCCCATACTAGATATACTTATATAGGTGCGTTGTATATTAGTTTTATAAGATTCTATAGATAAATATATTTATTGGGATGACCACTATCTATATATTATTACTTGGAGTTTGTGGGAAATTTTTAAGCCGAGAGGAGAGGGGTGATTCAATTTTATAATGTTATAATGGCATCATAGTACTTAGTAATAAGTAATGTTATTTGTGTTACTAAGCTATATGTGTTACCATGATAAAGAAAATTCTATAGTAACGGGACTATGAATGAGGGTGTAGAGAAAATTTTTGTCTCTATGAATGTGAAGGGGAGGGTGTATATATTATATCTATATATATAGAGGGTTATACTAATCTCTCCCTTACTCAAAAGTACACTTAGTGGTTGAAGAGAGGGAGGAGGGGTAGGTTTTTTTTTGTGTTTAGGTGGGGTGGACCTATTGGTAAGTATAGTAAAGGGGGTGGGAGTATTCCTTAGGTTCATTTAGTTGGTCCCATTGGAAAGTTTTGTTGGTATGTCTTAGGTGGGTTGTGAGTAGAGTATATTGGCTAGGAGTAGGCATCTTTTTCTTCCCTACTAGTGTTAATGCACAATAGAGTTGTTACCTTGTTCATGGGCACTATATAGATATATGGCATATGGGATAAATCATATGAAATGGAACATAAAAGGAAGACAGGGGTTTAAAGGATGGACTAAAGCATGGGAGGAGGGAAAGGAATGAAGTTGTAGAGAAAGAGGGTCATCCATAGAGAAAGATATGGGTAGGAGAAGGAGGTTTTGGAAGGTGTTTAGGGAGTATAGTAAAGAGGGAGGGTATGTTTTCATCCCCTATCATCATGTTGTATCTCCTTGTCTAATGGTGTTGGAGGTAGAATTTTTCTCCTTGGGTCCTCTTAGCCTAATATAACTACTATAGCAAGTAGTTCCTTTTACTTTGTATAGGGATTCAAGAAATATATAAGGTTGGAACCCCAATTCCTTCTAGTGAAGAGTGAAACCTCAAAATTCTATATGCATCTCCTTATACAACCCACCCCTATATATATCTATATGGGGATAGGGGTGAATTGGGGTGGAGGGTAGAACCTCTCTATTATAATTCTATTGGGGGCTATCCTCGGTTATTTGGGAGTATCTATCTACCCTATCTACTTTGGTGGATGAGACAATATAGAGAGGATGGCCCTTATCTATATATGGGGCTTGATGGTTGGTGGGGGAGGAGTGATATGTGCCTTGTTACATACTTTTATTTCCCACTCTTCTCCCCTATTTCTCTTGGATCTCTGAACCATGCCCTACATATTCAAAAGCTCTTATATTCAAAGTTAGAGATGATTACTAGCTTTGATCTAACTACCAACAAATGGGGTATAATGACATATATATGTGGAAATTAAGGGTATACCTCCATCCCATTTATTGTATATTCTTCTTAGATGAGTATTTTATCCAAGGATAAGTTTTAGTTAAATTATTTCAGCATTATGTCTATTGAGATTATTTTAGAATGAATAATATTACATTTGCAATTTGACAATGATATCATTTTATCATGCTATAAAATTTATTGCCATTTATGCTAAGCTTGATATCACCAACTTTTAAAAGAACTAATAACATTAATAATCAAATTATCCACTTACCGCTCTCTTAAAAAGTGTTAAAAAAGAGAAAATATATTTAACTAGATAATGTTACATGTCAAATTTCAATACCTATTTTAATCATGAAAATGTACTTTCACACAAATTTTTAAGAGAGAAATAATCTAAGAAGGATACCACATCAATGCAACCATCATGCTCTTGTGGAAACTACTCAACTTGTTAAAGCAAACACAACATACTATATTCAAAGTAGGAAAAAATAGGACATCTATATATATTTATAGTCACGAACATTAATGTTTGACATATTACAACCCATGGTAACAACTAACATGGTGAATATCTAACAACTTTATCCTTCATTTTATAGAATAATATTACAAGGAAATTAATTTTTGTGAGATGGAGGTGGATGCATTCTTCTTTAATTTCTTTACAAAACTCATACCATGATTGTCTTGGTCTAGGGTACATTGTTATAAAGGATCCAAAATATATACAGGTGGTGTAGAAGGTATAAATGAACACCTGTAAAGGAATGTCTCAAAGGACTAGAGATAAACAATTGAATATTGCCATATGTTCCAATTGATCTTCTATGAGGTTGTTGTAATGCAACATGTGGTGATGGTGGAGGTGACATGAAGGTGATTGTGGAAGTGACTATGGAGGTGACATTGAAGGTGGTGCAGGGGATGGAGGAGGATCCTCATTTGAATGTAAAAGATAGTGATGTCCCACAACACAATGTTTTTTCAAATTTAAAAAAACCATCATGTTCATCAAATTTATATACAAATCATTAGACAAAATATCATCAAATTCTTCAATTTTATAAAATCATATACTACGAAAGAAACAACATTTTACATAACATAAAAATATAACATTAGATTTTTCAAAACAATACATGAAATTCAATTGTGAAAAAATTAGGTTTCAAATAACCAATACATATACATCAATCATTAGTGTCAACATTTTTCCCTCAATCTTGTTGGTGTTGCTTTTCCTTTAAAACTATAGTTAATCAAAAGCTCTTCACCAACTTTGATATTTTTTTATCGCTTCCACCATGACATAAAGAGGTAATATTGGCTCCTTTTCATTTCATCTTCTTTATCATTGGTACACTCTATAAATTGACAATTGGGAGATACAAGACATAAACACATGCAGGTACTATTGATGAAACTAGTAATATTTTTAAATGCATAAGGGAATCCATCAATGTACATACGATCATGCACATACAAAATTTCTCTTGGGGATATATGAATTTACTCTTCCATTGAATTTTCATTACAACACATGCCATATTTGGACATATTGACTTTGTAGCTCACCACATGAGTCAAATGCAAACTGATATATTGGGCCATAAAAGGTAATATTAGCAGACCAAATCGAACATTGAGTAGTAGACCCAACATTAATGGCTTTCAAAGTGATTAGCCTAAGACGTGCATTAAGAATAATATAAGGTTGTATCATGTAGCTCCGCTTCCAAAATGTGAATTATTCATAAGGTGTTAGAAGTGGTTTATCCATTGGCTAAGCCCCATAATATCACCAATTGGGAAAATCATATTGATATTTATTCAACACCTTAGGTGGAAGTTCCAAATCATCTTTGGATTCTTCCTCATAAGGTGTAATACAATTTCACCCCTTTTTACACATAGATTATCCACAATTGTTGACAACCTACTATTTTCATGTGCATGCACAGTGAAACTAATTTTAACCTCTTCCTCTTCAACACATCTTCCCAATTGTCCTCTATTAAATCCATATATCTTTATAATTGCCCACAATTTCCATACTATCTACATATGAGTGTGTAGATGATTTTGGATGTGGTGAAGAGAAAATTAATTTTTCAAAGGTTGACATATTTCTATAACAATAATGATAATTTCATTATTTTATAAATATTAGCTAAAACCAAATACTAATAAGAAAATTACAATAATATCATTATTTTGTAAAAACTTGCCAAATTTTTTTGGTTTACATATTTATGTAATGTTCACTATTTTTCCTAATTTCTCTTATTTGTCTTCAATTTTCTATATTTTGTAATTTTGACATAAATATGAAATTATTACCAAGTTTCATCAAGTTCGAATTCAAACAGGTATGAACATCATGGAGAAGGGACTATTATCATATGTTGTACTTGCAATTTCCTAATAGATATGTATGCAAAATGTGGTAGCATTAACAAGGCACAAGGAGTTTTGGAAAAAATGATTGAAAGGAATGTGATGAAGTGATTTTTGTCAAATGTTGTTTGTTGTAGTTGCTTGATAGATAAAAATGCTATAATATTATATTAATAAAATTTTCAGGTTACAACTTTTCATATTTCCATTTCGAGATAATGTAAGTTCCTAGTATAAACATACTACAATGTGGAAGCATATTGAAGGCATGTGTATTGTTGCAAAATGTAAATAAATATACTATCTCAACACTGGGTGAGAATCCTTTTGTATTCCCTCTCTTTTATGTTGGAACAATTCTACTTTCCCTCTAAAGGGAAGCATGAGTTTGTAAGAGCTAGAGATATGTAGAAGGTTTACAAGGGTTTGTATGTTGCAAATAGAATGATAAGTGCATACTTCAACCCACTCTCTCTATATCATGTTGTGTGTTTGAGATTGAGATTGGAATTGGAATTGTATGATTAAGTGAAGAATTGGAAATGTGTGTGTTATTTAATCTACTTTTACCTCAATGCCACTTGGAAACATGTTATTGAGATCCATTAGAAAGCATTTGAAAGTGTATTTTGTCATTTGTTATAATTACAAATGTTGTAATAGGCATATATCTGAAATATGGAAGCATACACAAGGCACATGAAATGTTTAACTAAATTCCTCAAGGAGTTTTACTCTCAAGGAATACAATGGTTACATGATATTCACAAAGTGGTTATGTAAGGATGATTTCAAACTCTTTGAATTTATGAAGCACTCTAAAACACACCTTGACAATATATAATTTTATTGTGTTTATGTGCATGCAACCATGCAAGTTGAGTGGATGAGGACTATAAATACTTCAATGGCATGATCATTTTAAATTTCTTTACACCCACAATGAATCATTTGTATGCATGGTTAACCTTCTTGGCCATCTTGGCTATCTTGAGGAATATCTAAACTTTATAATCTAAAAGCTAATTAAAATTTTGGTGGTTGTGTGGATGTGTTTTCTTGGTGGTTGGATGAGCGAGGGTATGAGAGGAAAAGAACTAGTTGGTATTTATTAGCTGCCCCACTACAATTGATTGTATCCCAAGTTTCTACATTGAATACAAGTGTTGTGTGATGTAAATATTTTTCGGGTTCCTATAGAGTTCCACAATGTTTGTGGTTCATTGTGCAAGTGTGTATTTATACCATCCCTAGAACATGTCTTTCTTAACTTCCTTGTTATGATTAGAAGTATTGTTGAGTTTTGCATTTTAACATTAAGGTGAGTTTTCACCTTGGTTGACCTTGTGCTCATTATAAGTATCTAGGAGTTTTATAATACCCTATAATTACTTTTAATCATGACGTGGGGTGATCATTGTTTTCATGGACACTGTATCACATACGAAAGTAGTGTAAACAACCATATTCACCTTGCAAAATCTATTTAGAACCAACAGTGAAAAATGAATCCACATTTATTTTTTTTACAACCTAATGTCTTAATCATCATTTTAACATATTTAAATTGATGAATAATTATCTAGATAAATTTTACCTTAGGGATGTTAATGAAAAATTATGCCAAAATTTTTCAATGTAAAAAAATGGATAAAGTTGGAGTTCATGTTATATGAGAATAAAGTTCAACGAAATTCAAAAAAATTCACAAGTTTGGCGAAGTTTGGTGTAAAGCTAGACTCCACAACATTTTTCACATACTTGAAGTCCATGTGAAAATGAGAGTTTTAGTTTAGGGTATGGACATCTATCAAAGTATAATGCAATTTTTGTTGTTATATAATGTTATAGTTATTTGCATACTCAAAGAACGAATTGTTTAAAAACTGACTCCAAGATATGCAAACATGTCATGAAATGCATTTGTTTTATTTATTTTAATGACAAAAATACTCAAGGATATGTTTTCCCATGGAATACATTTTTATAATGTGTTTTATTGAAACTAAAATAAAATTAAACATTTACTTGAACTTGATATCAATTATTTTAAAAAATGAAAATTCAATAAAAAAATAAACTTACCTTTATTTTTACGTGACAAAACATCAGGTTGTTTAATCTCTTTCTCTTTCTTCACAAGATTTAAAATGATAGGTGTATTGATAATGGAATCCATTTGGCATTAAATGGGATGTGTAGGGCCACATGATCAAAAGTAGCATGTTATAAATTGGTGGAAAGGTGATGCAAATTATGTCACATTTGTACCACATCTGCAACACTATTGTCGCATCATATTTGCATAAAATGTCCATTCAAAAATAAAATAAAATACACTAAACATAATTCGACATGAAATTGACCCAAAATTTGACCTTCTTAGCACTATGTAGTAGTGATTGCAAAAAACTAGGTTAGTTAATCAAATATTGTAGGATACCGACAAAAAGAATCAAGCTAATTAAGAAGGCGAAAAGAAGGCAATTAAATATTTAAAAGTGAGGGTTGAGATGGCATATGTTATTGTCTCAAATTAAATGTGGGATTAAAATATGAATATAATTTATGGTTTCTTGACTCAAGTTGCTCAAATTACATGAAAAATCATAAAGAGGGTTTTGTGCAATTAGGAGATAGAGAGTCCATCAAGTTGAAAAATAGGAAACATGAAACTCACTGCAAGTCAAGGTAAGGGTGAGATAAAGGATGTTTACTTTTCTCCAAATCTAAATCATAATTTGATCAGTGTTGGACAACTAGTTGAAAAGGGTTTTAAACTACTATTTGAAGACGATGTTTGTTAAATTTTTTATAAGAAATCGGAAATAGATTGATTGGAAAATCCTATATGGAAAATAATAGGATGTTCCATTAAGGTTCAATATGATGAAGGAAGGTGTTTTTCTCTCAACCATTGAGGATGTTAACTTGTTGTGGCATTCAAGATATGGTCATATAATTTTAAGATTCTTGACACAAAAGATATGGTAAGAGGTATTTCCAAGATAGATTCAAAGAAGGATGAAGCATACAAGTCATGTATTGTTTAATAACATCACAAGATGTATTTCCTTATCACCAATGGAAATAAATAACAAATTTTGAGTTGTTTCATTTAGATTTATATAGACTAATTCCTTGTAACAATATTGGTAAGAATTTTTATTTCATTTTATTCATAGATGATGCAACCAAGTTTATATGGTTATTTCTATTGAAATAAAAAAGTGGAGTTTTTTTAATGTTGTAAAACTTTCAAAGTTTTTGTTGAAAAAGAATGTGTCCAATCCATCAATTCCTTAAGAACATATAAAGGAGTAGAATTTTTTTCTAACATGTTTCATGAGTTTTGTGATTCATGTGGAATTAAAAATCACTTAACAACTCCTAACACACCACAATAGAATTATGCAATAGAAAGAAATAATAAATCCATCATGAAGTTAGAAAGGAATATATTATAGTTTAAGCACATGGAAATTATTATTTTAGTAGAATTAGTAAAAACAAAAGTCTACATCATTAACAAGAGTCCTAGAATGGAAATCAAAGACAAAACACCTTATGAAACATGTTTAGGCAGAAAAAAATCTAGATCATATAAACGTATTTGTATCTGTTTAGATTTTCTTCATTTTCCGATGATTTAAAAAAATTATAACTTAATAGTGTGGCACACATATTTACAAGATGTAGTGATGAAAACAAGGCATACAAGTTTTATAATCCTACTAGTAAATCCACAATTGTTTATAGGGATTGTAATTTTTTTGAAAATGAGATATATATTGATCATGACCAGATTTATAAAAGGGTCATTATTGAAAGGGGAAGCTTCTTGAAGAATATTTTGAGGATTACAAATTCCTACACTAGTTTCTAATTCAACAACAAATAATACTAGCTCTTCTCAAGAGACTAGTCATCTATCTACATCAACACCAAACAAGCACAAGCGTTTTTTGAGTTCATATCCAAAAGATAAAATGTTGGATTATAATTATGAGAGGAGTACCAAAAGTATAAAATATCAAGAATGTAATTTATTTTATGATTCTTATGATGAAAATATTATGTTTGTATTGTCATTTATGGCTAGTGAACCTAGAAGTTATACAAAATCTAGTCAAAGAAAAGAGTGGGTTTATACTATGAAAATTTAGATGGATTCAATTGAGAGGAATGATACATAGAATATTATTTAGCATCCATTAGATAAATATGTAATTGTAAAGAAGTAGGTCTACCAAACTAGAGTCGAGACATGTTGATATAATTGATAAACTGAAAATTATACTAGTTGTAAAAGGGTTTGCACAAACATATGGGGTTGATTATGAGGAAACTTATGCATGTGTAACTCGTCAAGATACTATAAAACCAATTATTGTTGTTTCTAATTATAAAGGATGTAAAATTCATCAAATGTATGTCAAAAGTGCATTCCTAAATGGAGTGATAGAAGAAGAAGTATATGTGGGGTAGCCACAAGGTTTTGAGGTAAAGGGTAAAGAATTTTGGGTATATAAGTTGAAAAAGGCTATTTACGGGATGACGAAAAATCAAAGAACTTGGAACTCAAGAATTTGTTATTGGTTATCGGTTATTGGATCAAGTCTTTGTAAGAATCCAAAATGAACTAATTCTTTACATACAAGCATTTGGTTTTAATGTGTTATATGTTTGTCTCTATGTAGATGACTTGATATTTACAAGTAGCTTTATGGAGATGTTGCAAAGCTTTAAGGAAGATATGAAATAATAATTTGAGATGATTGATATTGGTCTCATGAATTATTTTCTTGGCATGGAATTCCATCAAAATAAAGAGGAAGTATTCATTTTTCAAGCTAAGTATGTTTAGGACATGTTACAAAAGTACAATCTTCAAGATTGTAAACTCACGAACACTCCAAAATAGATAAAATCTTATGAGGGAGTATGGAATCAATTTATTTGATGAGAATAATTTTAGAAGAATGGTGGGAGGTTTGATGTATCTCACAATGAAAATACTTGAGATTAGTTATGGATTTTGACTTGTTTCTAGATTATGGGCAATACATCATTGAAGCATTTTGCAACCAAGTGAAAATAATTTTCACATATGTAAGAGGCATTTATAATTAAGCTATTCATTTTAGGCCATATATTTCATTATTTCCAATTTGATACACAAATTCATATTAAGGAGGTTATCTTTATGAAATGGAGTCTACTTCAGGTTATTGCTTCACATTGGGAAGTGGGTTAGTTTCATGGTCATCAAAGAAGCAAGTTATATTTGTTTTATCCTCTACTTAAGCTGAATATGTAACTCTTAGATATTCTTACACATAAAATTTATGATCGATAAGTCTCTTAGTTGATTTCAAAGAGGCTCAACTTGAGCCTACATAGATTTTTTGTATAGAAATAAACCATAATTTTATCGAGAGACTTGGTCAATGGTGATCAATTTTTCATTGAGTATGTGAGAAGTGAAGATCAACTTGTTGATATTTTCACCAAGGGATTGTTGCAGCAAGTTCATATAATACTTAAAGAGATGATAAGCATTTATGTTCTTTGCATCAAAGGGGGAATGTTGAGTATGATGCCAATATGGGAAATTGATTAGTTATTGTTGGAATATTTTTTGTTTATTATGTTTAGTAGTTTTTTGGTTAAGTGTAAAATTATATTTTTAGAAATCTATTTTTAACCTGGAAATTCCAATTAGAGTGTAGTTCACTATATGTGTACTTATTTGAGTTCAAATCATTATTTATTCATCCCTAAGTGGTGGGTAACCACTTCTATGTATAGACAACTAATTTTAGTCTTATCTAAGTCCGTCTATATTTTTAGGGTAGATTGGGGTGCCTAGGTTGACTAGGATGCATGATGGGTATGCATGTGTCACTTAAACTAATAATGACTTCTTACATGTTGACCATATATTAGTAGTGGATAATAGTTGTTATATTGAGTGTATTTTTATTCATATTTAGTTTACTTTAGTTAATTTATGAGTTGTAGTTCCTCTTATGAGTATTTTAATTGGCATATGATTTGAGATAAGTCTTGTTATAATGGGTATATTAGCATTGTTTCTTGATTATGAAATAACAAGGCAAGTTTTTCCAATAGAATATACTTATGCAATGTGTTTATATTTGATTTTATTTGTAGGTATTTAATTATATATACCAACAATCCTTAGCTTCATTATGTGAAGTTATTCAATGCATATTTTGTCATCAATCTCACTTACAAGCATACTAGTTTAATTGTTATTTCTATGGACAAAATTGGATGATCACTAGATTTAATTAATAGGGTATTTCAGATCTTATTTAGACTCCTTCCACATCAAAAATCTTCATTTTAGAGTATTTTTATATATTAAATGCTTATCTATTGTGGTGGTTCGGCTAGTTTGACTCAAAACACTAACCCTTGTTAAGGGTCCCTTATTTGTTGCAAGCATAATTAGAGTTTGTAAGAACAATAACAAAAATAGGCACTGATATATACAATTTAAGGGATTATAGGCACTCGAAGGGTAGAGTAGATAGTGAAAAAGTAGATCTAAGATAAAAACCTCAAACTTATTTAGAACACTACCGATAAAGCTTGACTATTTTAGTACGCCACAAGAGTCACCTCTTACTAATGACGTCTATACATCTATTAGCCTCTTGTTCATGGTCTAAGAATTTTATAAAATATCTCTAATAATTTCCAACTATAAGTGTATCACCTGTAACTAACATACATCCATATTCAACTAAGTAACTCATCTATATATTTTCTTGTCACGTATAAATAAAATAATTACAATATCTACTTACTAAATGAAATTAAAAGGATTAATTTTAATGTACTTGGATGCCCTAATCACATAGTTCTTAATTTATATCTCAAATTTACTACATATTATTCCAAAATGTGTAAAATAAGTTAAAAACCTCATTACCATCCTTCTTTCTTGTTCTATGAAGCTTTCTAATGAACCAAGTCTCATAAGAAACAATATGATTTCTACTTTTAGAAACAACGATATTGGAAATGTGTAGTATACTTTTCACAATTTATACTTTACATGATACATTCTTTACTTGATTTACTCGATTTAGAATCTATATATGGATGGGTGGTTTTGGCCCATGTTTTATACAACCCATGGTTTTGACACCCATATTATTTTAATACCAGTTGGATGGTTTTTTTATTGATATACCTATATATAGTCACATTATTTAAGATAAATTAGAATTTTGAAGTATGTTATTGTGTTGTAAAAGGATGAGTTAATTTAGAATAAAAGAGATTAAAGTGTTGAGTTTTCATCATGAAAGGGTTTTCCAAGGTGAAATCTTGTGTATTGTGTAATGTTGTATGTGTGTCATTTTTCTAATTCTAGTTTTAGCTTAAATATTCTATAATATTGCTTCTCTTTTATGAGTTTATCACTCTATTTTATCATCATCTATTCTATTATTACATTCTACCTTTTGAATAATACTCCACAATTTGATCCAATTTCAAAAATAATTAAAATAACTATTTGAATCCCTCTCATCTCACCAAAAGTACACATAATTTATCATTTTGGTAAACATGTATGTGGCCAAGGTTAAATTTCCTTTCTAATAAATAACCAAACAAGATTTGTGCATATTATTACCATCAAATCTTGTTATTGATTTGATAGTTATACTGAAATTACCATTAAAGGAATTCAAAATATCATATAACCCGCGCCTCCACATGCTCTATGTTGTATTAAACACATTAAGATAGTTGAAGGGGAATATTTGAATGTATATTAGAATAATTTAAGGAGAGTCAATGACTACTACATCTATAACTTCAAATGTTCTATAGTTGTGATCCTCTCGCCATGGTTTAAACCACAAAGGATCTTTTATTATTTTGTTGGTTTCATGCCAATACTTGATAAAATGTCTTGTGTATCCTCCTCCAAATCTTTCATAAAGGATTCAAAAATTTATTATCTATAGATAATAAGTCATATTGGAATGATACATCACCATTCCCTAGATTATTTTTGATGTGAGGAACAAACTCATGTGTTTGTACCTATAACACTTTACTATGTATGCTTACTAAATTCCAAACATTGGAGATATTATTACCTTGTCACCCAAAATTTAATCTAACAAAATGTTGTTTCTAATGAGATTTATTAAAATCAAGATCTTGTGGTTTTTATTCTTGTTCAAAAAACTTTATTAAGTATTAAAGCACCATGAAGTAATTCATAGAAACCATAGGCCCTTTCTATTCCATCCCACCTATTTTTCTAAAACAATTATCACATACATCAAACTTAGTCAAGTTCTATACACAAGGAAAGTGAGAGAGGATATCCTCTTATCATTAAATTAAATACATCTCAATGATAATAATTGTAATACTATTACCCCACAACATACTCAATCAGATTTATTTCAAATTAGAATGAATATTGTGAACTAAGAGTGTAAGCGGTAGAGCATAGCTGGTTTTATATCGAATGAATAAAAAACACCATAATGTTCTTTAATGTATTGAAAATATTATCAATTTTTGTAACTATATGTATAGGTGTTGTAGTATTGAAAAAGTTGGAATACATTATCTGGTGTAAGAAAACTTCTAGTCAAAACAAAACTCGAAGAATAGGCCAATTCATGACAAACTCAACCTTCACAGGATACATTCTTAATTCTCTTCCTCCAACCATATCCCTAAATATACTAGTGATTATTTTGCAAACTTGCATAGAAATAATTTCAAGACTTGTCTTAAATGAGTTATATGTTCTTACCATGTAGTACTAAAAATATAAAATCATCTAAATATACTATGACACATGTATCTATGAAAGACCTCAATACATCATTCATCATATATAAAAATATAGAAAACCTGCATAATATAAACCAAAAGGAAGTACCGACCATTCATATATACCATATTTTTTCATGAAGTTTATATTCCATATGTCCTCATCCTTCATACAAAGATGATGATACCTTTTAGATTCAATTTTGTGAAGTAATTAACAAGTTGAATTTGGTTTAATAGGTCATCAATTTTTAGAAATGGAGATTGGTTCTTTACGATTATGTTTTTCAAATTTCCATAGTCTATGCACATTATATGAAAGCCATATTTAATTCTAACCATCACAATTGGTGACTCTAGACACATTATTTTGTTACAATACATGTGGCAAGTGAACTTTATCACCTATTTTAAAACTTGGATAACTAGTGGAAATTAGGCTCCTTTTGGCATATTTTAAACTTTATCGCTAATTTCTCATAGACACTCTCATATTCATCCTCTATTTTCCTTGGAAATATTTAGATCTATATATAAAAATCCATTACCATTTCTAAGCCTTTTATCATCCTCGACCATTATTAATCCCCTTTGAAAAGGACCAAAACACACTTGACCATAAATACGTATGATAATGGTCACATATATATTTTTATTCTATTTTTCCATTTGGTGTGCATCTTTGTGTTTGACCTTCACTTGTTCTTGGGGTAATCTTATACAAGACATGATCCTAGGTAATATATATAGAAACATATTAAGTGTCACTTAGGATATCATTCTACATTCAATATACATCTATACATCATCCAAGCATTGATATGAAAGGTCAAGCCTATCAAACCTAATTTAAATTCTCCTCTTGATCTATTTTGTTTTTGTTCCCATAAAATTATGATAAAATAAGGTTCATTTGCATTTACTTGATTGAGAGAAGGTGGAATCTTCTATCAATTTGGTATGGGTCAATAGCTTGCATAGAACTAGACGATCCTTGATTCCATTCTTGATATGTAGAGTAATATGCACTTAAGGGTATCTTGGTCCAATTCTATTGCATTTTTATATGTTGTTTGGGTGAATATATGGGGTTTGATGTCATATAAAAGATTAATGTATACAAACAATATTATGCATCCATTGATATATCTAAAAGATATTTTCTACAAGGAGTAAAGGAAGACACCTAGTTTTAGATCATTAAAAATATGTTGATGTTATTGGAAAGTGTGTGTCACTATCAACATTCATTTTTGGTCACTACCTTTATTGATAATTACTATTGGACTTCCTCATCCTTTTCTAGTCTTCTAGATCAATTTTTAATCCACTTTATAGATTTTTTCCATGTTATTTTTTAGCCTCTTCTCAAAATTTTCTTGTTTCTTTTGACAACTAGGTATGCTTATTTAAAGTCTAAATTATTCTTGAACTATTTCAATTTAAATATCAATTATACTACCTAGTTACCTTATCTATCTCTAAAGTTGTTATATTTTTATTACTATTTTTATTCCATTTACTTTCACTTTAAGTAGTACTTAAGTTTATCTTATTTGGGTACTTACGCTCATAATAGATAATACATATTGTTGAACTTTGGTATCTATGAACATAAACTAGTTGTTTCCCTTATGGTTTCATATGATTTATCCCTTTAGGACCTATTTTCATGTGTGTTCAAATATAATTATCATATCATTGGCCTTGAATTCTTTAATGCTCTTTATGTTTTTATCTTATGCTAATTAATAACATTATATCTACAAGCCCTATTAGGAAAATTTCTAGATTTTTTTTTTTTGGATTGAGGGTAAATTGAGGGTATTGAAAGGACCCACATCACTTGAGGATTTTTGAGAGGATCCACAATCTGGTTATTGAAGGGGACCACTATTAGGAACCCTCAAGCAACCATGAAACCGAAGTTGCTTGACCATGCAACTCTATTTAGTGAGAGGATGATCAGTGAGCGCGAGCAGCCACAAGTGTCAGGCAGGTGAGAGGAGCAGCCATTGAGAGGAGCAGCAATAGTGAGTGGAGCAGCCACATCAACAACGAGAGGATAAGGAGCCACTAGTTTAATATGAGAGAGCAGCCACCAACGTCGCCAGTGAGGAGTAATCACCAATGTCAAGCGTAGCAGTAGAGAACATTATGAAACCACCTATGAGGAGGATCGTGCCTCGTGGGGATTTGAAACAAGGTGGGCAAGCACACAACCATGTGACTTGACCACACCACTCCCACCCCATCGACTAAAAATTTCTAGATTCAGAGTGGTACGCATATTATTGATTTTTTTTCAAATTCTTTTTCTTAGATCTCATACTTGTTTGAAAAATAAAATGGTGGCTATTGATGACATTCATTCTTCTTATATTGATGACAATGCAAATGTCACAAATGTGAATGTCGATGCTTTTGATAATTGTTCTTGGAATGATTATGTAGACTAAGAAAGAGTAACAATAATTTTCAAATTTATACAGAGTGCTAATGAAAAATTGAACAAATCAATGGCATATTGCTTATTTTGAAGGAAGTGCAAAAGAAAAATTAGATAAAGAATATATGTATCTAAAAATTAACATGTTACAACTAAACCTTTGAATAATCCTATCTTATATAAAATACCATGAATACCATTACTATTATTTATTCTTAACATGGCCCTCCACCTAATGCACTTATTTTGTGCCCGCATATCTTTATTATTTCCTTAAGGAATAATACTTATTGTTTTACCTTTTGGACATGTTTCTCATACAATATATTTTGGTCAATGTCTTTCTCAAACCAATAGAGTGCTTATCTACACATGTTGTTTCTCGTGTCTCTCCATATGCACTCCTTCATAAAATATTCATGATATGCAATAAATAATCCAACAATTAAAACAAGGATCTCAAAATTCAATCTTATGATTAATTATAATCATACATTACTCAATTTTTGGCTCACAAGATTCTTAATTACCCTTTTCCTACCATTTTATTGCTCCAGGTTTGAATTATTCAATGGAAAGGGTGAACCTTCACATAGTATTAAATAATATATGATTCATGTCTATATTTTTCACATAACGTTATACTATTAAGTAAGATATACCCTAAAATTCTTCAAAGGATTACTCCTTATATTAGTTTTCTTCTCTATGTTGAGCTTTATATCTTCCCTACTTTTGCTAGTAGTTTCTTGGATATTTTTCAATCAACATGCCAAAAAGGTCATGTGTTCCATAACATACATGAATAAAAAGTACCTAATGAGATTATTAATGAGCATGTGCTTCAATTCAAGATAATTCTTATGAAGATGTCTTAATCATTTCGATATCAAATTACAAGATGTTGTTTTGTCAAAGTTTACTTAGACATATCAAAGACAAAGTAATATTTCACATGTATCAATTTTTTGATGATTTTCTTCAAATGTTTAGGAACTATGAGATAAAGATCCTCATGTCCAACATGATCAAATATGGGAATAACAACCCAAAAGATAAAAATATCAAGGTAAATCATCAATCAAGTTTAAGGATAATGATAATAATAGTTTTCAATCTAGAAACGAGACCAAAATGTAGTAAATATAATATCACAACCACGTAGCAGATTTTTCTTCATCATCAAGAGTGAATATAATTTACACATGGTTATATGAGAGTCTTCACTAAGTTATTAAATGATATCTTAAATTCAATATGAACTATTTTCCTCTTGAATTGGAGATTCACTTATCTAGGTTGTTGTAGACACTAAATCACACACTTTGGGTATCTATCTAGTCCTGATCACATAATATTATTCATATGATTCCTAAGTAAGAAAAGTACTAATTAACCCATCATGTCTTTGGCCATATTTTTTGTTTTTGTTATCTTTCTTGGTCTTGCACACCTTCTTCTTCGACCCTTCATTTTCCGAGTCACAGACACTAGTGCCCCTAGTCCATCCCTGTGGGACCTTCGACCCTTCATTTTTCCTTTCTAGCTATTTGGGATTATCTTATTAGTGGACCAAATTCAAGCAAGGGAATAATATAAATATAAAGTTATGTGACCATAATAAAGGACCAAGCATTAAGCATTAGCTATCACCACCTAAGGTTGCATCCAAGAGCATTCAAGTATCCATTCTAGCTCCACACAAGGGACAAGGGACTGCTACTTCTGCATACACTTCATAGGAGGGGAAGTTCATTCTTTCATGCACACATCTATCTACATTTTTTACATCTAGCTACTTTCTTGCTATCAAGTGCGACACACACAAGATCCACCTAGGCACAATTCACACACACACACATATACAACTACATTGGGTCTGAGATGTAGTGCAAAACTTAGTCATAAGATCACTTTTTGATAGATGAGGACAATCTAACCCCTCATTTGCATTATTTTATTTTTGGGATTTGATGCACTTTAGGGTTTTACAGGTCATTTCTTCATTACAAGTTACATGCGACATCTGCGGGCTTGGTGTGACATACTAGTGACAAGAAACGAAAGACAACAAACATCTGACCCTTACAAAACTAGTTTTCAAAAGGTTTGAGCAAACACGGGTGCCAGAACACGTCTCTCGGTGCCCTGTGCACTCGACCCTCCATAGGCACCATGGTCCTAGCTATTTCGACATCTCTACAATTTTTGGGTCTAATTACAACACTCCGAGTTCCTATTCAGCTACTTTCCGGATCAACATAACTTCGACATCACATCAAAATCAGCTAAGTTTTTTCTCCTTTCATTTGCAATTAGAGTGTCATATTTCTAGTTTATTTTTCTTGGGTCAAATTATGTACTTAATTGTTTATATTCAACATTATTATGTAGCTTAGTATTAAGCATTTATTTATTCAATATTTTCTTAATCATTTGGTGAACCCAAATCATTTTAAACACTCTTAGGGTCCTCATACTTTTATTGCTTTCATCTTCCTAGGATCTTCTCATCATGGATATTTCTATTCATGATTTCTTGCTCATCAACCCTGAATTAAGAGCTAAAATCATTACTCTCTTAGCTACCACTCACATTCCTTCTGATATTCATCTGGATATAGTATATAACACATTCGTAGATGCATTTTCCCAACACATTACTTTTCCATCTAATATTGTTTCCGATCTTGCTTTTTTTTTTTTACAATGATCCACCTTTATACATCATAATTTGCATTAATAATGTGGGTGTTAAACAAACCATAATCGATAATGGATCTGAGATCAATCTTTGCACTCTATCATTCATTGAAAATCTTGGCCTTTTGGCTGTAATGATCTTAATCCCTCATCCATTTCTCTTTGTGCATATGATGCTTTTATTTTTCATCCATGCATAGGCCATATCACTTTGACTATTATTGTTGGGCCAAAAACTCTTCTTACGGTCTTCTTCTTCATTGATTCCTAGTTCAATATAATTATTTACTTGGTAGGCCATGACTTCATGCCATGCAAGTAACACCTTCTATACAACACATAGATGTGTTAATTTTTTACATGAGGGCGTAGAATATACAATCCCCAGTGATCGTCACCCATTTAAATATTGCAACCGCGATCCACCACTACACTCCCTACTCCAACATCTATTACTACTAATGAGCCACAACCATGGATTCTCAACTCGCTCATTTCCACCACTCAAAGCTATTATTTACATGTTAGATAACATCCCACCTGCATTGTTTCTCCTCCTGCTTCTACTAATGCTATAATTATTTATCGGGGGCCTATCCAAACATTGGACGTCATTCCACCTCCTTCACCTTCTCATGAGAAACCTCCATTACGATTCCTCCATTTACATGCACATTTTTCATGAATGAATCTTATTGGGAACACATTCCATTTGATCCTACTTGCTTCGATATTATATGCACACACGATGGCTTGATTGGCTAGGATTTAGTAGATGAAATCTTTCCTCCACCTCATGATCCTCATCTTTACCATGGATTTATCTGCACATTACTGTTGCTTATGGTCTTCATGTCTTTTATCTCACAATATTTCTTGCACATGCTCCTCATACTTATCTAATTACACTTGGATAGTCTTGACTTGATTACATTGGGGGTACGTTAGACACTAATCATATTGATATTTCATTCCCCACATCGTTTGGTCATGTTTTCATTTACAATGAATCATTTCTAGGCTATGAGAAAAATATTATTCATTGGTATGCACATGGTTGTCCATTACCTCCTTTCACTAATGATGAAGAATATGCTATGGGCATGTATAATTTATGCCTCAATGGCTCTTTTCTTGACCAACCTGACACTATTGCTTATCAAGTCTCAGATGCTTCACCATTTGGTTTTGACCATGACAATGATGATCATATAGATGATGTTACTTGATCACATTCATCATCACACACTTGGGAGGCATCATAATTCTTCTTCCCCCCTTCTAGCACTATCATGTCTCATCATCTTACATACTATGCACTTCACATCTCATCTTTCACACGCATCTTATACATCTTGATACATTAGTATTGTCATTACCCAATGATGCACTCTCGTATCAAGGTTCACACTTGACTATTGAGGGCATATTATACACATGAACCTCACACACTACACACTTCACACATTGCACATTCATCACATCACTTTCTTACAGCTTCTATTACACATCATATGCACTCTACACGTTCATGACATATCTTTCTTACATCTTTTACATGCTATGCTCATTACCCTATGATGCACTCTAGTTCCATGGTTCATACTCAATGTTGAGGGTATAAATCTAAAATGAACCTCACCACACTCACTCACTTTGTACATCACATCTTCTATGGCAATTTCAAACCATTTCCCGATGACACACTCTTATTCTAAGGTTCATTCTTGATTTCTTTGAGGGGAATGTATAAATAACTCATGTCTCATGCATACACATCCAACTGGGGCATGCCCCTATCACATTTAATGCATTCATTCCTATCCCATCCACAACATACTACATATCTTGGTTGCATTTAGTCTTGCTTACATTTACTTATTACATGTACACTTTATTACACATGTTAGATAGATATCTTGTATGTCATTATCTATCTATATACACATGCATGTTCACTTTCCTTCTAATTGTGGATGTAAATTTCATATAGATTAATACACGCAACACAAATTCTTGGCACAATCCTCTTACTAGTCCCACAAGTGGCTCCTGGGGGCATCCACTTTCGTACATTACATGTGATATTGTTTCATCTTTCATAGCACAATACTATATCATATATATGCTCTTTGACATACATTTATCTCCTAACATGCTAATAGGTTCTTCATGTGCAACATTTGCTTTGCATGTCTATTTTCTTCCATTGTTTTCTCGATTCTTTACGATTTACTTATTTTGTTTGTTTGTCATTGTTTTTGAGATTTCCCTATATCTTGTTTGTTCTTTGATTACTTGTATGCTTTGGCCACTTTGGCCTTGTTTGTCTTGTGAAATTGTGAGTGATGTCCCATGTTTGTAACCCACTTTTCACTTATCTTTGTCTTCTTATGTATTAGCTTATATATTGTCTTCTTACTTGTTGTCTTACACATTTGTCTTCTACATGCATGTTTATATTACTTGTACTAACACTTGTTTTCTAGACACTTTTCTTATGTGTGCCTTGGTTTCTACTAAGCACACTCCCTCCCCCATAGGGCATCAATTTCAGTTCAGTGGTTGGTCCTCCTTTGGGCCGCATACTCCTCAACAACGTCGCATGCACCCCAAATAAGGGGGAATCTATCGGGTGAATTAGTCACCCCATTCAAGCAATATATAGTCACATTTTAGTACAACTCAACACACATTCAACACAGTCTTTAGTCTCATAAATGACCCAAATCCGACTTGGGTCCCCGACACATCACATGAGTCACCATCGCCAAGACCCAAATAGTAGTGCCTAGGAACTCCCGACCCTTCCTAGATGCCCGTGACCAAGGGGAAGTTACACAACATTTTAAGTTCAACATAGTTTTTGGTAGTATACACAATGAATTTTATATGACATACAGTCCTTTAACACTTGGAATGCATGTACTACATCTTCTTTTCTACTTTACATTGGATCGGAATAATCTGAAATGGATTAGATTTTTACACATCATGCGTAGTGGTGGTGTTCATACTTTGGGAAGCAGTCAAAGATTTGGAGGATAACACTAGACCTTTCTCCCTACACTTCTTCCATTCCTGGTGTGATCACCCAAAAACTCACACACAATGCAACTGGCATGAGATCTCCCAAAAAAATCATTCTTCTACAACATCATTCAGGATCCTTTTTACACTCTTTACTCATCATGGATCAGGTGCACATGTTCCTTTTTCATTTTTCTTTAAATACTTTTACACAATTTTTACACATATATACACATGTATTTGACTACTTGTTTGTTCTTCTCTTTTACAAGTCCATCCTTATGGGAAAGTAGTGGTCACAACAATCATATCAATCAATCAATGACAAATCCACATCAAAAATAGGTAAAAATAAACATTTACACATATTCCTCACCATAGGTCATCATCGTCATCATCATCACTTTTCACTTCCCTTCTCTAGCTTCCATGCTTCACATTTTTTATCACTCCACACTTTTTTTATCTCTCTTGGCACACTTTTCGCCATCGATCTACATGGTTATCAGGTATGCATCTTTCTTATCTACTTTATGTTATTGAGAATTCTTTCAAAACATAAAGTGGGGGCAAATATAGACACTAAATCATGCACTTTGGGTATCTATCTAGTCATGATCACATATTACTATTCATATGATTCATAAGTAAGAAAAGTACTAATTAACCCATGTCTTTGGCCATATTTTTTCTTTTTTTTGTTATCTTTTTAGTCTTGCACACACCTTCTTTCCTAGATCGACCTTCGACCCTTCGCATTTCTCTAAGTTTGACACAACGCCAGCCTGCAGGACACTTTGAACCAAGTGCCCTCATCCCCCCCAGGTGCCTTGACCTCTCTTTACTTTACTCACATCTTTTAGGTCCTTTCTAGCCATTTGGGCATCTTATTTTCTTAGTTCTCAACCTTTTCGGGGTTATTACAAAATTCAAGCAAGGGAATCATATAAATATAAAGTTATGTGACCATAATAAAGAACCAAGCACTAAGCATTAGCTATCACCACCTAAGGTTACATCCAAGAGCATTATCAAGAGCATTCAAGCATCCATTCTAGCTCCACACAAGGGACAATGTACTACTACTTCTGCATACACTTCATGGGAGGGAATTTCATTATTTCATACACACATCTAGCTACTTGCTCGCTATCAAGTGTGATATGCACAAGAGCCACCTAGGGCACAATTCCACACACACACACACATAGAACTACATTGGGTCTAAATGTAGTGCAACACTCAGTCGTAAGATCACTTGTTTGACAACTAAGGATAGTTTGAACCCTCATTTACATTATTTTATTTTTGGGATTTGATGCACTTTAGGGTTTTGCAAGTCATTTCTTCATTACAGGTTATAGGCGACATCTGTGAGCTTGGTGTGACATACTAATGACAAGAAGTGAAGGAAAATAGACATCTTCTAACCCTAAAAATTGGTTTTGTAACTTCTAAGTAGACACATGCACCCATAACAAGTCTCTAACACCCCAGGAACCCCTGACCCTCCATAGGCACCCTAACATCTCTATAATTTTCGGGTCCGATTGTGAATGAGTTCATGTTCCAGCTACTTTCCGTAGATCAACACAACTTTGACATCACATTAAAATCAACTAAGTGTTTCCTCCTTTCATTTACAACTAGGGTTTCATATTTTCTAGCTTATTTTGCTTGGGTCAAATCTATACTTAATTATTTTATATTCAACGTTGTTACATAACTTAGTATTAGGCATTTATTTATTCAATATTTTAAGTAATCGGTTGTTATGTAAGAAATATGATTTGAATACATATTATGATCATCACAATTTTTAGGTCATTATATGAACAAATGTTTTGGATTGAGACATAAAATTTAAGACCTAAATGATAGTAATTTAATTCAAGTGGAAGGACACAATATTACATTGAATGAATTAGTTGCACAACCCACTTAACACTTCATAGTCTTTTATTATCCTCTTGTAATTCATACTACTAAAAATCTAACAAAGAAAGATGAGGCTCACATGGAAACTCCTAATAAAACTCCAAAAATTTCAAATGTTAAATATATCTTAGATGGTTTCTTAGTTGTGGTCATGGATACACATAAACAAGTTCCTAATATTATATTCTACAATTATGATCTTCTAATAAATGATTCTAAAATGCACCTTATTCATATAATATTTCATAGACTAACTTCCAAAGTTAACAAAGAGAGTTATGGTGGATATTGTTTCAAGTATAAACATTTATTATTTATTATTTATCGATAAAATTAATAATATTTGAAGGGAATATCCACTCTTATTTAGGGTTATGATGGTTTTCTTGAGCACCTCTTGAGGGGATCAAATTACATATCATCATAGATCTTAAGCATTTACTTGGATGGTTTTATGTATTACTAGATAATGGGACATGATATATTACTTGGGAACCCTTGGCTAAATAAATTGCAAGTGGTACCATCCACATTAAACTAATGTATGGCATTTTTGTTGCTAAAAACAAGATTTAAGACACTCTTTATGATTCATTGATTCAATTTCAAAATGATAAATTACCTAAAGTGCTACAAAACAATAGATCATCCAACCTCAAGTGAAAAATCTCGAGTTCAAGTACATAATCACCTATGCACTAAGATAATATTACCACAACCTCTTGCACATGTTTAAGCTAAATGACATAGTCTGGTTTGAACTAAACAATCCAAACATATTCTTTTTGTTACAAGAGAGTTTTTTTTTATCACAACTACTAGTTATATTCATGACTGTATTGCTATTTTTGATCATTTGAGTTCCTATATAAATAATGATTGTATTTTGCATACTACTATGGATTCACCTAAATACTTAAACAAATGGTGCTTAAAATTTGTGAATTTTGATTATGATAATACATAACCATTCTATGGACATTTAGATGTGTATATCAAATAAAATTAACATAAACCTTGTGTGTTTTGAAAAAATAACTTATTGTTTATAGTTTTCCTTTCTTTCTCTTGTTTATTGTGTGTCTCGCTTCTTTTGTGTGATTTCACTATTATCCTCCCTTGAGTTGATTATTTCCTCTCACTTCTATTTTCTACAATTTGAAGTTACCATCTTCTTTCATGTTTATTTTGTCATTGCTTTCTCCTAGCCCCTTGGCTCATGTTTTAATCGATTTCCTCTTCTTTCTTTCAACCTTTGATTTGAGTTTTGTTTTATTGATATTTTATTCCTCTTAGATTTGATTCTTGGATTGTGTTTTATTAATCATTCTTCTTGTTTGTTTTCACTTCTTGGATTTTGTTTCATTTATTTATCATATTTTTCTTGTTTCACCCCTTGGTTTGAGTTTCACTTGATGGATCTTGGATTCTTCTAGCTTTTATGGCTTTTTTTTTTTTTTTTTTTTAGTTGCTTATTTTTATAAAAATAAGAAAGCACAAAACACATTTTTTTGTTCAATTTTATAATAACATATTGTTACATATCATACTTATCTACTTATTGATGTATGTTTTCATATGCATTTTTATGGATGTCCTTGTCATCATATTTTTGTGTTAGATACATATCATGCATGATACCATATTAGTGTTAAAAATATTAATGTTCACATGATTGTGGGTGATTTACAGCAAGGTAAAATATAACTTAGTTTTATATGTTTGTTGTAATATCGTTGTGTTTAACAACAATATAAAAATAGTTTGAATATAGGAGTTTGCTATTATATTATACTTGAGTAGAGTTGTTGAACTAATTCACAAATATAGGAGATTAGGAGATATTGTAAGATTGAGTGGCTTTAGGAGATTCCTTAATAATAGGAATTCTTCTCCTATATATATGTAATTTTTACAGTATTAATATGATATATAGAAGAAAATAAATCTGTGTACAGCGTGTCTAATACCTATCATTGGTATCAGAGCAGGAATGGGTCTATGAGAGTTTGTGAAGAGTAGTTGTCTTGTGCTTCAGCATTTTACTGAGAAATTTGTAGTATAGAATCATGTAGGTTTGAAATATTTTAAATTAGTATCTTGTGAGGTATTCTGCCTTGTGCATCCGTGGCTATCTCTTTTATGCATTGGTTTAGCTTGCTTTGTATTGATCTCACTGACTGCAATCTCATCTCAAAGGCGGTGTATATTTGATCACATTTTATTCAGCATTTTGCATATGACTCGGCCTTCCTTTCAATTTTGTTTGCCGCATGTTTTGTGTTCAGCTTTGATATAATCCAACGTTCCCTTGGACTTCACTTTGATCCATATCAGACTTTGGACCTACATCAAATAGCCTACATGTTCTACAGTCAATCGTTCAGAAAAGTATTAACTCGCGACATAAAGAATCAAGAGAATGGTTTTCTGATCTATATTCATGTGTAGCAACGAGTTACATATTTGGTTGCATTAACTCTGGTGTGATCTCTGTTATTCGCAAGCATCAACCATTAATAAATATCCTATCAATTTATGCAGATCCGAGTCACATGCACTTGTGGCATGTTGAAGCATTAAATCCTCACACGCTTAGCCTCTATTATATCTGCCAACAACCTCCCCATGCATCATCTTCCGCCAAGCTTTTATCTCACCTTCCATGGTATGTGTTAATGGTGTGTTTTTAAGTCTTGTTTTTTAAGTTTCGTGGCTTTTTCTTTAGTTGCTATATAGGTCTAAAAAGTTGAATGTACATGTTTTTTCTTTTGTAAATACATCTAAAGTCCTTTGAGTGCGTTTGAAGATTGAAAGTTTCAAAAAAAAAATCTATGTGAAATTTATATTTGTTGTCAAATGAAAGTGTAAGTCAAATGTCAAAGTCCACTATTATAGTCTAAACATCATCAAAGTCTTGTTTATTGTCTTGTTATTTTGCATGTGGTTAGTTAAATTAGTGTCAAAGTTTTATGGTAAAAGAATCATTTTCATTTAAAAGTAATCTCATTTTATTACTTTTTAAATTTTTAGTCGAGTCCTCTTGTCTGAGTCAAAAGTGTCGTCAAATTTGTGAGTTGTTGTCAAAAGTCATGTCATTGTAAAAAAATCCGTAAAATAAAAAAAAAATTTGTCTTACGGATGCATTTTTGGTGTTACCCGATGTCAGGAAAATAAACTATTTGACATCACGGAGGGAAGTTATACAAATAAACCCAATGTGAAAACCGTTGAGCTTCATATCTAAATCAGGCTGAGCTAGAACATGTTATCGAGGACGGAGGCATCGGAGATTGGAGGTTAATCAACAACCTCTCATCGGCGACTTCTAGTATGGTGACTTATATATTTTGTGTGGTGTGTATTCGGTTTTCAACTTGTTAGTGTGGTGTGCAAAATAAGAACAAATGTTCATTCATATTTGTGTGTATATGTGGTTATTCCTACATAATTCCCTAATGTAATAACATAGTGAAGAATATATATCATAGTGAAATGCAACATCGTGATTCTTGAAGAGGTTGAACAGTGATGTGTTCCTGTTCATACCTAGGTTTGTGGTAAACCTTTGTAAAACCATTGAAGGTTGTGCAAATGGTTCCTACTTGAGTTCCCACACTGAGTAGGTCAGATGTGTTCCCTACAGTGATTGGTTGATAAGCAGATGGTTCTTATATGTGTTCTCACACTAGTTCAGTCATATGTGTTCATGTCAAGTGCATGGTTGTACTAGGATCATGAGCGAGCAAGGGAAAACAAGTTGTAAAAGAAGTGTGATAGTTATTTACTACCATCTAAGCATTAAAGGGGGGAAATGTTAGGAATATTAATGTTCACATGATTGTGGGTGATTTATCGTAGGGTAAAATATAACTTAGTTATATATGTTTGTTGTAATATTGTTGTGTTTAACAACAATATAACAATAGTTCGAATATAGGAGTTTGTTATTATATTGTACGTGAGTATAGTTGTTGAACTAACTCACGAATATAGGAGATTAGGAGATATTGTAGGATTGAGTGGTTTTAGGAGATTCCTTAATAATAGGAATTCCTCTCCTATATATATGTAAAATGTTTATTGTATTAATATGATATATAGAAGAAAATAAATATGTGTACAACTTGTGTAATACCTATCAATTATCATGGGTTTATAGTTGCTTCATAGATTTATAATTCCTACACACAAGGAAAACCTTTCATTTGGGGGAATGCCTACATTGTGGCCATTTTCCAACCTATTTCACGTTCTAGTTTTCCTATTATTTATGATCATATCAATCTTTTAATTGATTATAAATATCTTGATCTAGTTGATACATTGTGTGGTTTACCTTAATTGACATGATTGATGCCCTACATTGTGGCCATTTTCCAACATATTTCACGTTCTAGCTTTCCTATTATTTATGATCATATCAAGCTTTAATTGATTATACATATCTTGATCTAGTTGATACATTGTGTGGTTTACCTTAATTCACATGATTAATGCATTACTCATTATTTTCCATGGCTTATGATTACTCAAATTAATTATTAATGCATGCTTGTACATGTGACTTGTCACGTCATGTCATGTCTTGTAGTGTCTATAGAGGATCCATTAATTTTCAAGTTTGTGTTGATTACAAGTAGTTGATTTATTTTTGTCTTTGATTACTTTGATTTGTTTGATGTCTCACTTTTTGCATATCATGTGGTTCCACGATTATGCATGATTGATTGTTTAAATATACTATATGTTACTTAATATGCTTGGTTTCATGATTCATATCATGCACACTATTAGTTTACGGTATACTATGTTTAGTGCCTATATTGACATGGTCATGCAATACATTGATTTTGTGTAATGTCCCCTTTTCTATGCCAAAGGCCTAAGGGTCAAATCGAGTCCAAGCCGTGGTCATACCCAAGGGCTATGGATGCTGGGGGATTTTGAGAAGGGGCCACATGGTACTAATATCCATGTTTGGCATTTGGGGGTCACTTTGGACCTTGGTAACTTAAACAGAAAAAGTAACTTTAGTTACTTTTATTTTATTGACCCCTCCATGGAAAGAAATGCATCTAGGGTCTATTGGGGCTCTTTTTCCATGGGAAGTATATAAGGAGCTGGGTGAGAAAGAAAAAAACTTTTGATATACATTTTTAGCCTCCTTCATGTGCATGTGCATTGCTTATTGTTGCGCATCTATAGCTTATGGAGTCAAATCCCAAAGGGACCCTAGCTTCGGTGGTGAGAGACCCGTCCCTAGCTAGCATGGAATTCTTCAGTAGTGAGAGATCTACCCTAGTATGTCATTTCAGAGCCATTTTCAGGGTTGTGTGGCAGAGACATTATCAAAGGTTTCAGAGAAAAGATTTCACGGGTTTTGGGGGCATTTGGGGAAGATAATCAAAGGGGCTCCAGATCAGATTCATGACAGCCTTTTGGGCTAGGCGTGGTAGCACGTTGAAGGCACCTCCATCATTTTCCAACCCCTTTCCCAAGCGTGGTGACTTACAGCCTGTACGTGGAGGGTTTTCCAGTTTTGGGAGCATTTGGGGAAGATAATCAAAGGGGCTCCAGATCAAATTCACGATAACCTTTTAGGCTAGGCATGGTAGCACGTTGAAGGTGCCTCCATCATTTTCTGACCCCTTTCCCAAGCGTGGTGACTTACAGCCTATACGTGGAGGGTTTTCAGTTGTCTAGGCTCACTGTGATTTCCTGGCAGCATTTTAATTTCTGTAATATGCCAAAAATAATTTTTGTATGTCATTTATAATAATATCAAGCCCTCTTTATATTTTCAAGTAATTTGGGTGGTTAATTTGGGAAATATTAAGTTTCTTTAGTTCATTGTCCTTATTGTATAAATATGGTAAAATCAGTATTTGATGTGGCTGCAAATTTTCTATATTTTGTGTAATTTTTAAGTGGTTTCCCATAAGGGATATTTAGTATCGAGTTGTTGTTCCTCCAGCCTGTGTGGGTTAAATATGGTAGTTTAGAAAGATCTCAATGTGGGTTTTATGAAGGAAATGTTCACCAACATGGTGAAACAACAGGAAGCCACTAACCTTTATTTGAGCCAACTCACTCAGAATGTGAATCAAAGTAGATCTAGGGACAATAAGGAACATGGTGAGAACAGTGATAAAGGGCGGCCAATAGAGGTGATTGATGAGGATTCTTGTTGGAGGAAATACCAATCTTTGAGTAAGGGTTTCAGAGATAATATGTCATTTCCATATTATTGCATGATGAAGATTGGTAGCAAGCCCAAGCGAGATCATCATATGTCAGTACTTGAATTACAAAAAAACTCATTTGAAGAAGAAGAAGCTTCTAGAGAAAAAGGTATGATTTCCATTGAGAAAAATAATTACATTAGTGAAACTTTGCTTGTTAGAAAAATTATTCCATCTCAGGAGAATAAATTTGTATATGCAAGCAAGGAGGATGTAATGGAAACTCTAAAACGGTGTGAGGAATGGAATAACGAGCTAGAGCTGCTAGATTGATAGCCACCCAAGCAAGACAACACCTACAAGAGTTCAAGGGAAAGATGTGGGAAAATGATGCAAGGCAGTCTACACCCACAAAAAAATATGTATAGAGCAACTTGCACATGAGGAGGAGCCTCACATGGACACTTGTGTGGAATTGCACGCTGTTGCAATTTCCAAACTAACAACTCATGATAAGCTGATTTATGAAGAATTTCAGCCCATTGTAGACTAGAATGCTCAGGATTTGTGGTAGAAAGGTCGAGTCATTTTGGAGACCAAGCTTGACGAGGATACTCCAAGGGATGGTGTTTTGGAGGTTTCTAAATCAACAATAGAAGGTGAACCTTTTGATGATATTCTTTATAAGGAGGTTAGTAGTAGCCCGGATTTATTTCATCATCTTCATCCTATATCATTACAACAATTTTATCATGATGGTATTTAGCCTATTGATGGTAAGAATGCTAAGAATTTGGTGCATCAAATTCAATTCATCATGAAGACAAAGAGTGATAATCTTCTTTATGAGGAGATACAAGAGAAGTAAAATTGGCAGACCTTACATTGAGCTTTGTTAGTGTAAATTCACAGCACCCCAAATGAGTTATGGATCTGATTTTCTAAGGAAAATTCATTTAGTGTGATTACACAACATTGAGCTTTCCCAAAGTGTGGTAACTTTGCAAATGGGGAAATCTCTCCAAAGAAGGTTGGTTCCTCTTCCTAAACTACCTGCCACAAGCTATTCCAGTGCAGGAAAGCTAATCTAACCTAATCTAACTTCCAAGGAGACAAGGAGAGGAAGAAAACAAGGAAAAACAGAGCCTACACTAAAATGGTGATACACCAAAGAAGGAAAGTGTTGATTATCTATCAAAATTGCCATGGAACAAGAAGAGGTGAGCAATGGAAAGGATGGACAAGTGCATCACAGACCAAAGATGGATTTCACACTAGAAAATGTTCCAAAACTCCATGAACATAGCTCCAAAACTGTAATGAACATCCAAACATGCAAAAATACCTTGTAATGAAGAGAGGTAAGGAAAACAACAAATAAAATGAGCCAAGGATGGACAAATGCATCACAAAAACACGTTTTCTTATTGCTCAAAATTTATAATAAAGGCATTATTTCATGAGAAAGAGGCAAAAATGCCATTACAGAGCAGGGGAGGAGGTTCAAACTCCATTTTCAACCTTGGGGAAGAAAATAAGGGAGAGGCAAAGAAGGATGAACAACCTTTTACAAAATGAGCCAAAACCGGCTTTTATCGCCGAACATAATGAAGGAAATGAGAAAATGTGGGAAAATCGATTTTAAAACTCCAAACCATTGACAATATATTTAATTAGCCTACAAAATGATGGGTTTCATGAAAATCCCATACTTCATCTTACATTTCTTAGATCGAAAGATATGGCCTTTTGAAGATTTAGGAGCAAGAAAGAGGCCCATACTTCATTAATTTTGGTGGAATTTGGGGTCATTTTCGTATTTCGTTTCCTTTTTTCGCCCAAAAGTGCTAAGTTCTCAATGCTCCACGGCAGCAGAGCCTCTTTGGCACAAAACTCTCCCCAGCTCCATGGGCCCACCTTAGGAAAATTTCCCCTCGAACTTGACTGAGCCATAACTCAAAATCTGAGGAGTTAAGAGGACTTCTTTACCTGAGTTTTTGGAAAGGGGAAGAAAAATCCAATTTACCTTTATCCCCCTTTTCTCGAAATTGAAAATTTTCCAAAATCCAGACGTTTTCCCATTTTTCTCCCACAAAAATCCATAAAAATTTGAAATTGAAGTGTCCATCGGGTAGAGGATTTCAATAGCTTTCCATTGATACCAAAATCGTGAAAATCTAAGCTCTAAATCATCTACTTGCTAGAAGATATGGCATTTGAAGCATCCATTGGGCATGGATTCAAGCTCAAGATTTAGGAAAACCAAAATGCAAGAGCAAAATTAGGGCGTAAAATGGAATCATACCCCATTGAGTGTGCACAAACTTATTCCGCTTAAATCAAACCTACCTACATCTCCCTTTTCTAAATTGGTTGTGCAAAAAAATTTTCCAAAATCCTTCGCAAATGATTTGGAGCATCCCCACTGTTGCACCGATGACATGATGGCCAAACTTTCTAATTGGTCTGATCTTGGTGCTTTGCATAATCTCAAAATCACATTCTACCCATTTTGATCCTTCTGGATGGCCCATTTCTCTAAAAAATTTTTCCAGGTGAGATCCTCCTGCCTTTTCTCTTCCTCCTCTTCGACTTCGGGTGAATTCTAAGGTGTGGCCGATGTGGACACGTGGCACACCGTGATTGGCATGGAAAGGATGAAGGAAAATGGTGTGATTTCAACCGGTTCCTCTCCATCAAAACAGTCCTCCAAATCGAGGATGTGGTTCTAGTTTTTCCTTTGATACACTTTGACCAAAATCCAAAACTAGAAATCCCTCTCGATGCCATCGCCTTGAAACAATGATGCCTTCTTCGCCTCGACACGTGGCATCATTTCTTGCTCTTCTTCTTCTGATGCAAACTTAGCCTCAAACACCACCTTTGGTTCGCGGCCTATTGGCTTAACCATCAAGGGGATCTTTATCCAAATTTGCCCAACTGTGCTCATTTTTGTTGGGAGCGCAAATGACTTTTGAGCTTCTTAGCCAACAAAAGTGCTAAGTTCTCACTTTCTCCTTTGCTCCACCGGTTTGAGGGATAACTATTTGGAGCGAAAAGGACAAAAGCGAGATGAGGTGGAAGACTAGGGAATGGAGAAATGAAATTGGGGGCACAATAAATCTCTCCCAAATTGAGATGGTGTTGTTTGAGGGTTGAGAGAAAATTACCGGATAATGGTGTAGGATTTACCCATTGACAAGGTTTAGGAAATAGGCCTTTATCTCCTCCAAACATTCGCCATAAGCCATAACTCAAAAAAATACCAATTCTGAAAGGAGTTAAGAGGAATTCTTTACATTTGATTGTCTTCATCGGAAAGGGGAAGAAAACTAATTTTATTGTTGAGATGAAGCCATTTCAGAATCTTTTTGAGTAAAACATATTTGTAATGCGTGAAAATTAAAGTTGAAGTCAAAAGAAGGAAATAATGAAAGAGATGGAAGAAAAATGGGTGAAAAGGGAATGGAAATGAATGAAAAGGAAGGTGCAACTTTAGAGATGGGTTGTTGACCATATGGAGTCACATGATGTGTTTGTAATTGCCTCGAAAGGCTAAAATCTTCACAGGAACACACCAACCTACAAAAAATGAAATGGGAGACCTCTTGGTCCCACGGGCGTGCCAAAACTGTTAATGCAAATTCACAGCACACCCAAATGAGTTATGGATATGCTTTTCTAAGGAAAAGTCATTTAGTGTGATTGCACAACATTGAGCTTTCCCAAAGTGTGAGACCTTTGCAAATGGGGAAAGCTCTCTAGAGAAGGTTGATTCCTCTTCCTAAACTACTTGCCACAAGCTATTCCAGTGCAGGAAAGCTAATCTAACCTAATCTAACTTCCAAGGAGACAAGGAGAGGAAGAAAACAAGGAAAAATAGAGCCTACACTAAACCGGTGATACACCAGAGAAGGAAAGTGTTGATTATCTATCAAAACTGCCATGGAACAAGAAGAGGTGAGTAATGGAAAGGATGGACAAGTGCATCACAAACCAAAGATGGATTTCACATAGAAAATATTCCAAAAATCCATGAACATAGCTCCAAAACCTACAATGAACATCCAAACATACACAAATACCCCGTAATGAAGAGAGGTAAGGAAAACAACAAAGAAAACGAGCCAAGGATGGAAAAATGCATCACAAAAACATGTTTTTTTCGCTCAAAATTATACAATGCATCATTTCACGAGTAAGAGGCAAAAATGCCATTATAGAGCAAGGAGGAGGTTAAAACTCCATTTTCAACCCCAGGGAAGAAAAGAAGGGAGAGGCAGAGAAGAAGGATGAATAACCTTTTTCAAAATGAGCCAAAACTGGCTTTTATCGCTCAAACAGAATGAAGGAAATGAGAAAACGTGGGAAAATCGATTTTAAAAATCCAACCACCGACAAGATCTATTTAATTAGCTTGAAAAATGATGGGTTTCCATGAAAAATCCCATACTTCATTGTACATTGCTTCGCAGAGCAAGAAAGAGGCCCATACTTCATTAATTTTGGTGGTTGGGGTTGTTTTCTACAATTTTTTCATGCTAGAGACGTTTTCCCATTTTTCTCCTACAAAACTCCATCAAAATTTAAAATTGAAGTGTCCATCGTGTAGAGGATTTCAACATCTTTCCATTGATACCAAAATCGTGAAAATCTAAGCTCTAGATCGAAAGATATGGCCTTATGAAGATTTAGGGCAAACAGGCAAAATTAGGGCAAAAATCGGGTCTCACGGGCCAAAATTTGACCTTTTTCCCCTTTTCACGAAATTGGAAAATTTTCCAAAATCCTCCACATCCCCACCGCACCGATGACATGTGGCACTTTCTAATTGGTCTTGGGTCTCAAAATCACATTCTGCCCATTTTTCCCGCAAGGGCAAATTTTTCCAAGGTCTTCCACCGGTGAATTCCCACCGCCGATGTGGACACGTGGCACCTTGTGATTAGCGCGGGGATGTGGTTCTATTTTTTCCTTTGACACATTTTGACCAAAATCCAAAAAACTAGAAATCCCTCCGACGCCCGCCACTCCACCTTGACACGTGGCATCATTTCATTGGCTGCGGGCCTTAAGCAATTTCATTTCCTTTGTGGGCTCGTGGGAGTGCAAATGAATTTTTCCTTTTAGCCCAAAAAGTGCTAAGTTCTCAATTTCTTCCTCCACTCCACCGGCCCAAGCCTCTTTGGCACAAAACTCTCCCAAGCTCTGCGGGCCCACCTTAGGAAAATTTCCCCTCCAAACTCCTTTGAGCCATAACTCAAAAAATACAAGGAATTAGGAGGACTTCTTTACCTTTTTAGAAAGGAGAAGAAAAATCCTATCTGATGAAGCCATTTCCAGAATCTTTTGAGTGCTTTCAATGCATGAAAATTAAAGTTGAAGTAAAAGGAAGGAAATAATGAAGGCAAGTTAGCCAAAATAAGTAGGGGCTCATTTTTTATAACACTTACATGATACAAGAGTTCATGGGCATTATAAGGTATGAGATCCTGGTAATATGTTGCAATTGTCCAAAACTATCAATTCTGATTTTGAAAACTTTGTGCATGATTTCTTCATTGGAGACTCCGATGCAAAAAGGGAGAGTAACTCTCAAGGTACTAGCGTTGGTTTTATGGTTGCTAAAAAGGGTAAGAGAATATTTTTTAATCATCTTCAGCCTGTTGGATTGTGTATAACAGCAGTCATAAAGAGAGGAGAAAATGATTTATTAATAGAGCCCATGAATGATTTTTATACCAGCTACATGGTGGAACCCTTGGAAGGGTTAGTGGGGGCATTTGGTCCTCAAAGTGCTCAAAGAATCAAGGTGTAATTTGTTGTTAACAAAGAAGAGTGGAATTCAAGGTGCATTCATGACTTTAGCATCCTAAGGTATGAGAATGGTTACCATTTTCCTAGCTTGTTGATTTCTCCTATGTTGTTGCCATGTCTCTATTATTTGGGACAACATTTATATGCTTGGATGATTGGGGAAGACTATTTCATAATCACGTCTCAAGGTATGCTAGATGGGATAAACACATCATCCATTCACATTTCTCTTGATTCAACTAATAAGCATATGTTGGCAAAGAAAACAATGTAGGAGCCCATGATAGTGAAAGGACATGAGGTATGTGGTATATTTATTGTGTTTGAATTTGCTAGAGGTAAGACTATTTTTGGGATGCAATGGTTGCATGATGTTAAGGAGGAGATGATTTATGTGTTGAAAATTCAAAGGAGAATGAAGATGTTGATCCTATATCAGAAATTCTGAGTTGCAAAGGTATGATGAGCAGCCCCAATTATGTTATTTCAGATGTGTTGTCTTCTCTCATGACAAGAATCAATGGGTACAACAAGAGGTATGAAGTTCCTTATGATAAAGTTTATGGATGCATGAGTTCTAATGTTGATTTCCCTTTCTCTTGCATTTACGATGAAATGAAAATATGGGGAAAGAGAATAAAGTATGATGAGGCAAAGAGCCATGTGTAGTCCCAACATAGAAGGGATTGATGAGTTATGTCCATGGAAAGACATGTCTTGCACTAAGAAGGTAACTCATTTGTTTATTGTCATTAAGAGATGTGAAGTACTTGAATGTGTTTGTACATTTGGGTTATTTGAAGTTGGAATCATTCATTGGACATATTGGCTTCCATCTTTTCGGAAATTTGCATTCATCCCTCATATGGATAAACCAAAAAATTTTTCAAGGAAAACAAAGAAATTAGATTTCATGGTATACAAGGGAAGATTGCAAAAGATGTGATTGGTGAAGAAAGAAGCATGTCGTTGTAGTGGTTGAATTGTGAAGGAACTCAACATCTTGTGGATCATGGTGACATCACAAGGAATGAGACAAGTGGGATGTTGGATGACTCCTATTCTGACGGATTGTTTTTTAGGCAAGAGCACACCATAATGACTTATGTGGAGAGTGAGTCAAATGATGTTGAATTATGGAGTGAGTTAGACAGGATGGAGACTTTGACTCTAGATGGGGTGAGTGGAGTCATGGATGTGGGTGTAACCAATAGTGTTGCACATGAGATAGTTACAGAGATTGGGATTACAGGTTCAGACCATCCGAGTTTATCATTATGTTGGTCATCTGAAGTTTCAGTAGACTAGAGATCTCATTTGCTTGTTGAGTACTCCAAGAACCGACACACTTGTGAGATTATGGATGGCCACATACAGGATGATAGCTACAAATTGAAGGATGATATGATCTTCTCTTAGGGAAGATGGAGCCTTGTGTCAAATTCATGGTTGAGGATGGAGATATTATGACATGTGCATTGTTCTTCCGTGACTGGGGACTTGAGATTTGATGAGACCTACAGGCTCATGTGAGAGAGGTTCATATGGCATAGGTTTAGGGAGGCCATCCTCAACTTTATACAGCATATACGGTTTGTCACTATGACAAGTCAGAGCTTACGGGTTCATCATTTTTTGAATCGACATGGGATAACACTCCAATGCATTTTGCTTCTTCTATGCCTGGTGAGCACTTCACCCACGTGTTAGTCAGTGGAGAGAAAAAATTGACTCATGGTTATTCATTAGGTTCACATTCAACACAGGAGGTGGACTATGTGGAGCTGATATTGCCGGTTGACTGTCTACTAGATTCTTGGGACTTTTCCTCCACGGGACACATTGAGATATAGTATGAGGAGCCTTGCTCTCACATGAGTGTAGGTCAGGTGGGAGAGTTAGCACCATTTGTGCATAAACAGGTTGTTTCACAGGCTGATTTAGGGGACTCTATAGGATTCAGAGTGAACTTTCATACCTAGGAGTTTATTGGAGAGGCCGTGAGTGATTCCGTGATGACAACCTTGCATTGGTAGGGATTGGACCAATTGGAAATTTCGGTTTGGGTACCAGTGGAGACTCAGTTTGGGTATCATTCTACTTCACAGATAACATTGCTCTCGATACCATATTAGGGTCATGATGATGACATGGGGTTTCTTGGTTACCTCGGATTACATGGATCCTTGTGTGACGAGTAGGGTGAGGTGGAGAAACTTACGGCATGGTATGGTATTTAGTCATGCTAAACAGATGGATAATGCTTGGGGTCAAGCATTTCTGGGAAGGGAGGACTGTAATGTCCCCTTTTCTACGCCAAAGGCCTAAGGGTCAAATTGATTCCAAGCCGTGGTCATACCCAAGGGGCTGTGGACGCTGGGGGCTTTTGAGAAGGGGCCACATGGTACTAATATCCATGTTTGGCATTTGGGGGTCACTTTGGACCTTGGTGAATTAAACAAGAAAAAGTAACTTTAGTTACTTTTATTTTATTGACCCCTCCATGGAAAGAAATGTGTCTAGGGTCTATTGGGGCTCTTTTTCCATGGGAAGTATATAAGGAGCTGGGTGAGAAATGAAAAGCACTTTTGATATACATTTTTAGCCTCCTCCTCTCAAAATTTCCCCTCTTTTGAAATTCAGAAAATTGAAAATTTTGAGTTGACACTCTTTAGTGATGTTCTAGTGAAGTGAAAAATTGAGGAGATGGTAAAAATTAACGTTTTTGGAGTTATTTTGGTGATTTGCGGTTATGTCAGACATTTTTGTCCCTCATGTCCCAAAGTTCTGTCGGGCCTTCTATTCCCCGATTGGCCGCATTCCCGAAATTCTTTAACTTTCGGTTATGTCGAACTTTTTGGCCCATTTGTCCCAAGTTCGCCCGGGCTCTCTGTTCCCCGATCACCCGCATCGGCCGCATCGGGTCCTTCGCATAATTTTGTCCCATCTGTCCCAAAAGCATCTGTGCCTTTTGTCCCCGCTTTCCCCACATCGCGCGCATCGGCCAAATCATGTCTTCACGTCCCTCACGTTTCATGTTTTCAAGTTTTTAGGACCGCCGTGCTCATTTGGCCCGCATTACCCACATCGCTGCGTCAGTCGGATCACGTTTTGCGTCCCTCATGTCCCAAATGTACCAAAGACCATCCGAGGCTATTTTTTCTACTCTTCCCGATTCTTATCTTTTTGAGTCGGTGCAATATGAATTTAATGCACATTTAATGACCTTCTCTCTCCTAAATGGCTATTTAATGGGACTATCCTCTATGCATTTGACACATTGCTCACTTACCATCATTTTGCTCGAATCCCTACAATTAAGGTCATTTCTCGTGCTCTACTCCCTTTGCATTTTTTATTGTGAACTCGACCCTTGAAGGTTTTCCTTCTGTGCATTTCAAACATGAAGATCAAATTCCAAGGCCAAGAACATGTATCACCTCTTGAGACCTCTATCCCGATATCGGGGATAGTGAGGTTCGACACCTGGATTTTGGAGATTTTTGGAATAGATTGACTTGCCCTAATCCTTCCCCCATGGCACAAATGATCAATGACAATGGACTTGCTTATGTGGCTGGTTTCCCTATCTCTGTATAATGTGTCGACACCATGCTCACCTATGGAGCTCATTTTAACTCAGACACCAAAGAATTGACTAATGTGCATGGGGAGTTGATTGCCAAACTAGATGTTGCTGCCATTACTACTGCCCTACACATTCCAGAGACCGAAGACTCCATCATTCTCACTCAAGCTCAAGCTCAGACCTTGTTTGAGTAGGACAAATGATAAATATAAGGCAAGAATAGAAAAATCATGGTTGAAGAACCCTAAGAAGGGAGCATCCCGACTTTCCAAGGTGTTATTTAGGGTTGATTTCAATGAAGAGTTGTCTGATTTCATCATTTTTCTAGCTCATGTCATGGGATTTCCCTCTACCAATGAATTTCACTTCTGGATGTGCCCTTTTATCAACATCATCTATGAAGGTAATCAAAACATAAATTGGGTAGAAATCATTTGCATGAATTTGATTGAGAAATTGTCTAATGTGCAACAGACTAAGAAGTTCTATATGACTTCTTATCTCATGTATTCCCTAGCAACATCCCAGCAAAGTGGTTTGGATTCACATACATGGAGGGCCAGAAGGATGAGCCTATTTATGCATATTGCCCTCAATTTACCCTTGAAACTAGCAACCACAATTTCAAAAGAGTTAATGATGCCTTCACCATGTATATTGTAAGGATTTTGGAAGGTGATACTGCCAAGAGGTTTTCTGATGAAGCCATGAACCTGATAACTAAGTATGGAGCTTTCTTTATTCAATTCAGGAGGTTTTCATATATCAGGTTGGCTGGTTATGAAAACACACCTCTCAAGCTCCCCATGTTTTGTAATGACAAGATGGCTCTAGTTGAAGTGTGCAGGCAATTGGATAAATTGCATAGAACTGCAGGGACAAGAAAATCTCTGAGTCTGCACTTCCCTATTTCTTTGGGAAACTATACATGTAAAACAACCTTGGATGCCCAAAATGTAGAAAGGGCCATTGCTCCCCTCACTATCCACTTTTTCAGGCCTAGGACTTGTTTTGATTTGAAGAAGTTCATTGATCAGAACCTCAGAATAAATTATCATCACAGGCCAGATACTGAGGACTACTGGGCTGATTGTGTAGATGATTTTGAAGCAAGGTGGAGGCACTATGGCAAGACTCTCTCTGCAACTGATTAAAGAGCTCAATCTCTATCAAATTCCTGAAGGGTTCAGGATGATGATGAAGACTTGTAGTCTTTTGAATATGAGACATCAATCAAACATACTCCTTTGGAAGATATGGATTGGTACAAGAAGGAGAAGGATGACTTGGTTGAGATTTTGGCCCCTGTCCTTGTAAGAACCAAAGTTTGGTTTGACAGGAAGGTTTGAGAGCTTAAGAAGAATCAAAGTGGATCTTCTTCCAGAGATACTTCAACACCTAGGAAGGAAACACATACACCCAACATAGAGGTACCTATACAAACCCCTCCTCCTTCCTCAATTAAAGAACCTGAATCATCTACTCCCTCTTCTTCTACTCAAGTGTACCAAAAGAAGATAAAAGAGGTTAAACAAGAGCCAATTGAGGAAGAACCCCTTCTAGAGCATTTAGGATTGCCTTCAGGGCTAGAGAACATTATTGTTCTCAGTGAAAGTGATGATGGTGAAGTACCAAACCCTGTAAGAACTTCAAAAGTTATAGTAGAAGATGAGAAGGAGGTGCCTAGCACTGAACCTCCTAGTACCACAAGATTCCTCTGCACAAGAAGCTCTAGATGCCTCACTCACCTCTTTACTGGAGGCAATAGTGGTGAATACCTTAAGTGCCATGGGTTCACTTGCTCTTGGACCTCTTGTCCCTTCTTCTTCTTCTTCTTCTACTTTTGCATGGGTGCAACCCTTGGTTGATAGTAGGAAGAGAAAACCTTCTTCCCATTTGACAGGGCCAAATTTTGATGTTGTGGTAGCTTTGTTAGGTACTACTCCTCCTCCTCCAGCAAAGAGAGCTAAAAAAACTTCAAGAATAGTGATAGATGCTCAAGGCCAACAATTTCTAGAGGTTGCAAAGCCTAAGGTTGATAAGGCGAAGAGCAAGATCTATTAGCCTCTGACCTAGAACTTTCTAGAATTCCAATGGGAGAATCTACTCCTGAGAGTGAGGTACATAACCTCCAAGAAATAATAACCAAGGTTATTGAGAGAGTGGAAAAGGGTAAAAAAACTATAGAATAGTTGGAAGAACAAAATCAAGTTCTTTCCAACTTCATCAAGTCATTATTGGCTAAAGATAAGGTTTTGGATCCTGCTCCACTGGCTGACCCTTCCACCTCCTATGATTCTCAGTCAAGATGAGGTTCAGAGTATCAAGGATATACATAGATATTCCACTTATGGAAGGGCTATGGAAGCCATGGTTGATGACATGACCATTGTAGGCTTGAACTTCATTGTAGAGGCCTTCAAAATCAATGAGAAGGTGGCTAACCTGCAACAAAAACTCTCCTCCTCTATTAGAACTATGGACAAAGAACTAAAGCTTTGGAGTAGTTGCATCACAGATCTTCACCTGATGGGACAGGATGATGAAAAGATATTGTTGGCAGTAAAGTTTTTGATGATGCCAAGGACAACTTGTAAGGTCATGGGTGTTCAGTGTTGAATGGAAAATAAAATTTTTGGAAGAAGCCTTGGGAGAATTGAGAAATTGATTGGAGAAAGGGAGAATCTTTCAAGACTTGTGTTGCATCTGCCTTTAAGGATATTCATTGTCATCTTCATGATGAAATTTTAGGTGTTCCTTTCTCTCTTCAAGAGATTAAAACTCAGTTCAAGACATTTGTCAAAGAAGACTTGTTCAAAGAAGAATTGATTACCAAAGAGAAGATAAAGGATATTTTCTCTCTTCAATCTGCCATTGAAGAGGCTAATAAAGAATACCTGGAACATACCAAGTTTGATAAGGACATGGAGAAATGTCTAGGCACTTGGTCTCATGCCACTGCCAACACATCAATCCCATGAGGTAGGGAGATAGCTGAGGCATTAAAAAGATTTAGGCAATGGATTCTCAAGTTAGTGGGCCCTCCTCAGCAATAAGTGGATGTTTTCTCTCCTAGTTTCTCCTTTTCTCCTTCTTTTCCTAGAATCGAGCTCATTGTAAACTAATTAAGGACATTTGTGTCGAGCACTTCCTTAATTAATATTTTAGTTAAAAGAAATGGTTACCAAGTGTAACCAATTTGTAAGCTATATAATGGGCTCTCTATGCCATTTTTAGGGGTTGGAACTCTGGTTATTTTTGAAAGTGTAAAGGAGTAAAAAGCTATCAATACAAGAAGATCTCTTTTGTTTCTATATGTGCTTGTTCTTTCCTTTCTATCTGTTAAAAGTTATTGAATCATTAATCTATTTACATCAAGAAGCTTTGTATTCTTGTGGATGTCATCTCTGGAACTTTGTGTCTGTGAAATAACATCTTGTGGTTTTAATGCAAATGATTATGTTCTATATGATTCCATTCTGGCATTTGTAAGGAATTATTTTGTTATCTATATTTCCTGAGAGTGCTATTCTACCTTTTCCCATTCCTTATTTCTTCTATCCTTTTGTATTGATGATCTGTTATATCAAACACTTTTATGATATCAGAGTTCCTCTTTAAAACCAAACATTGTACATTTGTGAATAGCTTTTTGCTTTCCATAAGGGAACCTCTCCCATTAAAGAGGAGGGAACTTTCTGTCCCCTGACTGTTGTTTTCAATAAAGTCCTTATTTGACAACCAACATTTTTTTGGTGACTCTACTGGGGATTCATTTTTGATGGATTCCAGTTTGTGAACAATTTCTTGATCATTCTTTGATCTGGTGACTCTAAGATTTACTCATGGTAGGAGAGCCCTTGGTATTGAAGATTCTCTAGTTTCATCTCCTAGAGCAAGCAAGGTTTTCCTCTTCCTTCAACAAGAAGAAATAGAAGAGCTCATTCCACAAGCACACCCCTGTTGAAGATAGAACTCTTGGAAGTAGTATTCCTCAAGAGAAACTCAGCCCTAATCTTTGTGCTTTAATTCTTACTTGGTGTTTCAGTTCCTCTTCAAGCAGTCTTTCCAAGGATGGTAGTTCCATTACCTTGGGGCCACCGTGTTGGGCCTCTTGCCCTTCCTCAGCCTTTGCATGAGTTACCCAGGGGTAACAGAAAGAACTTTCCCAAGTTCAAAGGTGATGGTAAAGTGCACCCAGATGAACATATTACAGCCTTCATAGTTGCATGTGGAGTCCTTGGTGTTGAGCATGAAGATGTCTCGGTGAGGCTTTTTGTAGAGACTTTGCAAGATAATGTAGCAGATTGGTTCTATCACCTTCCTGTTGGGGCCATTACCAATTGGACTACTATGAGGACAAGATTTGAGAACCATTTTAAACCCACAGAAGATGTGCATGCTCTGCTAGCACAGATTTCTCAAATCAAGAAAGAACCACAAGAGCCTATGAGAGAGTTTGTGGCTAGGTTCAATAAGTTGATTAATAAGATCCCACTAGACACCCGGCCCGTGGACCAGATTCAAAAATGTTTTTTCCTAAATGCTCAATTTCCTGAGGTAAGCTATGCATTGAGGAGAGCTAATCTTGCAACATTGGATGAGGATCAAAGATTAGCCGTTAGTGTTGAGGATGACCTGATCATGTCTGGCAAGTTGAAAAGAGATCCTTCCAAGTCTAAAGCATTTGTTTCTTCTTCTTCAAATTCTGGAGCTAATGCAGATCCCTTAGTACAAAAACTAGCCAATGACCTCATTGCTATCAAGAAACAATTGGCTCAACATGCTCCTTATCAAGATGTCCCAAGAAGAAACTTCCAACCCAAGAACCATTTTCCCTCTTCTCAGACAAGGTTGGAAATCGAGGGACCACCCATCAAGGTCCCTATCAATGCAACTTGTGAAGTTGAGGAACCTGAGGAAGAAGCTAATGAAGAATTTGAAGAATCTATGGAGAGGAGGTGAGGAGGAATTGGAAGAACTTGATGGATCTCAAGTCAATTTTCTCACTACTGAGGGTGTTGATGAAGAAGATGATTATGATGAAGTAGTAGCAGATATGAATAGTGAGTCATATGTTGTTATGACATGAGAATAGACCAATAAGAAGGAAAAAGTGATGCAGCCCGATCAAGAAAGCTAAAGAGTATTCCACAACTATCCTAGTTGTGGCAAGAAGAGGATCTCTGTTCCTATTGCTTCCACACAAAAGGTCAGTACTGATAATCCTTCTCCTATTTCTACTTCTAAAACTTCTTTTTCTCCAGCTTCAAAACTTGATAAGCCTAAAATTCCTAGTGATGATTCCCCATCCATCTCTGGATCTTTTGATATCATTGACCATCTTAAGAAAACAAAAGTTCAAATTTCAAGAGGCTGAGTATTATCAAACCCACCCTAAAGCCTTTGCCAAAATGGTCCACTTTGTCAATTCCCATTCCAAAACTACCTCTAAAGGCCTTTTACCTACTCCATCCTCCACACCCCAACCAAATCTTGTGGCTACAGTCACCTCATCTAATGAGAAAATCAAACCTTTTTATGTGACTCTTCTTATAGCAGGCCATAAACTTAGCAATTGTGTCATAGATTCAGGAGCATCAGATAATGTAATGCCTACCAAAGTGGCTCATGCTTTGGGTCTCACCCTCACACGCACTATTGGTTCATGTTATTCTATGGAGAGTAGGGAGGTGCCTTTGGTGGGAAGGATTAAAGATGCACATGTAGCTTTTGTTGCCTTACCTGAGAAAAAGGTTTTGGCTACTATTCTAGTAGCAGATATCCCTCCTTCATATGGTATGTTGTTAAGTAGGAATTTTTGTAAAGACGTGGGAGGAGAAATTCAAATGGATTGGTCACATGCCCTTATACCAGTCAAAGGAAAAATGGAGAAGTTGTTTCTGAGAAGCAATCTGAGTATATTGTGCAAAAATGGATGATCCCAAAGCACAAATACTCTATGAAGATATTGGACATGGTAACTATATGATTATGTCTCTAGAGGAAACTAAACTTCCCAAAGAAGTACTTCATGATCCTAATGGTGTTTGGAATCTAGAATTTGATGGAAGCTGCTCCTCAGCTGGTTCTAGAGCTGGTGTGGTGTTGATGTCTCCGGAAGGAAAGTTTTACCCTTTCTCTTTCAAACTTCAGTTTGAGAATACCAATAATACATAGAGTATGAAGCCCTCATCCTTGGACTTAATGTGGCAAAAGAAAAAGGTGTGAAGAATCTTCTGGCTTGTGGAGATGCAAACTAGTTGTTAAACAAGTCAGAGACCTTTTTCAAGTAAAGAATAGAAGGTTGAAGCATTATAGAAATCTAGTTTGGGATTCTATTGAATTTCTTGATGCCTTCTCCATGAAGCAAGTGCCAAGAGAAAAGAACACCAGGGTTGATTCACTAGCTATTTTAGGATCATTGTTGATACCTCACCCTGATTTCTCTCAAGATAAATTCACCATTGAAATGATCCATAGGCCAAGTGTGCCTGATAATGCAAGTAACTGGAAAGTTTTCAATGATGATCAACATTTGCTTTCTTTCTTGGAGCTCAGGGATAACTTTGAACAATTGTACTTGAAGGAAGTGACAATTTTCCTCGTGAGAGTGTATCTTCCAATGAGGAGGGTGTCAAAGAGGAGACAGATCAAGATGGGTGCATCAGACTCAAAGGTAACAAGATTCCTAAAGGGATAGTGAGTTTGGAGGAATTGTTTGATAAACATGACAGGTATGTTAAGTCTAAAGCTTCTACAAGAGAGTGCAATCTGCTGAGTATGAAAAGATTAACATTGGGAGCTCTGCTGACCCCAAAATGGTGAACATTGGAAAGTGTTGTACGCAAGAAGAAAAGAAGAAGGTAGTGAACCTCTTGAAGAAGTATATGGATGTTCTTGCATATTCATATGATGATCTAAAATCTTTCTAGCCAAAGGAAATGCAACATTTCATTCCTCTCAAACCTGGGATTAAACCTTTCAAGCAAAAGCAAAGCAGTACAATCCAAAGATTGTTGATACCATTTTTAGGAAATACAAAAATTATTGAAAGCTAAAATTATCTTCCCCATTCACCATTCGACATGGATTGCCAACATTGTACCTGTCAGGAAGAAAAATGGTGAGATTCGTATCTGTGTTGACTTCAGAATCTAAATAGGCTTCTTTGAAGGACAACTACCCTCTGCCCATGATGGATCAAGTTTTGCAAGCTATTATAGGGTTTGAAATGTTGTCCATGCTTGATGGCTTCTTAGGGTATAATCAAGTGGAAGTTAATACCACAGATCACACAAGACTACCTTCACCACCCCCTGGGGTACTTTTTCCTACAAGAGGATTCCTTTTGGACTCATTAATGTTGGTGCCACTTTTCAAAGGGCTATGGACTTGGATTTTGGAAGTCCTGAAAGGAAAGTGTATTGTTGTGTATCTAGATGACCTAACTGTGTTTTCCAAAACTAGAGCAGATCATTTTCAACATCTAGAAATAGTTCTCTTGAAGTGTAGAGAACATGGGGTCTCTTTGAATCCCAAGAAATCTATCTTTTGTGTCACGAGGGGAAAATTTTTGGGGCATGTTGTCTCTAAAGATGGAATCAAAATTGAATGAGTTCAAGCTATTGATTCCTCTTCCCACAAGTAAGAAGGGAGTGCATTCTTTCTTTGGTAAGATCAACTTCCTGAGAAGATTCATTCTTGATTTTGCAGAGTTGACTTTGAATATTTCTCAAATGATGAAAGGAAAACAAACGTTTGGCTGGTCCTTTGAAGGGAAAGAAGCATTTGAAGGTATTAAAAAGGCTATTGCTAGGACTCCTATCTTAGCATGTCCAGATTTTAGTAAAGATTTTATTATTTATTGCTATGCCACAAAAAGCACCCTGGCTGCTATATTGACCAGAAAGATTATGATGATCATGAGTTCCCAATTGCATTCATGAGCTACATTCTTAAAAATCATGAGTTAAAATACACCATGATGGAGAAACATGCTTTTGCAGTGGTTAAAGTTGTTAAGTAGTTTTGATTTTATATTCTTAACTCTCACTCTGTGGTGCTTGTGCCTGATACAACCATCAAGTCTATTCTTACGCAGCAAGAATTTGGAACTAAGAGAGGAAACTGGGTAGAAAAGGTTCAAGAATATGATATTGACATCAGACCAACCAAACTAGTTTGGGGTAAAGGCTTGTGTGAACTCATTGCTGAAGGAGCTGGTCATGAATTACCTAAGGATGAGGTTGATGTTCCTATTGTTCTATTTCTCAGCTCGACTGATGAATGGTATGTTGATATCACTCATTTTCTCACCTATGGGGAGTGTCCCTCTCACTTGACTACCAAGGAGAAGAGAGCTATCAAGCTAAGATCAGCCACAATACGTGTTGTGGGAGAATGCTTTGTTCAAATGTGGAGTGGATGGAAGATTTCTGAAATGTGTTGACAAAGAAAAATGAAGAAGCTTTTCTCAGCTTTCCATGATCAAGCATGTGGAGGTCATTACTCATCTGCTATTACTACTCACAAGATTCTTCATGCTGGATACTATTGGCCTACTTTGTTTAAAGATGCATCAAAATGGGTTGATAAATGTGAAGCTTGTCAGACCTTTGTGGGAAGACCCAAGTTGGCTACCTTACCACTTAAACCAGTTGTAATTGAAGAACCCTTTCAATAGTGGGGTTTAGATTTCATTGGAACACTCAACCCATCTTCAAGTGTTGGACATACTCATGTGTTAAGCCCCTGATTATTTCACTAAGTGGGTAGAAGCCATTCCAGTAAAAAGTACCACTTCTAAAGTGGTATGTAATTTTATCAAAGAAAACATCTTAGTAAGGTTTGGAGTGCCAAACAAGATTGTGACTGATAATGCTTCAAATTTTCTTCTATTGAGATGATGAATTTTGTTATGGATATGGCATTTCCCTTGCTCACTCTTCAAATTACTATCCTCAAGGGAATGGATAGGAAAAATCAACAAACAAGAATCTGGTGGCTATAGTAAGGAAACTAGTTAATGAATCTCAGAGGAACTAGCACAAGAAACTCTATGATGCTCTTTGGGTAGATAGGATTACACCTAAAAGAGCTATTGGGATGTCCCTTTTCAAGTGGTGTATGGTGTGGAAGCCCAATTACTAGTGACAGTGGAGCTACTAGCTTTGTACTTAATGAAGGCCATTGAAGACACTAGTTTCAATGATTCTTTAGACAAAGGATCATGTATCTTCATAAGTTGAATGAAGACAGTGCTGTGAGGTTGTTGATAGAATATCTGCCCACTAGAAGAAGGTGAAATATTTGTTTGACAAGAAGGCTAGGTCCAGAATTTCCAAGTTAGAGACATTGTTTTGTTGTGGGATAAAAGACATGAACCTCGAGGAAGCCATGGTAAGTTTGATTCTCTTTGGCTTGGTCCTTTCAAAATCAGGCATTTTGCTGGTGAAAATTCTTTCTATCTTGATTACATGGATGGTTCCTCTCTCCCACTTCCTTATAGTGGGCAGTACCGAAATTGTTCAAGTCCTAGGTAAATAAGAAGTCTCTTTATATATTATGTATAGTGTGTGTTGGCTTCTCCTTGTTTCTATTTGTGGTGTGTTTTTTCCTTGTTTGTGTGTTGTCTTCTATATTGGTTTGCCTTTTGACTCTATGGCCCAATGGATTATGCATTGGTCTTCTTCCCCTAGGTTTTCTAGAGTTCTTGCCTTGTCTCATTCTTGATCTAGCCAAGTCATCCCCAAAAAGAGCCAATTGTTGTCCTCTCAAAATTTCCCCTCTTTTGAAAGTCAAAAATTGAAAATTTTGAGTTGACACTCTTTAGTGATGTTCTAGTGAAGTGAAAAGTTGAGGAGATAGTAAAAATTCACATTTTTTTGAGTTATTTTGGTGATTTGTGGGTCTATCAAGACATTTTTGTCCCTCATGTCCCAAGTTCTGTCGGGCCTTCTGTTCCCCGATCAGCCACATTCCCTAAAATTCTTTAACTTTCGGTTATGTCAAAACTTTTTGGCCCATTTGTCCCAAGTTCACCGGGCTCTCTATTCCCGATCACCCGCATCACCCGCATCGGGTCCTTCACGTACTTTTGTCCCATATGTCCCAAAATCATGTGTACCTTATGTCCCCACTTTCCCGTATCATGCGTATCGGTTGAATCACGTCTTCACATCTTCGTGTCCTCGCATTTCAAGTTTTTAGACCACCCGTGCTCATTTGGCCCACATTACCTACATCATCACCCGCGTCGGCCGGATCGGGTTTTCACGTCCCTCATGTCCCAAATGTACCAAAGACCATCTGGGCCAGTTTTTTCCACTCTTCCCGATTCTTATCTTTTGAGTCAGTGCAATATGAATTTAATGTGCATTTAATGACCTTCTCTCTCTAAATGGACTATTTAATGGGACTATCCTCTATGCATTTTTGCTCACTTACCATCATTTGCTCGAATCCCTATAATTAAGTTCATTTGCTCGTGCTCCTACTCCCTTTGCATTTTTTATTGCGAATTCGAGCCTTGAAGGTTTTTCCTCTATGCATTGCAAACATGAAGATCAAATTTCAAGGCCAAGAACATGCATCACCTCTTGAGACCTTTGTTCCTGATATTGGGGATAGTGAGGTTCGCAGCCTGGATTTTGGGGATTTTTAGAATAGATTGACTTGCCCTAATCCTTCCCCCATGGCACAAATGATCAATGATAGTGGACTTGCTTATGTAGCTAGTTTCCCTATCTCTATACAATGTGCCAACACCGTGCTCACTGTGGAGCTCATTTTAACTCGAACACCAAAGAATTGACTAATGTGCATGGGGAGCTGATTGCCAAATTGGATGTTGTTACCATTACTGCTGCCCTATGCATTCCAGAGACGAAGACTCCATCGTTCTCACTCAAGCTCAAGCTCAGACCTTGTTCGAGTAAAGACAATGATAAATATAAGGAAAGGATAAAAAATATGGTTGAAGAACCTAAGAAGGAGCGTCTCGACTTTCCAAGGAGTTATTTAGGGTTAATTTCAATGAAGAGTTGTCTGATTTAATCATTTTGCTAGATCATGTCATGGGATTTCCTCTACCAATGAATTTCACTTCTGGATGTGCCCTTTTATCAACATCATCTACGAAGGTAATCGAACATAAATTGGGTAGAAATCATCTGCATGAATTTGATGAGCAATTGTCTAATGTGCATAGATTAAGAAGTTCTATATGACTTCTTATCTCATGTATTCCCTAGCAGCATCCTGGCAGTGGTTCATATTCACATACATGGAGGGCCAGAAGGATGAGCCTATTTATGCATATTGCCCCCAATTTACCCTTGAAACTATCAACCACAATTTCAAAAGAGTTAATGATGCCTTCACCATGTATATTGTAAGGATTTTGGAAGGTGATACTGCCAAGAGGTTTTTGATGAAGCCATGAACCTGATAACTAAGTATGGATCTTTCTTTATTCAATTCAGGAGGTTTTCATATATTAGGTTGGCTGGTTATGAAAACACACCTCTCAAGCTCCCCATGTTTTGTAATGACAAGATGGCTCTAGTTGAAGTGTGCAGGCAATTGGATAAATTGCATAGAACCTGCAGGGACAAGAAAATCTCTGGTCTGCACTTCCCTATTTCTTTGGGAAACTATACATGTAAAACAACCTTGGATGCCCAAAATGTAGAAAGGGCCATTGCTCCCCTCACTGTCCACTTTTTCAAGCCTAGGACTTGTTTTGATTTGAAGAAGTTCATTAATCAGAACCTCAGAATAAATTATCATCATAGGCCAGATACTGAGGATTACTGGGTTGATTGTGCAGATGATTTTGAAGCAAGGCAGAGGCACTATGGCAGACTCTCTCTGCAATTGATTAAAGAGCTCAATCTCTATCAAATTCTTGAAGGGTTCAGGATGATGATGAAGACTTGTAGTCTTTTGAATATGAGACATCAATCAAACATACTCCTTTGGAAGATCTGGATTGGTACAAGAAGGAGAAGGATGACTTGGTTGAGATTTTGGCCCCTATCCTTGTAAGAACCAAAGTTTGGTTTGACAGGAAGGTTCGAGAGCTTAAGAAGAATCAAAGCGGATCTTCTTCCAAAGATACTTCAACACCTAGGAAGGAAACACATACACCCAACATAGAGGTACCTGTACAAACCCCTCCTCCTTCCTCAATTAAAGAACTTGAATCATCTACTCCTTCTTCTTCTACTCAAGTGTACCAAAAGAAGATAAAAGAGGTTAAACAAGAGCCAATTGAGGAATAACCCCTTCTAGAGCATTCAGATTGCCTTTAGGGCTAGAGAACATTATTGTTCTCAGTGAAATTGATGATGGTGAAGTACCAAACCCTGCAAGAACTTCAGAAGTTACCGTAGAAGATGAGAAGGAGGTGCCTAGCACTGAACCTCCTAGTACCACATATTCCTCTGCACAAGAAGCTCCAGATGCCTCACTCACCTCTTTACTGGAGGCAATAGTGGTGAATACCTTAAGTGCCATGGGCTCACTTGTTCTTGGACCTCTTGTCCTTTCTTCTTCTTCTTCTACTTTTGCATGGTTACAACCCATGGTTGATAGTAGGAAGAGAAAACCTTCTCCCCGTTTGATAGGGCCAAATTTTGATGTTGTGGCAACTTTGTTAGGTACTACTCCTCCTCCTCCAGCAAAGAGAGCTAAAACAACTTCAAGAATAGTGACGGATGCTCAAGGCCAATAATTTCTAAAGGTTGCAAAGCCTTAATGCATAGCAGGATCTATTAGCCTCGACACTGGAACTTTATAGAATTCCAATGGGAGAATCTACTCCTAAGAGTGAGGTATATAACCTCCAAGAAACAAGAACCAAGGTTATTGAGAGAGTGGAAAAGGGTAAGCAAACTATAGAATAGTTGGAAGAACAAAATCAAGTTCTTTCCAGCTTCATCAAGGACTTTATTGAAAACAACAGCGTGGCAGCACGTTGAAGGCGCATCCATCATTTTCTGACCCCTTTCCCAAGCGTGGCGACTTACAGCCTATATGTGGAGGGTTTTCCAGTTTTGGGGGCATTTGGGGAAGATAATCAGAGGGGCTCCAGATCAGATTCATGACAGCCTTTTGGGTTGGGCATGGCAGCATGTTGAAGGCGCCTCCATCATTTTTTAACCCCTTTCCCAAGCGTGGCGACTTACAGCCTGTACGTGGAGGGTTTTCCAGTTGTCTAGGCTCGCTGTGATTTCCTGGCAGCATTTTAATCTCTGTAATATGCCAAAAATAGTTTCCGTATGTCATTTATAATAATATCAAGCCCTCTTTATATTTTCAAGTAATTTGGGTGGTTAATTTGGGAAATATTAAGTTTCTTTAGTTCGTTGTCCTTACTGTATAAATCTGGTAAAATCAGTATTTGATGTGGCTGCAAATTTTCTATATTTTGTGCAATTTTTAAGTGGTATCCCATAAGGGATATTTCATTTTGGTGTAAGGTTTTAGAAATACCAAAATTTATATCTTTTTAGACATTTTTTTAAATTTTCAACTAGGCTATTATGATTTCTAGTCTACTCCTAATGGAGGACATGAGGCTTTAATCTACCTCTTCAAGCATGGGCCAACACAAGCCTATGTGTGGCTATAATGGAGTTTGAACCTTGGTAAGGAATCTTGAATACTTCACATATTAGTTGGGTTACCGACTCGCGTTAAGGCCCCTTCCACGCTTTATACATTTAGGCCAATATCACACATGTGAATCCTTTCACACACATTTCCCCCTTCCAATTATCCTAATGTCCACTAGATAAACCTAAAATCTCAAATATATAAACTTAGGATCACTTAGAGCTTATAAAAACATTCTTTACCTATTCAAACATTTCTACATTCTCCATTTTTATTTTTTTACCCCTAGGTCAAGTTAAGTAGCCCATTATATGAAAATAACCTTTGAATGTGTAATGGTCCATTTTTAAAGCTGGGGTATCTCTCTTAGGTCAACGTAAGCATGAATTTGGGGCCATTGTAACAAAAAGTAATTATATATATATATATATATATATATATATATATCACACACACACACACACACACACATATACACACACACACACACACACACACACACACACACACACACATTCACAAATTCACTAATTTTTATTCACATCAATCAATCACCTGGAGATCATTATTCAAAAATCTGATAATTATCCTAAATTTTGCAAGGGAAACCATAGAGAAGTCCAATAGTATAAGCTGTAAAGTAAAAAGGTCAAAGTTTCATGTTGTTAAGCTTCCAAGTTGCATTTTTATTTTGTAGTCACATCTCATGTAAAATCAAGAGCGAAGGACCACACATTTCACTTGCATTGGTAGAAATACACCATCCTTGATTCATCTATGTACTCTTTCTTTTATTTGATATGTATTCAAATGATGTATTGTTCTAATCCATAATCTAGTCTAAAAACATTTGGACAAATATTTTTGTTTAATTTTTGTTAGGTTTTAAGCCAAGGAGATCATTCTTTACTTTCATATATCATTACATGATGTAGGGATAGATTATAGAAATGAAAACATAAGTAAACTAACACCATAATGTGTAGATTGATGATTGTAGTAAACTATAGGTTTGTAACACCTATATAGTTTCAAATCCATATAAGATCAACGCAAATGCTTTCGACCACAAACTTGATTATTGGACAATTTTGAAAAATATTAGACCCACTTCTTTATGAACTCTACTTGTTGGTGCTCAAATTAGTCTCACCCCATTTGTCATTAAAATTCCTCAGTTTGCGGCCTCTGTCATGTTTTCTATCTCCCGAGTTGGTGCTTGAAGACTCTGTCCTCCATTTGGTTGCCATGATCAATCTCTTCCTTGGTCAAAGATCACTTAATGGTCCAGAATTTTTTTTCATTTCTTTGTCCATCTGAAGGAGTCTATAAATTGGGCGTAAAATTTAGTTTGTTCCTTTCCTTCCATTTTCCATAGTCACGTATTATTGTCCCTGTCATTTTTTTCCCAAATACTTGAGGAAACATGATTAGATGAGGCTCGGTAGATCATGTTTGAACCTTATAACATTTCCAAATTCTATGTCCTTGAAGAAAGATTGATTTCTGGGCTCAAATGATGATTTTCCTGCTTTTTACGGTTTGACATGTGGTTTTTCCCGTCAAAATTGCATCTCTGCATCAGTGGAAACGTGGCCCTTTTTGGTTGGATGCGGCTCGGTGGGGCACTCTAAAAATTTGCAGCTTGCCTCAACCCAAAATTTGTCCACGTGGAGGAACGACGCTCATTTGAAAATTCACCTTTTGGTTTGGCCTTAGAGTTGCACCGGGGGGACACGTGGAGGATTCCGCTACTTTTCCCGGACTTAGACAATTTTTTCATGCATCCGGTATAGTTTTTGGCAGGCCATGGACATATGGTGGGCTAGCGCTCATTTGAGGATCCACCTCAGGGTCCCACCTTAACAATTGCGACAAGGGGACAGGTGGAGGTTTCCACCAGCTCCGCTTTATACTTAAAATTTTCAAGCAACTTCCTAAAGGGCTTGGGACACATGGAGGGACCACGCATGTTTGGGGTCTCTAATTTTGGGGACCATCTCAAAATGCACCATTGAGACACGTGGCAGGCAGGGAGATGGAGAAACGGAGCTTCGGGGTTATTTAAGGTTTTTTACCTTTTGTAAAAGGGGATAAAATTGTAAGTTGAAGCACGGCCCCGACAGGAAAGTAATGCCAATGTTGAATAGTCAAAAATGGAGGTGCGGGCACTGTGGGGAAAATGTGGAATTTTTTCCTTTTTGGAAAATAAGTATAAAGTGAAAAAATGAAGCGTAGGTCCGTTGGAACCCACATCAGAAGCTAAAGGCGGAAGGGTGGAGCTGTGGGGAAAATTTGGAAAATTTTCCTTTTTCCAAAAACAAGGTAAAATAGTAGAATCGAGCCGCGGTTCCTCTAGGACCCACATTGGGACACGTGTCAAGCCTGTTTTCTAAGGGTGGAGGGGCGGAGAAAAATGTCAAAATTTTACTTTTTTCCAAAAGTTATAAAATGTCAAAAAGTTCTCCCAAGCCCGTTTCCAATCACATTTTTCCATGTGGAAGGCTCAGATTAAAAGTTGAAAGGCAAGATCAACGGTAGCTATGCATTTCATTTGATTTTTCCACCATTGAAGCTCAGGATGTTTGGAGATGCATTTTTGCATCATTCTTCATCAATTTTTGGCAAATTTGTGTCGTTTTGGTTTGCAAAGTTCAATTGAATCAATTTGGGAGCTCAATTTGTAAATTTGAGGTACTTTTGAAGTGGATTTTTGCTCGGGCTCGTGCAAAAACATAAAATGCCATATCCAAAAGTTGCAGAGTAAAATTTCGGAGGGAAAAGGGATGAAATGATGAGGGTGCATGCATGCAAAACATGAAAAAGGCATTGCCTCGAAAGCAAAAAGGGATGACCATCAAGTACATGCAATGTATGCAAAGGCTCAGAAAAATGATTAAAAAGGGTATTTCTCACATGATAGAATCAAAATGATTAAAAGGAATCCTAAATTGTGGCATGGCATCCTAGTCATTAGTCGAGGGCCCAAGAAACATGATTAGTTCACAATTGGTCCACTGGCAGATTTTGGATCTCGAATTTGTTAAACGTCGTTGTCTAAAACAAATTAGTAGCAAGCAAAGGTCCCTCGAATATTCTTCTTTTTGGGGACAAAATTTGGGGTGAATGAAATGTATAAATGCAATGAGAATACTCTTGCAAATGGTCAGAGTTTGAATTCCTAAGAGAAAATTTGAGAAAGCCTTATTTTGAGAAGCTTGTTTGAGATACCTGGTTAATTTCCTTTATGTTAGATTTTCTATCATGTCAAGTTGGTTACATATGTATAGCCATTGATGAGCACTGAGATTTCTCTAGAAGCTTTCCCCTGCTGATGAATTTAAGCAATTTTGAAATTAATTTGTGTCCAATCTCTAGCAATTTGTGTTTGCTTTGTTTCAAAATGTTTGCAAATAGTTTCTTTCGTTCCTATTGCAATCTTACATTGAAATATTTATGAAATCACATAGGATCTCATCCCTGTGATAGTTTAATGGTATTTGCAATTTCATTTCAAGAAGAGCCTTCATCTTGGATGAGATAAAAAATTTAAAATCAATTCATTGTCATTTGTTGATAAAGATTGTTTGTAAGTCTTCAAGTTTACCTTAGGCATGATTTATCAGAGACTTTGGTGTTTAATTGAGTCTTTCAATTTGAGCTTTTGTGTTAGAGTCTCAAAGATTATGTGAAAACATGTTGATCTGGGCCTCCACTAAAGCACACCTTCTAGTTGAAGGAACATCTTAATTATTCTGAAGTATTATGTTGTTGAGTTATTCATTGTTGTGAAGTCCCTTCAAAGATTTGGTATAATCAACTTTATCCTGCTTCATCTCCCACCAAAATCATTCAAAACCATGAATCCACCCTGAATTACCCTTGTTTTCCCTGTGTATCAACAAAGGAACAAAATCTACTTGCAAAAATATGCAGAACAATCAAGATTTCTTAATGTCTTCAGTAACCTTAGCCTTGTGTTGAAAGTATCTCCATTGTTTAGAAGTGACAACTCTTAAGAGTTAAATTATGGAGTATTGACCATATTTTCCCAAGGTTCTCTTCATAGAATTTGTGCAAAAGAAGGATATCTCCATCTCCTTCATCAAACAAAGGTTACACTAAGGGTCCTCTCACCCTGGTCGAAGAGGCATGACCTAAAGTAGTGAGGACAAGTCAAATCCTCTTAAAGGTGTTATCCATCTCTCCACAAATCTGAGTAATAAAGGGCCAGTTAGATCTCATCCCCGGCTACAAAATGACACACACTATGATCTATCTACCTCTAAGCTCCATGTCCAATCTATGTTGCTACTCGGCTTGAAAGGGAGAACAAATTTGGATACCAACACTACCCATGAAAATTTATAAAAGATTAAATTTTCCAAACTTGTTTATAATAGTTTACTAGTGCCATTTCTAAGTTTCAAGCTTGTTGTGCATTCATTATATTTGAATAATCAATTCAATTTGTTCCTTTACTCATGTTATTGTACCTTTTAGTACTTTTGATTGATTAGAATATCTCTATTTCACGCATTTAGCATAATGCGGGTCTAATTAGGAGTGACATTTACTATCTCTTGAATTATCATTAATCCTTAATATTATAGACCCTTAGGTGTAAAATACTTAACACACTAAATAGAAAAGTGACTTATGCATGGCTTGTGGTGTTTGGTTCTAAAAATTATCTTCACAAAATCTAAAAATAGGGAGAGAATGTTGTATCTCTACTAGGGTTTCATATTTCATCTATAACATTATCATTGTCACACTATTGATCATCCATAGGTTTAGACATTATATTCATTTTGATGCATTGATTCGGTCATTAATCTTCCCCTTGGATGTAATTTTTAATACATGTCTTTAATAATGGCCATGTCTATGGCACATACATCATTTTATGTTTCTCATTATTGTATATCTATAGAAAATCATGAAATTAAATAGAGTAATCAAATTTGTCCCAAATATATTTCACAAGGTACTATTCTAACCGAGAAAATCCATTAGTTGATATTATTTTTGAGTTCCCGAGAAATTGATAAGGATTTCCATTTATTTGTATCTTAACTATTTTGTTACTCGACTCCCCTTAAAAGGCATACACAAATAGTGGATTCATAACCAATGGAAATCCCATGTGTAAAGCTTGAGTATGTGTAGAACATGAATAAAAAAATTTTGCTTCATGTTGCAAATGTCAACCACTATAATGTCATTGTCATCCATGACCCATGGTTTATTCACAATGCCCTTGTTTTTTCCACTGGAATATGGAACTTCAAGTTTCAAAGTGAGCCAAGCTTGAAATCTTGGTCTTTGTTGAGTTTTAGGTCTCCATCTCATGATTTGGGGATTTTTTAATCTAACCCTTAGGGACATTTAAATGTCATGAGAAACCCAAATTATACACAACTATAGAAAATGATTTATCCATTGACCTAAAGGAACCCATATATATTGAGATTGTGGATATGCATTTCTCTTAGTATGTGATTTTTATTAACCTCTTGAACACTTACTTATGCTACTAATCCTTAGACCACATGATTTTAGAACTTCCCTTAATGGAAAACTATAGTCGATATCTCGGATAAAATTGCTTTGAAAATTAAAACAATCACCTCCAATGGTCATGGTTAGACCATTATTGTAAATACAAATTCTTCATCCCCGTGTGTGGTGCAAGAAAACCATCACCTATTATATATAGACTCATAGGTGGTCTTCAAGCTAACAAAAATAAGATACATCATCATTTGCTCAAGAGGAGCTATAAATCTCATACACTCCATAGGTAGCATCCACCATTATTCCCACCTAAATTATGGTGTTTACCTCACATTCATAACAAGCCCATTATATGATTATATCCAAAGAATCAAATGATAACTTGGTAACTTTTGAAGAAAAATAGTACTCCATTAGTCATATAGTCACTCACCTTTGGAAGATGGGGAATATGTCCCGAGAGAAATGATGACCATTTTACATAAGTTATTTCATTTGTGGTATCAACAAAATATTTCCTTCACTATCAATTTTACCACCCTCGAAGATTTAGAAGAGGGAACCAACATGCACGTCAATTTTTCTACATGATATTTTATTCTTGGAATGTATAAGGCCTTATTAAATCAACCTTTAGGTACATGGTCACGTAAATTTGTCATTATTTTCACAAGTATGAAAGTTTTATGTCTATAGAAAATCACATGATTTGTAATGAAATTACTTGTATAATTCAGATCATGAGCAGCAATATAACACCAAATAACACAATATTCCATAATAATGATCTCAATATGCAATTAGAATAGCTTCACCACTTTGAGGGGGCAACCTCCAAACCATACAATAATACTCAAATGCTCTAATCGTGATGAATTACTACCTACAATCTCCTATATATACTATTCATATGTTATGGCCATCACCAAGGCCGACCTACTAAGCATGAGAAAGTATAAATGATATAATAAAATGATATGATAAGCCACAAGTCGGCTACTCATATCCTAATACAAGCAATAGGTTAAGGGCGTAGCATGATTTCATTTTCAATTTTATGTTTATTTATCGACAAGGCTCCTTATGTCATGTATCTAATCACGGGCCTAGTTATGGAGGAGTGATAACAATTATAGCTACACATATTTCACATGATATCATTTTATGGATCTCAACCCATATCCATTAACTTGTGTGGATCCTTTGTGATTTTTTTAGTCGATTTATCAGGGTTATCCAACCTATATGCCTCAAATGATGTCGTGGAAAGGGATACCTTATGGAGATGGCTTATAAATTAACTTCAATATGTCCATTCGATCTTGTGTGGAGAATTTACTATGGTAGAGTCCATTAGAGATAAATAAGGAAATCTTACCATGCCTTGTGTGTTAGCGGTGGGAAACATGTTTCTACATGTGTAACAAGCTTGTCCTCTTCAACCCCAACCATCCTCTTTAACCATAACCATCATTGACAAAGAGACTCTACTTTCACTTGGCTCACTTGGTCCAATTTTTTATAAGGTCAAAATATAGTTGGAAAATATTGGCCTATGCCCTATGCAATATTGTTTATCCTTTTCCAACTCTACTAATCAACCTATTAGTGTCATTTACGATGTTACCCATTCATAACATATTCCCATTTTATTGTGTATTGAGTGGACCACTCCACAATTTAATAAAACCAAAACCTAAGTCTACCTCAAGACTAAACATCCGAAGCATGAAAGAACACTTGGTCACATTAGGATGATTTAGAATCTGATAAGACCTAAAGGAGATAATGGATGGATTACATGGTGGGTCAATGATTTTATTCAAACAATCACCTTCCTCAAAATTTATGGTAAACATGAATCCATATTTATAAAGCATGCCGATGAAGCTTCATACTATGAATTGATAGATTTTCACAAGAAATGGATATTTCTCCCTTGATATTAACCTAAAAATTCAAACTACTCAACGTAGACACAAGCTCAAGGTGGAGGAAATTTATAAGCCTAGGGGAAAACTCATAGCCATAATGTATTAATCGATAGTGAATAATAAGATTACTAAATAATTATTTTCCTTCATTACGCCAAAGTAAGTTGTATTATTATTACAGAGTGTTTATAACTCAAGATTATTCACTTTCTTCTAGAAGTTATTATACTTCAATGCATTGAATTTTCTCCATGAAATATTTTTGAAGCTAAATAATTCACTTGTGATAAACACCTTAGATTAAATGATTTCATCGAAAATATGATGCAAATGAACAACGATAAATCCCTTATAGTTGATGGTTTCTCTAGTGAATAATACCAAACCTTATGGGATATGGATGGGATAAACCTTCATAGAATATATTCACAATTCGTTTAATATAAATATTTGAGATCCTAATCAATCATAGTAATATAAAGTTCATTCCCAAGGATGGAGATCTTGATATTATCAATAACTAGAGATTTATCACTCTCCTCAATGTGTTTTATAAAATCATTGTTAAATCTCTAGTTCTTAGATTGAATTTTTCTCATTCTCCTTTTTAAATTGTGTAAACACATTTCATTCAACATATAGGTGTATTCTATACAATGTCATTTTTGTTTGGGAGGGTATGAAATGGGCCAAAGTCTTCAACTAAAATCCCAATTTGTCAAGATAGATTCTAAAAAATCATGTGACAGGATTGAGTTCTTATTTTTATTTCCATGCTTCACGCCTTATGTTTTGGATCCCATTTTATTTGCATTGTCACTATGCAATTTCAGAATGTTGGAGCTTGTATTACTATCAACAGGGTGCAATATCTCATGTTTGGTCTCAATCTATTAAGAATGTTTATCATTTAGATCCCTTTTTATATATTCTTTTTTAGAAGGATTCAATTATTTGTTTGTCAAATAATCCTCTAAATATTTAATTAAAGGTATATCTCTACCTCACTCTAAACAATAAATCACTAATGGTCATTTTTATAATGAATCCTTTATAACTCTCTTGGAAGAGGAATTTTCAATCAAACATGTCATGAAATGCCTTGATATTTTTTCCTTTTCTTTTAGCTATTCAATTCGATGAAGAAAGACACGATGTTACAAATAGTCCTCTCCCCTACTCCTCCTCGGTTGGAGGGATATAAATCAAACGGATTCAACAATGTGTGCAATTCAAATTTATTTTCCTCCTCATTACTTTATAGGATTTTCCTTTTGAGATTTGGTCATATATGGTTTAAAGTGTCGAGAAGAATGTTTCTAATGGATTACAAACCTCTATCCTTGGTAGGGAAATTCCAAGTTTTCTCTAAAGTTCTCAATGCTACACATGTTTAGTATTCTTGTTGTTGGGATCTTTCTAATTTTTCTTATGTTGAATCGAAGAAGCTTTTGAGGGATTTCTAATGGGAAAATTACAAAGGGAACAAGGTTTTCATAGAGTATCTTGGGACATTTTTTCCGACCTAAGGAAATTGGAGGCTTTGGCCTCATTGACATAAATATTCAAGGCCATGCCCTAAGTATCAAATGGATTATCATATTTTTGGAAGGTTCTAAGGCATAGAAAATCTTGTTGAGAAACTACATCTCTCAAGCGAGCTCCTTTTAGTAGAAATCACTTTAGTAGTGTTGAGTTTCATTCTCTCCTCATCACCCACGTGATAGTTAAAATTGGTCATACATTTGTTGTCATAATCATCTGGAAGGCTTGGGAAATTCTCAAACCCAACCTCATTTGGATTGGATATGATTTTAGGGATGGTCTACCCCTTAGCTCCCATATCTTTAGTGGTCTATCATTCTTACTTTTCGTATTGTCCCTTGGATTGTGATCTTTAGGATTTTAAAAGGAGAATTAATATTATTTGTGGCATATTTTGTAAGGATTATCACATTTTCTTTCCTTAAGATGTTCTCAAGGAAAAAAATTTAACATATGAATGAGGATGTGAAGTCTATTTCATAGATTCAAAACTCCACACCTAATGAATGACTCCAAAAACTTAGAATTCTGTATAGGGCTCCCTAGTGGAGATATTGTAAATGTCCTACTACTACTCCCTTTTAAGGGTACAAACCTTGGATTGGTTACCATCTCCTAGCCCCTCAAAATATCCAAACACATACCCTTAATCACCGCTTAGCAATTAAGATCTTTGGAATCTAATTGGGCTAGCGGTTTGTCAATTTTTGGAAACCCCTTATTGAACACATTTTTTTCATTTTCTACGAGATATTATTTACCAAGGATTACCAATTAGAGACAAGTGAAGCATATGGTCATCCCAAATCTCACTTTGCCTACTTGCCATAAGTTAAGACTATTAAGAACCTTTTATGGTCTTTTTATCGTGCCCAATCTACTTGGAAATGGATTTATACCCTATTTCAACCCTTCCTTCTACGGTTGTTTAACCAGAAGATGGGCTTATGAAGAGACTCAACCATGTTACTTACAAGTAAGTGCACCAAGTTGGGGGCTAAAAGGGGGTCTTAAGTGGACACATTTTTCTGAAAAATAAAAAACTTCAACTTGTATGAGTTTTTGAAATAGTTACACTCAAAATTGGAAGATGTTGTATAAACATGAATTGTAGCATTTTGAGTCTAGTTTCTAAGCTACTAAATTTTATTGAAAACGGATAAGTTTAAGTGGGTAAAATAACTAAAATACCAACATGTGCTCTCTGTTTTTGTTAAAAAACATAATAGAGTGACTTTCATTCCCCCACCATTTTTAGCACCATTTAGTATTTTTGAAAACCCTTTGGTAGAAAGATAGCTAGGAGCATCTAGTTTGTGTTAGATTTTTTTAGATTTTTTTAGAAAGTATTTTTTTATGATTTTTCTAATACATAAATTTTAAATTTTGAAAAATAACAGAGCTTCAACCGTGCCCCCCTAACTACCTCAAAAAATATCAAAAATTAGATTTTTTTAATATGTATAGAATTAGGCCTAGTTTGTGTTAGTATAAAAAAATTCAATTTTGATGAGCCAAAAAAAGATACATGACGAAAGATAGACATGTTTAAACTTTAAAAAAAGCTATAAAAAGGCATAGTTAGAAAATAAATAATATGGAAACCTTATATTATCATAAAATTTGAAAATTTATATTTTCAGAAATATGGAACTCGATCTACATCGTGGTATAATTTTTTAAACGAATCGATCGTTTTATGTTGATTCATCATGGAGGAAGTGACCTTTTTGCATTTTCCTACAAAAACATGTTGTTTGATGTGTTTGTGCAAGTCCATGCCTCGGGCTTAGGGATCAAACCGGATCAAGCCTAGAGAGGCATGCATAGGAAAAAGGAAAAAGGTAAAACATAGTACGCATAATATTCTACTTATTATAGACATAATATGTGTTTTTGACATGCTTTTATTTACAAAAATAAATGTTTAAGTATACGTTAAATTTATTTTAGTAAATATAAGAAATTAGGGTCACTCTACACCTTGTGGAACTAGTCTCACAGCTCCATGAGTCACGGTTTAGGAGATAGTTTTTATTATATAATATGGTTTATACATAGGCAATTTTCAGGATTTCAACATTCAATCTAAAGCTTTTAGCATTTAAATTCTACAATCAAACCCCAAACCCTAAACATTGAGCCCTTAACCCTAAACCCTAAACCATGAACCATGATCCCTAAACCCTAAACCATAAGCCCTAAACCTTAAACATTTAGCCCTTACTCATGATCCTGAACCCTAAACCCTAAGCCTTATGCCCTAAACCCTAAACCCCCTAAGCCCCTAAACCCTAAACCATAAAAACTAAATCATAAACCCTAAATTGTGACCCCTAAATACTAAAGCGTAAACATTGAATCCTAAACCCTAAACCTTGAGCCCTAAACACTAAACCTCAACCCTAAAACCAAAATAATAAAACCTAAACCTAAACCCTAAACCTTAAACCCCCCTAAACCTAAAGAACCACGAGCTCAAAACCCCGAACCTTAAACTTGTAACTTTGAACCATAAACCTTAAACCCTAAAAACCTAAACCAAAAACCCTAAACCCTAAAACCCTAAACCCTAAACCCTAAACCTACACCTTGATCCAGCCCTAAGCCCTAAACCCTAAACCCTAAACCATGTACCCTAATCCCTAAACCCTAAACTATGAGCCCTAAAACATAAACCCTAAACCTTAAGCCCTAAATGCTAAATCTTTAACCCTAAACCTAAACCATAAACCATAAACCCTAAATCCTAAACCCTAAACCATGAACCCTAAACCCTTAACCCTAAGTCCTAAACCCTAACCTAAACCCTAAATCCTAAACCTAAATCCTAAACCATTAAACCTAACCCTTAACCATAAACCATAAACCATAAACCTTAAACCCTAAACCATGAGCCCTAAACCCTAAACCCCAAACCATATTTCATCAATATTTCCTAGTCTCATGCCTAGAACCATCATTGAGTCTCATGCTTGTACAACTACCTTGTTTATGAGAGGTGGGACAAGTAACTAAATGGATATGACATCTACCTTGTGCCTTGTAATGCATATTACACATCTCTGTCAAACTTGTTTCTCCCCACATATACTTGCGCTCTTAAATGCCAATTTCTTCACACTCTAAAACAAATTTCACATTTCTCATATTTTCATGTATGGTATTATGCAAGCAGGATGACCCATTGGAAGCTGGAAAAAATAACCATCACAACACAAAAATTAATCTCAAAGGAAATGGAAGAAACATAGAGAATATACCAATGCGGAGGCGTAGGATCAAAACCAAATTCCCTACAATATCCTCTCATCTACAGAAAGTGAAAGCTCTTCTACTATTGGGATGGATAAAAATTGATAGAACTTCCTAAAGTGTTTAAAATAAGCATAGCAATAGGGGAATGGCTAAGAACACAAAGGGGTTATCAATCGCCTAGTAAATCTTTCTTGTTTAGTTCTGAATGGGAGTCAGCTGGCCTACGACTTAGTGACCTTCCATTCATTGATAATTCCTTCTATGATAAACCCATGGATGCTTTCAAAGTGACTTCAAAAAGATAGGGGTAGTCATCAAGCCTAGTAAAGGGTGTGATGTGATTTCAAACAACTTGAAATTCATACAGATTTAGAGGTCATAAAATGAATTTACAAATATCTCTACCATTATAAATGAAAGCTAAGTAATGGTGTCTCCTTGTATCCAAGGATTGAGGACTACTGGGGTCTGTGGCAGGATTGTACATTCAGGAATCATTGAGTGTCTAAATCAAAATGTCATTGCATCTGGAGAAACATTTTCAAACATTGGAGTAATGCATCTTGGAAAATAAAATTGAACCTCAAAAATCCTCTCAAATTGCTAGCTTACACAAGCACTGGACATATCAAGCTTTGTTCTTCAAATGAAACCTTCATTCTCGACAACTTGCAACTAAAATAATTATTCAAAAGAGCATCAAAAACATTTATTTTTACCAAATTTTTCTTGGATATCTAGCATTTCCCTCCTTCAAAATATCAATAAATAAAAGACATCAAATTGTGATGACTCTCTTTGAATGTTCTTCCTACAAAGCAGATGAACCCTTTTCAGTTGAATACTCTCTGTCAATACTAATAAGAATGGGTAAGACACATAAAATTACAGTGAGTGAAATAGTTCCCATGTGATGGGAAAAAGAATATAGTTGTATTGGGTAATATTTCTTTATACCGAATTGTTCTTAGATATCTGACATTTCCCTCCTTTAAAATATCAACAGATGAAAGGCATCAAATTGTGATGACTCCCTTTGAATGTTTTTCCTATGAAGCAAATGAACCCTTTTTAGTTGAATACTCTATATCAATACTAATAATAATGGGTAAGACACAAAACATTACAGTGAGTGAATGGGTGAGCCTAAACCCTGAGCCTTAAACCTTGAGCCCTAAAACCTAAACTTTGTGCCCTAAACCTTGAACCTTGACCTTTAAACCTCAAACCCTACTCCCTAATCCCTAAACCTTAAACCCTAAAGCCCTAAACCCTAAATTGTATACCCTAAACCCTTAATCCTAAACTAAAGCCCTAAACCCTAAACCCTAAACCCTAAATCCTAAAGCCTAAAGTCTAAAACATAAACCCTATTTTTATTACTCCTAAACCCTAAGCCCTAAAACCATAAACCCTAATCTTTAAACCCTAAACCATAAACCTTGAGCCTGAACCCTAAACCCTAAACCCTAAGCCCTAAACCCAAACCCTAAACCCAAACCCTGAACCCTCGAAACCTAAACCCTAAACCCTAAACCCTCGAACCCTAAACCTAAACCCTAAACCCTAAAACCTTGAGCCCTAAACCCTAAACCTAAACCTAAACCCCGAGCCCCAAACCCTAAATAATGAGCCCTAAACCTAAACTCTAAACCTCGAACCCGAGCCTCGAGAGCCCTAAGGAGAAGGCACATTACACAATCACCTCATTTTTGCCATAGGACAGAATCCATTCAAGGAGCAATCCTCTATCTATAAAGTGAGGATCTCATTTTAGTAAGTGAAAGTAAACAAAATCATAGAGCTGATTCAAAAACTATAAAAGGTCACTAAAGTGAATTATGGACCAAATTTCAAAACTATTTACCATTATTCAAGAGCTTTGGACCACTTCCATCAGGGGGTAAAATCTTAAGGTCTAAAAAAACTATAAAAGGACTATATTTTTTTAAAACATTTATTACTTTTATACTTAACAATATATTTTATTAAAGTTTTAGGTCATTCCCTTGAAATTCGAAAATGAGTAAATGCGTGACGCGTTAGATTTTGAAAAACTATGTAGATTATAAGCGTACACATTTTAGGGACCACTTCCATAAGTGAAAGTGACCCTAACTTCATTATATTTACTAAACATAAATTTAACCTTTATTTTTGTATCCACTTTTTGGCCCCCATTTATTACCCTTTTATACTTAACAATTTGGAAAATTTTTGTAAATTGATATTATTTTCACATTTGAAAAGATAAAGATCGTGGTTATTTTTAATAAATTGGTTGTGGAAAAATCATTTTTAACAAATTTGTCGTCATTTCTAATTGGTTTTGCTTTATATTCAAGTCACATTTGAAAAGATAAAGGTGAGAAGGTTCACTTTATATTCAAGTGGAGGTGGTTCACAGGTGGAACACATCAATCTCTTAGTTTATTGGGAAATACCCCTTGTCCTACTATTTAAGTGTCTCCAAATTCTCCTCATTTACCCTCACCTTCCCAAGGCCATGACGAGGGCTTTCAACATTTTTCGTTCTTGAATCAAACAAATATTTTCTCCTTGTTTTCATTGTCTTTCTTGACAAAGGTGGTGGCGAGAGAGTTTAATAAACTTGGTGGTGGTGGCTCGTGTGGCCCTTAGGAGATGACTCCTCAAAGTAAGTTTTCTCACTTAGATATTTCCATACCCATGAATTGACAGGCCAAAGAAGATGGAAAACAAAAGAATGATGGTTGATACCCCATACTTGACACTGCAGACCCTTTTGGTGTTAGTGGTTAAGGTGGCAAGCGTGATAGTCGTGCTCCTCCACCTTTGTCAACTGTCAAGTTCATTGCTGCTATTAGTGCCATATATCATGGTTGTGTGTCATTGCTTTTATATCTTTTTGATTGAAAAATAGTATTAATTATATTTAATTAAGACAATCATTTTGTTGATGTAGTTTTCTTGAGGCTTGTATAGCTCAATTTGACTTGCATTGTGAGGTATGACTCCATTCAACTTTTTGTTGATTTTTGATCATTATGGTTTCATATACATTTCCTCTCTTGTACATGTACATATCCAAGTGGTTTGTATTGTTAACTCAACTTTTGAGTGATTTTCAAGTTTGTATATTATTCCAATTGAGGTCATATGATGTATATTATTCTTCATATTACATTGCTTATATCTTGGATATAAATGTGGTAATTTATTCATAACATATATGCTCCCATGGTTACATTTTTATGATATTATCCACGACACCAACTATTCCATATCTTATATCTTATAGATGGTGTCTTTAATCCTTTCTTTTGATATGTGATCTCTATTCATTTCCAAATTTCAAAAACGAGGTATATATCCAAGTTATCATATTGAAATACATGTTATTGGGGTACTTGCATTACCATGTTCAATAGAAAGGATTTGGAGGCCTACGATTCACAAGGTGCCTAATTCAAATCTCAAGTGATCTATATATTATTCAACTATTATCACTTCAAGAATGATTTATTTTATGTAAAATTATTATCTTTCGTTTTATAACCTTGGGTATCGGGAATCATCCCTCAACCACCGTGCATCTAACGAAGCAAATGCCCGACACACGAAGGCCCGGGATGGTCCCACTAATCCCTTGGGGAGGCGACTAAGTGCACTGCACCCCACCCATTGCCTAGGTACGTCTAAGTAGCGAGAATCGACCTCGGGACCTATATGAACCGAACCCAAAGCCCTTAAATAACTACATTACTGTATGGGTTTTATGTAAAATTATTATTACTCGTAGAATAATTTCTTTCATGTAAAATGTGTTTGAATATTTTCGACGTACAATATTAACAATACAAAAACACATGGACAAATACACCTTTTTTCCAAAAATGAGATATAGATACTTGAAAATGACACATATATATATACACAACCAATGACAACTATTAATACTTTTTAAAATCAAATCAACATTTTAAATGTTGACAAAGTTAGAAACTTAAGATACTCGTTTAAAGACCCCTTCTTTTAAAGTATCAATACCTACCATTTAAAACATTAGTTTTTGTGATAACGAACGGCGACCTGCCAAATATTTATTATTCAAAAGTGAAACTCGTTGTCAGCACTAAAGTCGGGCCAACTAAGCGAAAAAACACACAAATATTGAGTGAATATCAAGGCAAGAATCCAGGTTCCACGTTGAAACGAGAAAAAAACATTAGATAAATTGCAAGGCAAGAATCCAGATTCCACGTCGAAATTAGATTTCCAAATCAATATTATTAAAATTGATGATATGATAAAATTATTTCTCGATCAGCGATACAGTTGTTTCCTTCTTTATTATAAATCAACAGGATACAGAACGAATCATATACAGAACAGAAGGAAATAATAATATATGGATGAACATAATACACCTATAAATTATTTCCAAGCCAAGAACGAACCAGCTACTTCCAAAAATAAAATAAAAATGAAGCTGACTGATCTCAGATGGACTGGAGATCACAAAAACTACCCAAAGAAAACGATGGCTGGAAGAAATTTCCGCTCAAAATCTGCTTGGTAAGCTGCCTGTTGGCCTCGTCTGTCCAGTGAACTCCATCCCATGTCACATGGGATGCTGGATTTTCACAGGCTAAGGCCTTGACGCTCTGCCCTTTAATGGTGCCGCTCGATCCACACTGCACTGCGTAGTTGTAGTTATAGTTTCCTCCTACTCCACAGCAAGCTTTTGTAGTCTCTGTGAATCCTGTGCACATATTGAACAATATATAAGGTAAATTAAAAAAAATGGTTCATTCACAGAACAGGCACTTTAGAAGTTCCTATCTATCACAATATATTTTTGGTTTTGAGTGGGTAGTTGACCCACAGTTAAAGTTGGTTACTATATAGATATTAAGTAATTTTAATCCACTTTGAATGTGGGTCAATGAGCTACCTAAAATGGGAAAGTACATGATACTAAGATACAATTGATACCCTCAACAAGTCAACATTTAATCCACAACTTATTTATATCACTACACTTAAATGTGATATAATGGTTTGAACATGTTTCTTGTATAAAATTTATGCTTAAATATCTTTAAAAATTGTTAAATAACTTCATTTTTAACATTAATTGATACTAACTCAATATTCAAATACATTAAAAAGTGTTAAAGAGTCCCATCTTTTAACATACCAACTAATAACTTAATAATTTAAGAGAAGTTTTAAGTTCTACCTATAAAAACAATTTTTCTTATGAATTTTACAAAAGAATCTCACATATACCTTAAGACTCACTAAGCAAATTGAAGGAGGTTATCTTATTTAAGGTTTCGGTCTTATGGAGGGAGGTTACCTAAAATTTTTCAATAGATGTTAGAAAAAATTATAAATCTTTTCTAAGTGAGTGGTTCTATTGACTCCATAATTTTTAGGAACACAACTGTAAAAATTTAGGTGAGAAATTATAGGATGGAACAATAAAATTGTAAAAGAAAGAAAACACAAGTGAAGAAACTTTATAAAGTAGGGGAGACATCAAGTAACCTCTAAAAATTAAGGGGCAAAACTTTTGGACTACTATTTTACAGGCAAGATTCATTTTATTCTAGTAACAGGTTTAAATTTTTTTGACCGAACCAATCACTTTATACATGTAAAAGCAGATCGATACCACGAGAGTGAAAAACCCTTCTAAAATAGGGAAGACCTCAAATAACCTCTAAAAATTAAGGGACAAAACTTAAAAACTCTTATTTTACAGGGAAGATTCATTTTATTCCAATAACAGGTTCGATTTTTTTTTTTTTGAAGAAACCAATCACTGTATGCATGTGCAAGCGAAAACCCCTTCATAAGACCGCGCCATAAATATTTTGATTAAACCTACTTTTACATTTACCTCTTAAATACAGCTTATTCCTTTAACCATGGAACAGTAGATTGCAGAAAAAAATGGGTGAGAGCAATTACCATATTTGGAGGGATTGACAAAGAAATCGTAGACAATGTCGTATGTGTTGACGTATATAATGTTGGCGTCTGTGAGTTTTTGGCGGAGGTCAGCCACCTCGGCTCGGAGGATTCTGTTGTAAGCCAGAACAGCTTCGTTGTAAGAGGTGGAGCAGCCATGGTTGTCGAAATCTTTGGGAGAAAAGTAAGTGAGCCAGAATGACCCACAGCCCTGTGGTGCCACGTCCTTAACCAGAACAGTTCTTGCCCCCTCATCATACAGCGTCTGTTAACATTATTTACAAATTCAATTCAATTCTGCACACCTTCAAGAGTGGGAACAAAATAACAATGTCTTAGATATGGATATAATTAGTACCTGGACTGCTCCTGCAATAGACCTGGCGACCTTGGGAAGGATGGTCTTTTTGACTTGCTCGGTGGTGAGGTTGAGGTTCATGTATCCGTAGCTGAAATCATTTCCCCCAATCTCTATAACATAAATCCCTGTTTTGAAGGCCTCCTCACTTGGAAGATAACTCAGAGGACCTTCTTCAACCCTTCAGTGTTAGAGATAATTATGAAATTGTGAATCTTATACATGTGTGTGTGTTTTTGTGCGCACGTGCATAGGATTTCATGTTATCAATTTCTTTACATTAGTTTTATAAAGGAATTTCATACAGTAAATTGATGTTTCGCTTAACAGTGATTTAAAAAAACACTAAGAAGTTTTTAGGGTTATGAACTCTATCTAAAGATGATGGGCATCTGCACTTTGAATAGTTTATTGACCTGCAGTCAAAGGATATTACTATATAAGTAATAATATTCTTTAACTGTGGTTCAACGAACTACCCAAAATGCAAACACATGTAATTGATACGAACTTAAGGTTAGATAACACTTACTCCTCGTAGTTTAAGGAATTCAAGAGTCTTTTAGATACTCCACCAAAACAGAGCACTGACTTCAAGTCTGGGCACTCTATATTTGGAATATAAATTTGTGTTATTTTTGGGCCAGGACTTCCTCCACTGTAACCTCCTGAGATCAATGTGGAAAACCAGGTCACCTCAAGACTTTTGGGTCCTCCACCACTGAGGAGAATGCATTGGGTCAGAAAGTAAACAAGCAAATTGGATTTGATATGCCCCAAGAGTAGAACCACCTGCACCAATTTAATACAGTAATTGATGGGTTTGAGGACTGTAGTTTAGTGTTAAATGGACAGGAGTTTATCATTCCTGGTTTAGGGTTAAGATTAGGAAGGCTCCAACATCAACATATAAACAATTGCAAACCAGTTTTTCAGTAATTTTTTAAATAAAATTAAAAGGTAAATAGCATTATATTGGATTTTAAATTAAATTGGTTCAAAGGAAGTATAACTCGAAATTTTGAGATTTCCCCAACTTCTCTGTCAATTTATTGTTCCTTAGTACTAATTTAAGTGTTTAGATTGATATAACTGCAAACAATAGTCTACTTCCATTTGCATACAATATGTTTGAAGTTATATGGGGGTTGAGCGGGAGGGGGGAATTGTTTAGCCAGTCTGCTTAATGTGGTCTAACAGTTCATTCAATTTAGTTTGGTTTTATAGCTTCAAGTGTGTCAATGAAACAGGAGTTTGACCCTCATAGATGCAATCCAAGTGAGTTCCACCAGTATATAAAAAAGTCATCGTCATTTCAGTATGAACATAAAATCAATGTACCCTCATCCAAAAAAAAAAAGAAGGAGTAAAAGAAAAGTGTAGGTTATCTAATAAAAGTTTAAGATGCAAAGTAGGAATACAGTTATCATTCTTGAACCTTGACTTATTACCCATTTGTTTTTAAAATTTTCTTTCCTTCCATACAACAATCAGATGAAATATTAAGGAGGTGTTATATTGTTTCATACCGTGTGTCTTGATGCTAGAAAGAACCTTTTCCTTGAAGATCTGAAATTGATTGATCTGAACAGTGAGAGAAACAGGGGCAATAAAGCTGGTTGTTCTAACGGTTGCACCAGCAGCAGCAAAGTTTACTCCATGACCAAAGTTCGCCCCACCGACTGTAAATAAGGACTCAAAAATGGTACTCCTAGCGCCTTTGCTGTCATTCAATTGACCCATCATTCAATAATTCTTGTAACTGTTTAAAAGGAAAAAATTAAGAGATTGTGGTGTAATGGTAAATAAAGAAATCAGTGAGCAAAGAACACTGGAAGGGGGAAACCCTTTTTGTGTCCTAATTGGTTATAGGTACCTCTCAAAAATACCCACAATAATCAATCAAAAATCTTCTAACATACCAAGGAAATCAACGGAAAGCCTTCCATCGCTGTAGCGACCCACTGGTTTTCCAAAATAGGTCTGCCCATAGGGAGGATTCTCAGCAAGCTCATTGTAAGGAAACACATAATGAATAGAACCCGTGTCTGATGTGGAGTCCCCAAAGTTAAATATTGCTGGATACTTACAGGCCCCATGGCAAACAAATGGCAGCAAGGCCATCAGTACAACACCCACTAAACAATTTAGACTGAAATCCATTGCACGCTTCAAGGAAAACTGCTGCAGAAATGCGAATGGATGAAGTGACTTATGAAAAACACTGGCTCACAAAGAACCCACCAAAATTCTTTGAATGTACCAAGGATGAAACCGGGTAGGCAACCCAATTCAATATTTTTCAAACTAACCCAAAGAAAACCAATGATCCTTACACCACCCAATACCAATGTATGCTTGGTTTATTCTCCAAGCAAAACCCAGAGAATTTGTTGCAGAACCATTAACTCTGCAATGATTGATAGTCCAGAAAAGCACATTGCAGGTTTCAGAAGCAGGGGCACACCATATATAAGAAAAAGGGACTTGAGAATATGTTAAAAGTTTGAAATTAAAGTATTGATTGAAATTAAAGTATTGATAGAGGCATCTTCCAGAGTAGCAAAATGACAGACATTGATGTCAGACAACTTCTGTACAGCTAGTTTAAATTACAGACAAATGTTATAGACCATGGGAATTCGATTCTCAGGGAAGGCCCAACCCCACACCTGTCTGGAAACAAACAATAAAGAGGGTTGGTTGGCCATAGTTAAAAGCTAAATATGACGTTCCCCACAGGAATTAGAATAATTAAATTGTATAGTTTTTAAATAAATTTGGTTTAATATTTTGCGGTCGATGGGAAATATATTGTGGGTACACACAACCGGGTGGCTTTTGTTACCAAGTTCACGTGCATGCTGCCAAATGCATGTGCATGGCAACATGTCACTACGTCGTTTTATGTTTAAAATATAAAGCAATTAGAACGTGTAAAGTAAGTGCAATAATATCAATGAAATTATCAACTCTGCAAACATTCTTACCCAAACTCGGTGGTTGTTCCGAAGTTTTGACTATCATTCCATTTTGAACCTAACTCTTGTGATTTAAATACTTGACAATGCAGTTTGCCCTACTGTAACAAACTTCTTTGGAAAATGGTACTTCAAATTAAAATTTAGGTTTGTACTCCAACTTTCATGTGATTTTATTACTGGTACCTAGGGTACTATAGATTTAAGAACAATTATTTTGTTAATAGATTTTTTTAATGCGTTTTTATTTATTTTGCTGGTTTTAAAATTAATTGAAATTAAAATTTTAAAATAATTTTTTTATTTTATTTTAACAATTTTATGTTTATGTAAAATGTGAATAAAATATAAAATATGTCATGTGGTTTTTTTACAATTGATAAATTTTTAATTACCCTTCTATTAATAATGTCTTATGTTGTCATAATGTGTCATATGTATATAAAAATATTAATTTTTACAACATTTTATTTATAAATATCAAAATAAATAAATTTAACAAACATCATAAAATTTAATAACATTAATACAATTAACTATTGATAACAAAAATATTTTATTATTATAAATATATATATTTAAAAATTTAACGCATCTTCTCATTATCTCAAACAATAATATTGAAATGTGTACATAAATATACTTAAATATTAATGTATTGTCTTTGTTTTGAAGTCTAATTACTTCATAAGGAAGAAAGACTAAATTTTCACATGTATTTTCTTTGGAGTGAGTTGAAAAGTTAGTTTTGAAAAACTAAAATTTTAATACGGTATTTATTTTTCATTTGTAGATAGGCTTTTCATGACGTGAGTAAGACTATGTTATCATTATTATGATTAGTTATTTTAATGATTTTTTATTCATGTATCTTTTTAATTAGGATGTATGATTATATTAATTAATAAAGATAAAAATATATAAGCTATTTATAATAAATGGAGGATTTGGTAGTAATATATGGTTTAATATTTATTTTAGAAAAAGGTGACTCATAAATTAGAAAAGTATTACAAGTGACAACTATATTAAAGTATCTAGTAATCACAATAAAAGATAAGTGGTATAAAAGTTATGGATAAGGAGCAATAACATTATCTGAGAGGTGGCATATCATTCTTAAAATGAAGGGTGCCTAAAGTTGAAGGCTCTTTTGCAAGAAGATTAGGGGAGGACCACCATTTTTGAGCTTGAGAAATATCTTATATAGCCAAATACATCGTGATACCCCACCTGACAACAACGATCCAACCACCATGACACCTCCTTGTTCCAATGACAAATATCGAGGTGGTCTAACAATATATTTTCCATAGGGAAATTGGATACAATCTCTCAACTACGTGACATAGTTAATAAATGACTTTAGAATAATGAAGAGAGCCAATTATGGGAGTAGCTTTTCCTACACCTAGCAAAAAGAGGTGGGTAACTTAGTTGCGATGGTTTCATTGAGTACGTGATTCATCATGCAAGGACCTTTTCCCCAATGATTTAGTAGCTCGAAAAAGACATCCTGTTAGGGAGTGACTCAAACATATTTGGATTCTTAGCCCCAAACACCCTACTTAATAATTTTGTAATCTTAATTTTAGTAAAACCTTTAATTTTGTAATCTTTGTGCCATGTTAGAGATGCATGGCTTCATTTATTATTCTAATGCTTTCTACCAAATTTCTTCAAAGATATAATGATTTTATTTCTCAAATAAATTAAATTGTAAATGCTATTTTTGTATCTCTCCAAATCTAAATACAAACTTTAAAAAAGTGTTTAATTATATCTATACTAATATACCTCTAAATATTTATCCCATAGGTATTTAACAAGAAAGATGGCTTCACGAGTTAGTCCCAAAAAAGTGGTACTATGTCATGAAATTACATGCACCAAAGATTCACTAAGTAAACTTGTGGCATATCACGTTCGTTTGTACGATAAAAAAATAATAACCCTATTTCAAGTTTTAATTCTCAATATTCTATTATCGGTACCCTTCTAATACACCACTCCTATTATAAAATACCCAGGTTATATTACCAAATATTGCATATACCTATTTTTTCTATCACTTTTTTAGTGCCTTTTATTATTTTTATTTCTTTCATGTTGAATGTGGTCTTTAAGTTTGTTGAAACCCAAAATGGTTTCATCCGATTACGCCAAAGGTGTTTCTATATGAGATGCATCCTCATGGCTCTGATTGATTGGGTGAAATCAATGGCACGCATTGTTAGGTCGTGCATGTGTTGAAATCTAAATGGTGGGAAGTGCTCCACGTCAAGGTGATGGCGGCAAGACTACTGTCAGGTTTGATCCAGCGGTCACACTATTTAGCGTACTCGACTTGTGCATATGATCAACGGTGGAAACAAAACAACAACAACACGCAGTAGTTTCTTGTCAGAGACAATTGAACCCACTTCAGATACAGATACAGATCCAAATCAATCAATTTGTACATAGTAAGATGACAAGATATTAGGTATATGATTTATCTGCGTGTGTAGGTCTGATTTAGCCCTTAATAGTGTTGATTTTAGGTCGGTTATTAACGAGAGCTTTGTTTAGCGTAGTTCTTCCTATTTAGTCATGTTTATTTATTTAATTTGTTTATTTATTTAATTAATTTATGGCTGCAACTATCCAATTACTGCTAAATTTACAACGTTAACTTGGGTTTCAACATGGTTAACGCCTCTGGATCTCAAATAAAGTGCTTCTATTGTTATGCAAGGAAAATGACAGGTCTGCAACGTCGTTTAGGATGTGTCGCTCTCCATGTTCTGCTTTGGGTTTTGAAGAGCGGTTACCCGGTTGGTGGGTTTGTTTGACATGGGTCTTTTTTTCTCACTCAACTTTTATTTTGTTGTTAAATACATGGAGAAACAAACAAAAAATACGATACTTTTGAATCTATATGATTCATATCGTATCTTCTCAACGAAATCTTATCAATCTAAGGAATATCTATATCGAATGTCCTTAAAAACAAATTTAAAATGTGTCCTAATTGTGCAAACCCTTAATTTCATGATGTAGATTAACATCCGAACATCGATGCCATAATAATAATTTAATTTTACTAGGTCAAAGGGCTTTACGTATAGGTGCTTTGCATCACTGTTCATATCCTTTGTGCCATATACGGGGCTCTAGGCGGCGGTGGCCATTTGATCATTATCGTACGTCCCTGGAATAAATTCTCATCGTCCACGTGAGCAGTCAAGTAGTAAGGCATTAACAATTAGGTTGAGGCTTCCTCCCTCGACGATAGTGGGCAAGGACGTGGATGGCTTAGACTAACATCCGAACATCGATGACATAATAATAATTTAATTTGATCTAACCGAACGGATTTGCTTGTAGGTGCTCTGCGTTGTTGTTCATTTCCTTCATGTTAAGTATAGGGTTGTGGGAAATGTCAGCCATTTGATTTTTACCATATGTCTCGTGTTCTCCTGATGGAAATGTTGGTTTACTGATTCAAAGCTAGGGTTGTCTATCTGAATTATCTGGTTGTTGGTCGTCTTCCTTTTGGGCAGTCCTACGGAGGTTGATCTACCAAAGGATGGGACAAATTCCAGGGAATCGTAAGGGCTAAGTAGGTTGAATTCATAGTTACTAATGGCCCATGTTCCGTATCCCCTTTCTCCGTAGCACATTTGGAAAAATATGCACATGTTCCATACGTTCCTCCTCCTAAGAAAGTTAGCTTCCTCAAAAATAGTTCCACTCGATAATATCATCTCCGATTGCTTCTCCTCCCTCTAACCCCTCTTCTACACCCCTCTTCCTACTTTTATGTTTTCCTCCCTCAAATTCAACCTCGTCTTACGCTACCCCTTCGGTGTTCACATCACACATTCGTGTGCAATTGCTAGTTCTAATTTTAATAATGTGTGCAGACAAAGGAGCAAAAACCCGAGAAGATAGATGGTTTTGGAGTGAAAACAAATTTGAGACGTCCTTTTGATGACCAAAACCATAATTTTCTACTAAATTTGAAGTTATCAAGTTTAGCCTTATTAGGAAGCGAGGGGTTAAACTTGAGCAACCCCTATGCCTGTCACACTTTTTTTTCAAGCGATGGTAATTTTTAATATTGCCCTTGAAAAATATAAATAGTGTTACTTATAACAATTATTCTATATTTATTTAATTATTTTAAACATATATTTTTATTTATTTATTTTAAATTAACACAAATATATAAAAAAATGAAGGTCAATTTTTAAATATGCAAGTTATATGTATTTGCTTTTACAAATATTTGTAAGCATATTACAGATAAAATCACAAAAATGTCCATAAAATTTAACCCTTGTTGGGAAGCTCTGTATCATTTAGAGCTTCACAATTTCATACCATGTTTCTATCGTTGAAACTTGTCATTCATAGGAATTCAAAAAGATTTGGGTGAGGCCAAGGTTTTAAGGCATGCGAGAAGTGTAGAGTACCGATGAATGACACATCATTCATTAGCACTTTGTGAGGAGTTAAAAATGTTTGGAGATAGAGAAGATACCCCAACACATGCCAAGGTTTGTCTCATAGGTTGCTTTGGTAGTCTCACGGATGTTAAAATATCTTCTTTTTCTTCATCAATGCTTTGTACGGGTTAATTTATCCTCGGCTTGATAGGTGAGAATATACCAATTCATGACATGTGTCAAAGATGGGAACATTATAGCGGGGACCCAAAATTTAAAACATTAACGTGTACGAGAGTACGGATTGAGGACTAATACACTACATAACTCCAAGTTAAAGCCAAATCCAGTAACTTTGTGATAGGTGGTAAAACGGATACCCATCACACATCTCAAAATAGAGAAGTTGGGTTTTTTTGACTTGGCCAAATAGAGACAAGTCGAGCCCGTGTGGAGTATTATAATAGGTTGAGTCATTAAAAGGTTTAAAAAATATGTTTTAATTGTGTCTACGATTAGCTAAGCTAAAACACAACTCAAGGGTTGAACAAGAGATATAACAGAGCTATAAGACCACTAAATAAACTGATTTTTTTTTAGTCTATGACTCCTCTTCCTCCACCTATGCACCCTACTCCCTTTATTTACCTAAAAATAATAATAATAAAACACATTCTACCCCTTATTATGGCCAATATATTAGCTTCATTTTGGTCAATTTTAATACCCTTTTATGAATGGACATGATAGGGTAATTTTAAAAATTGAATCCTCGTGATTGCATTTAGCGTTGGAAAACTTCATGATGCCAAGAAATTTGTAATATGTCATAAAACCACATCATCATAATGGATGGCCTTTCCTCCTTCCACAAGGCTTTAACTTTGACATTTATTTACACATTTTTATGGTTTAAGCCATAGTCTCTAACCTCCCGGGCGGTGGTGACAAAGACACACGCCACGAACATGCCACCAATTCCGGGAACATCGGATTGAATACCATCATATTTTCTTCATATTCTTGCACTACGATGCACCTTCACTTCACTCGGCTCCTCGTAGCTCTAAAATTATCTAGGTCTCTAAACTAGTCATCTAGGCATTCCTTTATTGTTAGTATAGGTGGAGTACTGATTTTGAGCAAAGTTTATGTGCGCAGAGACGATCTATGACACTCTTCTCACCCACCTTAATGGCATTTCTCCATACATTGCTCCCAAATTCTAATGCTAAAATTGTCTTGTGAACAAGGAAAGGCCTACCACTTCCATGACATATGCACAAGGCATGAGAACCATTTGACAAATGCCTCAAAATGGTCTCCTGAAGCATTATGAAGGTAGCGAGCAAAATGAAGCCACACGAGATCTATGATAGGGATTGCTTGTATGATTTTCGTGTGCTTTATAGTAACGACTTCCTTCCTTCGGGTTTATAGATGCTTTCCTCTAAGTTCTTTTGACGTAGCTTAAGTATTGGAAATCCAATTGGGACTTCCCTACCTTTTCGAATATTCATGTTTGTTTTATCATATAATATCATAATCGCAACTAACAAAATATATGGGCATCCTCATGAAGCATTAACATTGTTTCACCAAATGCAACCAACAAGTTTCCAACTTGATCAGTTCGTTTTTGCTAGCATAATCCCATCGTGTTTCCAATTTGGAGCCTTGAAACAAGGTATGTGCATTCACCAAAGCACCATGGAGAAGGTACTTTTGTCATATGTTTTAGTTGCAAGTTCCTAATAGATATGTATACAAAATTTGAAAGCATACATAAAGCATGTGAAATGTTTGACAAAATGGATGAAAGAAATGTGGTCTCGTGGAATGCAATGATTACATGATATCTGAAAAATATATTTGTTGTAAAGGTCTAGGAAACTTTTAAGCATATACTGATTGAGAGGTGTAAAGGTAGACTCCACAACCTTTGTCATCATATTTCGACTTGTGCAGAAATTGGAGCTTTATAGTAGGGTATGGAAATTTAAAAATTTATAATGGAAAGGGATTTTTGTTAGATGTTATAGTTGTGAATTCCTAATGAGATATGTATGTAATTATATGAAGTAGATACTTTAGATGTTGTTTGAATGATTGGTTTTATTTATTTTTCTTTTATGCAAAAATGTGGAAGTATATACAAGGCAAGTTATATGTTTGAAAAAATGTCTCAAAGGGATGTTGTATCATGGAATACAATGATTTCAATACACAAGACACGAGAACCATTGAATAAATGCCTCAAAGAAATGATGTCTCATGGAGTGCTTTATTAATGTATTACAATAATATTAATATTTGCACATAAATATACTTAAATATTAATGTATTGTCTTTGTTTTGAAGTCTAATTAGTTCCATGAGGAAGAAAGACTATTCTTCACATGTATTTTCTTTGGAGTGAGTTGAAAAGTTAGTTTTGAACAACTAAAATTTTAATACGGTCTTTATTTTCCATTTGTAGATGGAATTTTCATGATGTGAGTATTTTCATACTATGTTATCATTATTATAGTTAGTTATTTTAATGATTTTTATTCATGTATCTTTTTTATTAGAATGTATGATTATATTAATTAATAAAGATCAAAAAAATATAAGTTGCTTATAATAAATGGGGTGGTAGATAGGAATATAGGGTTTAATATTTATATGTTAGAAAAATGTGACTCAAAAGTTAGAAAACATTACAAGTGACAACTACATATTAACAATATCTAGTAATCATGATAAAAGATAAATAATATAGAATTTATGTATAAGGAGCAGGGACTTTTACATGGGAGGTGGCGAGATCATTCTTAAAAGGAAGGGCACCCAAATTTGAAGGCTCTTCTGCAATAATATTTGGGGAGGACCAACAATTTTGAGCTTGAGAATTATCTTATTTAGCCAAATACATCGTGATGCCTCACTTGGATGACAGCGATCCAACCACCATGACACCTCCTTGTGCCAATGAGACTATCGAGAAGGTCTAAAAAATATTTTCATAGGTAAATTGACTACAATCTCTCTCGAGGTAGCATAGTTAAGAAACAACTTTAGAACAATGAAGAGAACTAGTTTTGGGAGTAGATTTTCCTACACCTAAGAAAAGAGGTGGGTAACCTAGTTCGCGGTTCCATTGGTATGTGATTCATCATACGAGGAGCTTTTCCCCAATGATTTACTAGCTCAAAAAAATTCTCCAACTCGGGAGTGACTCAAACATATTGGGATTCCATTGCCCCAAACACCCTACTTACGCCCATCATTTAGAAATGCACAAATTCTTTTATTATTCCAATTTTTCTACAAAATTTCTTTAAAGATATAATGATTTTATTTCTCAACAAATTTAAATTTTAAATGATATTTCTTTTTTCTCTACAAATCTAAATACATACTTAAAAAAGGTGCTTGAGTATATATTTACTAATATACCTCTAAATATGTATCCCTTAGGCTATTTAACGGGAGAAAGATGGCTTCGCGAGTTAGTCCCAAAAAAATGGTACTATGTCATGAAATTGCATGCATGGGGAATTCACTAAGTAAACTTATGACATATCATCCTCATTTGTAGGATAATAAATAATACCACTATTTCAAGTTCTAATTCTCAATATTCTATTATTAATACCCCTATGATACACCACTCCTATTATAAAATACTCCTTATATTACCAAATATTGCATATACCTATTTTTTTCTATCACATTTTTAATGCCTTTTATTATTTTTATCTCTTTCATGTTGAATGTGTTCTTTAAGTTCTTCTACACCCAAAATGGTTTCATTTTGTTTTAGTTTCAATAGTGTGTGCGAAGCAAAAGCGGGAAGGAAAACCCAAAAGATAGATGGTTTTTGGAGTGAGAACAGATTAAAGACATTCATTTGATGATGAAACCCATGATTTTCCACCAAATTTGAAGCTATCAAGTTTAACCTCATTGGAAATCTCTATCTCGGTTTAGAGCTTCAAATTTTCATACCATGTGTATGTCATTGAAACTTGTCATTCATAGGAATTCAAAAAATATTTTGGGTGAGGCCAAAGTTTCCAAGAAATGAAAATTTCAAGGAACCCATTAAAAATACTTGTATAAAGGGTGACGAATCTCATTGAAGAAAGATTCGATGGGATGGAGAATATTACAAAAATGGCTATCATGACTATGGCGAAAATAGAAAAAATCATAAAAATGGATGCAGATGTAAAGGAGAATCTTACCTAATTTTTCTAATTTTAAAAAATATTTTGGCGAATTTCAATTTTCCTCTTCAGGTTAGATTTCATTTGTCTAATCTATTGATGGTATGAAGTGCATTATATGCATTCCTTACTTAACCAACAAAATTATTGAGTTATGAAATTTGGACCCATTTTCCCCAATCCTTCCCAAGATTAAACCTTGATTGTTTATCCATTGGCCATGTGTCATCATTTCATGCAATCTCACGAAAACACATAAACTCCCAAGCCTTCCTTGGAAATCTTACCAGGATTATATCACATCCATCGATCTCTTGCAATGTGTCAACATCCTATGCTATTTTGGCTTTGGAGTCTCCTACCTTAGTCTTTCTTTACTTTGAAACTTTTCAACATTTTTCCAAAAGGTGTCCTGTGAAGGCTTTCCTCTAATATACACAAAAAGATATTTTTTTCTATATATACACACACATATGCTTTTAACTCATCGGAAAATATGGGATAGTTCCCAAAGGAAAAATTACAAAGGCCTCCATTTTAAGGCTCCAAATGACTATTAGTTAAACCAATTCAAACCAAGATGCAAACAATACATTTTTATGGCTTGAATGGTCTCAAGAATTCCTTAATTAAATCATATCACATAGAATATAATCCATATTCTATTTTTAATCTTAGATAATCTTTTAATTGAATAGATGATCACTTGAATTAGTGTCTTTAATATATTTGATCATATCAATGAGACTTGCATACATATACATACCTACATATATAATATATCTCCATACATCATATGTACATACATACACGTGTGTGTGTTTGCGCACACACACATGAAGTTATTTAAATTTGAAAATATCACTCCAAAATATTGGCGATTGTGATCGAGGGCCCATAGAATTCATGGTGATCCAAATATGTTTTAAAATCTAGCCCGTCCATATAAAGGCGATCCATTAGAAAAAACATATTGATATTAGAATTCATTTGGCTATATGAGTAGGAAATGTAACATTTGTGATTATTTTTGTGAATTTTGGGCATGCCTATGGTGTCTTAACAACAAATGGAACTTTCAAAATCTCCAAAAATAGTCAAATTATGAATATTGGCCACTAAACATTTCCTGTTTAAGGCATGTGTAGAAGTCACAGTACCAATGAATGACATGTATCATTCATTAGCACTTTGTGAGGAGTTAAAAAGGTTTGGAGATAAAGAAGACACCTGATCCCCGCCAAGTACCACTCATGAGTGTTTTGTGTTTGTTAAGCTGTTTTAGGCTTGTGACAGAGAGGATATACCAATTCACGACACGTGTCAAAGATCGAAACATTATAGGGGATAGAGACCCAAAGTTTAAAACATTAATGTGCACGAGAGCACAAATTAAGGACAATTGTCACTCATTAGTTCAATACACAACTCCAAGCCAAAGCCAAATCCCATGACCTGCCATAGGTGGTAAAATTGATGTCTATCGCATGTCTCAAAATAGAGAAGCTAGGTTTTGTGACTTGGACAATTAGAGACAAGTCGAGCCGGTGGGAGTCTTATAATAGGCCAAGTCATCAAAGGGTTTAAAAACTAATTTTTAACTCGTCGTGACTAGTTAAGCTAAAACACAACTCAAGGGTTGAATATAGAGAATCTGTGAGCTAAAAATGATTAAATAAACTGATTTTTTTGGTCTATGACTCCTCTTCCTCTACTCGCACCATACCCCTTTATTTCTGAAAATAATAATTAAAAAAACCTTCTACCCCTTATTATGGGCCAATATATTAGCTTCATTTTGGTCAATTTTTAATACATTTTTATGAATGAACATGATAGGGTAATTTTAAAAATTGAATCCCCATGATTGCATGTAGCGTTGGAAAACTTCATGATGTCAAGAAATTTGTAAGATGTTGTAAATCCACAACATCATAGTGGATGGCCTTTCCTCCCTCCACAATGATTTAATTTTTTGCATTCATTTACACATTTTAATGGTTTTAGCCATAGTCTCTAACCTCCAGGCGGTGGTGATGAAGACACGTGCCACGAACATTTCACCAACTCCCATGCACACTAGATTGAATACCATCACAATGTCTTCATATTTTTACACTAGAACACACCTTCACTTCGCTTAGCTCCTCCCCCTGACTCCAAACTTCTATAAGTCTCTAAACCCATCACCTAGGCATTCCTTTATTGTTAGTATATGTGGGTACAATTTTGGGCTACATTTATATGTAAAGACAATCTAAGACACTCTTCTCACTCATCTTGATGAAATTTCTCCATGCTGATGGTCCCAAATTATAATGCTAAAAATTTTGTACAAACTAGGAAAGGCCCACCACTTCCATGAGATACATAAGGCATGAGAACCATTTTATAAATGCCTCAAAAATGTGGTCTCTGGATGTTATGATGGTAGCGATAAAATGAGTCAACACAAGATCTATGAATTGGACTACTCGTATGATTTCCATGTGCCTTATAGTAACGATTTCCTTCCTTCAAGATTTTAGCTTCTTTCCTCTATGGATCTATACTTTCTTTCAAATTTTCTCTTTCTTGGTGACTCATATTTTTAGGGTACATGGGATAGTCATGGTGTAAAATGGGTTGTTTATATGTTTCCGCTGATTTTCCATCTACATAGTGGCATTTCAATAGAGGTGAGTAATTTTCCATCTACAAGATTTGAATTTAAAAAATTAACATAAATAACCTTCAAGATAAACTTTCATTGCATTCAACATATTTACCACATAAATACTTCAATAAATTTCCAAAATTGTAAATGAAAAATAACATTGTATATTTGTAAATATTCATTACAAATTTATCTAAGAATCCATATAGTAAACATCATGATGAATCATTCATGAAATACTCTATTTCAGACCCTCTTTCTATGACATTTTCTTAACTCTGCAAGAGTGGGATGCTTATAGTTATAATAAATAAGCAACTTTTCCCCTACTCTAATATCCCTAATTACCTCAACCATTATATAATGAGACAATTTATTTGTCGTGTACTCCTCCTATATGTCATTCTCACACTTTATAAATTGAATATTTTCTTGTATTGACCTACATTCTTTAAAACTATTTATAAAACTGACAATATTTTTATATGCATACACACACCCATCTATATTTGTGTCATCATGCATTATATTCGCTTTCTGCTCCTTCTCAATATTTAATCTGAGTGTTTCACATTTGAATGTAAACCATAATTTGAGATACTAAAATTATACTTAAGAACCTATTCCAATATTTGAATGAGTATTCACATTCGTAGAGTGGTAAAAAGGCAATTGCGTGATCTTTCCTATTTTTATCTAATAATGACGGGGGTTCAAATAAAGATATCTAAACTTACATCACATTTAGAATATGGTCATATAAATATATTATTTCCCTAAAAGCTAAAAGTTTTATACATGGTAGGAAGATCTTTATTCATTTCCCATACACCAAATACTTTGAAATTTTTGAACTTTACATCATGTATTTCTCTAGAAGTTCCATATCACCCTGAGACTCCTCATAAGATCTATATTGTAACTTCCCTTTGTCTTTGATCAATTTATTAAACATAATTAAATACGAAAAATTTTGTACTTGACCACTTTATTCCTCATTTTCTTTATCAGATTTCTCATGGTGATTTTTTTAGTCCATCTATTTAAGAACTTGATCTTGGAATAGAGGGTACAAATGAAGAATAAAAAATAATAGCCCTTTTAGGATCTACCTCAAAAATTGAACTACTCTCACCAAAATTGCAACCTCTTCCTATTCTTCCTCTTTGACCTTTACCTCTCTTCCAAAGTGGTATAACTTCATTGCCTTGAAATATGAAAAATATTTTCCAATTAAGCACATAAACAAACAAAAAATACATATAATTAAATACAATGAAATATATTACATCATTTTTATAACTCAAACATACTAAAATTAAGATTCGTAATAGGGCTATCTATAGAAGAGCTTGAGTGAGGATCTAGAGGAGTATTTGAGTCGTTATTTTGCATCACATTGTCATCCAAAAAATTACCATATTTGTTTTTAAAAAAATATTAAAATTTTCCAATTTGCATAATCATGCCTTTATGTCTCATTTTTATTTAACATGCATTTTGTTTATTTAATCCAACAATCAATAATTATTAAATGTGTAAAAAATAGGGAGGTGAAAATATGTACCTAGAAATGGCATATGCCCTCCATGTAATATTGAAAGAATTCAATTCACTCTCTATGTATTGTAACAAGATTCCAATTTATCAAAATAATTATGTTGTTGTTCTCGATTGAAAAAAATTCTATATGCATTGGTTTTCTAGAAATGGAGCATTATATGAAGGCCGTAGTTTTATGAATTCAACACAATATGTGTGCCCTAGTTTTCTCTATCCAACACAATATTTGTGCCCTAGTTTTCTCAATCCAACACTATTTTTTCTCTTTATGAATTCAACAAAAAATTTGTGCCCTACTTTTTCAATCCAACACTAAATTTATACCCTATTTTCTCATTCTAACTCAATATGTTTTCTCTCTTCCAACAATATTCAAATCTATTCGAAATGATACTTTTACATCTAAATACATAATTCTAGCATTTTATTTAACTTTTGTGATGTTAATAAACATGCCCTTAAGTTATAAAATTATCTAGGGTAAATATGGGAACAAATGTGTCTTTTAAGACACCACATGGTCACTTCTTTAATATGGTCATCAAAGATGCCAAAAATACACTTTAAAGAAACCATAATGTCCCCTTAACGTTAGAACTCGTTGACAAAAAATAAGCTACCCTTTAATACACCTCAACGCACCCACCAATGTCACCCTAAAATTTGGCACTTTGTGAAGAGACCCTAATGCCCTAATGTAAAGTCAAATAACATTTCTGAATATAATTTTGACTTTAGGGTTCAAAATTTTACGCATGTAACTTTAAAGTGACTTAATTGTGACTTAAAATTATCCAAATCTTGTAGTGACACGGGTGATGAGATGTTTTTTTAGTGAAAAAGGTATTCTTAAAGGCATCTAAGAATCACAATGAAGGATTGAAATCCTTAGGATTGTGTATTCAAGCTTTGTTTGTGTGCACAAGTTATGTGTAAGTGATATAAGCCAAAAGACAAATTTGGATGTCTACACTACCAAATACTACAAATTAATCAACATCCAAGGTAATTTAATTCAAATACACATGAAATGGGTTGAATTTTCATATATTTACTCATTTTTGTAAAAGCATAGAAGTGGGAAATCAATCAAAGTTATAGATGCATTGAGTAGAATAAGCATATTTTTAGTTGATGAAAGTGAGTGTAGTAGGGTTCAAGGTGATGAGGGAAATATATGTATAATTTGAATATTTTGGAGAAACATAGAGATATGTGTAAAAATTAGTAGGCATCAACCACACATTGTAGTTGGACTATCTCTTGTAGGAAGAATTGTTTTTCGTAGAAACGTAGTTTTGCATACCACAAGGGTCGATAAGAGAAAATTTGATTTGGGAATAACATTACGAGAGGAATGTCGAGTCACTTTGGGATAGGTAAGACCTTGGAGTAGTTGGGAAAAATATATTTCTATCTAGAGATGGCTACAAATGATCACAAATATGTGCAAAGATGAAGAGTGTATAAGTTGGAAATGGGAAAGAGTCTAGACACATGGTTATAAAGCAGCTACCAATAATACCATTTTATTGCTTATAAGAAAAACAATGGTGTTATACATTTCATGCATGCTCATGGTTTTCTGAAAAATTCACATTTGAATTCTTATTTGAATGCTTATTTCCTTGCTTTGGTATATTTCCTTCTTTGTTATTTCAATTCAAAGTGTGTTATTTCAATTCTTCTATTTTAGTTCATTTTTGTGTGTTATTTGAATTCGGTTACCTTAATTTGGTGTGTGCATTTCAATTCTATTTAAAGTATTTCCTTTAAACACATTCTTTACAACAATATTTTTTCAGTAGTTTAGCATTAAATTTCTGTAGATTAGGAGAGAGAATAAGGGAAAATACACCAATCAAAACCCCCCAAAAGGAACCACCAAACAACTGAGTTGCATAAGGCTTCATTGCATACAACCTAGGACACACAGCCCTAGTTTTATAATGACACCAGCTAGAAGAATCTATTAGTTAAATGATTGGAGAATACAACGACCCATAATTTTTGGCACCATTTTTGGGGACACCATAAGCACAACATGCCATTTTATTCACCTTACATGTTATGGGTGTTAATGAAGTTAATCTATGTAACCAGTAGAAATCCTAGGACTTTTTTACACAACCAACCTTGATGCATAGGCTAGGGGATGTTCAAGAGAGATTTATACTTCGTAATATCCAAAGAATATCTTCAAACAAAGCACAAGTAGGGCACATTAAAAGTGGCCCTAAATCTAATATAACTCCTAGTAGTCCTTCTAAATAATTTGCATCCTCTTATCTAGAACCATAACAACCTTCTTAGATGGGGGACAATAGGAATGATGAGGACCAACCATTGGGTAGAACCTTTACTTATCCATTCGTCCTCAATGGAGATGAGGATGCACCCATGAAGAACATTTCTCCATCTATCATCCCTATCTTTCAAGGAATGTCACAGAAGACCCAGACCAGTTCTTATTTGAATTTAAAGTTATTTGTTAGACATATGATTAAAAAATAGACAACCTAGAAACTAAAACTTTTCCCTTCCACCCTCGAAGACTCTGCTATGAGGTGGTTCGTGGGATTTTCCCCTAACTCCATTCATTCATGGGAGAACATGGAGACAAATATCAAGACTACTATAGGGAAGAGATAGGAAAGAAGATTTCTTCTAGATAAATCAAAAGGAAGATGAAAATCTGGAAGATTATCTAGACAAATTTCTCTTTCTCCATAGAAGGAGTGGTTATGAATTACATGCTAGAAATCACTAAGACGTTTTTCTTTAAAGGACTTAATGAGGAAACCAAGGATTCCCTCCATCTTATGGGAGGAGGTGATGTACACAAACTCACCATGGCACAATTGTTGAGTTATGTAGGAGTTACTCTAGAACAAGAGGAGGTATAAGATGAATAAAAATATCAAAGAATGCCCTAGGTACCTCAGAACTTCTCAAGGAAATGGCTAACATGAAAACAGACATCATGTCACAATTGACATCAACCATAGATGGGTTGAAAGCCAAGAACAATGTTGCAAAGGAACCTTTAGATATATATTGTCCTAAATGTAGGAAGAGACATCCTTTGAGAGAATGCCCTTTGGATGTCACAGACATGTGCTTGATTTGTGATGTCTTTGATCATGATACCAACCATTGTAATCTCCTACCTCAACTGAAAGAGAGATTAAATTTTATAGCTCAATCAAATGCAGAGGTAAACTTCATGCAATGATCAAATAATCAATTTGGCTATGCCCCTCAACTTGTTTAGAATCCTTGGATGATGTCATGGACAAATCAAGCTCCTCCACCAACTTTGGGGAAAAACATTGGACACCACCAAGTGGGTAGCCTATCCACTGACCACCACCATGGGTACCCCATACTGATTAGCAAGGTTGGGCACCTTAAACTAATATACCACCATGGAAAAATAAAATGGGTACCTCGGTAGAATGATAATTAACCAAGGAGGTTTGCACAACAACAACAACTTTAATGCCCCCATCACAACAGAATTATCGAGAAGGGCAAGTAGTACAAACTCAACTTCCACTTAGCATGTCTCGAACCCCAAAAATTAACAAACAACTTCTATTAATGAAGAAATATAGGTTGATACGATATAGATGAATGCCATTAATAATGTACGGATGAGGTCAGAAGTACGGTAAAAATATCCTCCTATTGTTGTCACTTTGAGTTACATGAGGAAAATGAGAAGATACCAGAGGAAAATAAGGAAGCGAACATGTTTCACAGACATGAGCCACTTGGAAAAAATGTGCATGAAGATCCTTTTCTGAGTGGTTGAGAGAAAGACGAGAATGAGGAAGAAACAACACTAGTTCGAGAGCTAAAAATATGAACATTGAGGTCCCAGGTTCGAGCAATACGAGACATTCCATTGTTAAATCAAACCATTAGAGGTCATTGCATGAAAATACCTAGAAGGAAGAGGAAGTACCCAAAAATATTCAAAGTGGAGGGAAATCTAGTTGATCTCATGGATAGAAAGCTTCTTTAACCAAAATATGGGGATCTGGGATTTAGTTATTACTATTTTTATAAATGGTCATTTAATATCCAATGTATTGGTAGATCTAGGAGTTGTTATCAATGTTATAACAATAGATATGTTCAATCTGTTTTCTTTAACATGATTATAGCCAACTAATATCGTTCTTTAATTAGCAGATCAATCTATTGTTGTACCAGATGAAGTGATTGAGGATGTACTGGTCATGGTTGAATCTTGGGAGTATCATGAGTATTTTATGGTCTTATAATGACCATTTTGAATGGGAAAAAAGAAAAAAATATTTCACTTTATCCTTCTTCCCAGCCATATGTGGATGTTTGTGACTATGTATGGGTTGATTTTTATTATATGAATAATATGAGTTCTTCTTATCTGGCCATCGTTCTAGTGAAAAATCACATGGAAAAAATTGTTGAGTCATACACAATGTCTGATAATGAGGACACCACAACTACGGAAACCAGAACTATGGCTCCGAAATTCAAACTAAGGCTACAAAAACCATTGTTTCAAGTTCAGCAGATAATATCACTAAGGTAAGTGACATTTCTATTGGAAATTGTGAAGAAATCTATGCTTATCATGAAGAACATACAATCACTGATTTCCAATGTCCTTTAGCCAAGGTTTTGTCCCTTGAAAACATGACTATTTTGCACATGCTACAACCTCATGTTTGTCCCTTGAATTCTTTAATTTCTAATGCAGAGCTTGTTATTCTAAAAGATACTAAACAAGTGATTGTTGACATAGGAAAAGAACTGACCATTGGTAACAATTTAGAAGCCAACCAAGAGACTAGGGTCATAGAAATCTTGAGGAAGCATTCCAAAGCTTTTTCTTGGGATTATACTGACATGAAAGGGATTCATCCAAGCATCTGCACTCACCATATTTACACTTTGAGGATATTAAACCTGCTCGATAGCCGCAACAAAGAATTAATCTAGCACTTAAAGACATTGTCAAGAATGAGATAAAAAATTTGTTGAAGGTAGGATTCATATATCCTATATCTGATAGTCAGTGGGTATCACTATAAGTAATATTTCCCAAGAAAAAGGGTAAGTGGAGAATTTTCATAGACTATAGGGAACTTAATAAAGCCACCAAAAAGGATTACTTTCCCTTGCCCTTTATTGATCAGGTTTTGGACAATCTGGCAGGAAATAAATATTTCTCCTTTTTGGATGGGTTTAGTGGGTATAACCAAATTAGTATAGCCCCTATTGATCAAGATAAAACCACCTTCACTTGTCCCTGGGGTACATTTACATATAGAGTTCTACCATTTGGGATTTGTAACACACTGCTACCTTCCAGAGAGTAGTTTTGGCCATTTTTACAGATCTTACAAATGACTGTGTTGAAGTTTACATGGATGACTTTACTGTCCACGGTTCAAATTTTGATGAATCTTGAAAAAGTATTAACTATATGTGAGCAGCACTAACTTTCCTTGAGTCATGAAAAATGTCGATGATGGTTGATCAAGGAATTGTCTTGGGTCACAATATTTCTACCAAAGGTATACAGGTTGATCCTAAAAAGAGAGAAGTAATTACTAAACTACCTACACCAAAAATCATACTTATACCAAGATTTTCCTTGGATATGCGAGGATATTTTAGGCGGTTCATAAAACATTTTAGTAAAATTGTTGCTCCCCATGTTGTTTTCTTTGCTAACAAAAGATTGTGTCTTTAAATGGTCTCCTCAATGTCAGTAAGCTTTTGAAGTTATCAAAGAGAAGTTAACCATTGCTCCAGTTTTGAGAGGACCCGATTTGGGGACAGCCTTTCCATATTCACATTGATGTTTCTAACACAACAATGGGAGTTTTTCTTGGAAAAAGGACAAAGAAGACCAGATGTATGCCATCTATTACATCAGAAAAATCTGACCCCAACAAAGAGAAATTATACCACTACGGAAAAAGAGTTTCTAGTTGTTATTTGTTCTCTAAACAAATTCGGACATTATATTACTGGATACAAAATCTTTGTGTACATTGACCATTCAGCTATAATATATTTGATAAATAAACCAATAGTGGGGAAAAATTATTAGATGGTTACTCTTGTTGTAAAAATTAACTTAACTATTATTGATAAGCCTAGTAAGGCTAATGGTGTTGTTAATTTCCTTTCAAGATTGAATGTTTTAGGAGAATAAAAGTAGTCTAGGATCATTTTTACGGATGAGCACTTTTTACTGATATCAACCTTGACCTCCATGGTTTGCTAATCTTACAAATTACCTATCTACAGGGAAGTTTCCAACCTACTTTACCAATAAGGAATGAAGGATATTAGTTAAAAATAGTTCAACATAAAAATGGTGTAATGGAATTATATTTAAATGTTGTCTTGATATGGTTCTTTTCATGTGTATTCGGGAGGACGAAGTATATGACATACTGAGAGCTTGTCATGATGAGCCTGGAGGAGGACATTACTTAGTAAAAAGGTGTTGTCTCTTGAAAACCACTTTTCATTTTCCAAGTTAAATTCAAAATTTTGAGCTCTCGCCCCTAAAGTATTTAAGCCAAGTTGAAAGTTTGAAGAGAGAGAAAAATCCATGCCCTACGGTTGTTTCAAAACCCCGATCTGCTTGTTTTGAAAAAAAAATTGTTTTCTGTCTAGACGCGTGAATATTTTATTGTTGTCCTCATTTGAATGAAATTGTCAATCTCTTTATGCCCCTAGATTGTCAAACCTTGTATTGTTTTCAATTCCTTAGCTCATGAAAGAAATTTGAAAATCAGGCGTGAAATGGTGGAGTTTTCTTCTTCTCTGCTTTTTTTTGACAGTCGGGAACTATGGGTGTTTTCTTCCCCATCAAATTTTGGCCCCATCATCCACAAGTATGTGGACATACCTAATTGGAAGCGGGTCGGCGGAGAAATTTTTGTTTTTGAGCCTCTTTGTAAAAAAGATGAAAAGTTAAAAAGTGACCCATAGCCCCGATCAAGCTTAAAGAAAAAGTCAAATCTTGAGCCCCATGAGAAAAAGTCAAATCTTGAGCCCGCAGGAGAAAGTCAAGGGTGAAGCCTGCCATTGAAAATTCAAAGTAGACGAGCGGGCCATCGGGGAACTTTTGGAAATTTAACCAAATTTCCAAAAGCAAAGTAAAAGTTCTAGAATGCTCCACGACTCTACCAAGGTCTCGGGCCCGCCGTTGAAAAATCAAAGCAAGAGAGTGGAGCGGTGGAGAACTTTGCAGTTTTGAGCATTTTTCTAAAAAAGGTTAAAATTGAAAAAAGTGATCCGCGATTCCTTCGCCACTCGAATAAAGCCACGTGTCAGGCCTATGGCGGAGAGGTGGAAGGGTGGACCAAAATGTCAAAAAATGCTAATTTTCTGCAAAGGCATAAAATGCAAAAGGCATCCTCCACGCCCGCTCCAATAAATTTCTCCCACATAGACGGATCTGATTTAAATTTTTAAAGGCAAGATGAACGGTTCAAATTCAAAGTTACAAAATGAATGTATGTAATTTGCATTATGAAAAGTCTAGTTTTTCCCCATTGGCATTTCTTCGCGAATCAAGAATCGAGCGGATGTGAAAATGATTGAAAAGAAATTGTAAACCGTTTCTTCTTGCGGCAAAGAAGAAGTTGTAATCCATTTCTTGGAGGAGATTTAATTGCTTCTTCATTCCATTTGTCAAGGGTTGGTGATTGATCTTGTAAACTCACGAGTGCATTGTACTTAGAGAAAACAAAGGAGATAGCCATTTTTCTTCCATTTCCCCCCTTTTCTCAATTTACTCCATTTCTTCACTATGTACAACTTCGATTAAGCATCAATACAAGAAGAAGGATTTTGTAGCCTCTTTGATGAGGAGATTTTAGAAACTTTGATTTCGCGATCTTATCTCATCTTTTTCCATTGCGGGGTTGTTTCTTCCCATTAATGCATGTGATGAATTCTCTAACTAGTGTGTGCGGGAATCGATTTCCTACCCTGACATTAGTTCTCCTACCTCTTTTCTCACTCCATTTCCCACCTTCATAGAAAACTCCCCCCTTGCAGATAACAATAAGCATTTTCCGGAGGGTCAGTGGAGTGCCCCTATTGGATCCCCGGCAAAAAGGCCACCATAGAAATCCATGCTTTTTGCATATGCATACATGGCAGCATTACTACCGGTTAAGTAGAGGGACTTAGATTCCCCGAGCGTTGGCAAGGAATTAACAAATTTTTCCACACGAAAAATTCCCTCGCAAACATTTTTGGCATCCACAGTGGGGTAGATTTAGTAGCATCGCACTGAATGCATTGCATGCAAGGTCGAAAAAATCAAAATTCAAAAAAGAGAAAAATTATAGAATTTGAATGGCTATATGAGCCACATGGATTCAAATCATGGCTATTATGGGAAACCCTCCTATTAAAAGACTTGAATTTCTCTTCCACATCCAAGAAGATGTTACTTCATATTTGAGGGAAGCTATCTGGCATAATAGACAAAGTGCCAATCACTACTTCATTGCCACGAGAATTCTGGACCTTGAAGAAGAACGCGCTGTTGAATTGGAGAGGCAAAGACAAATCCCAACACCGCAAAGAAGAGCATAGATTTTCAAGCTGGTGGATAGAAGATTCACTTGGAAACAGAGACAAGGAGGACAAACTGATCCCATTTTTTAGGAACTTCAAAGGAGACAAGAGCTACTCAGAATCCAGAGGCTTCCTTTTCAAGCAACCGGTCACATTGGGAACCTAAGTGTTGCCAATCCTTTATACGGTGAATTTTCATACATAAACGAGAACCTTGTAGACTTCACTGACGTGAAGACCAGAAGAAGAAGCTAGAGAAAGAGAAGTAAGACCCGACAAAAAAATAAGAGATCAACTCAAAGAAATCAAGAGACTTCAAGCCGAGGTAGACGAAAAGAGAGCAAAGCAGAAGAAAAGCCGTAACCTTAGCAAGGCTGGAAGATAGAAATAGACATAGAATGGGGGATCAAGATCATGATCGTGAATGGGATCGTGAATCCTGTAGGCCTAATGTACCATGGGGATGAAACACTAGTCCATTGGCTCTTGCTTAACCACTCCATGAGCTATCGAGAGGCTCGAGAAAAAACTTCCCGAAATTCAGAGGGGATGGTTCTCAACTCGCTAAAGAGCATGTAGTAGCATTTATCATTGCTTGTGGTGTGTGTGTGTGTGTCGTCGACTCTTTTGGAATCACTTCAAGAAAAGGTTTCCGAATGGTTCTACATGCTTACCCCCGAGGTCTATCACTGTTGGGAAGATATAAGAAGTGCATTCGAACATAGGTTCAAGACCACGGAAGATTGTCAGGATATTTTGGTCCAATTGGTAAAAATGAAGAAAGAAACCTCTAAGTCAATGAGGGACTTTGTAGCAAGATATGATAAAGTGATAAGAAGGATCCCTGAAGATGTGGTGCCTCCCAAAAATAATTTGAAGAGGTTTTTCATCAGTGCTCTACCATTAAAAGTAGGTTTCTTCCTTAGAAGAGCCCAACCAAGAACATTGAGGCAAGCCTAGGACTTTGCAATAGAAACCAATGATGATCTGATCCTTTCTGGAAAGGTGAAAGGCCCCAATGGGAAACAAAAGGGTCAGAATTCAAACTCTGTCACCACATATCCGATGTTCCAAAAAATGGCAAATGACTTGCTTGCCTTGAAGAAGCAACTATCTCATATCACAATATGGAATGCTTGAGGAGACAAACCCTCCGGATAGGCCAAGGATTACTTCACCTCCTCATCGGCTTACTCTTGAAGCACCACCAGTCAATGCCATCTGTGACACCAAAGAGCCAAAGGAGGAAGCATAAATTGATGGCGAAGAAGAAAACATGGAAGATTATGAAAACTATATTTTAAGGAAGTTCATATGTACAATGGCCTAATTGAATATGTTTGATGATGAAGATGAAGGTGATGAAGAAGTTTCAAGTTTATCATGTGATGTTTTCACTCGTGATCAATCTAAGAAAGGGATTTCAGCCCTCAAATAGTTGCGATAAAGAATAAGAACAAGAATAAATAAGATTGTCCTCCAGAGGTTACACAGAATAAAATCATCAATAGAGGATCACCATTACCACCTTCCATGGAATCAGCCAAAGAAAAACCAAACTCATTGGTTTCCAAAGAGCATGCTACTATACCAAGTAAGTCATTTGATTCTTCTTCCAGCTCAAAAGTTGTTAAGAATAATTCTCTTCTAAATGTTGGTCCTGCAAAAACATCTAAAGTTCAATCAAAGGCTACACCCTCACCCCCTTCAAAGCCAATTGTTACATCTGAAAAAGAGAACCCAACACCAAAAGTAGAAAAGTATCTACCATGTAGATCTTCCAACATTTCATGAGCCTCTTCCTCACCCTCCATTGCCCCATTGACTTTGTGGAACATGCAAGCAAAACCAAAGTCAACTCTCATAAATAGAATACCTACAAACACACCCTACCCGGTTTGTGAGTTCATTAATACAGTTCATTGTGGTAACCCTGTATCCTTGAGTCCTAATTCTAAAGGCTTACTTCCCACACCACCTTCCCAAAACATGTTATCCCTCGGTGCCTCCAACACCAACGGGGTTGAACCTTTCTACTGTCACTTCTCATTAAAGGCTTCCAGCTAAATAATTGTATCATAGATTACGGAGCCTCGAACAATGTGATGCCACCAAAGTTACAAATGCTTTAGGCCTCACCTTGACCAGGTAAATGGCACATTCTACTCAATGGAATCCAAACAAGTGCCATTGGTAGGAATAATCAAAGATGCACATGTAGCACTAGCTGATTTTCCAGGACATGAAAGTGCTCCTAACCATACTGCGTAGTAGTGAGACATCCCAACATCCTTTGGTATGCTATTGAGTAGGAGTTTCTACAGAGACCTGGGTGGGGAAATAAAAATGGATTTTTCATCTATAACTATCCCAGTAAAAGGTGAGATGAATAAGTTGCTACCAGTAAGAAAGATGAAGTTCACAGTACGAAAGTCTGATGATCTGAAAGCAAACATTCTCTTTCAAGATTATGGGCTAGGAAACTACTTCCTCACATCAGAAAAAGAGGAGAACTTGCCACTTCTCATGGAGGAAGAGGAAGATCAAATTTGGACAATGGAATTTGATGGTAGTCATTCCAGAGCAGGTTCAGGAGCTGGTGTAGTATTGTACTCTCCTTCCAATGAGGTGTACCCTTTTGCCTACAAGCTGTAATTTGATAATACAAACAATACTATAGAGTATGAAGCATTACTCTTAGGCATGAATGCAGCAGAGGACATGGGAATCAAGAAGCTGAGATGCAAAGGTGATGCAGAGATTTTGGTAAAGCGGGTCCACTAATGATATCGGTGAAAAATCCAAGGCTCAAGCATTACAAAAGCAGTGTGGGATTGCATTGAATCTTTTAATGCATTTTCCATTGAAGCTATTCCAAGGGAACAAAATGAAAAGGTTGATTCTCTTGCATTGTCAGCTTCCCTAGTGACACCTCATCCTTCTTTTGGTAAATACAAAGTGACCATTGAAATGGTATTCCGGCCTAGTGTACGAGAATGCAAATCATTGGTGAGTCTTCAATGATGATAACAAATTCTATCCTTTTTGGAGAAAAAGGATAATTTCAATAATCTCTTCTTCAAAGGAGATGAAAATCCACACCGAGAAGCAGTCCTGAAGAAGAGAAAGAAGGAATTGAAAGGATTGATGATGAGGGAGTAATCAAATTGAAAGGGAACAAAATTCCCAAAGGTCTAGTCTATTTAGAAGACCTCTTCGACAAACATGACAGATTCATTCAAGAGAAAGAAAAGCAATCTTCTCGGTTCCACTGATTATGATAAAGAAAACATTTGTACCCCGGAGGAGCAAGGATGGTCAATATCGGAAAATTTTGCTCGCTTAAAAAAAAAAGAAGGTTTGTTGTATTACTCAAGAAATACTCAGATTTCTTGGCCTACTCTTATGATGAACTCAAATCCTTCTAGCCAAAATAAATGCATCACTCAATTCCTTTGAAGCAAGGTGTTAAGCCCTTCAGAAACAAAGGCCGTCTGACCCAAAGATTGTTGATACCATCAAGGAGGAGGTAATGAAGATGTTTAATGCAAGTATCATCTTTCCCATTCACCATTCAACGTGGGTGGCTAACATTGTGCCAGTGCGGAAGAAGAATGTTGAAATAAGGATATGTGTAGATTTTCACAACTTTGATCCGGGCATCACACAAGGACAATTATCCTCTTCCTATCATGGACCATATCTCAAAGCAGTCACCAGATCTGAAATGCTTTCATAACTTGATGGATTCTCATGATACAATCAAATCAAAGTGGTAGAGGAAGACCACACCAAGATAGCCTTTACAACACCTTGGGGTACTTTTGCCTACAGCATAATGCATTTTGGCCTAATCAATGCAGGAGCTACATTCCAAAGGATGATGGATTTGGCCTTTAAACATCTGAAGCATTGCATTTTCATATATATTGATGATCTCATAGTATTTTCAAAGAAGAGGGGAGATCATATATATCACTTAGAACAGTACTTACTTGAGGTGTAGGAAACATGGCATATCACTAAATCGAAAAAGTGCATTTTTAGAGTCACGAGAAGGCAAGTTATTGGGGTACATTGTGAACAAACATGGAGAACACATTGATCTGAGAGGATTAGATCCATTCCTACCCCACAAAGCAAGAAGGAGTTCATTCATTCTTTGGAAAGGTAAACTTTCTTCGTTGTTTTGTGCACGAGTTTGTTGAATTGACAAAGCCCATCACTTCCATGATGAAACCTCAAGCAAGTTTCAAATGGAACAATGAAGGAAGGCATCATTTGAAGAGATCAATAAATCCATTGCAAGGCTCCAACCCTTGTGTCTCTAGATTTTAACAAAGATTTCATCATGTATTGTTATGCATCGAGTGTATTGTTATGCATCGGAGCATACACTCTCTTTTGTTCTTGTTCGAAAAATGATGAAGATGTTGAAGTACTTATTGCTTTCATGAGTTGTCCTTGGAAGAAGCATGAGCTAAAGTACATCCAATTGGAGAAGCATGCCTATGTAGTATTCAAGGATGTAAAAAACTTCAAGTTTTACATCCTCAATTCTCATACAGTGGTGATGGTGCGTGGCAGTGCAATCAAGTCCATCTTGACAAAGCGAGAATCGCGGAGCTAAAAGAGGAAATCGGATTGCAAAGAATCAAGAATATGACTTGGAGATTCAACCCTCCAATCTGGTAAGGGGAAATGGCTTGTGCAAGTTGATTGCTGAAGATGAAACTCTCAAAGTTCAACATGGAGAAGAAAATGGTACTCTCTCAACTTGTTTAGAAGACAACCCACAAGTGCTCTTTGTCACCACTACCGATGAGTGGTACGTTGATATTGCCTACTACTTGACTTATGGAGAATGCCCTCCTCATCTTGATTACAAACAAAGAAGAACACTCAAGCTGAAGGCAACCAAGTTTGTGATCTGGAATCATGCACTTTACAAAAGAGGCATGGATGGTTGTTTCCTCAGGTGCATAGATAAAGAGCAACAAGAAAATTTGCTTATAGCATACCATGACCAAGCATGTGGTGGACATTTTTCAGCAATGGTCACTGCACACAAGATCCTCTGAGGAAGGTATTATTGTCCCACCATCTTTATAGATACTCGAGTTTAGGTTTCTAAATGCAAAGCATGCCAACAGTTCGTTGGAAGACCACAAATTGTTGCATTACCACTCGAGCCTATGGTTATTGAAGAACCATTTCAACAAGTGGGGGCTGGACTTCATTGGTGTTCGAACCCTCACTCAAGCAGTGGCAGAGGCACACCTATGTACTCATAAGAGACAGACTACTTCACCAAATGGGTGGAAGTCGTTCTAGCCAAACAATCCAACACTTTGAAACAATATGCAACTTCATCAAGGAGAATATCATAGTCCGTTTGGTGTGCCACGAGAAGATCAGTAGTGAGATAATGCTACCTATTTCTCTTCAAGACCCTCGACCGATTTTTTCTATAGCTATGGAATCTCCTAGCTCATTCTTTTGACTATTATCCACAAGGAAATGGACATGCCGAATCAAGCAACAAGAACATTGTGACCATTTTCTGTAAGCTTGTAGACGAGAATCAAAGGAATTTGCACAAAAGGTTGTATGATGCATTGTGGGAAGATAGGATCACTCCCAAGAAGGTGATAGGTATGTCTCCATTCCAAATGTTGTATGGAGTTAAAGCAGAGATTCCCCTCACAATTGAGATGTTAGATCTCAAGTTCTACGAGGAAATAGAAGATGGTCAATACAAATATTCCTTAGACAAAAAGATCCTATTTTGGAAAGTTTGGAAGAAAATAGATTCAGGTGGTGGATCGAATCAAATAACACCAATTGAAAGTGAATAAGATCTTTGAAAAGGCGGCTAAGGAAAGAGAATTCAAGGTTGGAGAATTTTTCCTGCTTTATGGGACAAGAGAAGAGAACCAAAGGGCATCCATGGAAAGTTTGATTCATTATGGCTTGGCCCATTCCAAATTCATGGAGCTTATGGGGAGAATGTTTTCTCCTCTCATACTTGGATGGAATGCCATTGGAATTTCCTCGAAGTGGGCAATACTTGAAACTATATCATCGATGAAAGTGGGTTGTCCCTCGCCTTGTACCATAGGTGATTTCTGGTGTGTTTCCCTTTTCGTTGTGTGGTTTTGTTTCCCCTTTTGTTGCGTGTCGTGTGTTTCCTTCCTTTTGTGATCTTGTGTTTTTCCTTCTTCTGATCTTTCTTTCTCATAATTGTACATGAAATCTACAAGGCCCAATGGATAAGGCCGCTTAATGTTATACGATTTAAAAATTGAGATTATGGATCCTCATACCACGTCTTCATCATGCTCAATCCATACCATGTCCCCAAGCTAGAGCCAGTTGTTGTCTCTCGAAAACCACTTTTCATTTTCCAACTTAAATTCAAAATTTTGAGCTCTTGCCCTCCTAAAGTATTTAAGCTATGTTGAAAGTTCGAAGAGATAGAAAAATCCATGCCCTAGAGTTGTTTAAAATCCTTAGTCTGCTTGTTTTGATAAAAATTTTGTTTTCCTGTCTAGATGCGTGAAAATTTTATTGTTGTCCTCATTTGAATGAAATTGTCAATCTCTCTATGCCCTTGGATCATCGAACCTTGTATTGTTTTCAATTCCTCAGCTCGTGAAAGAAATTTGAAAATTGGGCGCGAAATGGTGGAGTTTTCTTCTTCTCTGCATTTTTCCCATAGTTGGGAATGATGGGTGTTTTCTTCCCCCTCAAATTTTGGCCCCATCATCCACGGGTACGTGGACATACCTAATTGGAAGCGGGTCGGTGGATAATTTTGTGTTTGTGAGCCTCTTTGTAAAAAGGTGAAAAGTTAAAAAGTGACCATGCACCTGATCAAGCTCAAAAGAAAAAGTCAAATCTTGAGCCCGCAAGAAAAAAGTCAAATCTTGAGCGTACGGAGAAAAAGTCAAAGGTGAAGCCCGCCATTGAAAATTCAAAGAAAATGAGTGGGCCATCGAGGCACTTTTGGAAATTTAACCAAATTTCCAAAAGCAAAGTAAAATTTTAGAATGCTCCGCGGCTCCACCAAGGTCTTGGGCCCGCCGTTGAAAACTCAAAGCGGGAGAGCGGAGCGGCGGAGAACTTTGAAGTTTTGAGCATTTTTCTAAAAAAGGTTAAAATTGAAAAAAGCGAGCCGTGATTCCTTCGCCACTCAAATAAAGCCACGTGTCGTCTCCATGGCGGAGGCGGAAGAGGCGGACCAAAATGTCAAAAAATGCCAATTTTCTACAAAGGCATAAAATGCAAAAGGCATCCTCCACGCCCGCTCCGTAAATTTCTCCCATGTGGATGGATCTGGTTTAAAGTTTGAAGGCGAGATGAGCGGTTCAAATTCAAAGTTACAAAGCGAATGTAACAATTTGCATTATGAAAAGTCTGGTTTTTCCCCATTGGCATTTCTTCACGAATCAAGAATCAAACGGATGCAAATGTTTGAAAAGAAATTGTAAACCATTTCTTCTGCTAAAGAAAGAAGAAGTTGTAGCCATTTCTTGGAGGAGATTTAATTGCTTCTTTATGCCATTGTCAAGGGTTGGTGATTGATCTTGTAAACTCACGAGTGCATTATACTTAGAGAAAACAAAGGAGATATCCATTTTCTTCCATTTCCCCCTTTTCTCAATTTTCTCCATTTCTCCACTATACAACTTCGATTAAGCATCAATACAAGAAGAAGGATTTTGTAGCCTCTTTGATGAGGAGATTTTAGAAACTTTGAGTTCACAATCTTATCTCGTCTTGTTGCCATTTGCAGGGTTGTTTCTTCCCATGAATGCATGTGATGAATTCTCTAACTAGTGTGTATAGGAATCTGATTTCCTACCTACAAAATGAGTTCTCCTACCTCTTTTCTCACTCCCTTTCCCACCTTCATATCAAATTCCCCCTTGCAGGTAAGCAAGCATTTACCGCAGGGTCGGTGGAGTGCCGTGTTGGATCCCCTGGCTAAAAGGCCACCACAGAAATCTACGCTTTTTCACGCATGCATACACGATAGCTGCACCATTTAAGTAGAAAGACTTATATTCCCAAAGCATTGACAAGGAATTCACAAATTTTTCCACACCGAAAAATTCCCGCCAACAAAAGGACAATTCACAAGGTCTTTGGATCTGGGTATTATTGTCCCTCTCTTCACAAATATGTCAAGAAGTACATGTGGGAGTGTGATGCATGTCAGGGAATAGGGAAGCCTACATTGTCTATTGATATTCCCCTCAATCCTCAGTTGGTCGTTGGACCATTTGAGAAGTTGGGAATTGATTTCATTGGACCATTTGATCCCCCATCCCATGGGAAAGAGTATCTTTAGGTATACATTGATTATGTCATGAAATGGGCTGAGGTTCAAGCATTGGCATTTTCCAATGAGGATGTTGTAGTTGATTTTTGTACTTTGGATTATCTTGAGATTTGGCGCCCTAGAGCAATTGTATCGATCAAGGACCTCAATTCATGTCTAACATGATTGAATCCTTCCTAGAGATCTACTGAATCAAGCATCGTAAATCATCACCATACCACCCCCAATCCAATGGGCAGGTGGAAGTCACAAACAAAGAGCTGGAGAACATTTTAACCAAAGTTGTCAATGTAGATAGAAAGAACTAGGTACCAAAACTCCCAAAAGCAGTTTGGGCCTACAACACAACTTGGAAGACTACTACTAGTTTCCCCTATGAACTGTTGTATGGGAAGAAGCCATTGTTTCCAGTTGAGTTTTAATTGTAGACTTGAAGGACAGCAATAAAAGTTGGAATTGAGTTGGATGAAGCACAATGTGAGAGAGTAATGCAACTGAACGAACTAGATGAAATGAGGATGGAGGCACAAAGAACAAACTGAAATTATTCAACACCAAAGGAAATCTTGGCATGATGCTCGTATCAAGCACAAGAATTTTAATTAAGGAGATTGGGTCTTACTATTTGACTCAAAGTACCAACAGTTCAAAGGCAAGCTAAGAACAAGATGGTTGGGACCTACCAGATTGAAAAAGTTTTTGATAACTGTGATTCGTGAGACTACGCCGATCGATGGAGACGAGAAGAACTATTCTCGGTGAATGGAAATAGATTAAGGATGTATTAGCATCCATTGGATAAATAAACCTTCAACAAATATATGCTGTTATGCGAAGAAATGGATTCAGTGGAGGAGCTTGGCTCTTCCCACCTAAAATAGTTGTTTTTGAATTCAAATAAAGGAAGATGATCATGCTTTCAATATTATTACCCTTAGATTGTAGTATTTTTTTTATGCTTTTAATAAAGGTCATGAATGCTAATTATTAGAATGCACATTAATCACCCTTATTCTATGAGCGTGTGACATGGAATTATATGGATATTGGGGAGTTGAGATAATAGGGGTAAGTGCATTTTTCTTTTCTACAGATATTAGCTTTTGAAACACTTCCCTCATTGCATTTATTTAACATGGTTAAATCAAAACACAATTTTTAATGCACTTATTACAGATATAAATCAAAATATTATGCCAATGAGTGGGGTGTAATGAATAATAATGGGAAAATATTCTGCATGTGTCACATTTTTATGAAAAGGATGGGTGGCTTTGTGAGAAGGACAAGTGGCATCATCATTCATGATGATAGGATGTGAGTTGTGTGATGAATTAAATCTTTCCATACAAACTCATTCCTATCAAATTTTTCCATCGCCAAACTTGCACCGACTCACTTCAATTAAGAGTTTAAAAATAATTCAAACTTCCAATGTCATTATTGCATGTAATTGCTTTGTTATTCTATGGAAGCTTTCGCCATTTTTCCAAAGTTTTATTCAACCTTGATTCAACTATGGGGAAGAAAAGAAATCTGAACCAGATTCTCCAGAGCTACTACTACGAAATGCTGCTATTTCTTAGGTATTTCATGATGCAAGGTGGTTAGATTTTATTAGAAAATTTGAGGGTTTTGACAAGTATTTGGTTGATGAGTTCTTGATAAACTTTGAGGCAACCTATTCACGAATTGGGGGAAAAAGAATTGAGATAAGTAGTCAAATTTTTGCTGACCTATCTGGCTTGCCATATTTTGGTCTCAAATTTGTGACTAATGCCCCGCTCAAGGATTTAATTACCATTTTTCCATGAAGAAGGAGAAACTCCTCCGAAGTGATCCTTACTTCCTTTGGTACTCGAGAAAGGAATTCAACGGGAGAGAGTTTGTCGGTATTTGGAAGGAAGTAGCCAAGTGGGTGAACAGATATTTTATCTCGGTGAGGGACAATCGTCATACTTGGAGGAGATTCATTGAAAATTTTGACTCATCTAAAGAGGAGATGCACTCATTGAACTTGTCTGAGAAGAATCAAAAAGGGTACAGTGATGAGTGGATTGGAATACAAGTGAGACCACCCCTTCTTCTGAGTCCCATGACCACTTGGCAGAATAATGCTTCCCAATCACATGATAGCTTCACAACATGGGTATAGGTTATTTCAAACACTCAATGATGTAAAGGGATAAGGAAACAATATGCATATTAGTTTGAAGAATGTGGCAAAGATAAGTTCGCATAGGGACATGCAAAAGGTAAAGTGCAGGGGAGATGATGAGTGAATTATTTGACTTATTATATCATCTATGAGGTTATTTATTTGTTCTTAAAACATGTTAATTAGTGCATGGGGATGCTTTATATAGTTATATCCTAGTAAAGTTAATGCATTTTCTCTTGTTCTTGTTTCATGCAAATTGTTGACTGTAGAAATTCCCACTAATCACCTCTATGAGTAAATGTGGTGATATGTGCAGGATAATAGCAAGAATTTACTACCAATTATGGAAGTTGTAATCAAGGAGGCCGAGTCTGTAGCCATCATGTTATCATGGAGGACTTTTTCCACAACAAGCCTACAAACATGAATCATGTTTTTGGCATTATTGTAGGATTTTAATGAAACTTTAATGAGGTTGTTAGTGGATGAATTCAATGCCTATAGTTATGGCACGTTGTGTAATTGACTATGTCTATATATAGACATCTTCTTGGGAATAGATTAATAGTTAGTTTATAATAGCGGTTTGATACATGGTGATCTACCAATTAGTATTTACTTTGTAATGTTATGCTGAGCATGTCTCGAACTTATTCGAATTAATATAGTTGATGTCATTTTGAATATCATCTTGGTGTTAAGAGTACCTCCATCCCAAGGAAGAGAAAGGGCCCACTCGACCAAGGTGATTGGAGGATTTACGTTTCATGCATGCTCATGGTTTTCGATAAGTTCACATTTGAATACTTATTTGAATGTTTATTTCCTTGTTTTGGTATATTTCCTTATTGCTATTTCAATTCAAAGTGTGTTATTTCAATTTTGTTATTTCAATTCAATATATGTGTGTTATTTGAATTATGTTACCTTAATTTAGTGTGTTATTTGTGTAGACACCCTAATTTCATACTGTCCTAAATCAATTAATTCCCCTTCCTATTTCTCACAAAAATACACTTTGAATTAATCAAATATAATTTGATTAATTATCCATTTCAAAATCTAAAAATAACTCAATCCTCACCACATGTCATTATTCTCCATGTTTTTCTACTATTGAATTAAAAATTCAAATTCAAATCCTCACCCACCCTTCGTGGTCCCCACTCACCTAAAATCCTCCACTTATGAATTAAAAATATAATTCAAATCCTCACCCATTCTTCATGGCCCCCACTCATCTAACCTTGCCCACATTTTCAAACCACTCACCTAATCTTGCCCACATTTTCAAACCACTCACTTAATCTTGCCCACATTTTCAAACCATGATTACTTAAATTACTTTAAGTTAATCACTCCCCTGTGAACTATAAATACAACATTACCCCTCCCCTCTAAACACATGGAAAATAAGCTTGAATTCCCTATCTAAGTTCTTGCATCCTTTGAGCAAAGAACATCCTTACGCCTCAAATCTAATGCCTAAATAGCCTCATAATCATTTTCCCCATCTAGTGCAAAGTAAGAGGATCATTGTTGCAGGAAGGTCTTGCTCTGTCTTGAAGAAAAGCACCTACATATCACACAATCAAGGCTCAATCCAAGTTCTTTTTCCCATTCCGAGGTTTGCTACGGAACACGAAGGAGGAGGTATGATTATTGGTATTTTACTTGTTAGTAGTGCATATTTCCTAGCTTACATTCTGGCACACCCAGTTACTTTCGATCTGTTACCATTAATTTCCCAATTAGTGGTTTTATCTATTCTTTGTTTATTATTGTTCATTATTATTTCCTTTTCTGTTCCTTATGGCCTTCTTTGGTTAACCTTCACGCTTTGGGTAGTGTTTTTGTTGTGTGGTGTCTTGTGGTGTATCTGCAGGTTATAACAACAATGAAACTATGACGCTCATCATGTCTTTGATCTCCTCGGTGCTTGGTGTTTAGTTCTCAGTTCTGATTTTGTTATTCACTCATAATCTATAGAAACACATGAACTAGTCATTAGTTTATCATCTTACTGTCATGGGACAACCAATCCAGGAAAATGTATTTATTTATTTACTTTTGCTAAAATAACTGCTTTGTAGGAAGTTAATCATTTTTTTCTTTTATTTTAGTCAATCATTTTGTGATCTAACTCTTTCTTTCTATTTATTGTTCTTTTTTAACCTTGCTATCAAAATTTTAGCTTCTCAGGTGAAGTACAGAAGTCAAAAAATAAAAAAATAAGCTCCCGGGATGTTTTTCTCACGTTCAAAATTTTCATTCAAAGTGCTACCGTAGCCCATCTTCCGGAAGCCATAACTTTTGCTCCCGAACTCGGAATGACTTCATTTTTTTAATAGAAAGGTATCAAAAATATATATGCAATGAAAAATAATTTTTTGATTTATACTTATAGAAAAATTTTGGTTTCATTTCTTCTAACACTTGTCTTTTTAACAAAAAACAACAAAATTATATTTTTTATTTTTTATTTTATTTCACGTAACAACCTCACACGTATGCTCTTTCCTCGCACTTCAAAAGTGATCTTGGAAATCAGAAACGTGAGGCCACAGGCTCTGCGAAACAATTTTTTTAATTTTTAATTTTTTGCCTTATATTTCAATTTTCCGCAACAACACTTCTAGGTAACGTTTTCACACTCTTCTTTCATCATTTTTATTTTTGTGAAAATAATCATTATCACTATTTCGCAATCATAATTAATTGCAATAATTATTAACATTTAAAAAAATCTATTTCAATTGTATCCGCATATGCTCTTTTCTTGCGCCTTCGAGCGATCTGGAAAATCAGAAACGGTCATATTTTTTAGTTTCTTGTTCTAACATTGCAGGATCCTCTAGCTTTGTTTTCCAACTGTCATTTCAATCATTATTTTACTTTGTCATATTATTAATATTTGTTTGGTCGTTGGTTGTGTATGCTCTTTTCCTGCGCCTTTGAGCGATCTAGAAAATCAAAAACAACCACGATCACTTTTCTAACATTTCGTTTGCAGGATAACTACTAATTTATTTTTTGTAAAACTGTGTTGTTGGAATATTTTCAAAAACAAAAAAAAAAATCTCGCTTAAAAATACCACCATTCAAAGAAACTTGTTGAAACCAAAAAAAAAAGTACGCTCAGGTACGCAATTATTTTCTAGCTAGTGATTTATTTCAAGTTGGAAAGAACCTTACATTTAATCACTTTATCATTTTGTTTTTACATGTAGATGAGGTGGATTTCATCACCACCAAAGCTACACCGGTGACGTGGACTTGACTACCATGCACCAACAGTATTTACATCTGCATTGCACTTTGAGACCTAGTCTCATCACAGTGTTTGGTATTTACCTCGCCCATGCTCTTCACTTACAGGTAATGTTGTCATGTAACGCATGCGAGTCACGCCTAAATAGTTGTAACAACGAAACATGGGCATCGTCCATGTAAATATTCGGAGATTTATAAGGACCCCATACACATTCATCCCTCCATCACCTTCTACTTTTTTACAAAACTGTTTTGGACGTGGTGATTCACTCCAAAACAGAAAGTAAGAATTGGTGAGTCTCCTCCAGTGCTCTAAGGGCTCCTCGTACCAATTTTGTCCCCATACAGAATTAGGTATATCAGGACTAGGGTATATCGGAGGATGCATCTTTTTGGAGTAATAAGAGTCTGCATCCATCAGTCCCACAAAGCATACTTGTATGATTGCATGAAACAATGATCATTCTGAAGAATTTACCTCATAAGCCAAAATAATTGGATCCACATGATTGCTTGTTGTTTGAAAACAAAATAGTTTAGCATTGTTTTATCATAAAACTTGGCTGATATCAATGTGTTCATTGTAAAATTTCAAACCCTAGTTGTTCCACAAAAATTCGGTTCTCGACCAATTCAATACCAAGCAAAAACATCAAGCAATCGAACAACTCAAACCAAAACATCACACCAATTTCATTAGCTCGCTTCATCCAACAATACATTTTTCATAGTTTGTCTTTGGCTATATCCAAGTGATATTGAGTGGTGGCATTCACTCCCCATATCGTGAATTGTCAAAACATCCTTCATAGCTTGTTTCCAGCTATATCGGACTAATATTGGGTGACTTGTTTTAGTTCACTCATTATTTGTCCACCATCGTGTTTATCCAAATCAATGCCAACAAAAATCCTTTCATAGCTCATTTTGAGTTATATCACAACCATATCACGATTAACTTTGTTTGGGTTACTCTTCCCATCAACAATCCAGAGCTTGTTTAAGCCAAATCTCAACCATTTTCATTATAGCTTATTTAAGCTATCACATATTTATCTGAGTAGCTTGTTTAAGCTTGCTCCTTATAGCCTTACTTGTTAAAACTCAATTGAGCCAAAACAAAGATCACAATCAATAGGTTGAGTTCTTCATCGCACCTTTCTTCGTTCTCCCTCTCTTTCAAACATGATGAATTCATGAAAAACATCATGTAATGAGCTATTAGAAAAAATTAATAAGTTGACAACACAACTCTCTCATATGGCTACCCAAATCAGTGAACGATCACCCAAAAATCCGATCATACAACCTAATGAAGACGTAACTTCGCGTAAAGTCCAACGCCAGTTTACCCCCTTGGAGAAAGTCTCTCTAGTGTTTTTCATCAACTAAAAGAGGCTAAACTAATAAGATATCCAATTACAAAACCCTTTGCCGAAGGGGAAGCTAAGCCATGTTGGTACAAACCTAACACATACTGTGAATTTCATCGCATTGATGGTCATCACACAAATAAATGTGTGCGATTTAAGAATTACGTCCAAGACTTAATTGACGCGGCAACGTCATCTCTGTAGAACTTGATGACAACGCTCTTGCAACCAACGACACATCCAATACCACAACTTTCCATGAAGAGCTGACTACTTTTGAAACTCCTATATATACTAAAATTCCACGAGATCATGACGACAACAGTCAAGACTCTCTAATTCCAAACCAATCCATATCTTCTTCAAATTTCCTTCCATTAGTTCAAACATACATTGAACCTATTTTGGACAACAACATTCTTCCAATATCTACTAAGCACTTGAACTTATTTCGAGACTCTCTTTCAACCCAAACATACATTGAACCTATTTTGGACAACAACATTATTCCAACATCTACTGAGCACTTGAACTTATTTCAAGACTTTCTTTTAGCCCAAATATATATTGAACCTGTTTTGGGTGACAACATTCTTCCAACATCTAACGAGACCTTGATCTCGTTTCAAGACTCCCTTTCAAACCTTGATATTACTGTAGACACTACAGAAGAGGTTCCATCAACAGGTACCATTAAGTTTGATTCTATTATTCCAATATTGGCTCTTATGCCTAACATCTCTAGCCTTGTTGTCGAAACACAACCACATCGAGTTTGGACACTTGCGACAATGCAACCTATCGTGTCCATCATGCTTTCAACGATCGATCTTGTAGGCATCTCATCACTAATTATTCTCACCTGTCAAGACTTCTACGTGCATACATTCTACGAGGTAATTATACCCAGGAATATCTTTACACAACCTTTTCCATATTTAATCGTGAATCTATCCTCAAAACAATCAATTAATGGACAAATAGAAGCAACAAACCAAATAACACAAACCATCATTGTCAACACACATGGAAGCTATTGGCTTAACCAAATCTATCCCACTCTTTGGGCTTACCGCACATCTTATCACACACCTACCGGAGCCACTCCCTTCTCCTTTGTTTATGGTTGGGAAGCTATTTTACATGTCAAGGTTGAATTTTCATCCTTCATAATATCCTTCAAAGATGTAATCAATAAAGATTATTATCGACACTCACACCTTAATGAACTCGAGCTTCTTGATAAAAAATGACTTAATGCCCTAGATCATCTTCAAGTATATCAAAATCGGCTATGACATAGCTACCATAAAAAAATTCCAACCTAGAAAATTTAAGGTCAATGATTTCATTCTCAAAGAAAATCGAAAGAATACACCCAAAGAACGAGACAAACAAGACAAATTTGAGCCCAACGAAATCATAGATAGTTTTGGGTTTGGAGCTTATAAATTGGCCATTGACATAGGCCAAGTCCTTGAAAAACCCATGAATGCATTCCATTCAAAGAAATTCTATTCTTGAAAGCACTCTCTATTCGAGAAACAACAAAGTGTACATTGTTCCTTCTGTCTTGCTTATCTCTGAATAAATTTATTTATTTCCATTGGCAACATTTTCATTATCAAAATCACATCTTCATATTTATCATCATGAGACAAGTGCTAATATAAATCCTATTAAGTTTGTGAGCATCATACTTCTTATCATATCTTCCATTTTCAGTCGCTTTCATCTATGGTCATACCTAGAAGCTTACTGATGGTAATATATTCCCTTCAAAAACATTCTCTCTTTCATAACAAAGCTCTAAACTTCTTTACCCAGTTCGTTTGGTCATCCATCTCAGTCTTCGGTGTTGAACCCTCACGTCCTACTAGTTGTGTGGGGCTGAGATTGGGGGTAGACGTTCCTTCCCAAATAAAAGAACTATTGTAAAAAATCCATCAATTACATAACTTATGAATAATTCATCGTCACATCTTTCGTCCTTCATAGTCTTTGGTGTTGAGCCCACACTTCTTCTTGGTAGTGTGAGGAGGCGGGAATGGAGGAAGGCGCCCTTACTAAATCTCTATGTATTATCTTTGGTGATAAACCCTTACCTCTTACAAGTTGCATGGGGCAAATCGTAGAGGGTCATTCTCATAAAAGCATAAAAACATTGCAAAATATTCAAAAAAAAAGAAAAAAAAAGAAAAAAAGGGAATTCGCTCACCTATATTTTGCCTTCGGTGATGAGCCCTAGCTTCTCACTAGTAGCATGGGGCAAGGCATAGGGAGTCATTTAAAAATATAAAATCTTACGGTCTTGCAAATTATTGAATCCCTAAACAAGTAATTTAGATGCATAAGTGAAGAGAGAACTATCCCTTAACCTCGTATCTTACCAATCATCGGGACACATAACTAAGTCTAGCACGTGACTCATAAAGTGAAAGCCATTTTTGGCCCAGTTCGATCAGTTATGAAGAATGGAGTCACAATTTCCCAAAGGGATTGTTGTTAGCATTTGTCTCTATATTCATTATCTACCTCCTACGTCCTTCTTGATTCTCGGTGATGAGCCCATACATCTTACTAGTTGTGTGGAGTCAAGAATGGAGCTGGACTTCTTTTCATCATATCATCACCACCATATACCAATGGAAAGATAATTTGTGTTATTCTGAGCATAAGTTACCACACGGAACACGGTACATACAAATAATATCTGGTTTATCGCCTCTCAAAACTAAGTCTGCACTTTGGTCCATAAATTGCCAATCACAGTGTAAAAATCTACAAACAGTGTAAAAATCCAAAATCCAAAAACATTTGAAAATCGTCAAAAATCTAAAAACAGTGTAAAAATCTAAAAATCTAAAAACATTTGAAAATCGTCAAAAACCCAAAAACATTAGAAACAATCGTCCAAAATCCAACAAAAAAATTAGAACTCGTCAAAAATCCAAAAACATTAGAAACACTCGTCAAAAATCTAAAAACATTACACAGAATCATCAAAAATCTAAAACCATTAGCAAGAATCGTCAAAAATCCAAAAACATTTGAAAATCATCAAAAATCAAAAACATTTGAAAATCGTCAAAAATCTAAAAAACATTAGAAAATCTATATATATATATAATAAACAAAAATAAAAAAATCCACAAAATCACAAAAACTCTAAAATAACCAACACAATTCAACCTTTGAACTATTATCCCCAACGAATGATCCAATCACCTTATGACTACCAAATTCAAACCACTTCTCCTCGCGTGAATCCTCGCTTGGGGCAAATCCGGCTCTCATTGTTTCCTTGTTTGAGGACAATGACCCAATACTTTACTATGTCCTCATACCCCTGGGGGCACATCCAATCAATCCTCACTGTGGAACACGTTAGGGACATGTTTATTGGTTCTTGTGTTGCATTATTAGTTATAAATTATTAATTGCTTTCTTACATCTTAATATATTACAGGGGGCATCTTGATTTTATGTATCCTAGTGTTCTCTCTAATATTCTTATGTTATCTGATTGCATGTCATACTGGGGCATCATACTTTCTTGATGGCCTCTGTCATGCTCTCTTCCATTTTGCATATCAAATCTTTGGGGCATCAAACCTTTTTGATGGCCCCTGTCTATGTTATCACGCATATTACAGTCTAGTCATCCTGATCTTTTATATCACGATGCATCTTGTTATGTGCTATATTAAAATTAAGATGTTTTTCATCACGTGAGTATCTTCCTGCATGATCAACATCTTACTTTACACCCCATCCATTCACCCATACTAATACATTCCCAGTTTGGGAATCCTACTTGATCACCATTGCAGTTTGCGAATCCTACTTGATGATCTTTCTCAAGTAGCATTCACTATCCAGTAGCTCCTTCTCCCCACCATGATCACCATGTATTTGATCCATTCATCCTCACTCCTCATTTTTACTCCTCCGCCACTTATACCCATATTACCCTTCTCACCATTCATGTCCCCTCTCACCCATTTGTATTCTTTCCTTTCCCCCTTCTACTTCCCACTTGAAAATCTTACTTAATAACCCCTTCTATATGGGATCCTCGGTGGAGGTTTACTCTCTCCTATGCTCTTCCCGTTGTAGAAGATTCTTCACCACCTCCCCTCTCATCAATCAACAAGCACCACCAAACACATCTTCCCATTCCACCTCTTCTGCTTCTCATTCTCGCATCATTACTCTCACCATGCGGGCATCCCAATTAAGGATTCCCCTCACACTCTCCACCCTCCACTACATATATTCCTTCATACATTCATGTTACACTCCTTTTTTCCTTTTTTTTTTCTTGTTATCACCTCATATCATATCATATACCACTCGGGCATACCTCACTCACTCTTTTATCATCCTTCCCCAAAACCGTCTTATGCTGGTCATCCTACTTACATGCTCTCTTAGTATGGAAAATTCACTTGAGGTTCCCCTTGATCCATTTTTTCTTACCCTATTCCCACCAACTCTATCATCATCCTTCTTCTTCTTCAGCTTGGTGATCTTACTTAACCATTCTGGACGCATGGCAATCTTACTTAAGACTTCCACTTAAGGTTGATCTGCCCTATGGCCTTCCCCCATCCCATCATATTTCCCCATCTTATTTCTCCCGCCTCTCGTCGCGATCATCTTCTTGACCTACCATTCCACCCATGTCCCTAATATCATCTTATCTTTCTCCTTACATATCATCCATGTCGGTTAGTTGATCCTACAAAACCTCTTGAAACATGACAATCTTACTTAAGAGATTTTCTTAAGCATGACATGTCATCTTACACTCTCCCATCACTCTACAATCTTACCATCCATATTTCCTCTTCATTCCCCATCATCACATCTTTTTACCACCATTATCACCCTCCTCAACCAGCAATCTTACTTAACCACTCACCCGGCATGGCAATCTCACTTAAGAGTCCCTCTTAAGGATGATATATCTCCTTGCCTTTCCCCGTCACTACACACCCTTCACCCTTCAATTTTTCTCGGCATTCCCCATTATCACATCCTTTCACCTCCTTTTCGATTCTCACAAACACCACTTCTCGCTTGACCACTTGTCATCTCCAATTTCACTCGCTTGGCAATCTTACTTAACCACTTCCGTCACATGACAATCTTATGTCAAGGTCCTCCCTACACTTAACTTGTCATCGTGAACTTCTCCCCGCCTCATTCTTCATTCACTTTGTTGATCGCTTCTTCCACCTAGTATCTCCTACTACCCACTTTTTCCTCCTACTATTATCCTTTCTTCACATATCCTCTTACAACATACATCTAATCTCTTCCGCCTATAATCATGTTCTTTTCCCCATTTTCCCCTTCTTGATCCATCATCCTTCATAACATTTCTTCCCATTATTTTCATGTCTTGGTTCTTCATCCTCACCTCGTTCATCCTCATCACCCACATCCTCTCCTCGCTTTCACCTAGTCCCAACTCATCCCTCCCATTTTTTTTACTCTTTCCACTTCATCTTCTCAAATCCCCCCCACATTTCTACCCACACATGCAGTCACCATTATTGTTCACATTCGTTTATCATTATTTCATCATCATCTTCTATTCCCGCGCTAATAATTGTAAATGGGCTTTCCCTAAAAATCATCAATCCTCATTCCGTGCGACCTCATTCACTCCCTTAAACCTTCTAGAGTTTCCCTTCATTCCTTCCCTCCTCTAAGCCCACCACTCATTGTAAAGGGCTTTCCCTAACGTCCCTTTGTTGGCGTTACCCTTTCCAATCCTCATTAGCTTTCTCCTTTTCTTCATTTTTTCTCTCACCCTTCCCCACCACTCATTGTAAAGGGATTTCCCTAACGTCCCCTCATTGGCATTGCTTCTTCTATCCCCATTCTCTTTTCTCTCCTATTCTTTTCCCTCAATCCCACCCTTTCTTGTCGCTTCTTACCCATCTCTCCATCTTCTCTTCACCCTCTTCAATATCTTTACTATCTTCATCATACATCCTTTTTCTATTTTCTTGTCATCCTAGTATCCTCATTTTATGCATCTTCGCATCTTTTCCAATCGATGTCATTCCTCCCCTCTTTCTTCTTTGAACATTCCTTATATTGTTCCCTTTCCACTTATTACCCCCTTTCTGTATTCCCTTCCTTCTACATCATTTTCTTTGTTATCCTCTTCTCTCTCCCACCCCTCGTCTTATTTCCCTTCCCCTGTATCGTCTTCTTCCCCTTTTTCCATCACGTTTCCTCCTTACTTCCCCATCGATAACCTAGTTGTTCAGTGTTGTCCTATCTTTTTATCATACCACCCTCCACATGCATCTCCATATAGTGCATTCCATATTCTTTTCCTTGGTCTTCCTCAATGATGACACGATTCCTTGATCTTCTCCTTGTATTCATTCTATCTTCCTTTTCTCTCCCCTAATTTTCATGTTTCTTCTAACCACTTCTCCTTTTCTCTACCACCCCTACCTTTTCGTTCATTTTGTATCTGTTTCTCTTCTTTTCTCTCCTCTTTTTCACACTTTCCTCGCCCCTCATAGTTTTTTTTTTCTCCGTTCTACTTCTTCTTTCATCCTCTTTCCATTTTCATCCATTTCACCCCCTACTCCCACCTCGTTTTCTCCTTATTATTTATCCTTTCCGTTTCTTGATTTTCTCACTCATCATTTATTTCAATTGCACGCATCCCTCTTTACTATCATGTTGCTTCCTTCATTTTGCACATCTCTCTATTTTATCCCTTCACCCTCTACTCTGTCATTTTCCTATTTTTGCCTTGTTTGTCCTTCATCATTCCCTTCTTCCCCTATCATCCCTCTCTCTTATTTCTACCTCTTCCATTCTTTTTTCCCCTCCCCTATCTCCCTTACTCTTCTCGTAATCAACCCCCAATCCTATCCATTCCCTTTTCTCTTTCCCACACACCCTCACACCTAGCATTCAAGGCCGATTGAATCCTTTCTCCATTTACGTCGTGCGGTCATTCCAGTCTCTTCCACTCCATTATCATCCTCTTCTCCACATAATTCATTTCTCTTCTTTTCGAGAGTTCTATCGTATATTCCATTCTCATCAATCCTCTCGAGGGGGCATCACCACATCTATCCATAATCACATCTTCTCGTGAAATTTTTGTCTTGGAGGATACTATGACATCTGTCACTCACCACTTTTTATTCTCCCCAACAAAAATTCTCTCTACCTTTTGCTTAAAAAAGTAGATTGAATTTTTCCCCCATCTTGTTTACTTTCTTTGATAGGACACTAATTTCATAGTACCCTTCCAAAGAGGGGCAAATGTAGACACCCTAATTTCACATTTGTCCTAAATCAATTAATTCCCCTTCCTCATTTCCCACAAAAATACACTTTGAATTAATCAAATATAATTTGATTAATTATCCATTTCAAAATCCAAAAAATAACCCAATCCTCACCACATGTCATTATTCTCCATGTTTTTCTACTATTGAATTAAAAATTCAAATTCAAATCCTCACCCACCCTTCGTGGTCCCCACTCACCTAAAATCCTCCACTTATGAATTAAAAATATAATTCAAATCCTCACCCATTCTTTGTGGCCCCCACTCATCTAACCTTGCCCACATTTTCAAACCACTCACCTAATCTTGCCCACATTTTCAAACCACTCACTTAATCTTGCCCACATTTTCAAACCATGATTACTTAAATTACTCTAAGTTAATCACTCCCCCAGGTTATAAATACAACCTTACCCATCCCCTCTAAACACATGGATAATAATCTTGAATGCCCTATCTAAGTTCTTGCATCCTTTGAGCAAAGAACATCCTTCTGCCTCGTCCTAATGCCCAAATAGCCTCATAATCATTTTCCCCATCTAATGCAAAGTAAGAGGATCGTTGTTGCAGGAAGGTATTTCTTCGTCTTGAAGAAAAACACCTACATATCACACAATCAGGGCTCAATCCAAGTTTCCTAGCGCATTCTAAGGTTTGCTATAGAACGCGAAGGAGGAGGTATGATTATTGGTATTTTACTTCCTTGTTAGTAGTGCATTTTTCCTAGCTTACAATTTGAATTATGTTACCTTAATTTAGTGTGTGCATTTCAATTCTAGTTAAATCGTTTCCTTGAAATGCATTCTTTACAACAACGTTGTTTGATAGTTTGGCATTACATTTCCATACATTAGCAGAGAGAACAAGGGAAAATACACCAATCAAAACCCCCCAAAAAGGAACCACCAAAAAATTGAGTTGCATAAGGCTTCATTACATCTGACTAGAACACACAACCCTAGTTTTATAATGACACCGACATAAGAATATGTTGGTTAAATGATTGGAGAATACAACAACCCATCAACATCCATGATCATGAGCAATCATGCATCGCCCAAAAATATATAGAGTTAGTGAATAAAGAGGTGTGCGATTTTGCTCCTCTCCTTAGTATCCCATGCAAAAATATCAATGCCTTAACTATATCATATGAAATGTTATTTAATCTATGAAGGCTTAGCCAAAACCATGCATTATTTCAGCTACATAAAATTTCAAATCCATCTGACATTTCTCATGTGCGTGTAACATGTATCTTACTGTAAAATGCCAATCTTACACACTAGAGCAGTGCAAGCCTCACGTTAATTATCGATGCTTGATTGATTTCATGAAATATTTCCAATGTCATTAAAAAATATTAAATTTTTGAAGCTCTTATTATTATGTGGGGCCAATCCCACTCATTTTCAATAACGATATTTTTTTCTTATAAGATCTCTAGCGGGAATTGATACACTTAGAGGGGGTTGTATGTGGTTCTTGATTTTTCCTTCGTGGGCAAGGACCAACTAAATGATTTGATTGAGTTTGATCCAACAATTAAGAACTTCTCAAAAAAATTAATAAAAAATTAATGTGATATGAGGAATATTCTAAAAGGTATCTTTACTTACAAAGTAATTTTTATCTTGTAGAGCTTCCACAAATTCTATAAACTATAGGTTAAAGTGAGTGTGTAAAAAGAAACTCATCCTTGATTAAGGTATAGAATGTGAGATTTCCAAATTGAGTTGAGTGTGGTTCTATTAAATATTTATAGATTTTTAAAACTTAGGATAGGTCTATAGACACTAAAATATAGTAATTTGTTTTTGTAATGTGAATTTTGGCTATGCTCCTTGCAAAGACAAATGCTCGCATTCGAGAATCCAATTAGTATATTTCTTTAGCTATTTTGACTCATTTCTACACCTTATTTTGTCATCAATTCAAGAAATGTTTTAATAAAATAAGTAAATTAACCATGCACATCGTGCCACAAATTTCTTTTTTACACCAAAATCCTCTTGTCCATGACTATACAAATGGTCAAGGTGTGGAATTTTATCCTAATCGAATTTTGCTATCCTAACCTTTAGCATTCCCTGAATTTGTTTTCAATTTGAATATATTTATTGGGTCATTTCATCTTGTAAAGGTTGGACTTATTAGAACATTTCACCTATGGAAGGCTATATAAGCATGTTAATGCCACTTTATAACTCACCTAACACTCTTACAAGATATTATTGCAAATATCAGTCTAAAAGCACTCAAAACTCTCTTAAATCTACCCAAATTAGTTATCCATAAATTATAGCAGTCCCTACTATAGTTATGAAGCACTCAACCACGTCAAAATCTAGTTTCTTCCATTCCCGATAATGCAAAGGCCATAGAGCCATGTCTTATCAAGAGAAAAGTCAATTTAAACATTGTCAAAGGATTTTAAGGAACAAAGGGCTAGGTCACATAGTTGAGGCACACCACATCATACTACTACCATGTTGGGTACATTCTAAACTATGCAACTATCCCACCATCTTTGTGTCAAGATACATAAGGGATCCCCATGGATCGGCTTAGATTGCACTCATACTTGCACGATAACCTACGAGAACTACAAGAGGCTTGATCCTGTATGAGGGCATGTATTACAAAACTTGGATTAGTTTAGAAATTGGGTTTGACCACCAAAGATAGTCCATACTCACCACACACATGGTTACTCCTTATGGTTTATTAATGTTTTGATATAGGGTAATGCGGGTTCTAGGGTTTCCACTTTGTTGCACATGATTGAAGGTCATTCTAAAGTTGTGTGAGCAATAATGACATACAACAAAAAGCATTTCTAGGAAAGTGAAGCATGTGGGAAGTTTTAGATTCCAAATACAAAAGGTTTGAGAATGTATAATCAAGGTCAATACTATACAAGTATAGGTCTAGACCATACAAAAGTTTTACTGAGTGTTTCCCTACTCACTTTCCGGTTCAAAACTCATGATGAAGCATCTATGATTTCTACTATTCCTTTTCCTTTGTATACATATCCGGATATTCTTTATTCTATTTTGAATAGTTAAGTCTTCTTATTCTCATACGTATTTGAGTTATGGTTCTATTTTTTATCAACTATTGTAAATATTAATGCATTATGGTTATGAATGGTTAATTGTAAATTGATTAGATCAAAATAATCCCCTATTACAAACCATTACATCCTATTTATTTATTTTAAAATTTTATTAAATAAATTTAATTAAGGTGTAAATATTTAGTGAGCCTAAGGTTTGAATTAAAATTTATTACTCAAATCTGTTAGCCCTAGGGTTTCATAAGTTTTAATTTTCATATGAATTCTCGTTATGACTTTTTAGCATATCATTTGATGGGGTTGTCAACCCTCTTCACTAAATTATTTCAATCCAAGGCTAGTGTTCTTCACAATATTCAATAGGGAAGATATCTCTAGATAACGGTCCCTTCTACCAAACTCCACACTTGCAAGAAAGTAAAAACACACTCACACTTGCAGGAATTGAAAAATACTCTTGCATAAATTTAAATGACACTTGTATGAAACTGAATATCATCGTTATTGGAAATCAAATAACACACTTAATTTAAATCACATGTGCATGAAATTAAAGCAAACTTGCAAGAAATTAAATTATTGAATTGAAAATAAATGATAAACACATGCAGATTTACAATAAATTGTAAAATGAAAAATGTGTACATGTTTACAAAGAAAAAGACAACAATTATCACAATAAAAGGAGAATTACATAATGAAGAAATAAACATAAACACATTGATCCATCTTCCTTAGAATGAGTGGCCAACTCATTCCTCAAAAGAGGATTCTAAGCAAAATTAATTGCATACTTAATGTCACAAACTTCATAATGAATTGTTCGAGAATAATGGAGAGATTACATCGATGGTTTGGGAGGTTGCATTTATAATTCCATACTTCCAACCACGTCCTTTTGGATGGCAAACATTTCAATCTCAAAATTATTTCAATATTATCAACTAAGATCTCAATCTATCAACAAATAACATCAATCTCCACAAAATATGGGGATAGCTTATCATAATCAAATCTAACTAATGATTTGAATCTCTCATTTTATTATTGAGAATCAAAATGAATATTGACTCCCTCTTATTTTACACAAGTATCCCGAATAAATAAAATGCTTATAGAAATATCTATTCTTAGAATTGCTTCCAAAATAGATAGTTTTTGTCTCAACCCACCCTCGGAGTTAGAGGAAAGACTTCTAAAAATTTTATGCTCATCTCCATAGTTTTGATATCCATCTCTAGAGTTGATTAGGGCATTTATGGATCTAATATAAACATCTCAAGATCTGATCAAGACATCTCCAAACCTGATTAAGACATCTCTGGAGCTAATGAAGACATCTTTGGAGCCTTTGTAGTGTTGAAATTTGACAATTATAGCTTATTACTGATTTGTACATGCACAAATTGACATATTTTTCCTAATAATCATTAGAAATAGCTAACAAAGAGATAATAATGAATTCTAAAGAAATAACCATGATATACACTCTTTATTTTATTGTAAATAAACCAAAATCTCATAAACTACATTCATATAAACTTGTATGTAATTTATGCAAGGAAAACAATGTTATATTTTGTATATAATGGGCCATTTTATGTTTCCACTTGTTCCCAGTATTATGCTAATACACCTTGTTATTCACCCATTTGCAATTAATTAATTAAATTGATTAATTAATACACATTATACCCCTTTGGATTAATTAAATTAATCCCATGTACCCTTTGTACCCCTTTGGCTAAATTAATTATTATTTATTAATTAAATAATTAATTAATTAAGTGTGTGCACATCCTAGTCATCTACCACTTGATCAAACTCCACTTAGACTCCACTTTGACTACCCTAGTTAACTGCACTTCTAGAATCCTAGAAAGGTGGGGGCAATTAAAATGCACGTACAACCACCTTTCCGGATGCAACTTTTTGTAATTAATTTCATTATTTCCCCCGACACTATTGCAACTACCCATAATGTTATTTTTAGCATGTTCATTTATCCATGTAACCAATTCCAACTACCTTTTGTTTCTATAAATTACAAGCTTACCTTCCTTCCAATCCTCTTGAATTTGAAGCACAAAAAACTTGTTGAACTGTGTGTAGCATTTTCCTTCAAAGCTTGGAGAGCACTCAAGAGCACCCACAAAACACTTCTGACATTCTTTCTGCAAGGTTTCAAGAGACCCTTATCTGAGGTTTGCACAAAAGGTTGCTGGAAAGGTTTGCATGTTTGTTTGTTTATCTTTCATTTATGGTAATTTTCTCTGTTTACATTTTGGCACGCCCGGTGGGACTCGCACCCCTCCTCTTTCATTTTTGTTTCATTTTTATTTTGTTTTATTTGTTTTCACAAAAGTCTTTCTTGTTTTGTGTAACTTTGGAAGTAAACACTTGTGAATTGGAAGTTACCATTGTTATTTGTTTTTCATTTTAAAAAAATTGTTTATTGTTTTATTTTTGTTGGGAGTTGTTTTTTTTTACAATTTTGTAGGTCTAATATGGTTTTGATTTTAGTTTTTTTCCATTTCTACATTTTTTTACATTTCCATTTTTATCCTTTTGCATACACATGCATGACAAAAAAAAAAAAACATAGATACATACATGAAAACAAAAAATACATTTTAGATTAGATTTTATTAAAATTAAAAAATATCTATTTAGATATATTTTTTTTATTTTTTTAAAAAAATTTTTTAAAAAAAAAAATTAAAAAAAAAAAAAAAAAAAAAAAAAACAAAACCTAACCTACTACCCTACCCCCCCCCCTACGGCTCGGCCAGCTCGGTCGAGCCACCTCCCCCCCACCTCACCCCTCTCATTTCCCATGTCCCCATCCACCTACCCCCATTCCCCACCCAACTCCCCTCCTACCTGTTTCCCCCCTCCCAGCATGGCCCTATCCCCCCCACCCCACCACCCCCCACTCCCTCCTTGTTCCATTTCCCACCTCACTCTTGTTCCCCATCCCTGTTTCCTCCATCCCTCCCCCTAGCCCCCCCTTCCCTCCCCCACCCCATCCTTCCCTACCCCTCCACTGACCATCCCTCCTGAGCCCCCCCCATCTCCCCCCCACAACTCTCTAACCCTGCCCCCACTCCCCCTCCCCAGCCCCTAGCCCCAGCTCTTCTTGTTCCTTCCCCCAGCCCCCTCATCTCGCTCACACACCCGATCCCTCGGCTCTCCCACATACCCCCCCCCTACCTCTCTCACATCCACCTCCCTGATCCCATTCCCCATGTTCATCTTGGCTCCTTCCCACTCCCTGCATGACCTCCCCCCTCTCCTCTGCCCCTCCCTCTCCCCCCCTCCTTCTCCTCGAGCTCCTCCCGAGCCATTCCCCATGAACCTCGAGCCTCGTTTCCTAACTCACTCCCCTCCCCCCAAGTCTTCCACTCCCTCGCCCAGAGCCAAGCTCCTTCTCTCTCCAGAGATCGCACTACACACACACACACAAAACCATGCATGCATTTTTTTTTTTTTTTTTTATTAGTTTATAGTTTTAGTTTTAGGGTTTAGGGTTTTTTTTTTGTTTATTTTATTTTATTTTATTTATCATTTCCATTTAAATTAATTTCTTTGTAGTTTAATTACATTTAAATTAGTTTCTTTATTTCTTTTTATTGGACTAACTATGCAATTTCCTTTTCAGAGGTTATTGGACGCTTTTAATATTCTTAAGCGCTTTTGTCAAATGTTGAAATTTTAGTGTTATTGGACTTTTCGGTCCATTTTTGTCACATTTTTAGTCATTTTGTACACATTTCATCATTTTTTTTATCGACTAACCCTTTCTAACATGTTTTTGCATACTTTTCCTTTATTGTTTTCTTTTGTTTTTGTGAGACTAACATGAATCACCCACGCGTATGCTCTTCCCTCATGCTTTTTAAAGTGATCTTGGGAATCAAAAATGTGGTCATTTTTTTTTTTTTTTTTTTGGGAATTAACATTTCACTTAATCAAAGCCAACCCACACGTATGCTCTTTCCTCGCACTTTTTAAGTGATCTTGGAAATAAAAAATGTGGGTTCACTTTTGTTGTCTTGTTTATTTGTTTTGTTTTTTACCTCATTAGGAAAACTTTCTAATCATTGTTTGTAGGACCCACTCTCACAAGGTGGTTAAAACATTAAAAACTACTAACTAGGTTGCCAAAGGAGTTCAACCAAACCACACCTAAATCAAAAGATTAAAAAAACACCACATTCAAAACACTTGATTTACAGGTTCGGTTAAGAGCTACGGCTTGACCGCTTAACTAGAACATAACCCCCTTGGCATAAGCCTTAAGCTACAACAAAGGGGTGGTTCTAGGAACCCCAAAGTAGTCCACACCTTGAGGGAACTGGTGGACAAAATGGGAACCTTTTTCTCCTACCTGACTAGTAAATCCTTTGTGAGTTAGAGTCACGGATATCCTTAGTGGACCCCAGTGTGATTCATTTTGAGCAAGGTCTTTTCTCAGGGTTTCAAAGGGGGTTAAGTAAATCGTCAACTAGTAATAGCATCGCTCACTCTCGGATATTTTCTGACACCTAGTTGAGAGAGCCACCAGGAAGCCAAACATTTTCCAAGCCAATCTAAGGTAGAGGCCGAAAACAAACATTCAAACAAAAACTTCTTTTTGATTTTCTTCTTTTGTTTTTCTTTCTTTTTGTAGTAGTGTTCCACACTCACTTTTCCCAAATACTCCTTGTTTGGGATCCATCTTTCACTTTTCTTATCTTTTTCATCATTTTTTCCAAACTATCCTTGTTTGGATTCTACTTTCATCCTCATTTCATCTATTCTCGTCTTCTTTTCTTCTCTTCATCAGTCATTCACTAACCTTCATTTTACTCTCAATTTTCCCCTTTTTGGAACTTTCATCTCTTTTTCATTATTTCAATTTTCTCTTCTTTTCATCCTCATTGTCTTCTCCATTTGAGCTTCTTTCACTCATTTGGAGTTTCATTCACTTATTTGATTCTTCCCCTTTCGATCGATTATCAAATCCTTCTATCTTTCATATTCACCTCCTTGAGTTCATCTCCCATTTCATTCAACACTTAAACATTTGGATTACATTTCCTAAAGTTTAAGTTTTCATCCTCTTTTCGACATCAAGTCTTGAGTTGTGGATATCCACGTCCTCGCTCAAGCACTTTCATCTTACAACTCGCATCTTAGCGGTGTTGTGTTTCACTTTTGCCACAACTTATTTCATCACATTTTATCTTCATTCTCCTCTTATGACCTTTAGTTTGACAACATCATTGTTAAACTGAATACATTTTCTTTCTTCACGTCTCTAACTTGACAACATATTTTTTTGCATTCTAGACACTTCATCATATCTTCTTTTCAACGCTTACATTATCAGTATTTGAGTCTTATCTCTTCATTAGCCTCTTCCTTCTTAACTAATTCTTGTTAAGGGTTGAGCACATCGCATATGATTTGAATCCTTTTTTCATACCCTCTTCCCATTTAGCATTCATTTTTTTGCTAGGTGGTAGAGTGCATTTTGCAATCAATCTATCCTCGCTTCTTCACTCTAGCATTCACATTGTTAGAGGTTGAACACATTCGATATTTTTTTCACTATAACCCTCCTCCATTCTAGCATTCACTTTGTTAGAGGATGAGAACCTTCATCACATCGCCACTCTTCCATCTTGGCATTCACTTTGTCAAGGGTGAGTTTATCAAACACTTTCACATGCTTCCATCTTGACATTCACTTTGTTAAGGGTTGCATCACTCATATCTTCCAAACCTCTTCCCATCTTAGCATTCACTTTGTTAAGGGACAAGTTATTATCAAACTTAATCACACACCTCTCTTCCATCATTGCATTCACTTTGTTGTGGGTTGAGTTATCTTTCACATATCTCTTTTGCTCCCTCCCTCTTTTAAAAATGGTGGGAACATGACACAAGAGATTATAGTCCTTTTGGAAGGGGTGAATGAAATCCTTTTGGAAATTTTGATAGTGATAATGACCAAAACTTTGAGGATGATCAGAATGACATCTCACTCGAAGAACAATCTGTGTTGAAAATATTTTATGTATGAATAAAGACCAATTTTTTTCTTCATCTCCTTGAGATGGGAGAAAAATTACCCTCTGACTTCGATGAAGCTAGTTTACAAACATTACTTGGAAAACCACCACCTAACAAGGGTGAACCTTTCATTTGAAAACAATGATGATGAGGCAGGACCTAGTCACATGAATAATGATGATCAAAACAAGTCCACCTCGAACAACACCAAAGGAAATGAATCAAACAAAGAAAAATATAATGAAAGGAACAAAGGAAAATCAAATGATTCAGCCACCATGATACTCAAGCCCTCATGAATCAAATTAATGACATGGCTAAACAACTTGCTATTTTAAATTCCAAAGTCACCAATGAATCCCATGACAAGGAGGCACCAAATAAATCTAGTGATGCTTCATTTAAGAGTCATACCACACACCAAAGATAACAACAACTCTACAAGTGATGGCTCCTTATCTTTCTTATAGAACAACTCACCATTTTCCCAAGAATGGAAAATGATGAAGGATACCATCTCTAGTATGAAACATCAAAAAAACAATTCAGCTTTGAAGAATTGTGTCCTTACCCATTCGATAAGGACATTTTGTGTGTTCCTTTTCCAAAATATTTTGAGACACCCAACTTTGACAAATACAGGGGCAAGAGTGACCCTAGAGAGCATATCAGGGAGTTTTATATGGCTTTCAAGAGGTGGCCTATAGTGATGTCTTCTTAATGCATCTTTTTCCATGAAGTCTAGGAAGACAAGCCTTGGACTGGTTCCTACTTCTCCCAAGGGCTCTGTCAAACTTTTCACGGACCTCTCAGAGAAGTTTGTCAAACATTTCTCATTCAACATAGAGTCTGAAATTACAATGATGGACTTGTGTAATGCCAAACAATGAACAAATGAAACCTTCACACAATTCCTACAAAGATGGTGTGGGATTGCTAGCCGTTTCCCATGCTCCATGCCTGAGAAGCAGCTCGTGAGCATCTTTGTACCCAATCTCAATAGTGAGCTATCCTTTCACATGCAAATGCATTGCCTTAATACTTTGAAGAAGTTATTGAGAAAGGATCGTAGATTGAAAAAGCCCTTATTCGCAAAAGGTTTGATTAAACCTCATTCAAAAGACAATGGGAAACATAGTAACCATTCTAATAGCTCTCACCAAGACAAATCTAAACATGTTAACCACAATCATAATATGGTCAATGATGGTATTACAGACAAACCATAATGTCCACAACATGTCCAAAACACTCGAGACTAGACCAAACAAAGGTAAACAACCTCTTGTTGTTTCTAGCAAAGAGGTTTCATCCTCTCCTGATTCTAAACGACGTCATTTCACTCCTTTGGGAGAACCTCTATCAAATTTCCTTCAAAAAACTTGTTAATGCAAACATGGTTACTTATCCCATCACCAGACCTTGGGTTGAGGGAGAACCCAAGCCTACTTGGTACAAGGATGATACTTATTGTGATTTTCATCGCATTGATGGTCACCCGACTGATCGATGCTTTCGCTTACATCACTTTGTCCAAGATCTCATTGATAGTGGAGATATCATTGTTGAAGAATCATCACCAAATAAAGACACCCAATGACAATCTTAAGGTGTTCTCAAACCCATTTCCCAAACATGGTGGTGATGATGATAAAAATGTTGACAAAGGTCCTTCTACCAATAACGTTGATTTTAGTTCAATTATCTCATTTATTGAGGAAGTACCATCTACAATGGTGACCATTAAATTCACACCTTCGAGTAATGTGACCACATGCCAATGGAAGATATGGGTTCCTGTGGAAAACCAACCTTCTACGTCTTTTGTAGAACCTCAAATGTCCAAACCAACAGCTCCTTCAAATCAAAAGTCAAATTCTAATGCCAAATCTTCCACTCCAGTCAAGTATGACTTCATCAAACAATTAGCAACCACCAGCACATATCTCTCTCATGGAACTACTGAAAGAGTCACCTAGCTTTCAAGATATTCTCACTCGTGCTCTAAATGAATCATGTGTTCCTCATACTCTCAATGTTCAACAGTTTTAAGGCTATGATCGTGAACCTTACACCTAAAACTCCTATCCTATCTTTTGGCCCTCAAGATATGTTGAACCTGAATCTGATTAACAATAACTCCTTGTACATGAAGCCTATGTTACCGATCATAAAGTCAAGAGAGTTCTTATCAACAATGGAGTGGCCCTTAACATTGTTCTATAAAAATGCTTTGTTTCCTTGGTCATACAATAGATGACTTAGATGTTAACATCATTACCATTCATGGTTATGATAATATTGAGTGCAGATCTGTGGCACCATCACTCTTCCCATACAAGTAGGCCGCAGCTCCTTGACACTATGTGTCATGTAGTTGATGCAGACACATCATATAACCTTCTTTGGTAGACCTTGGATACATGTGATGCACGCAGTACCTTCCACTTTCCATCAATGCATAAATTTTCCACATAATGGCAGAGAGTTCACCTTGTGTGGTGATATTGACCCCTTTGAATATTGTAATTTTTTTGAAGCAAGGTACAAAAAGGAAAACTATTGTCCATCTCTATGATAGCACAACCAAACCTAGCCCAACTCCTATTGTTACCAACCGTATTGACCGGATATACTATTGAGCCCTCATGCTTCGCCTTCCTCTAAAGCATCTACATCTAAGGTGTCACCTGATGTTACATTCTCTCATAAAGGTTTAGGTGAGTACACACTTGACAATACATTCCTTGTTGGAAAACTCCCATTATCACCTCATAGCTATGGGCATCCTAACGCTCCTCATCTACAAGAACATCCAACTTACTATCTTGGAAAAACTCTTTGGAGATGATATGGATATCTAGAAGATGAACATATTCCAATCTCGACGATGACTCTTGGCTATATGATGATAGGATGGCAGAATGCTATGAATCCACCATGATTACACCAAGGGCCATAAAATGATGAAAAACATGAACTAGAAAGGAAGAGGCCTTGGCCCACAAGGGCATGGTGTTCTTGAACCTATGAATATCAAGTCTAACCTTTACACATATGGTCTAGGATATGAGACATATGAGAAGAGGCCTATAGTCTTTGAGGTATTATCTAGCGATGCGGACTCAGATTCTGAAATTGAGACCGGTTCCACACATAGCCTCTTCGAAGACCTAGCCAAAACTACACTTTTCCTAGACTACTTATCCATTCAAACCCTTGATGTTGTTTATCCTTCCCTCATTGATCAGGACCAACAATGTCATATTTCCATGGATCTCTTTCAAAATGATGAGGCCATCTAAGAGTTCCTCGGGGCTCGGGACCCTTTTCCCTTGTCGGATCACAAGAAGGGTTTTGATATAAACCTTGATGCTACCACTTACTTTGGTGAAGAACTTACAATCTCCAGTCCTAAAGAAAAAGAAATTAAACACAAAAAAAGACAAATTATATCTCACATAGTGAAAACCTTTCTGAGGCATTATACGAGAAGCAAAAATGAAAAAGAAAAAGAAAGAAAAGGACGCATCTCCTAGTGAAAACCTTTCAAAGGCACTAGAGAGAGGAGATTTGGATCTAGAAATATCGACAATCTACACAAGCCTCCAACATCATTTCAAGATAATGACACTTCTAAGTTGTTGGTAGAAGAGATGACAACCATTAACATTGGAACTGAAGACCAACCAAAATTGTTACAACTAGGTGCCAGTTTATCAGAAACTGAAATCAAAGCCTTCACAACACTTCTAACTCAAGTTTCAGGATGTATTCACTTGGTCTTATAAAGATATGCCCAGTCTTGATCCTTCTCTTGTGGTTCATCACCTTGTGGTGCACCTAGATGCTAAACTTGTCAAGTAAAAACTACGTAAAATGCATCCCAAGGTTGCATTGCTTGTTAAGGCCGAACTACAAAAATTATTGGATGCAGGCTTCATATACGGTGCATTGATTACTCAGAGTGGATATCTAATATGGTACCAATTATGAAGAAGACCCCAGAATCTGTATTTGTATAGATTTTGTGACATTAACAAGGCATGTCCTAAGGATGATTTCCCTTTGCCTAATATTGACATGATTGTCGATTCTACTGTGGGCCATGAGATGTTATCCCTTATGGATGGATTTTTGGGTATAACCAAATTCAAATTGTTGAAGAAGACCAACATAAAACAACTTTTACAACCCCATGGGGGACATTTTGTTACAAGGTCATGCCTTTTGGCCTTAAAAATGTTGGTGCAACTTATCAACGTGCCATGACTGTTATTTTCCATGACCTTCTTCATGACATAATGGAAGATTATGTCGATGATATTCTTGCTAAATCAAAGACTAGGGTGGATCATCCAGTAGTTCTTAGGTGTATATTTGAGTGGTTAAGGGAGTACAAGGTTCTCCTTAATCCAAAAAAATGTGTCTTTGGTGTCATTAGGGAAACTTCTAGGATTCATTGTCTCACGAAGAGGAATTGAAGTGGACCCTACCAAGGTCAAAGCTATAATAGATATGCCACCTCCTCAGAACCTTTGACAATTAAGGGGCCTACAAGGAAAAATATAGTCTATTCATTGCTTCATCTCCCAATTGGCAGATAAGTGCCATCATTTCAACTAGTTGCTTAAAAAGGATGTCTAGTTCAAATGGACACAAGACTGTCAAGATGCCTTTGCAAAATTGAAAGAATACTTGCATCTCCATCGGTACTCATGCCACCTATATAGGATAAGCCTATGTTTTTGTATACATCTGCAATAGAACATGCCATTGGGGCATTATTGGCACAACACAATGATAAGGGTCAGGAACAAGCTGTGTATTACTTGAGTAGAACTCTCCTTGAACATGAGACCAAGTACTCATAGGTTGAAAAGGCTTGTTTAGCAGTTGCTTATACTTTTGCAAGTTTACGACACTATCTCCTAAATCATACCACCAAGCTAATTTCATGGGTTGATCCTCTTAAGTACCTACTTTTGAGACTAGTCATAATAGGACGCATGTCTAGTTGGATTGCACTACTTAGTGAATTTGACATTGAAATTGTCAATCAAAAGGCTATCAAAGGTCAAGCATTGGCTAGATCAATTGGCCGTAGCAAACCATTACCAGGTTCACAACCACTAAATTTTGAATTTCCAGATGAAGACTTGTTGTACATAGAAGCAACACCCTTATGGACATTATTCTTTGATGGATCTTGCAATATCCATGGTTCTGGAGCAGGAATTGTCTTACGTACACCGGATGGAGACCTCATACCTAAATCTTATCATATCAACTTCCCTTGCACAAATAACATAGTAGAGTATGAAGCATTGATAGTAGGCTTAGGTTTTTTATCTCATGGTGCCTACAAGAATTGATAGTTCTTGGTGATTCTCTTCTAGTCATTAATCAAGTTAATGGAGAATATCAAGTAAAAGATGAAAATCTCTTACCTTATAAAAGAATGGTTGATAGCCTTAGAGGGTATTTCCGGATTATCAATTTTGAACAAATTCCTCATGTCATACAAAACAAAGTATGGATGCCATGGAAACTATCACTTCCCTTCTTTCATTCGACACTAATCAAACTCACAACGAGTTCCTTGTTGAACATATTTTGGTGCCCACATATGAATTAGAGTCCACCATGGTTTGTGAGATTGTTGGTCTGATCATCCCTAGTACCACGATATATACACCTTCATTCAAACTAAATCCTATCCTCCTAATTTTAATTTAGCTAATAAAAGATCCTTAGCACAACGTGCTTCGCGCTACACCCTTCTTGCTGACACCTTGTATCGAAGAGGCTATGATGGGACTCTCTTAAGATGTCTCAATCAAGGATGAAGCTAATAAAGATCATTTAGCTGAAGTACATTCAGGTATTTGTGGTGCCCATACCAGTGGAATAGTCCTTGCAAAGAATATTTTACGCATTGGATACTATTGGCCCACAATGGAGGAAGATGCATGTAACTTTGTGAAGAAATGTTAGGCTTGCCAAAAACACGGTAATCTCATTCATGCACCATCCCAAGCCTTGTAACCTATTACTTCACCTTGGCCTTTTTCAAAATGGGGACTTGATTTAATTGGAAAAATAAATCCCACATCTTCCGATGGCCACACTTTTATTATAACCACCACTAAGTATTTCACCAAGTGGGTTGAGGTTATGCCTCTTACTAACGTTATTGGGTGTAATATTTCTAAATTCATCTTCAACCATATTATCTGTCATTTTGGCATCCCCACTATTATTGTCACTGAAAATGGTGGTTCTTTCAAAAATAAGGATCTCAAATGCCCTAGCTAAGAAATATAATATCCACCTAAAATGGGCTACACCCTATTATCCCATATGTAAGCCATAATCCAAAATCATGGCCAAGAATGAAGCATCAAAAAGACTATCAACTCTCATCGATTTGAAAAACATATCAATAAACACGTATCTAATTGGCATACATAGTTATATCCCGCCCTCCTGGGCCTACCGCACTCGGTCTCACAGTACACCTCCCATACATGAGCTACTCCTTTTTCCCTAGTATATGGCTTTAAAGCCATATTACCGAATATTTAAGTTGACTTCCTTCACTTCATGTATCCCTCCAGAAGACATTTAATGAATTGAAAAGGCGGATTACTGGGACATTTTTTTGGAATATATTGGGTCACAAAAGAGGGTTTGAGAAGGTCCCCCAACCTTATACAACGAGCCGTGTGGACAAATTTAGCATTAAAAGAATCGCGTCAAGAAAATTAACAGAAGATTCAAAAAGAAGAGGAAGAGAAAAAGACTTTATTTGAAGCCTTGACAATGAACTAAACATCAAAACTTCTTTCTTTTCCCACTCCTTTCGCATTGATTCTTAATTTTAAGGAGAGCGAAATGTTCTATTCCCAAATTCTGCTTAGTTTTGAAATTACTTAGGAAATCAATCTTATAATGTCTTATCCATTTTAAAAAAGAGGAGGCTTTTTGATCTTTTTTAGTGGATCTTAAAGAAATCAATACAAAAGGGCTTCATTCTCCCATTCTTTGCATTTAATTTTGTTATCTTGAGGGTAATATCTTTAAATTGTGAAACCATCATTTTGTTCTTAATTTCGTTACGTTCTTTTCTTTCAAATTATTTCTTAGATTGATTTAAAAGCTTAGGATTTCTGAATCATCAAAATGGAGATGGAGTCGAAGATGGCCAGAACTTTTGTCACATATGGTGATTTTTAAAAAATGTTAGATTTCAAAGAGCAAAAAATCCGATTTAGAGTAGTTATGGAATCGATAAATCAAATTCATTCTCAGGCATTTGAAAAAATCTTTTTAAATTTTTGAAAGCTTGCCCGCATCGGGTTGAGAATTATAAATTTATCTATAGTATAGAATTTGCAATTAAGAGGACACTAATGGATCATTTTTCCCTTTCCTGAACAAAATTTTGTGAAATTGAATGATCCGATTGAAAAACTTTATTCCATTTCCAAGTTACTCATAAACGAGATCGTTGGCCATGTGGGAAAAAGGAAATCAAGGTTTCCCTTGGAGGAAATGATTTTTGACCTCCAAAAGACATCATTTCCCATCGGGGTCAGGAGGAGAGAAGCGTGTGACACCTAATCTCCCGGAGGATTGCGGAGGGAGGAGGAGGACGGGGAGAAGGAGAAAAAAGCCTCTCCCAAATGTTTAAAAGATTAAAAGACTCCCAACAACACACTTTCTTATATCGAAGATCAAAGGCTATGATGGGACTCTCTTAAGATGTCTCAAAAGGATGAAGCTAATGTGATGTTATTAAAGTACATTAAGGTATTATGGTGCCCATTCTATGAAATAGTCCTTGTAAAGAATATTTTACGCATTGGATACTACTGGCCCATAATGGAGGAAGATGCATGCAACTTTGTGAAGAAATGTGAGGCTTGCCAAAAACAGTGATTGATAATCTCATTCATGCACCATCCAAGCCTTGAAACATCACCATTTACTTCACTTGGCCTTTTCCAAAATGGGGACTTGATTTAATTGGAAAATAAAGCCCACATCTTTGATGGCCACACTTTTTGAAAAACCACCATTTGAGTAATTTCACCAAGTGGGTTGAGGATATGCCTCTTATAAAAATTACTAGGTGCAATATTTCTAAATTCATTTGGAAATTTCAACCATATTATCTTAGATATCATTTTGGCATCAATTCTATTGTCATTGTGATAATGGTGTTTTTTCAAAAATAAGGATCTCAAGGCCCTAGCTAAGAAATATAATATCCACCTAAAATGGGCTACACCCTATTATCCACAATGCAATGGCCAATCCAAAGCATCAAACAAGACTATCAAGTCTATTCTAGAAAAATACTGTCAATAAACATGGACGTAATTGGCATACGCAGTTATATCCTACCCTCTGGGCCTACCGCACTTCCTTCTGTACACCTACAAGAGCTACTCCTTTTTCCCTAGTATATGGCTCTGAAGCCATATTACCTATCGAAGTTGAGCTTTGCCTTCACTTTGTATGTATCCCTCAACATCTCATTCATGAAGAGGATTACCATGTTGCATGCCTTGCAGAGCTAGAATTACTAGACGAGAGATGGCTTCATGCACCTTAGACCATATGTAGGTATATCAGAATAGATGTGCGTTGTAATTATAATCACAAGATCAAACCTTCGATAGTTTGAAATTGGTGATTTGGTCCTAAAGGAAAATCAAAAGAACACAACAAAACCACGAGAAAAATAGGGAAAATTTGAGCCTAATTGGTTGGGTCCTTATGTTATAACTGCTAAATTTGGATCTGGTGCATACAAACTATCTACCGAGGATGGAAAAGAGTTGAAGGAGCCTATGAATGCCATTCATCTGAAGAATTTCTACTCTTGAGTCTCAAAGAGTAACCCTTGTATTGGGGGCATGTCAGTGCATCCACCTATTTTTTTCATTTCACTTTGTTTCCCGCTTGTAACTTTTCACCTCGTATGTGTCGCATGTTCTCCTTGGCAAGGTTGTCGTGCCCATTGTCTACCACCATTGTTCACCTTCCATTTAGCATGTTGGTTTTGACTTGGGAATTTCCTTTCCCTCTTCTTTGGCGTGTGGTTCAAAATTCCAAAAAAACCAAAAACATTCAAAAAAATGTCTCGAAAAAACTACAAAAACAATATAAAATTGTTCAAAATCCCAAAAAACAATATAAAATTGTTTAGAAAAATAAAAAAAAACATACAATCACCATTTCATTCACCATTTTCTTCATTGATTGTTCCCAATCATCTTTTCCAATCAATCAAGCCACTCTTTGCAATGTAACTTTGCATAGGGACATCACTTGGCTTTGGCTTTCTCTTGGGGGAAACTTGACATTTGTATATATTTTCACTTCTTTATTAGAATTTTTACATTAGTGTGTTTTTGTTCACTAGCTTGTTTGCTTGTTTAACATTTGTACATATGGAATTTTGTATTGTCTATTCTTAGCTTAGTTTCTTATGTGTGATAGTTTGAATAACTAGTACTCTGTGTATCTGGAATGCACTTATGGACCAATTACAAGAAATTTATTCACATCCTAGTTCACATATAACTTTGGTGTGGTTCTTTCCTATTCATATTGGGTTTATTTCTGTTACTTCTTTTATATATTTTTTTCATTTACATGTGTTGTGTTTTCCTCTTGGTTTATTTAAGCCATGGAATTTCTTCATTTTTGTTTGCATTTGTATTTCCAAACTTGTGAAAATCCAAAAAAAAATCAAATATTTCAAAAATCAAAAAAAAAAAAAATCACAAAAATTTGAACAAACATTCACTTCTCACAGAAATCATACAATTGGAAAACCCTTGAAGTAAATCATTCAACATCTCAATACAATCTTGATAAACATCATACTTTTATCTATTACTCTAGTGCTCAGTGCCAATCTTACAACTATCACTTTCTTCCCTTTGCATGATATGCTAACTCTGCTTGGGGCAAGTCACACAAATGTTTTTCCTTCGTGATATAACTTCACCTGGGGAAATTTCAACTTTGATCATTTGCACAACGGATTCAACAAGAGTGTCATAAGGATTCGCTTTAACTCTGCTCTTCAATTTGATCCTATTCCCATTTGGGAGCATTTTGTATCTACTTAATCATCATTGTGGCACGCATTAGGGGCATAGTTGATTGTCTTCTTTTTGAATTTGTGTTGCATTGTTGATGTTTACTTTTTGGACCACTTACAAGTAGTGTGATCACATCTTGGTTCCTTTATAACCCTTGATGTTGACACCTACTTTGTATATTGGGTTTGTTTTCCTTTTTATCTTTTCTTTGTTGTGTGTGTTTGTTTATGCATCTAGGTTAACCATCTTGATTCTTTCATAATCATGGTGACAACTCTATTGTGCAACAACAAAAATCAGGTTTCTCTAAAAATTACTCTCCAAATAACGCTCATGCTATGAACACAGTCCTTTCCCATCCTTGTTTTAATCCCTTGCTTTCTTCCTATCAAGTGGTTTTTCCACCTTGTTGCGCATCATCCATCCCCTTGAGGGGGCATTCCTCTACCATTGCTTGTTGGGGCATCCCAATGCTTCACAATTTTCACTCACCGATTTGCATGTGTCTACTATCTTTAAAGCACTATTACTTTGCAATAGCACTTTAAAGAGGGGAAAATGTAGACACCCCAAATTTACATTCATGTTTCCACTTGTTCCCAGTATTATGCTAATACACCTGTTATTCACCCATTTGTAATTAATTAATTAAATTGATTAATTAATACACATTGTACCCCTTTGGATTAATTAAATTAATCCCATGTACCCTTTGTACCCCTTTGGCTAAATTAATTATTATTTATTAATTTAAATTAATTAAGTGTGCACATCCTAGTCATCTGCCACTTGATCAAACTCCACTTAGACTCCACTTTGACTACCCTAGTTAATTGCACTTCTAGAATCCTAGAAAGGTGGGGGCAATTAAAATGCACGTACAACCACCTTTCCGGATGCAAATTTTTGTAATTAATTTCATTATTATCCCCCAACACTATTCTGAATCGCCATAATGTTATTTTTAGCATGTTCATTTATCCATGTAACCAATTCCAACTACCTATTTCTATAAATTACAAGCTTACCTTCCTTCCAATCCTCTTGAATTTGAAGCACAAAAACTTTGTTGAAGCGTATGTCTCGTAGAATTTTCCTTCAAAGCTTGGAGAGCGATCAAGAGCACCCACAAAACACTTCTAAAATTATTTTGCAAGGTCCTCCTTACGCAGTGTGTATCTAGAAGATTACAATTGTTCTTTGACTGCGATATGAATATCAAATATGTAATTAATTAACTACTTATTAGTTAATTAAGCCTTTTTAATCTCATATCTAATCAATAAACCTCCTTATTGGTTAAAATCCCCTTTCAAATAAATCCACCTAGAATTCACCAATCTACAAGCCCGGGTGCATTGGCACATCACTCACCTATATACTGAGCACTCACCCGAAGAGCGCAAAGGTACCATGACCCTCTTTATGGTTGTTGTATGATGTTAGCATGGTGAAGAGTTAAAGCATTCAGATCTATGACTAATATATCATTCTATAGTGCATGTTCAGATCTAGATCTAGAGAATAACATACTTAAAAGATAACCATGATGAAATCAAGCATGTAATATTGAACTATAACCATGATAACACCTTGATTCAATCCATAATCTCCATTATATTAAATTCAGTAATACATGAAGCTTCCTTACAATAACAGTAGTATACGCTCATGCGCATATCAAATTTTGTAGCATAATCTCACTATAACACAGTTCTCACACTCTCTCACTTCGCATTTACACAATTCACTACATATTTATAAGGTTGGGGACTTGCCATTCACCGCTTATCTAATCCCAAAATAGGTCGCATGCTATTATTAGCCACGTGCCATTATAAAAATAGCCACACATGCAAGTGCACTAACAATAAACTACTTTTAGTTAACTGCTAGTAGTAGACCTATTCTCAGTAAGTATCCATGCAAAGTGCTTCGTAATTGATCCTCCAAAAACAGCCAATGCGTGTCACGTAATTCTTTGACCGGTTTGCATGTTTGGCATGCTATCTCCAAAAATAGCTCATCATCGTGAAAACGGATAAATCCTAAACTTGTTTATGTTCTACGCGCGTGATTCCTTCCCAATACTTTCGCGCCTTTGAATGTGCTCTACTCTCTTGCACGAACCTTCTATATTTCCTTTGCTAAGTTCTAGATTTTGACTGACCAACACAAATCCTCTAAATTCTACCTATTTCCTTCTAAATAATATCCAAATAGCTTCTTAAGCATTTATTGGCCTATTAATTAATCTTAGTTGATTAATTAAATCCTCTCCAACTCCCATCAGTTGTTAATAACTAGTTAATTCCTTCTACTCATGCTTATCCCTTTCTAATTCTACTTTATCTTTGCCCCACATTCTCTAGGTTTTCAACTTCTCCCAAAATGGAAATCTATATAAAGAACCTAGTACTTTATTTCCAAACTTAAACCTTTATGATATATGCACATGATAAGAGAATTTCTACTTTGAAAATCTTATTGATCTAGCATCCATTCCCTCTACTTGCAAAGAGTAGTAAAGGAAGAACCAAAATGGTCATTAAGCCATATTGGTGAGATCATTTCCTCTTCATGGAGATAGCCTTCCTTTGATTGCTCGTAATCACGATCGGTTCACCTATAAGAGAAAATACAATTTAGAAATCCCATCAAAAATAATAAGGGATGGCTTAGTGTTTCAAGTTTAATTTGGATGCATTGATTAGCTTTTTCCTTACATAGCTTTATCATGATGTTTTTGTTGAATTATCTTAGTTATAGGAACTACTTGGTGTTAGTTTCTAGTTGTTAACTTAGCCTACTTTTACATGCATACATATGGCACGCCGTGGGACACTCCTTTGTCTCATGCATATTTCTCAAGTTTTTGTAGTTAAGTTTCATTTTTGCTTACTAACCTCTTTTTGCACATGTTGATCTAACTTGTATTTATTAACATGTTTTTTTGAGTTTGCATGTGTTGAGTGTTCCTTGTAGGTGTGAAGGAGGTAAAGTGCTGCCAAAATTGAAGCTTATCAGTAAAAATTTGATCTTTTTAGATATTTTTGGTCATTTTTCTCGTGTTTTTGAAGAGACATAGGATCCCTGCACTAGCGTTGACCCTTTATGCATCTATAGCTCTCATGTGCTACGTTGACCCTATGTGCACTACCCATTGACCCTTTGTGCATTTGTATTGTTGTCTGTGTGCTAGCGTTTCCTATATGTGCTTTGGTGTAGCTCATATCTACACTATCATTCTCGGGAAATGCATTGTTGTTTGCATGTATTTTTTACCTCTGCAGAAATGTGTTTATGTTGACTATATTTGCGCTAGTGTAGCCCTTATGTGCACTTTCAATTTTGGGAATGCGCTACTATTGAACTATTTTCCTTATTTCTATGAAAGTTCACAATCGTTAACCTCATGTGCTATCATTCACCCTCTGTGTGTTGGCATTGATCCTATGTGTGCTATTGTTTACCTTGTGCATTAGCGTTACCCCTATGTGTGCTAGTGTTGATCCTCTATGCGCTAGCATTTTGTGTGAATTCTTGGGCTCGGATTTCAAAATCTTAATAATTTGATTTTTGGATGTTTACTATTGTTTTACGGGGTTTTTAACTTCTATTTTACATGTTTTACTTTTGAAATCATTTTCTAACACATTTAAATGCTTTGATGAATGTTGTATTTCCATTTTTCTTAAGTTAGATCAAAGTTTGTGTATGTTCTTATCTTGCGCTCTTGGGCAATCTTGAGAACCAAAAGAAACTTTGATCTTCATTTTTCTAACATTGGGATTAAATTAGAAATTTCATCATTTATATTGTTTAAGGGAATGAATATTTTATAAAGCATTTTAATGGTCATTTGATTTAAGTTTTCCATTTCTATTTAGTTGGATCAAATGTTGTGTATGCTCTTCTCTTGTGTCTTTTGATGATCTTGAGAATCAAAAACAACCTTGATCCTATTTCAAAACATTGTGGGTTTCATGGAAAACTACTAAACATTTGAGTGCAAAACCATATGTTTTTCAAAGAATCAAATACTAGTGACAATGTGTTACAAGTTATTAATGGTGTGTTAAACCACATTTTCAATCAAAGATAAAAAAACACACCACTTTATTCAAAACATTATATTTGTAGGTTTGGATAAGTGTTAAAACTTATCTGCTTTAAATTGTGAGAAGTATCTTGGCATAAGCCATAGAACTCATTATGAGGATTTCCACATGAACCCCAAAGTAGTCAACACCTTGAGGGAACTGGTTGATGAAATGGTAAGTGCCCCACTACCTACTTGATTAGAACAAAAAACCATGAGGAATGCTTCAAGAGGCCTCCTTCATTAATTTGACTTTGGGGTAGTGGTCCTTTGTCTAGGAGTTATCTAGAGAAGTGTATATCTCTTAGACAAGTATTGGCGAGTGTTGAGAACAAAATCCTAGGTAGCCATTTGGCATTGGGGCCAACTTTGCTTTATCCAATCATGTTTTAAAGAGCCTTCACAAAGCAAAAATTCTTTGGAGTCAAAACCTTATTATTTGAACAAGGGGACAATTCATTGAATTTTGCATTGTGTGTTATTCATCACGAAACTTACAACGCAAAACTTTGTCCTAGTTTCTACCTTGTTATAAAACAAGGTGAAACTCTGCCAAAGTTACGCCACATATTTTTCATCACCACTTGTATTATCTCCCTTGTTTTCTTGTTGACATTTTTGGTCAAAATAAAGCAACATGAAGTGCTATCAAAATTGTGTCCACCACTTTTGCACCCACTTACATCCTTCCTTATTGTGATTTGCGATTGTAAGCGTTGAAAGTGTGTTAGTACATCTTCATGTTTTGGTAGCCTTGTCTTGACACCCATATTGAGACGTCTCATTGTATTTATGTTATCATATCTTGATTTCCCTTTGCGTCATTATGTTGCTCGCATTATATCAATACATTTTTTATACTTACATCTTGTTTTCTTAAACTTGATATAAGTGTCCAAATTGTATTGTTATGTTGCTCGCATTGTGTTGACTCCTTGTTATACTTAGACCTTATTTTTGTTCAAACATTGCCTTGAGTTTTGGAAGGTGTTGTAGTTACGCTACTCACATTGTGTCAATCCCTTTTTATACTAACATCTTTTTTTTCCTAAAAACTTGATTAAAGTATCCAAATTGTATTGTTGCACTACTCGCATTTGTAACCTCCATTTTCAGAACTTGGACCTTGTTTGTATTAAAAATCGTTTAAGTATACCTTGTATTTTTAAAATCACCTCAACCCCTTTTTAATATTTAAATCTTGTTTGTCCAAAAATTGATTTAAATATTGAAATTGTGTTGTCATCTTGAACAAAACAATCTTTGACACAATTTTGACATAGGGAGTAGGTTCTTTTGCAATTGATCCCTTGTTCGAAACTAACTTGATTTTCCTTAGTGACCTTTCATCATACATTTTGATCTCCTTGGAAAATTCATTTGACATTTACTGATTGTTACATTGTTTGACTATTTTTCCTTGATTCTTTGACATTCTTTGACATTTGCATATGTCATGTTGGTTGATTTTTCCTAGGTTCATTGTAGTACTTGTACACATTTATCAAACCCTAACAAAACTTTTCCTGTCATGCCTCCTATTACAAGAATGGGACATATAATATTAGGATCAAATCCTTTCATCAGTACAAACTTGGGCCAATTATTTGAAGAAGAAAACTTGGTTGACCATAGTGGATATGAGGAGACATCTCTTCATGATACCTTTGAGTTTGACCCTGCACACATGGATAACTTTCTCTTCCATAATAGAAATCAAGTTTTAGTGTGATTTGTAGAGTTAGGGGCCAAAGTGTCACAATAATTTTATCCTATTGTCCTCACAAACATGATTCACAGAGAAGAAGAAGTAGAGCATGCCCTTCGATATGTGGATGACATATTAAATCTAGGACATGATTCCAATTCTGGTCCATGAAATAACAATGAAGAAGAGGCACCTCTTACAAACACAAGTGGTAATCACTTACCACTCCTTCAAATTAATTGTGAATCTAGAGTGGAGAACCACGTGAAACTCAAGAAGAACCCCAAAACAATGAGGTCATTGTTCAACAACAATTACAAGCCCTTAGTCATCAATTGGCTAGTTTAGCTTGCGATTCCATAGAGACACTTGGTAGGGTTACGTGTAATGAGAAACCTAAGGTCACATATAATGTGATGAGATTTTTACCAATTAATAATCCTAATATTAATTAGATATTGTACCATGTAAAACCATACTATTGCATATTAAACCAAACCAAATAGTTACGGGATTAAATACATATGTCTCTAGAGGGGTGTGAGGACTATGTGTGACTCAAGTAACTCCTATGTGATACCCAAGATTCAACACCTCAAGCTATGGCCATATTATCAAGAGGAAATATGTAACATATAATCTTCTTTCCCTGGTAAGGAACCATCTTGGGTTATACTTTACGTACCCCAACTAGGACACCCTAGAGTGTCGAGCTCTCCAATGCCCACCAGTTGCCTTCACTCAAAATCATATGAAAAATTACTTGAGCACACATTTCTATATCTTATGGATATATTAAATCCCCACCCACCATCAGTTTAAATAACTTTCACTGGGTAGGTTTTCCAACCAACACACCTTTTAACAACAAAAACTTACAATCAATTATATACACTCGAAATGGGTCCATAAAATAAATTTTAATCCCTCCTTTAAAAGGAGTTCAAATTCTTTTAACTCTTATTATTCCTCTTTATTTTAAAGGGGTTTTTATGTACATGTGATTAGCCTTATTTTAAAGGGCTCTTCTTTTATATATTATTTAATTCTTTAATTATTTTATTTCTTAATTAAATAATATTCAATCTTTGTAAAATAATTTTAGGTATTTTCTCTCGATTTAATAACTTTAGAATACATAATAATTAATTTATTTCATTTTGATTAATCACTAACTTCTAGAACTTAATATTTTCTCAATGGGGAATTTGTCACATAACATTTCTCCCTCCTAAATCAGTTGCTGACCTCGGTAGCTTTATTTTTCTCTTTTTAATTCTTTTATTTTTCTATTTAAATTAAATTATCAAAACCTTCCTTATATTAATACAAAACAAAACTTTTGAAATTTTTCAATATTTGTTTAATTCTCTTTCTTATTATTTTTACATTTTAACAATTAACATTTAATCCCTACCTTCCTATTTACTCTAATCACATGTTTATTAAAAAAACATCTTGATTTTTACTTATACTTTCACCTATAAATGTTTCATACCTTTCAATCATGTAATTAATAAGATAACTTTTTAAACATCAACATAAAAAAATATATTCCCTTCTCGTTTTCATCATCCTTATACCTTTCCAATTTTCTTTAATAAGACAAGTTTAATGTAGGAAATTCATGGTTTTGCAGAGTTAGAACAAATTTTAGATTTATTTATTTTTCTTAGTTTATAATTTATTTGTTTATGATGTGCTTTAGAATGTATAAACATCCAATTATATTTAATTAATGCATACGGAAATATTTTGCTTATCGGTTAGTTATGTGAGAACCCTAGCTTTAAAAATAAATTGTTCATAAGTTCACACCATATCCTTATTTTTATTGCTTTCTGGAAAATATATTTTCACTTACAAATGTCATTAGTAACTAACAAATACACACATTTTAATCACATACAATTTACAAATAATAATCTATTTTATATATATATATATATATATATATATATATATATTATATATAAAGAAGACTAATAGATTTATACATGGATTTTAATATTCTTAACTTTGAAGAAAGAGAAATTTATGTGGCTTTTTATAAGTGATATATGTTAAGTAAAATAAGATTTTCATAATTAGTAAAGATCCTCCTATTTTAATTGACTACATGTGCATGGTATTTTAACACTGGGCACATAAACAATAAAGGGCGTCGTGATTCCATCACATTTAAATGCAACGGGCTGCGACGGACGTGAAGATCACTGGGATAAATGGAGGGGGTAAAGTGTTTGGTGTGGGGAGAGAAAAGGTCATCGATTAGTGTAGCTCAAGGCGGACACGCGTCGGAATGGATGTTGGACGGATGGCAAAGATTTAAGAGCGAGAGAGGGGAACGTGGCGTCGATTTGTCACCCTCTCATAAATATGCATATGGTCGACCTCAAGGCCTTAGAATCAATGTAATTGAACAAAGTTTCGGGTCCAAATGAGGTCAACATAGTGAATGGATAACATCGTTGAGGTAGAGCTCGACACATGGCGGAGTTATGGGTTGACACATGGCGGAGGATCAAACATTGATCGAGGGGACACGCTTCGTGATTTGTCACATTTCTATGTTATCGATTGCGATGGATGTGAAATTGCCAAGATAAATTGAGGAGGATAAAGTACATCAGGTCCGTATGGGATCAATAAATGAGTAAGAAAAAAATCACTTGAAATATTATAGAGGCATAAACAGTTCACTGTCAATGTTCAAATTATGAGTAAAAGATTTATAATACCAAAAACCACAACGGAATCAAGTAAAGGCGGATGGAATAGCAAGTTTTATTCACAATGTGACTAGTCCCTACCTAAGTGTTTGTTAAATTGTTTAGAACTATTGCATAGACCATTTGAAATAAAAATAGTTGATTGTGATTGGTTGAAAAAAATTGAGTAATAGGAAAGTGGATCCTATAGTTACCCTGTGGGTAAATAAGATTGAAATAATTTATTTATTTTGTATTGTTTTTCAAATGTAAAGGGCTGAAGTAAATTTGTGGGGTAAAGTCAATTAACATCCAAGGTCTCCCCCACCCCCTTTCGCTTTCAAAAATTGAATTTCGATGGAGCCTCTAAGGATAATCAGAAAATCGGGATCGAGTGTTTAATTAGGGATGATTGTGGTAGTTTGGTGTTGGCGGGGTCTTTTCCCTTGAATCCGGGATCAAGAAATGAAGCTGAGGCTCAAGCTCTTCTTGAAGGTGTTAAAATGGCGGTTAACTTGGGATGTGATGCTTTAGAAATCGAAGGTGATTCTCAGGTTATTATCAATGTCGTTCTTAAAGGAAATTCCATGTCTTGGAAGTTAGATAATTTCCTTTGTAATATTCTTTATTGGTTATCTAAAATTCCTAAGTGGTCTATTAAACATATTTTTAGAGAGGCTAATGGGGTAGTGGATTTTTAGCCAATCAAGCCATCATTAGAATTGATGGACCACTTATTTCCGAGTTGGCTCACACGTGGGAAGGCCTTCCAGCTCTCATTTCTCACGATGCGAGGCAGGACGCCATTAATTAGCATGTGAACTATAATTCCTTTCATTCTTCTTAGCGGTGAGGTTTGGTGTTGGTATTTTCGGGTTGCAAGATGGTGAATCCCCCTCTTCCATTCATTTTCTTGCAGGGTGCCAGGAGGGAGATGGATTTCGTAGGTGGTATTTCCAAAGCTTGCCTTTGAATTATTTTCGGGTAGATGAGGATACGGTCTGTGATGCTATTTCAAGAGTGTTGGGTGAGGAATATTTGGGGGATTCGCAGAGAGCTCGTGTGAATTCTGAAGTAGCATCATGGTTTGTGTCTAGGATTCTGTTGGTTTGTCAGAACGTGGAGGAGGTGAGGGTTATTGCCTTGTTCTATTTGAAAGAGCAACATAGGGTTAATCTGGTTGAAGCCCTAGCTGAATTTGGTCAAGGATTCCTCTTGGTGGCGATTCATGAAGGGATAGAGCTTGCATAGGCTAGATTAGTCATTACATAATTGTATGCGCTTGTAATTTGGTCTTGTTGTGTTTTGTGACATCAGTCCACTCAGTGGAAGCGACGAGGTTTGGCAAGGAGTCTCATGCGGAGTGGTTGGATCTTCCAGCTCTTTCGGCCCCAATGGCTCCACCTCCTGTCAGGGTGGTGAACCTTTACAAGTGCTTGATTCTACTTTTGCCTTCTTGTTGCGATCTGCGAAAGTTGGAGTGTCTCTTGGCAATTGTATGGAGACAGGTGGGGAGAAACCCCGATGGTTTGGTATAGTTTCATGGTTCAATCTCATTTTTAATTTCGGGTCGTTTGAGCCGTTATGGATTTGTTTTGTTGGTTGAGCGTATACTCTTTTTGTAATTTTGTAGTTTGTGGGTATGTGTTTTCTTTGAAAATCTTCTGGAAATTGTAGGGTGGGATCTTGCAATCCCAGGTTCTAAGCTCTGTAAAAAAGCATTCAAAAATATTTAAAAAAAAACATCCAAGGTCTCAGGAAGGAGATAGTGCTCACGAAATAGGAAAAAAATTCAATAATAGGAAAGAGGATCCTATATAACAAGATTGAAATTATTTATTTATTTTGTATTGTTTTTCAAATGTAAAGGGTGAAGTAAATTTGTGGGGTAAAGTCAATTAACATCCAAGGTCTCCCAGAAGGAGACAATGCTCCACAGAAATAGGTTTTTGAATTTTCTCATTTTGATGTATGGGAATAAGGAGAATAAGGAGAAAAATCTATCAACCAATCACATACATGAAAATTAGTATTTGTAAATGAAGAAAATTATATATTTTTAAAAACTATTGCATAGACCATATGAAATAAAAATAGTTGATTGTGATTGGTTGAAAAAAAGAGTAATAGGAAAGTGGATCCTATAGTTACCCTACCTTGGCAGGGACTAATAAACATGACAGTAATGGTCTTTGACCAAAATAAAAAATATAAAGTGGCTTTAATGTTTTAAATGGGCAAAAATGGTTAGGGTTTAGGTAACATATTAAAGATAAGTTTATAAGGTAAGTTTAATTTTAATACCTAGGTCGTATGAGTATAAAGTATAAATAGATTTATTAAACCACATAAGAAAGTGGTTACGAATATAGTTAGGTTTTATTATATAGTTTTTAATATATTATTTTGTCTATAGGATTAACCTTTAGTTTATAGTTTTAAAATATTAGTTTTATTATCTTATACTATAAAATAGATGAAATCTTTCTTATTTAAAGGAGTACGGGGACATAGAAAATTGTATTTTCAAATAAAATAGATGAAATATTTATAACATAATATCGGGGCACAAGAATAAGGCTTGAGCCAATAGGAAAAATTAATTTGCTATTCTCATGGAGTGTTTTCTCCTTGTAGGAGACCTTAGGTAAATTGAATTTACGGTCTTTTCATGCGGTGAGACAAAACAATTAAATATAAATGTAAGTCTAATGTGAAAAGTATTAAAAAAAATCGTAATGTTTAGAGAAGTAAAATTATTATTATTATTATTTTTTATATTTTAAATATATAATCATTTAATATTGAATTCTCTATTAAAAATTCTAGAGTTTTTTTAATAAGTTTGATATTTATTTATTTACATTATTTATACAATTATTTAACCCATGTCACAAGCCTTATAGGATTAATGGCTCTGATACAAAAATGTGATGGTACTTTTACCAATTAATAATCCTAATATTAATTAATAATTGTACCATATAAAACCATACTATTACATATAAACCCAAACCAAATAGTTACATGATTAAATATACATGTCTCTAGAGGGTGTGAGGATTGTGTGTGACTCAAGTAACTTCTAGGTGAAACCGAGATTCACCGCCTCAACCTATGGCCACATTATCAAGAGAAATATGTAACAAATAATCTTCTTGCCATGGTCAGGAACCATCTTGGGTTATACACAACATACCCCAGTTAGGACACCCTAGAGTGTCCCTCTCCAATGCCCACCACTTGCCTTCACTCGAAATCATATAGAAAATTACTTAAGCACACATTTCCATATCCTATAGATATATTAAATCCCCACTCACCACTAGTTTAAATAACTTTCACGGGTAGGATTTCCAACCAACACACCTTTTAATAACAATAGTTTACAATCAATTACATATACCCCTAATGGGTCCATAAAATAAATTTTAATCTCTCCTTTAAAAAGAGTTTGAGAAAATTCTTGTAACTCTTATTATTCCTCCTTATTTTAAAGGGTTTTTTTGTACATGTGATTCCACCCTATTTTAAAGGGGTCTTATTTTATATATTTCTTTAACATTTAATTCTTTAATTATTTTCTTTCTTAATTAAATTATATTCAATCTGTTTAATATAACTTTAGGTATTTTTCTTAAAAAAATACCAATTTGAAGAATTGTGCCCATATCCTTTTGATCGGGTGATGTTACGAACAAGGTGACTTCCCTAAATTTGACAAATATAGGGGTAAAGGTGATCTGTGTGATCATGTCAAAGAATTCTTCATGGCTTGCCAAGAAGTTGCATATAGTGACAATTACCTTATTCACTTATTCCCATGAGTCTTGGGGCCAAGCACTTGAATGGTTTCTCCATATACCCAAAGGGTCTATCTTCACATTCGTTGAATTGGTGAAAAGTTTGTGCGCCACTTTTCATTCAATATGGAAAGTGACATCACCATGTTAGACTTATTTTGTCATAATGAACAAAGTTGTTGGTTTCTTCAATGATGGTGAGGGTTAGCTAGTCACTTCCCTTGCTCCATTCTAGAGAAACAACTTGTTAGTATCTTTGTGCCAAACTTACATCCTGAAATTGCCTTTCACTTACAAATGCATTGTGTGAGCACTTTCAAGAAGTCATAGAGAAAGGAAGCTAGATCAAGAAGGATTTATTAGCTAAAGGGACTTTAAAACCCTTTCAAAGAGATAACCACAAGTCCAAACATAAACAAACCTAAATTCTTCAACAAGAACAAAAAATGTTGTAGGTGATGGAATCACAGATTCAAAAATGTGTGCAAGCAGTTCAGAATAGTACTCCTTTGAAACTTTCAAAGGACTAGTTGTACACCTGAAATTAAATGTTGAGTGTTCACTCCTCTTATAGATTCCTTTTCATCAATCTTGAAACAATTAGATGTAGTGAACATGGTTAAGTTCCCTAACACTACACCCTTTGCAGATGATGCACCAAAACCATCATGGTATAAAGACCATGAATATTGTGAATATCATCATGTTAAAGGCCATACCATAGATAAATGTTTGAAGTTGAAACACTTCATTCAAGACCTCATAGATAGCAAGAGATGTTGAAATGGATTCACCTGAACCCAATAAAACTTCTAACCAACAATTGGGAATTTATAAAGATCCATTCCCAAAACATAAACAGGTGGAGAAAAATTTAGATCAAGGTCATTCATCCAGAATAAAAATGCCAATCATGTTGCTCCAAAAATTTCATTATTTTGATTCCCTCATTGGTTGTGTTCATCCTTCTAGTGAGCATGTGAATACCATTAAGATCAAGACATGAGAGTGTGTTGTGGTAACACGATGTGCTCATCTTGTTATTCAAAACCTCCTCTACCTACCCCTCGGATAGTCATTATGATCTCCTCGAACAACTTGAGAAGACTACTGCTAAGATTTCCATCTTGGATCTTCTTAAGATATCCAAATGTTCATAAGGAAATCCTTTAAAACACTTTGAGGTCGTCAAGAGTTTTCAACATATATTGATCCTCTCAACGTGCTTCCAAGCCTGGTCACATGTAGCTTCTCCTTTGAACATATTACCTTTAGCCAACATGAGATTCCAATGGATGATCATATGCACAATCTACCCTTGTACATTGAAGTGATTTGTTACTTGTAAAAATAAAAAAGGGTGCTTGTGGACAATGGATTTGGCTTGAACATTTGTACTTTGAAGCTCATCAGACAGTTGGGATGCACTGACATAGAATTGGAGCCTAATGTAATCACCATTAAGGCTTATGATAATGCGAGAGCGACATATCAGGTGGAAAAATAAATTTTCCTATGGAAGTTGGGCCTACTATTATTCATGATACTGGTTCCATGTCTTGGACTTGGAACTACCCTACAATATGCTCCTCGGTCACCCATGGATTCATGTCATGCAGGTCGTGCCCTCAACTTTCCATCAATGTATCAAAATTATACCATGAAGGAAAAAACTTACCATTTTTGGGGACCCCAACCCTTTGCACATTACAGAGCATTATTGGGTTATTTCCCCACTACATATGAATGTCCTTCAACTGAAATAGTTGTTCAAGATTCAATCGAGGCTCTCGCCTCCCGTGTTGATCTAGATACATTGTGCTCTTGTGATAATGGTGCTTCTACATCTATATCTCCCTTTACTTCATGGGAGATGAAGGTCCTTTCTACTAGGCTATAGAAGAATACAACCTCTAATAGGCCCTCCTAATTTCCAATCTCCCCTATCACCCAAGACATGTGGTAGGCCCTAGTTATAAACCTCAACGGTCCTTGGGAACATTGTAATATTGACACTTTCCTTCTGGTGGCCTTTTGGCAGATGAGAAAATGTTTGACACTTCTACATCCCAAGTCTCCTGATGATGTGATGGCTTCATGTTATCAAGCTCCTAAATATGTCATCCCTAATAAGATGATGTATGTCATGGGTTACCAAGGATATGGATGTGGCGTAGATGAAGGGTGTGTGGGAACCTCTTCGACACCACATAAAAGATGGAAAATATGGTATTGGTATTCGACCATATGGGTCCCATCCTCCGAAGAGTTGAAGCCACCTCTTTGAATGTGATGATAGTTCTTCTGGTTATGATAGTGAAACAAAGTCCTATGTAGTCTTATATGAAGACCTTGCCTCCATGAACTTATTTCTGACATGGCTATTTTTACCTTATCCCCTTCCACTCCCTGAATTGAATCTTTTCACCCATCCCTTGTAAACTGGGACCAAAAACAACACATACTAATTGATTTCTTTGAGAATGATGAAGAAATTGGTGAATTTATGGGTCTACGTGATGACATTCCTATTGGTGACCACAAAAAGGGCTTCTCTATCAACCTTGATGCATACGCATATTTTGGGGAGGAGGATGAGTTTATGTGGTCAAAAAAAAAAAAAAAAAATGAGGGAAAATATCTTCCAAAAATCCTTGACAAAAGAAGAAATCCAAGTCCCATAGTGAAAACCTCTTTGAGGCACTTATCGAAAAACAAATTGAAAAATAAAGGATATAAAAAGTGACCAGTCTAAGGGTGAAAATATCATTGAGACAGCCCTTAGAGGAAGATCTCAATCTCCCCCCTGATCCTATGTGTATGGAAGATGAATCCAAATTTCTTGTGGAGGAGACTATTGATGTTAACATTGGAACAAAAGATGAAGCCTAAAATGGTTAAGTTGGGAGCTTCTCTCTCAGTGCAAGAAAAAAAACTTTTTTCATGCTTCTTTGGGAATTCTTCAGATATATTTACTTGGTCTATGTGGACATGTAAGCTTGGATCCTTCTTTAGTAGTGCATAACTTAGTTTTGCATGAATCAACAAAGTTGATTAAGAAAAAAATTCATAAGATGCATCCTCGTGTAGCTCTTTTGGTCAAAGAAGAGCTTGAAAAATTATTGGCAAGTAGGATTCATCGGCCTATTGACTACTCAGAATGGATTTCTAACATAGTGCTTGTTAAAAAAAACCTATTGGTATCAAAATTTTATATGGATTTTAGGGACATCAACAAAGCATGTCAAAAGATGACTTTCCTCTTCCAAACATTGACATGATTTTCGATTCAACTATAGGCTATGAAATGTTATCCTCATGGATGGATTTTTAGGATAATCAAATAAAAATTGTAGAAGAGGACCAACATAAAATTACTTTCACTACCCCTTGGGGTACATTTCTATTACCAAGTCATGCCTTTTGGCCTCAAGAATGCAGGCACAACTTATCAAAGAGCCATGATTGTCATCTTCCATGACATGTTGAATGATATTATGGAAGACTATGTTGATGATATCTTGGGAAAGTCAAGACTAGAGAAGAACATCTAGAAATCCTATGATGTATCTTTCAATGTCTAAGAGATTATAAGGTTAGACTCAACCCAAAGAAGTGTGTCTTTGGTGTGCTTTTAGGGAAAGCTACTAGGATTCATTGTTTCTAGAAGAGGAATTGAAGTGGTGGACCAAAAAAGGTCACGACTATTACAGAAATGCCTCCTCCCAAGAACCTCAATAGCTACGTAGTTTACAAGGTAAAATCCAAGCTATCCATAGATTCATTTCCCAACTTGTAGATAAATTCCATTCATTCACTCATCTTCTCAAGAAAGATGTTGATTTTCATTGGGGTCTGAATGCCAACAAGTGTTTTCCTTACTCAAGGAGTATTTGGCTAACCCACCTATTCTTATGCCACCTACCCTAGGAAAACCCTTGTTGTTATATATATCAACTACTCAATTTCTATCTGCACACTTCTAGCTCAATATGATCTGAATAAAAAAGAGAAATCCATCTATTACCTTAGTCATACTTTGATCTCTTATGAGCTCAACTATCCACAAATTGAAAAATCTTTCTTGGTTGTTTTTTTTTGCTTTCAAAACTTCATCACTATCTTTTGAATAAAAAAACCAAGCTTATATCTAGAGTTGACCCACTCAAGTACCTATTATCTAAACCCACACTTACTGGGAGGATGGCCAATTGGATCATCTTGCTTAGTGAATTTGATATTGAGTATGTCAACAAAAATTAGTCAAAGGACAAGTTCTCATGGATCAACTAGTTGAAGCCCTTTTCTAGGAACTGAACCATTGAGTTTGGATCTTCCAAGATGCTTTTATGTTATATATTGAGGAATCTATCACATGGAAAATATACTTTGATGGATCATTTACCTTTAATGGATTAGGAGAAGGAGTTGTTCTTATCACTCCTATAGGTGATTTGATTCCTCGGATTTCAGACTTGGTTTCCCATGCACCAATAATATAGTTGAGTATGAAGCCCTCATTATAGGATTGAAAATTTTATACGATGGGATATCAGACAAGTCAATGTTATAGGTGACTCCCAATTGATCATTAAACAAGTGAATGATGAGTATAAGGTCAAGGATGAGAAGCTCATCCCTTACAAAAAAATGGTAGATACTTTAAAATAATTCTTTGTGTAAATCACCTTTCAATAGATACCAAGAGGACATAACCATTGGTGGATGTCATGGCTACAATTGGATCTTTTTACTATGTATTCCACTAGAAACAATGACATGCCATTATTTGTGGAACATTTGATGGTACTACATATGACATGCCAAAATATTTCTTGGTATGTGAAGTTGTTGGTCCCCTTTCCCCTGGTACCTTGATATATTTAATTACTTACATGATGGAACCTTTCCTCCCAACATTACCCATTTGAAAAATGTAACCTCATCCAATGCATAGCCCATTATACCCTACTTGGGGCACTCTCTATCATTGAGGCTATGATGGGAATTTGTTACGTTGTCTTAACTCAGAAGAGTCCATCTTAGTGTCAAAGAGGTGCATGAAGGCATCTGTGGGGCCCATACAAGTGGAATGGTTCTTGCCAAGAAGTTATTGAGAGTAGGCTATTACTTGGCCTACTATGGAAACTGATTGTTGTCAGTATGTGAAAAATCTTGCTATGTCAAAAATATGGCAACCTAATACATGCTCCATCATAATATTTGCAACCCATCATGACACCATGGCCATTTTCAAAATGGGGACTTGATCTCATAGGGAAGCTCACACCAACTTCCTCTAATGGCCACAATCACATTATAACTACCACCGAGTATTTTAAAAAATGGGTAGAGGTTGTTCCTCTTACTTATGTCATCGGTGCATAGATTTCCAAATTTATCATGAATCACATCATTTTCATTACGAATTCCCTCTGCCATTATATCTATGACAATGGTAAATATTTCAAGAATAAACAAGTGAAGGCATTGTGCCAACACTTCCAAATCCACCAAAAATGGTCAACCCCTATTACCCTCAAGGTAATGGATAGGAAGCCTCGAACAAGACTCTTGTTTGTATCATGGAGAAGATGGTTAATAAAATTTGTAATTGGCACCTTCAAATCCATCCTACCCTGGGATTATAGAACATCCATCACACACCTACTATGGTGTGAAACTCCATATTCCCTTTTTTTGGCACTAAGAGGCCATTTTACCCCTTGAGATCGAGCTTCCTTCTTTGTAAATATCCTTGAGAGATTATCTAGATAAAGAGGAAGACTATAGAGTGGCTAGGCTTACAAGAGATGGAACTACTAGATGAAAAGTGCCTCCACACACTAGATCACCTTAAAGTGTATCAGAACTGAGTGTGTAGAGCTATACAAAAAATGCATCATACCTCGTGAATTTGAGGTAGGAGACCTTGTTTTAAAGAGAATCAGTTCAACACTACAAAAGAGTGAGAGAAGAAAGGAAAGTTTGAACCTAACTAGTTAGGGCCATATGTTGTGGTGGCTAAATTTGGTTCAGGTGCTTATAAAGCTTGCCTATCTGATGGTGATGAACTTTGGAACCCATGAATGCCATGCATCTCAAGAATTTCTATGCCTAAGCATGAGACCTATCAAAAAAAAAAAAAGTAAAAAAAAAAAAAAAAAACAAAAAAGTAAAGAGAAATAAATTCATCCAAATGTGAAAACCATGCAATTGTGGCACTTTGGACAAGTCCTTTGGTGAAAACCAGTTTTTAGTGCCATAGGAGGGTTTGTTGTTCACAAGCATCTCACACTGGGGCATGATCACTTTATCCTAAGCTAGTTTTTTTTCACCTATGTCTGAGATATCCTTTTGAGCCTATCCTTCGTGGCCTTGATCTGGTTGATCCTACTCTTGTATATATGTGAGAGTTTTCCCTTGTACATTCCCATCTATCATTGGGGTCATCTTTGCATCTTCACTTTCTTGTACATATGCATGGATTTTTCCCTTGTACATTCCCATCTATCGTTGGGGGCATCCATGTGTCTTCATTTTTTTATCTTTACATTTTTTGAAAAACTTTTTAGAAAATACCAAAAACATTCAAATAGGTTTACCAAAACAACCCAAAAACAATATAACATTGTCTCAAAAAACAAAAAAAAAAAAAAAATTTTAAAAATGTTTCAAAAAAAAAAAAGTAGTATTTTCTTTTACTTTTTTTTTTGTTTTTTATACATAGTTTTGTTTTCTTGTTTGTACATATAGTGTGTTTTCTTACATGATTTTTAGATTAGTTATATTTTTTTACTTTGATTAGATTATTATTCTTTTTCTTTTTTTCATTAGATTCAACTATTGTTGTTGTGATATAGACCAATTATAGCTTGAGTTATTAGCATCTTAGTTCATTTATAACTTTGGTGTGAGTTAATTCATGCTTGTTCATATTGGGTATGTTTTGCTTGCTTGTTTATTTTTGTACATTGTTATGTTGTTGTGTTGTTTAGCATGTGTATATATTAGATTTGATTACATGTTTCTTGTGCTTGTGTTCTTTGCTTGTACATTGTTTGTTATCATTTCATCATCACATCATATCATCATCACATCATCATCATCATCATATCAATAAAATGCTAAGCTACATCATCATAAAAAGTAAAATCAACATGTATGCTAAGCTAACATTACATCACATCATATCATCAATGGGGCAATAGGGATTATTTTTATCCCCCTCATCATAAACCATAATAAAAACATGGGCTAACACAATATCTCATAAATCAAAATGTGATATACATCAATGTCATCATCATCATACATGTCAAAAATCATCAATGTCCATATATAAAATGTGTCTCGATACAATCAGATATAAAAACAAGCCACCATGGGCATGGATCAAAAATGTGTGCCTTCATCTCGAGGCATATACAAAACATACATATACATCATGTCAAAAATGTTCCTTCATCTCGAGGCATATACCAAAAAAATACATGTATATAATCCATCATTAAATAAATGATTCAACCCTAACTCTCTCTCGTCACCAAGACTACCCGACATATGACTAGAGTGGGGGCATATGCACTGATCTAGTGGATCTGGATGGTCTATGTGACTCTTAGATTGATCTACATGTATAATGACTATAGGGAACATCCTCGAGCCCTCGGCACCACACACCTGATACAACCCCTGTAATAACCGGCCTCTCCAGAAGCTGCTACAAAATCATAAACCAAATCACTAGATCCCATTACCACTATTACATTGCATGATGAAGAACATCATGTGCTCTCTTATGTAATCTGGTCACATCCACTCTATAGTTGTGTCCTCTCTCATTCTACCAATTATCTCTCTGTAGTGAGATGATCTCTCTGTGGTCACCTATAGCCTTCTAATTATTATCTCTAATGCAACCTGCTCATGTGGATCCCTCTCTATAGGACTTGTCTGAAGAGTCTGAATTATGATAAATGTTACATCTCCCATAACATAGCCATCTCTCTCTAATTTTAAAGTGGCCATTGATGGCCCACCTACTTCTTGTATGACTCTAAATTTGGGCATTGGTATCTGTGGTAACCCTATGTGCCCTATATCCACTCCATCCCCATCACCCCATGACCTGTCCTATATAATATCTGGACTACTACTCTTAGGTGGTGATGGTGGACCATGTATAGGTATATGTTGTATAACTAGTATATCATGATATGCTACAAAAACACTACTATTACAATTTTTGTACCTATAAACTGTTGAATCAATGCCATTGGACCTATCACCTATTGAATAACTAGTTGTTATCTTTGGAACATAGGAACCTTTTATACTATGACCCTTGGACCCTATGGAACCTATTTGGCCCTATCCTAACTTGTTATGTTCTTGATCATGTACCTATGCTACCTCAACCTCCTCCTCTCCTCCTAGCCTAATCTAGCCCTTCCCTCATCACAGTTGTTGTCCCCTGATTCCCTTACTTATTGTTGTTATAGTATATATTGTTATTACTACCTATGGAATGGTGATCCATCTCAACAACACTTGTCATATACCAAGATGGATAATCTGTCATAGTGGTCCCGGGATCACTATTTGTGCATGTGCATCCCATGCCTGTGGGAAACACTATGAAAACTTTATCATGCTATTCATGGTCTAATGGGGTCAAAATCAAATGTCTCTTACGCGTTACATGTGTGTACATAAATCATCATCTCATCCTGGATCCCCTGAATAACGCCAGTTGTTAGTGTTGTACTCTATCAACTCTGTACCACTCTAGGATGTGGTTGTGATTCCTATAATATAATGATCAACATTTGTAATTCTAAGCTCATACATGCATTAGTGTGCCACTGATATAAAGCGATATGGTCCAAGGTAACCATACATAAATTAAGTCATCAAAATCAAATGCTCATTTAGTAAAGTAGGTATCTCCCTAAGTGACCTCTAACATCGGACACCCAATGCTCTCCAAGCCCATGGCATGAAGGCTCATTTTGGTTATCTAGCTCACAAGACACCTAGGGGCGTCAATGGCAATATGATCCCAGGCCCATATCTAAAGCAAGGTCATGAGACTCGGGATCCTCATCCATCATAGGCTATCAAATGAAATATCTCTATATAGGTGGTTAGTATGCATTGACCCCCCATGGAAAATACCTCCCCATCATCAAATGGGCCACCACTCTAATCAAACCCATCTAGAAATGTGTTCCAGTCTTATCGGGCATAGCAAGTAGCCACCGATAAGAGCCATAAGATAGAAAGGAAGATGTGTTATCCTCTCTCTCAAAGCATCTATATAAATACATTGATCATCCCCTCTCGAGGTATGTCTCTCTCAGAGGAATAATCCTAGATGTGTCCTAAATCCAACTATCAACATCATCATCATATACAACTAAGTTCCCTAGATCGGAACCCGCAAGATCGATGAACATCCTCTAAAGTAACAGTCATCTCTCAGTGGGTAGCCTGAAAGTTTGGCTCTCACTACGCCATCTCTGCTAATGTTGTAAGGCATGAGCCATGATCATGATCTGATGATGTGCATATGAATGGTGATAAGACATGATAGATTCACCTCAGATGAGTACAAAATCAAACCCCCTCTCACTCGTGTCGCGAAAGTCATCTCAAAATCACGTGTAGCATGTGATGCTCTGGAACTCAAAGTCTATATTTTCTCCTACAGATCACCCAAAACACAAAAAAATTAACATCATTTCTTCATTTTTCATCTTCTAATCACTTATACATTCTTCTAATTTCTTCTAAATTCTCCTAAAAAGTTAAAACTATGCACTAGTGTACTTCTTTTTTCCTACTAGTGCACTTTTTAATGCTAAGCACACATTTACTATGGCTATGTTAGCACACTTTTCTAGCATCATTGCTAGCATGCATCCTTTATGCTTTAGTGCACCATTTATACACTACACTAGTGCACTTCAGTTTTACGCGTGACATTCACATAAGCACACATCCATGTCATTTAGCGCTTCACACCTCACGTTAGTGCACAACATTAACACCGCGCCTTTCAATTCACATTTTATATGTACAAAATGCACACTAGTGCATTTAGATTAAAACTCTAGCACACCTAAAGCTAGTGTTAAAGCATTAAAAAATTTCATTTTCTGACTAAAAAAATGCATTAAATAACAAAATTAAAAAAAAAATCACTTTACATACCATGGCACCATTCTCAGAAGCCTCCCCTACTCTCGAACACGATGGACATGATGTTTCCATATTTTGGTGGTGTGAGCCATCTCTCTCAAAAGTCAGAGCAAAAAATCTCTCAAAAGGTTAAAATAAGGTAATAGCTCAAATGGGTCGCGATGGATTTTACCCCCCCCCCTGCTATTTATACCCTCCCAGACCCTAATTCTTCATTTTCTTGCCTCACAAGGGGCAGGATTACTAATTTTTCCTCTATTTTCCTCCCACCAAATCTTGGCATTCCATCACGATGATTTATTTGTATAAATCATCATTTTTACTGTCATTTTCATCTCGTTAGGGCATTTTCTTGCTTCTCGGTGACCTTTTCTTCTCCCTCAGGGCATATTTTTCTTCCTAGTGATTTTAGGTGGTGTACCACACACACTTTCATTCTTTTATACCACATTCTTCCCAAAATTTTCAAAAATCCAAAAAATTGGTAAAAATTTCAAAAAATTTTGGTAAAATTCAAAAAATCAAAAAAAAATTGGTAAAAATTCAAAAAAATCCAAAAAAATTGGTAAAATTTTCAAAATCCAAAAATTGGTAAACAAACGTTATTTTAATAATTGAATCATTCATAGGACACAACATCCTCAAACATTAAAAATTATCCTACAAAACATCTTTCTTTGGTCCTCTCATTGTTCTTACACATGACATGTGGATCATTTTGATCTTCCTCATTAACAAAGTTGGTTTTCTTGTTATGTTTGTATTCCCTTGCACATACAATTTTTGGGGTAGTTTCATAGTACATGATTACTTTTTCATGGGACTTTATATGTCCTCCATTTATTCACCTTGCATGTATCCTTGCTTGGGGTGTCATTTTTAACCCTTGTCATATAACTCGAACATTTGGGAATTAAAGTTGGATAACAAAAACATTGGTGCAAATTATCTTGAACATTGTTTGTTTGAGTATGTTTGTTTGTGCTTGTTTCTTTTTGGTCTACTTGTTTACTTTCTCATATTGCATTACTTTATGTATTTTTCTTTGAGTCAATCCTTTAGCAATGAACAAATATTAGTATTATGGATTTTCATGTCATTTTACACTTTTTTGCATGCTTATATCAAATAAAAAGTTTTCTCTGAACTAAATGGTTTGTTGATACGTTGATGATCAAAGGATACTCCATGTATATGTTGTTTCATTCTATCTAACTTTCTACCAATCATTTTTCAAATTTTCTCGATTCTAACAATGGCCAACCAAGCCTAGTTTGAATCCCTTCCATCACTATCACCACTTTTCTTCCACAACACCTGGGGAAATAGGGATTATATTTATCCCCCTCCCCCTTATTTATTCCATCCTTTGAAAGATAGGATTCCTTTTCCATCAATCCTTCACCACTACCATACCAAGCTCTTGTTTGAATCTTCTTTTCCTTCTTCTTTTTGATCGTCGATCGACCTCTTCCATCACCCCATCGACACTCGAGGGGCATCCTTCATTCTACTAATTTTTCTTCTACTCCTTCAAAATTTAATTTTCTGTAATTGTCTACTATCTTTGAAGTGGCATCACTTGCATTACACCACACCAAAGAAGGGAAAAATGTAGACACCTAAATCTAACTACGCAATTTTACTACTAAAATTACATTGTTTATCATATTTCCCATCATTTTGTTATAATTAGTGTGCTAATTGCTAACATTCCCCTTCATTTCATTTAATTAACAACACTTTGTTAATTAACTAGCCTCTCTTTCATTTTGGATGTCAATTAACGACACTTTGTTAGTTATAATCCTCATCTAATCAATTAATTAATTACTTATTAGTTAATAAGCCTTTTAATGTTGTATTTAACTAATAAACCTTCTTATTGGTTAAAATCCCCCTTTTAAAACCTCTAAATTCTAACAATTTCCTTCTAAATCATCTCTAAATAACTTCTTAATCTTATCTTGGTCTATTAATTAATCCTAGTTTAATAGTTAATATAGATAATAACACCAAATGAAATAACTAATATGAACTGAAATGTAAATGCTAGATAATTTTATTTCATATTTAAATTAAACGAAATAATTGAAATAGGAGGGATAAGGTACTAACCTGAAAATGACCTACCTCGTTGTGATTCGGGTTCCTCCCAAACAAGATGATGTGCGGACGGAGCAGAGTATGATGGTACAACCTAGGAAATTACAACAAATGAAGATTTGATCGAGGACGGGGGTGCACGGAAGAGGATCAGGGGTTTGTGGGCACCCTAGTCACCTGCAATATGGGTGCTCCAGTCTACAAAATAACTCGGGATTTGAATCTTGGAGTGTTGTTATATCTTTGCAATGTATTGATCCTTATCACACGATTTTCCCAAAGTAACTTTTCTTATGTCGTCATAAACTTGTAATGAAGATCTACCTGCAAAACCCCATACAAAGCATCAAATTCCTTAAAAGAAAGATGCATATGAAGGGGTTAGAATGACCTTAGCTGCCACAATGGTGGACTTACAACTAAGCGTTACACTACATTCCAGACCCAATGTAGTTTTGTGTGCTTGTGTGTGTAATTGTGTGCCTAGGGTGCCCTAACACCAATGACACAGAGATAGGGGGAAATAACTAGATGTAAAATGCAAATGGTGGATGGAATATAATGAATATAACCCTTCTTATGTAGTGTGTGTGATGCAATGATGCCCAAATGCAGTCCCTTTCCTTAGTAGATAGCTAGCCCTTAATATTAGATAGTCTCCCATAAGATATTAGGTATGTTATGTTTATATAGGGATCTTTTGCTTAAATTTCAATGCTAATGACCCGACATGCGGACTAGTACCTAGGGAATGAGAGGGAAAATGGTAAATACCGACCTCAAACAAATAAATTAGATCTAAGTGTTGTCGGGACAAGGCACTAAAATAAAATAAGGCCCACCTAATCCCGCCCTAGGTGCCCTAATCAAATACTAGAGAGAAAAATCAAGTAAATAACAACACTTAAGACTACCCAAGAGACGACTAGAACTATGCAAACAATTGACGAATGTGTAAGACAAATAACAACGACGACCAACTAACGGACGACGTGACTAGGGGGTAGGTCATTAGTGAATACTTTTCTTACGCGAGATCCATATATAGAATAACATATTTGGTGTATAAATGTAATAGCAAGTGTGTGATTTTGTGACTAAATTTTCCCCCACATTATGTTGGTGAGTGGAAATCTTAGTAACATAAAGTAGATAGAGATGTGTGTACGAGAGAAAGCTGAGAAGCCGGTGTTGTAGTAGAATGCAGATGTGGTAGTAAAAGTGTGTCGAAAGAACTATAAAAGCATGCCAAACCATGGATCAATGAGTTGATCCATAAAACATAACAAAAATTGTACTAATATGATTAAGTGCACTAAACTAGAGTGATGATTGTTAGGTATGATGGTTTGAATGTGTATAATGATGATAAGATAAGGAAGAGAGTGATCAGTTCCCAACTAACGCGTGTATACGAATAAACGACCAAAGGATTTGGGTGTCGTTCCACTAGAGGAAGAGTGTAGGGAGAAAAGTGTGTTATTCTCTAATTTATAACTGCATCCTCAAGATCTAGCCACTACAGATGGACTCAGATCAAAGATTTTTGGTTTTTGGATCCAAATAATTTTGGTCAAATAGTTGACCCATATAGGAGTGGTATAGGAAGGGAACTCTTTTCCCCACTCCATGGCTGTCGCCACAATGTGATGGCTTCCAAGTTAGGTCATCTAGAAGCAAATGCAAAATTATGGCTTCCAAGTTAGGTCATATGGAAGCAAACATGAAATGTAGAATACCTTCCCAAGTTAGGTCATCGGGAGGCCATACATAACTCCTAAGTTAGGTCATCCGGGAGGCCACACATAACTCCTAAGTTTGGTCATATGGGAGGCCAATTGTGTTATATAATATTTATTGGATGATGGTTTTTAGAGGATTGAACGTGTTAATAGATTAATTGAGTGATTGATTCAATTTTATTACTCGTAGAGAGGTTTTACGCTCATTTCCCCTAGGTTAGGTCATTAGGGGAATCGATAGAAACCAGTGAATGATCGCATAGAAATATTTTTAATCATTTACGGCCCCCATGTTAGGTCATTATGGGGAAGTGATGAAACTTCACATAGAAATATTGTATATTTGTTGCCCCCAAGTTAGGTCATTAGGGGGAGTCGATGGTGAAATGTCGCATAATGTGTTAGTAAATGTTTAAAAATGATGAGTTGGTAGTGTTGATTAATTGCATGGTAATGTAAGGGGAATTATAGGATGACCCCAACAATATGACCCCCTTTCAGAAAAATGGTAAGTGATGATAAGAATGAACACTAAGCCAAAAGTAAGCACGAAATAGATAGAAAGTGATAAAAATCGCAAAAATGTGTATGAAGTGGATGGAAGAAAAATTCAAGGAGAGATAATGCATGTGTAATGTATATGTTACGGTGGTAGGAAAAATTATAAAAATAATGCCGCAAATAGGGTGTAAATCGGAGTAGAAACGCTCAAGATATGATAAAAACGGTGTGGTGTGTATTAGTTATGTGAATAAGTGTGAAATAATGACTATAGTAAAGTAGGTGAAAAATTAACTATAAGTAGTGAAGTGAAAAAGTGTTTAGTCACTTCATTTGTTGTTTGTCAATTGTGATATTGAGCATGAAGTGAGTGAAAATGCCACAAGTGAGAGCAACGCGTCCTAGTCGGTTTGAGAGGGTGGCGACTGCCATAGCGCAAATAATGACCACGGAGTTGGAAAGTGCATTGTTTTTGAAAAATGTATGGTGTAATAGTCGTTCTTTATGAGTTAAAAAAGTGTTTAGTCACTTCATTTTTTATTTGCGTGATTGTGAGATTGAGCATGAAGTGAGTGAAAATGTCACAAGTGAGAGCAACGTGTCCTAGTCGGTTTGAGAGGGTGGCAACCAGTTGTAGCGTCACGTACAATTGCGAAGTTGGTAAGTGCATTGTTTTTTGAAAAATGTATGGTGTAATAGTCATTTTTTATAAATTTTTGCAAATTTGAGAATTTTAATTTTCTCAACGTTTTAGACCTAGACAATAGCGGTGAGGGTGCTAGTGACCCTTGGGACAAGAGTGCCCAGATCTGGGTGCTAGTGTCCTGCTCTTAGGCACCCCAATCCTGCATCTGGGTGCCCTAGTCTAGAAAGTGTGTATGTGGCCTAAAATGGTGAAAATTAGATGTGTAGTGTATAGTAATGTGATAAGCGAGTGTGTTTGGATTTGTATAGTGTTCTAATACGGTGTTTGTTGTCGTTTTGTGTTGTGTAGAGGGATATTCACTCAAGGGAATTCCACGGTGGTTGTCATTTGAGTATGTTACTTAGATTGGTCATGTCGGATGAGGATTGGGATGCCATAGACCGTGTGCCGACCTATGACACATAGCATGGATGGGGGATGTGCCCCACAATATGCCTATGTTGACTACACTATGCGAGAGGTGGTGTGCAGATACATGCACATTTTAGTTGCTATGGGGAGATGATTGTTACTTTAGAGGATGTATATTACATACTATGATTATTGGCTATTAGAGGCAGTATAGGTGATGTCATTAAAGGATATGGAGATAACGATGTGTATTGGTAGATGGTATTTTTTGGGGGCTCGAGTACCTACCAAGGCCCATATCAGCTTGGATGATATCTTACGGTTTGGGGTTCTGCACTTGTGGAAGTTCATAGTTGTTGTGATTTCTTCATCTATAGCAGTGAAGGGAGGACGTGTAAGTATCTTATATAAGATGCATGACATATGTCGGTAGATAGAGGAGGAGGGTATTAGATACGCGTGGGCATAGTGTGTGTCGGCCCACCTATACAGAGATCTATATTGATTTACTCATAATGAGCATAGTGGTGGGATAGGAGCCACTGCACTATTACACATATGGGCTTATGAGCATATAGTTGTACTGAGACTAGTTAGAGGTCCACGAGGAGAGTGGGCTAGGCCAGAGATATATGCAAGGAGGTGGATTAATATTTGTGGGCGTAGGATGGAGACAAACACCTCCAAGGCGATAGATAGGATGGGGCCCGAAGTAGTGATATCTGAGACCATACTACGACTATGGAGGATGGCCCAAGGATGTAGTAGATTTCGATGTATTTGGAAGACTATGTGGTTAGAGGATTGATTCTCAGGTGTGGCCGAGCTTTTTAGGTGGAGAGACTATCACGAATGTTTGGCATGGCTCATGATGTGCCCCTAGAGCCATATATGGTTGAGATCTTTCAAAGCACCTAGGAGGGTCGTAGCTAGACCAAGGCCCATAGGAGAGCAACTAGTACCTCCGGGCCAGATGAGGTAGACGCGGCAATAAACTTGATAGACTCATATGATGCGGGTTACACATAGGAGTACCATGCATGGTATGCGGCACACCAGTGGGTATTCTTGTTCCCATTATTTACATGTCTAGTGGGGTTACCACAAGGAGGAGTAGGAGAGGGGGAAGCACATGCCCCCAAAAATGTGGCAGTGGTTATAGCAGAGCGTAAGTATCTATATATAGCTATGTCATGTATTTTGTTGTTGGCTTATGGCTTAGTAATGGTTATCTAACGCATTGTGTTATTTGTTTTGTAGGTGATGTGTATTGGTCCCTAATAGTAGACACATCCATCCACACATTGACGTGGAATGTGCCTACGACGTACTTGGTGGAGGGATACTTAAGCAAGTGGATGATATAGTGGGCGAACATTCCCATTTATTTGATATATTGGCCATAGTAGTCATGACATGTAATGTATTACTAAGTGAGAGGGATGAGGCACGCGAGGAGACTCGATGATACCAAGAGGTGTTGGGTGGTGGTCCTTTGGCACATGATGTATTTGCACAATACATGTATTTCCAGTGTCAGTTCTCATAGTAGTCTACGAAGAACACCTTATTACATAGGCAAGTGGAGAGGTATTGAGGCTGCGAATAACGATGCAAAGTTAGTGGCGAGGCATCTAGTTCTAGGGCTCTCATAGTACCCGAGAGTGATTAGTATTATTGTATATGATGTGGGGAGTTCCCAAGTGATGATTGTATTTGCTATATATGTATGGACACATGTGATTTATATATGATGAGCTTATTTTGTTGTGTATTGATATCGTAATGTGATTGATGATGTGTGATTTGGTGATTAGTGTTAGAATGTATGTGATGTGTTTGTATATTGTTAGTGTTTATTAAATGGAATGTTATAACAAGTAGTTAGTATAAGAATGATAGTAGAATGAATGTAAAAATAGACGTTGTATGATTATCAAACTAACATGTCTCCAGGATGTGTATCACAATAATGTAATGTAATCGTAATATGTTAGTGTGATAAATGGGGAAATGAACGATTCCCCCCAATGTGTGGACGATTAGGTTCGTGTAATTTGTAATAACCCTAACAATCAAGAATGAATTCGCATAAGCAAGAGTGCGTCATCTAGAAATGATTGAGTGCTCTAGACGAATGACTTGAAGAGCGCTTGATGAAAGGTTCTTAATGTAAAAACCCTCAACAATCGTGTAAGAACCATAAGAACACAAGGGCTTCATCGAGGGGTAAGGTGATAGTAAACACCTACTAAATACCAAGGCAAAGACGAAGCAAAGTGGAAGCATGTGGGATGGAAGTAGTATGCGAATATGTTGTAAATTATAAATAGGGACGGAAGCTTGGTTAATTTATTGACGTCAATCAATCAAAATACAATAGTTGTGCTGCAATATTTATACATATTGGACAACCATATACAAACAAAGAAATAGGTTACACGGTACAATTGTGAAACAATACAAACAATAGTATTGTTAAAATAATATAACAACTCACATATGTTTGAATAAAACAATATAGAAGGTTATAAATAAATATAACCATATAACAATTAAACAATTAAACAAACTAACTATGTGCAATGCATAATTAACCTAGGTAAAATATATTTACCCTAACATTCCCCCTTAATTTTGCATTGTCTCAAGGGATGAGGAGAGGAACTCTCTGAACAACTTGAACTTGTCATGTGCAAGTGACTTTATGAATATATTTGCTCATTGTTCAACTGTTGGATAAAACTAAAGTTGTATATTGTGCTTCAAGACATGCTCGTGTATGAAATGTACTTGTACCTCAATGTGTTTTGTTCTTTCATGAAAAATTGGATTGCGAACAAGTTTGAGAACACCTTCATTGTCAACATACATGGTGGTCGGTTTGTCCTATGGTATTCTAAGTCCTTCAAGTATGTGACGTAGCCATATCACTTCACAGACAACTTCTCTTGCAGAACAATACTTGGCTTCGTGGAATAAGAGAAGATAAAGTGTTGTTTCTTGCTTCCCCATGATATTGGTCTAGATCCCATAAAGAACACAAACCTTGAAGTGGATTTTATGTCATCAATGTTGCCTACATAATTTGAATCGAATATCCAGACAAGAAGAAATTATCATTCTTCTTGTATTCTAGACCAAGATCTATTGTTCCCTTGAGATATCTCAAGATTCACCTTGCTAACTTCCAATGAAAATTTTGAGTTCTTGCATGAACCCAAATAGATAGCTCACTGCAAAGTTGATATCTAGTCTAGTAGCATAGGTCAGGTAAATGAGACTCCCAATCAACTGCCGATAGAGAGTGAAATTTACCGCATGAGATGGATCTGAACAAGATAACTGCAATTTGTTCTCCATAGGTGTAGCAATAGGTATGCAATCCATCATCCTAAATTTCTCAAGCGTTGTCTTGGTATATTTAAACTGAGAAACAAATATGTGATTCTCTTTCTACCATACTTCCAATCTAAGACAATAGTGCATCATCTCGAGATCTGTCATGTTAAACGATCGTTTAAGATCTTTCTTTGTTGCATCAATCATCCTCATTGAACTACCAGTAATGACTAGATCATCGACATAGACAAAACAATCACAATCTCCCCCTTGCTTTTTGAGGTAGAGATTGGGATTGTATGGATTTATAACAAATCCATGTTATATGAGATGCTCATCAATTTTGATGTACCAAGCCCGGGGTGTTTGTTTAAGGCCATACAGAGATTTCCTAAGTCTGCATACCTTTGCTTCTTGACCAAGTACAACATATCCCTCAGGTTGATTCATGTAGACTTATTCTTGTAAATATCCATTCAGGAACACACTTTTTACATCCATCTGATGGGCTTTCCAACCAAACTATGCAGCTAGAGAAAAGATCATTCTGATCGTTTTGATCTCAGTTGTGGGAGCAAATGTCTCCTCGTAATCAATGCCTTCTTTTTGTGTGTACCCATTTTCTACTAGTCTCGCTTTGTACTTGTCTATGGTCCCATCTACTTTGTACTTTATTTTGAATATCCATCTACATCCAATGGGTTTCTTCCTGGTGGAAGATGACAAGTTGCCAAGTGTTGTTTTTCATCACTGAGTTGTATTCAACATCCATGGAATATTTCTAAGCTTTTTACTGTAGGGCTTCCTGGACTATAGAGGGCTCATCAGATTCAATAACTCTACTCATTAAAGAAAATTTGACTTCTTCTCTTCCTTTACTGTGAATCCTTGGTCTAGTGGTGGATGTATCTGGTAGAACATCCATTCTTGCATCTTGTAGCATGCTAGTATACCACTTGGGCATACGATGAACTTCTCCTATGGGTCGTGGTTCATCGATCATCACCATCATCCCCATCATCACTTTCATCATTTGGGAACATCAACTTCTATTTTTACAACTGGTGAAAAATATACATTAGGTGAGTCTAGAGGAGGAGTCTCTTCTTCCTTCTTCTCAAAAAAAACTCAACATCTCTGTTGGTGTAGACTTTCCTGGTCTTAAGATCCATCAATATGTACCCAAGAGTCTCTTCACTATACCCAATGAAGATGATTTTTTTGATTTCATATCCAATTTTTTCTATTTCTACTTGGGTATGTGCATACTTGTTTTGCACCCAAATACTCTGAGGTGTGTAACAAATGGTTTCCTCTTTGACAATGCTTCATGTGGTGTTACTCTATCAAGAGCAACTGTGGGCACTCTATTAAAAAAATACACTATTTTTTTGCTTCTTCAACCCCAAATGTCTTCACTATTCCATAATCATCGATCATGCATCACACCATTTCCATGATAGTACAATTTCTTCTCTCAACAACACCATTCTGCTGGTTAGTGTGGAGGAGGCATTTGTCGACGAATCTCGTGAGCTTGTAGGTAGTCTTTGAACTCATCACTGGTGAATTCCCCCCCTCAATCTAAGTAGAGATTTATGATGTGATGACCAGTTTCGTTCTCAACAACCACTTTGAACTTCTTGAAGTTTTCAAAAGCTTCACTTTTTTTGTGAAGACAAAAAATTGACATTTTTCTTGAATAGTCATCAACACAAAGCATGAAGTACTGAAATCTAGAATGACTCGGTTGCATCAAACCGCAAAGATCAGTATGAACCAAATCAAGCTTACCATGAGCTTGATAATTACTCTTCGAAATAAAGCTCTGTGTGTTTTGCATGCTAGCAAGTGAGGACACTTGTATGTATCCTTTTGGAGAGATGGTAATCCTTTTACCATATTGTGTCGTTGAAGTGTTTTGAGATACTTAAAACTAATATGACCAAGTCTCGATGCCACAACTATGCAGAGGTAGAGTTCTTAGCCACAAGTGTCTGATCATTTGTGGATAAAATCAAGTTGGAACATGCATCCGACATTAGAGGATTTTGTAACTATTTTCAAGCCTCGTGATTTGTCTTAAATTAAACACGTTTTCTTGCCACAATGACTATCAAAGTCAATTTTCAAGTTATGATCAAGGAGTTGATTTGAATGAATAGATTCTTTGTCAACCTAGGGACATATAGTACATCTGACAATCTGTTACGTGAACCAAGGGGTAGAGAAATGTTCTCAATCCCTTGTACTGTGTATGAAGAATCATCACCTAACGAAACATGGTTTTTGAAGGTGTGTCCCTCATTGAAGTAAACCAGTCTCTGTGGCTAGTCATGTGTCAAGTGGCTCCCGAATCAACATACCAAACATCACTAGATGATGTGGAGGGTTCACTTGATCGAGCAGTGTACAAGTAGTCTTCAGTATCTGAATGTTCTTCTTGCTCAACAATATTTCCTTATTGATAGGGTTTTCTTTTCCAGTTCCCCTTTTCTACCCTTGATTGTAGTTAGAGTGTCCCTTGTGAGATTGTTGGTGTTGAGGTCCAAAATTACTTGATGAACCTTTCTTATATGTATTATACCAACAATATTTTAATTCATGTCCTCTTTTGCAGATTGGACATTTCTTCTTTTGTTGTTTATCCCCTTGTTGATGTTGATTCTGATGTTGGGAATTTTGATAGGAATTAAGTTTTCCTTTTCCTTTTCCTTTCCATTTCTGATGAGAAGAGTCCTCTTCATCATCTTTATTGTACATAGCTTCCTCTTGTTGCAGTAGGTTCACTAACTTGTCGAAACTAACTATTGTATCTAACAAGTTTAGTGTTGTCAAAAAAATGTGGTATGAAGAAGGGAGGGCTCTCAAAACAATGGGAATGAGAGCTTCATCTATGACCACTTCTCTCCTAGGGCTAAAAGTGAAGCCCTCAACTTTGCAACTCTTCTCAAGAAAGCTTCTATTTTCTCATTTTGCTTAAACTTCAAAGTGTGTGTAACTAACTCTACAAATTCAGTATGACATTCTTGTTTTTGGCCTCATACACCATGCTCAACTTATCCCATGCTTCTTTGGTTGTTTTGGCATCTCAAATGTGGGGTTGTACATTTTAGACACTCAAAACAAGATGATTAACTTGGCCTTCTTATCCAATCTATCAAATTGTTGTTCTTGTGGTGTATTAGTAGTTAATTTGGTCAAAGTATCATTCATAATAGTCCAGATCTCTTCAAACCCAAGTTGTGTCTTGATTTTTGTCTTTTCATGCAGCATAGTTGTTTCCTCTAAGTAGTTATGATCTGGAAGAAAGAATTTGGGGCATTAGTTCCCATTTTGCAGTAATCCACTGACGATGTGGTTAGGCTCTTATCACTCAAGGTATAAGGTCTCCCAATCTATATACTGTCATCGATATACCGAACCTTTCTATATACGCACCCTTCTGATAGACCCATAAGTATGTGGAAGAAGCTTGCCCTTTCGATATACCCAGAGGTACGTGAAAAAGTCATTAACATACATGAAAGAATTCGATACATGGTACCAAGATAGTACTGAAAGGGGTCTATGTGATTATTGACACCGGCTCAAAGAAATATCCTCATATGTATGGGTAACTTTGTTATATACTCGGATAATTTCTCAGCCTGGATTTAAGTCGAGCAATCATTGATGATGAATATGAGGGCTCAAAGCGTGTGCATTTTGTCCTTATTACTCCCCAATGATTTAAAGGATCGATACCTGATGATGATGTTGTTGCAGCTATATTAGGCATTAAGTGCAGTAGTAGTCACGATGGCTTTACCCATAAGCGCTTCCTGAGGCATTGTTTATACCGAACGCTGCGAATGAGATCGAAGATCTCATGAGTGATTTAGAACCAAATTTTAAATATTTTTTAGTACAAAGCTCTGCTAGTTTTACAACAATTACAATGGTTTGCGGTTGAATATGACAACCTACAAATTAGTACAATACATTGAAGTATACAATTACATTCAAAATTTTGAAAAAATTGAATGACAGGAAAAAAATTTACGGGGGCCCTGGTGGCCGACGGAGCTCAATATGGATCTTTGAGGAAAAGACCGTAAAAATGGATCAAAATGAATTTTTTAGATATCCCTCCTTTGGAAAAAAGTGCTCATAATAAAAAAAAATATGAATAGGAGGAGAAATTTTTTTGACCCTTTGTAGGGTTTTCTCTGCTAAGTTTAGTGGTCGGTTTAGCAATAACTAGTGGATTTAGCTGAGTTTTTACCACTAAGTTTGGTAATTTGTGCTAAATATACCTCTAAATATCAATTGTATAAAATAATAAAAGTGTTGGTGGGGGTCGAAACCCCTCACCTCACACTCCTAAGGATTTTTCACTATCCAAGTAGTTATCAACTGCGCTATGCATATAAAATGAAGATATTTGTATTTGAAGTCAAATGAAATTCACTAACCTTTGATAAATGATGTGGAAGTCTCCTATTTTTCCACATGGTTGCAAGATGGAGGGCAGTTTTAGGGTTGTAGCTCTAAAAATAGATCAAAATTCCTTTTCCTCTCCTTAATGAAATATGATGCTTTATTGTTATTATTCGTTGCCGCTTATTGATTTTTCTTTCACCTATCATGATTGATTTGTCATTGTTTGTATTTGCGGGGTTTGCATTTGAAGGATGACTTGAGCTTTGGATTAGAGAAGTTTTCTTGTCCACATTTTTCGTTGTTTGCGGTGCGGGGTCACTCAACATTGGAGTCACCGTTTGGACTACAAGTGCTCGGTGGTGGGCTCGGTGTTGTGTGCAAAGCTCGGTCATTTTTGGATCATAGTGGAGTGGTCGCTCAATACACAACTTGCTTAGAGGTACTATTCAACTCGGCGTTGGTGGTCACAACCTTCAACTCGAGAAATGGATGGTTGTGGAGAATAATACAGCTCGACTAACATGCAAAATGGCTCGGATCAATGTAAAACAAGTCACCTGATTCACAGGTGGATCAATGTGACTCGGTGTAATTAGAATCTAACTCGTTCACTCAACCTGCTTTAAATGCCAATGCAGATCAATTAGAATGCACAAATGGGCTTGATTCAATTGTTTAAATCGGTGTAGAGTTGTATCAACTAGCTAATCTATGTTTGCAAAGATCTCAAATCAACTTTCAACATTGTAAATTGGCGATGACGTTGTGGTAAAGCAGGGCTCGATGGATGGCTCGATGAACGGCTCATCTAAGAGCTCTGTCCCGGCTCAAATGCAATGATCTTGCCTACAATGATAAAGGCTTCTCTCGTGGGGGGAGACACCTCCAGATATAGTAGAAACTATATTTCCCCTCTAAATTAGAGACAAAACCCCTAATGGGGAAAATTTAATTTTTTAAAATTTTGAAACTAATTTCTATAAACCAGAAAATGCTCCAGAAGAAAATTTTCCTAGTGCAGAGGGCACCAAGGAAAAAAATTTGCTTTACAAACACCTAGAGAATGACAAGATGTTATGGGGATGTAGGGTGTTGTAGGAAGTTTTGGAGGCAACACAGGCTCTCTTGGAGTGCAGAATATTCTCCAAAACATTTTGCTTCCTCTCTCAAACCTTCTCTGCTTCATAGGTCCAGATTCCTACTTTGGTACCAATGTAAATTATAAACAGGGACGAAAGCCTGGTTAATTTATTAATGTTCAATAAAATCAAAATACAATAGTTGTGTTACAATATTTATAGATATTGGACAACCATATACAAATAAAGAAATAGGTTACACGGGTACAACCATGAAACAATACAAACAATAGTATTGTTAAAATAATATAACAACTCACGTATGTTTGAATAAAAAATATAGAAGGTTATAAATAAATATAACCATATAAAAATTAAACAATTAAATAAATTATGTGCAATGCATAATTAACCTAGGTAACATATATTTACCCTAACATATATGTCATATGCGTTGTGATGGTATACGCGAAGGCAAATTGGCTATGGAAGCCAATGTGAAGGAGCAATGTGATGCGGTGGATAGCGTGAATGTGATGGATGTGATGATGCAAAGTGGTTTATGGTCACCGTGGATGGCACACATGAGTAATGAATGCGGTGGTGGACTTACTATGGCCCGAGCACCAAGAAGAGGAGATGACTCAATGTGTATTAGAAACTCTCCTTAACGAGGTAGAGGAGATATGGATCGCTCACGTGAGTGAGAGCCAAAAGAGATGATGATCTTATCCTCTAACTGTTACAATATATCATGGAGGAAAAGATAGTTATTGTCCCTATGGCCATATATAGGATGATAATTACAATAAGGTTGGTCACGTTGACGTTGTATCCTGTGTTGTGTATGATGATGGTTGGATGGTAAGTGAATTAGGCACTTTTCAAGTAAGGCAAACAACACATCATGAGTTCTAGCATGATGGGAGAAATTCAATGGATCACACGACATAGATGGAGTGGAAGAAGAAGTGTCCTATCGCGAAGGAGGAGAAGAAGTACTCTGTAGTGGTGGAATAGGTTAAGCTTGTTTGCCTTGTTTATGAGGAAAATTGAGACCTGTGTATGATTTTCAACCAATTTCAACAGAGGAGGACTAGATGATATAATAGAAGTAGATGTATGTGGAGGGTCAATGACATTTGTTGAAATAATATCTTGCTCTAGATCTAGGACTTTGTGGCATAGAAGAATGAATGATTCATATGTATTATACCGCAATCTTTTCTTGAGCGTAGGGATCAAACCACAATAGAAAATGAATTGCTTCTTGATGCAAGGGTCAATGCACACATAATACATAAACAAGGGAACCTTGTTGTGTGTAAGACAATAATTCTTGTCCTTTCATGGTTCTGCCCCAAGACTCCTCTATCAAAATTATCTCTCCTAGGAGCCCTTCATCTTATTCCCCTTTCCTTGAGGATCACAAGTTCATATGCCTGGTTAGATATATAACATTTTTCCAAGACAATACTAGTTTTGCACAATCCCATTCATACAAGCATTGATATGAAAGAAAACATAAGATAGTTATACCTTGGCTAAGAATCACGGCTCCCATGTTCTTGTTTAGCCATCACCTCTCCATTTTCACACCGTACACTCTCTATTCCTTTTTATTATTTAATTCCTCTTGTCCAATCTACATGCATTGTTCTTGTACAACAGGCTAGTCTATATAGGTCTTTGATGGTAAAAGTGTCAAAAATAGTATGTAGAGTCTTAGATCACCCTAGATACCCTCAAGACACATTATATTCACCTCAAATCATAAAGAACATTCAAAACAACCTATTGATGCTCCCGCATCACTTGTCAAGGTCTATAGGTTGAAATATTAGTTGATGTATACAAACATTGAACCGTAAGATATAATCCTTGATATGTTTAGATGAGCCTTGATGTTAAGTAGGCAAGTGGTCATAAGTAACTTTAGGGCCATTGTTGATGATAAACAGACATAGAAAAGCATCCTCCATGTCATAGAAAGTACTAATGGACCCAAATGGAAGATGAGTGTACCAATGTAATGCCTCATCAATAAGATTGTATCAAAAGGCCTTAAGAAATAGTCTATCATTAGAATAAGAGGTCATAACCATGTGGTAATGTAGAAGATGAGCATGAGGATCACCAATACCATCAAAACATGTGAATGTGGGCATGATAAAATCCTTAGGGAATGCAAAATTATGAATCTTCTTAGGGACAAGGTTACCATGTAATGAATTGTTGTCAATAGAAGCATAGTAATCCCTACTTTCTAAAGTGAGAGACTGAACCTAATATTGTAATTGACCTACAACATGCATGAGAGAGATGATATCTTGTGAAGGAATAGTGGAAGATGGAAATAATGTATTAAGAGGTTGTAATTTTCCATTATGGGTGATCATAGGAATATCAAGAGATGATAAAGGAGATTTTGATGCTAAGGGCACACTAGGAGTAGGTTTGAAGAAGCTATAGTAGAAGATATATATGGAATATCTATAGTAGTGGTGGGAATAGCATCGGAAACATCCATAATAGGTGAGGTGACCAATGGAGATACATCTATATGAGAAGATGAACAAATGGGTGCAAATGATGTAATAAAAGCAGATGAAATGGTAGGATAAGAAGAAGTTATGGATGGAGGTGACTTGTGCTTAGTGTTGAATGCAATCTCAAGAGAAGGTAATTATGGAATAGGAGATTCATACTCGATGGTATGAAAAGAAGGATAACTATGGCTATTAACCACCTAATCAAGATTAGATAGAGACTCGAGAAATGAGAATGTCGCTAAGGATGTTATCAATAGGATCATCAACATAATATGAAGGAGTATGAAAGCTAGTATTAGATGTGTCATGAAAATCAAGATCAAAAGTAGGAAAATCATGAGAAGGAACTATAATAGTGACCGACTAGGAGAAGAATGGGTATGCACATATGAATGAGTGTCAATACAAAGTAAGTAATCGATAAGAGAATAATTTAAAATTTCCTGAAAAATATCAAAAGGAGGATCAAAAGTAGCCGTATAACATGGTGTACAAAGAGTGAAGGATATCATATCCTCAACAATACTAATGCCAATGGGAAAATCTTCAAAATGAGTAGGCACATATTACTACCCATCAAGGAGGTGTTGTTGGATATGAGATGGAATAGGAGTAGGATTACTATAGAGAGCCATGAGCTCAACAATGACAACCTCATCATAGATATGGTTAACACTAAAATGAGACATGATGGGCAAAGAAGATGAACTATCCTTAGCCATTAGGGTTTGAAGTGAATCCTAAGGGAAAATATTCTAAAGAATGGGTTCACCAAAATGATTAACTAAAACTTGGAATTTAAGAGTTAATCTAGATGTAACAAAGAAATCAAATAATTGATATGAATTTAAATTTAAATGCTAGATAATTTTATTTGATATTTAAATGAAATGAAATAATTGAAATAGGAGGGATAAGGTACTAACTTGAAAATGACTTACCTCATTGTGATTTTGGATTGAACAAGATGATGTGCGAATAGAGCAGAGTATGATGGTACAACCCAAGAAATTGCAGCAAATGAAGATTCGACCAGACTGGGGCCTCGGAAAAAATTAGGCACTGCGGATACCCTAGTCCGCAAAGTATGGGTGCTCTGGTCCAGTAAAATAGCTGGGATCTCGAATCTTGGAGCATTTTTATATCTTCACAATGTCTCGATCCTTATCACGTGATTGTTGTAATAACTTCACTTATGTCATCGTGAACCTGTAATGAAGATCTACCTACAAAACCCCATACAAAGCATCAAATTCCTAAAAAATAAAGATGCATATGAAGGGGTCAAACTGACCTTAGCTACCACAATGGTGGACTTACAACTAAGTGTTACACTACATTCCAGGACTCCAATGTAGTTTTGTGTGCTTGTGTGTGAAATTGTGTTGGACCAGTGAGAGATAGGGGCAATAACTAGATGTAAAATGCAAATGGTGGATGGAATAGAATTAATAAAACCCTTCTTATGTAGTATGTGTGATGTAATGATGCCCAAATACAGTCCCTTGCCTTAGTAGATAGCTAGCCCTTGATAGTAGATAGTCCGCCCATAAGATAGTAGGTATGTTATATTTATATAGGGATCTCTTGCTCAAATTTCAACACTAATGACCCGACATGTCGACTAAACTAGTACCTAGGAGAGACCGAGAGGAAAATAAAAATACCAACCTCGAACAAATAAATTAAATCTAAGTGCTTTTGGGACCAAGATTCCTAAAAAAAGGACCAGGCGCCCATGTGCACCCTAATCCCACCCTAGGAACCCTAGTCAAAGACTAGAGACGACAATCAAGCAAATAACGGCACCTAAGACTCCCTAAGAGACAACCAAAACTATGCAAACAATTGATGATTGTGCAAGACAAATGACGACAATGACCAACTAACTAACGATAGGACTAGGGGATAGGTCATTAGTGAATACTTTTCTTACGTGAGATCCATATATAAAATAACATTTTTGGCAATATAAATGTAATAGCAAGTGCATGATTTTGTGACTACACTTCATGTTTTCTTCCTTTTTCTTGTGCGGCGTGTGATGTCTAGGCCCTGGGCCTAGATATTTTGTGATTCACTCCTATGAATTATGTGAGTGAAATAGCCTCACGGATCTCCTTTGGTAAGGCCATGTATTCCTCATAACTTGCAGCGATGTTCCATCCACCGTAGGCCTCGCTTCTTCCTCCGAATAACCTCCTCTCTAGGAAGGAAAATGGGCTTCGAAATCAATCCTCAGGCTGATCACATAGATCGCTTAGCATTATTATCTCCAATCAAGCTACCTTCACCACTTTGAACCCTAGGTTCAATGATCCTTTGAGAGATAGGAAATAAAATCCATGGTGTCCATGAGTGTCTTTTGGCCAACAATTAATTTATCAACTTTAGTTACTTGAGAGTCCATAGTGTTCTCCTTCTTTGATAGTATCAAACCCTTGTCACCTTCTTCCACCGAAACCCTAGGAATTTTAGAATCAGTATTTTGATACCACTATAATATCCCTTTTGGGGAAAAATTGAAAATTAAGGAAATTAACTCAAACCCCAATACAAGCAAATCTGATTTTTATAGCAGCAATTAATAAAGGGCCAAAAAGAACACTCTCAAACCCTAGCGACTAGGAGAGAGAGAGAGAGAGAGAGAGAGAAATCCACCGTAGAAACACTCAAAAATTATGAGAAGTTATTCCTTGGATTTCCCTTGATTTTAGAATCCAAAAATGTGATCGAATCATTAAACTCGGAATTTTGGAATTTATTATGCAACATAAATAGTTGAAACTTGTAAATTCAATAACTATAAGAAAATAAAGAATCTCCACAAATATGAATCTCAAAATGATCATAAAAATATTAACAATCAAATGAGACAATTATCATAAATTGGCAACCATGGGAACCCTCTCAAAATTGATTACGAAATCTCTAAATGAGTAGATAAACCTTCCAAAAGCCAACAAAATGAAGTATTCTTCTTAAATATTTAATATTATTCAATACTAATCAATTTTGAAGGGTTTTCATACTCCAAAAAAACCAATATAAGGGTTTTTGTCCTTCTAGAAAAGCCCAACACTTGGGTTTTCAAACAAGAGTAGAGAAAAAGGAGCCACTAGCTCACAATGTCCAAATAGAGAAAATGCACCAAAGTCCAGATCTATAAATGGGCTCTCTAATCTTCTTTGATATCCTCCTTTTGGCACAAACGCTAATAAAGGAAAGGCTGACCCCTAATAAGTCATTATAATCTTTTATTAAGCCTCGTTAAAGGCACTAAACCCATCCGACCTCATTAAGAGGGGAAATACAAAAACAAAACATGAATATGAAGGATGAAAACTGAAATATAATCCATGATCTTCCATGGTTCAACCAATGCTTACTACAAAATCCTTTATTTCAGATTTATTCAAAAAAGGGACATTACAGATTATCATGCTACATTCTCTTCTAATTCATTGCATAACAATGCCTCTATTGGTACATATACCATCAACAACATTATGATTTATCCATCGGTAGTTAATAATTTATACTTCGTAGCACTCCTCCTAGCCATCAAAGGCCCAACTTCTATTATAACATTCCACGTGCCTAATTCTTATGGTCATGTCAAGCTTCTCATTATAGTTAGACCCATTACCATACTTGTACCATTCCTTGTTACATCTTCCATCGTCGGTTGTGACATGCTCTTAGGTCTTCCTTGGCTTGGTGCCACCCAAGCCATCCCATCCATCCATCCCTTATGTCTCAAGTTCATCCATAACAAGCATATTGTCACTATCAAAGTTATCCCACCTCATACACCATTGCCTCATCCTACTCTTGTGAATATCTATGCACCAGGTCATGGAATCTAGACCTATTATGCCTCTCAAGTCTAATGTTACTTGGCACCTAACTCTCATATTCGCATACGACCTACATCACGACCCTTTCAGCTTTGTCGTCCCGATTCCCCTATTTGGGTAACCCATTCACATAGGTGTTCTCCATCTCCTTCACCACATAGGTATCCTTTACGTACACATAGCTACTATCCTAAACCATCAATCTTAGAGCATTGTCACATGCCTCTATCTCCTAAGATATCAGGTGGAGGGCCCTCGCCCTTCACTATCATCAAATAACATGTTATCCCTTACAAACCTTGGGGGACATCACACTTTCTTCCCCCTCCATTGTTATCATTGTATCTAGTGTTTACCATCACAATTCACATTCCACACTTCATGATTAATCTTTCTTAACACTCCTACACCTTTGGTACACACATTGTACCGTCATTACCCAATGACGCACTCTAGTGTTACTGATTCACACTTATTTATTGAGAGGGCATACTTCATCTCTAAACCCCACACCATCTACATACTTCATTCTCTGTGCTTTATGAAATTATATTTCTAGCATCTACTCTCATGTGTTGCACTCATTACCCGATGACACACTCTTGTTCTATGGTTCATTCTTGACTATATAGGGTTTCTATAAATTAACCTCATATCACACACATACATTGGGGAAACGTAATTCCTCCCATCCTCACATTTTTCATACCACACCATCACATTCATACACCATTTGCATATCTTGGTTGCATTTACTCTTGCTTACTTATACTACTTACATGTTGCACTTTGCTTATTATGCTAGTTAGATACTCAGTATGTCATTATCTTTCTATATATACACACATATGTGTTCACTTGGTCTTTGAGGTGAATGCAAATCTATTACAATTTACATGCAATGTAATGATGCTCGGTACTATATCTTTTACCAATCCCATTGAGGCTCCTAGGGACATCTACTTTCACTACTCTCACATTCTACACATCTCATGTTCTATTGCTACATTATTCACTACTTCTCATTATAGTTACTTTAATTTTCGTTGATCTATACACACTTTTTACTCTTTATCTTTATAACATGTTAATGGGTGCTTCACGTGTAGCATTTGTCTTACAGGATCAATATAACCATGATTATTTGCCATTTTTTTATTGTATGATATTGTTTTGCGGGTTATGCCCTATATCTTGTTTCATAATTGTTTGTTTTCTTATGACCGCTTCGCCCGATTGTCTTGTGACATTGTGAGCGATGTCCCATGTATGAAACCCACTTTTCACTATCCATCTTGACTTCCTAGTCACTTGTTACATTGTCTTCTCTTGAATGTTATATATATTTACTACTAACACTTATTTTAGTCCTTCTTGTTTGCATGTGCCATGGTTTCTACCATGTACATCCCATACCCCTGCAGATATCCATTTCAAATCATTTTCGTGTCCTCTCCTTTGGACCGAGATGTTCCTAAAACGTCGCATACACCCCAAATAAGGGGAGACATCTATTACGTGAGAAAATCACCCCTACAATAGCACAATTTTTTGGAACAACACAATATAATACAAAATCAACACGGGAACACAAGATTCTACAAACTGGATCAAAATCAAGCTTGGATCGGAATCTTAGAGTAGACACTAACACCAAGTTTTGGGCAAGAATGTGGGTGTTTGTGTCTTCTTGGGAACTAATGTCTTGGGGAAAACACATTCATTTTCTCGGTATAACATCGTTCAAAGTAGTTTTGAGCACTTCTCTAGAAAGCGAGCACTTACCTCCGTGTATAGAATTCCAATTATCAGTCACAATCGATTCATGATTGGAACAAATCAGAATTAATTGGGAACAAATCGAGACAAATTAGAATGTGTCATCTGTAGTGGCACTTTTAGAAGCGATCGTGGAAGGAGGGAAAATTTAGACCTCTCTTCCCAACACTATTCTCCGGTGGCATGAGATCGCCCAAAAAACTCGCACTTGACATGAGATTGCCTAAAAAACTCACTCTTGGCATGAGATCATCCAAAAAATTGCTCTCCACAGCATTTCGGGACACTTTTCTATCCTTTATACTCTTATACATCAGGTATACACTTTCCTTTACTACTACTTTTACACAATTTTACATACTTATGTATAATCTACTCAAAATTTTCATATACATGACATTGATTGCTCTTTTGCTCTTTTTGTAGGTCCATCCCTAATACGCAACAAGGAGCCACTTATTTCATCAAACACAGGTTCTACCAAAGCACATCTTACACATACGCTTCACCCCTAGGGTCACTTTCCTTTCCTAGTCTCCACACTTCATATTGCAATCACTTCACGCTTCATTTGTCCACTCGGAACACTACGGGCTACACACTCTTCTATAGGATCATAAGGTATGCATATTCTAACTAATTTATAATATCTATCAATCACTCAACAACATAAAGTGGGGGCAAAATGTAGTCAAAAAATCTATGCACTTGGGTACATTTCTAGGTCTTAAAAGCATGCTAGCATTTACATGATTCCTAAGCAAGAAAACTAGTAATTAACAACTCTCTTTGGCCTTTTTCTTTGTCTTCTACACTTTTATTGGATTTATACATCTATTACTCTCTTACGGCATTTGATTGTTTTATTTTTCTATGGCTTCAGACACTAGCACCCAGTTCAGACAGAGGCGCCAAGCGCTCATGTCCTCTTAGGTGCTCATGTCCCTCTTTATCTTTTTCTTACCTCTTTTGGCACCCTTTCACTTTTTAATTACTTTTTATTGTTATGGGTCAGCCTTCCAGTTGTAAATTATGAAATTGAGACAAGCGAATCATATAAATACATAATTATGCTTTCAAAATGGGGGCCAAACACTAAGAATTGCTCTTACCACCTAAGCTTGTGTTCAAAAAGCACAAGATCACTTCAAAGGTATCCATCAAGTACATCCACTCAAGGACAAGGGTTGTGTACTTACTTCGCATACACTGATTGTAGACAAAAATCACTCACTTTGGGTAACTATTTAGTCTTAATTACATATTACTATTCATGTGATACCTAAGTAAGAAAAGTACTAATTAACCCATGTCTTTGGCCACCTTTCTTTGCTTTTTGTTGTCACTTTTGGTCTTGCACCCTTACTTGCTCAATCTACCTTTTTATACTTTGACATTTATCATCCTAGACACTAGCACCCAATCAGACACCAATGCTAGGCACCCTCATCCCCTTTGGGCGCCCCCGACCCTTTTGTAATTTTTTTCACATCTTTTAGTTCCTTTCTAGCCGTTTGAGCATCTTATATTTTTGGTAGTTGGCCTCTTGTGGTTAATTGTGAAATTCAAACAAGGGAATCTTATAAATATAAATTTATGTGATCATAATAAAGGACAAAGCACTAAGCATTAGCTATCACCATCTAAGGTTGCATCCATCAAACATATAAGAGCTCCATTGCATCCATCTAACACCATCTAAGGGACACAAGGGCTGGTTATTCTGCATACAATTCATATGAGGGAAGCTCATTCTATTCCATGCACACATCTATTACATTTATTTTCATCTAGCTTACTTGTTGTTATCAGTGCACGACACACAAGAGCCACCTAGGTACGATTCCACACACACACACGGAACTATATTGGGTCTAAGATGTAGTGAAACACTCAATCATAAGTCCACCATTGTGACAAATGAGGACAATCGACCCCTCATTTTGCATTTTTATTTTTTAGGATTTGATGTCTATTTGAGGGTTTTGCATGTCAATACTTCATTGCATGTTTCCAACGACTTCGGTGATCATTGTGTGACCTCATAATGACCAAAGGTGAATAACTAGTGATCACTCAATGGAGGTTTTCTAAGCATTTACATGACCAGTGCACCCATAAATAGGCCTAGGGCACTGTAAGCGCCACTATCCCTCTCAAAGTGCCCCAATCTAGCTTATTCTTATGGATCTAAATTTTTCTAGGCTTCGGTCAAACAGTCAATAAGACTTCATATTTTCCAAATCTCCACTTTCAGACGCCTTCAGATTTCTACGAATCAGCTAAGGATTCTTACCCTCTCTTTACACTTAGGGTTTCATGTATTTTGGCTTAGTTTCATTAGGATAATTTATGTCCTTCATTGCCACATTTATTTACTGCTACAATAGCAATTAGATTAGGCACAAAATTCACATTTTAGCTTAATCATTTTGGTGAACCCAAACTCGATCTAAACACTCTTAGGATCCTCATACCTCCATTTTTCTTATCTTTCTAGGATCTCTTCATCATGAGTATCTCTATTAATGATTTCTTGCTTATCAATCTTGAATTAAGAGATAAAACGAAATATCTCTTTCGCTACCACCCGCATTCCTACTAATATGCATCATACATTCCTATTAATTGTTTACTCAAATGGACATGGCTTCATGTCATGCAAGTAGTTCTTTCTAGAGTACATCATTGTGTCAAGTTCATACATAACGGCATAGAATATACAATTCCTAGTGATCGTGACCCATTCAAATACTATGATTGTGATCCCTATACTAAAATTCTTACTCCACGCTACGATATTACTCATGAACCACAACCCATGGATACTCGGATCATTTACCACCACTTGAAGGTGTTATTTGCGTGCTAGATATAGTCTCATCTACAACACACCCTCCTCCTGCTGCTACTACTGCTATGGTACTTTATCGAGGCCTATCCACATATTTGATGTCATTCTACCTAATTCACTATTGCATGTGCATACACCATTAGTACATCCACCCTTTACGTGTATGCTTTTCATGAATGAATTTTATTGGGAGCGTATTTTATTTGATCCTATTTGTGATGACATTATATGCACACGTGATGGCTTGGATCAACTAGGTTTTGTGGTTGACGACATATTTCCTTTACCCTATGCTCCTTATCTTTATCACGGTTCCATCCACAGTGTTGTTTACTGAATTCACACCTTTCATCTCACGATGTTTCTTGCACAAGCTCCTCGTGTTTCTCCCCTTACACTTGGACAATCTTGGCTTGACTATATTGGGGGCACCTTAGATCATGATCATATTGACATTTCATTTCCTATGCCTTTCGGTTGTGTTTTCATTTACAATGATTCCTTTCTTGGCTATTCACAAAATCTTACATGCCATAGTATGCACATGGTTGTCCACTACCCCCTTTCACTGATAAAGAATACGCAATGGGCATGTACAACCTTTGTCGTAATGGATCACTATGTGATCAACCCGACACTATTGCTTATCATGTATCAAATGCTTTACCTTTCGTTTTGATCATGACAATGACGACCTCCTAGATGACATTACTTGATCTCTTTTCTCATCACACACTTAGGGGGGAATAACACCTTTTTCTCCCCCTCTAGCACCAACAAGTGTATTATTTTCTCACCATGCCACACTAGGCTATCACATACCCATGCATATCGTCATTTCATGATGACACACTTATGTTCTTGTAGTTCTTACATGACTGCTAAGGGATATCTTCTAATAAGAACCCATTCCACTTCCTCACTATATCTATCTACTACATACTCATTCATATATGCATACATTTATTACCATCTATTTGCATTTATAATACACTCAATCATCATACGTTGCCAAACATCATGCATCAAATAACTATGACACACAATCATGCACTTTGGGTAATTATCTAGTCATGACCGCATACTACTATTCATATGATTCATAAGTAAAGAAAAGTACTAATTAGCCCATGTCTTTAGCCACCTTGCTTTACTTTTTGTTTGCTACTTTTGGTCTTACACCCTTATTTGTTTAGTTTTCCTTTTTAGACTTCAACATTTGTCATCTCGGGACGCTTGGTGCCCATCCGACATGGTAGCGCCAAGCGCCCTTGTCTCCTCTAGCGCCCTGTCCTCTTTGTACTTTACTCACACTTTTTAGGTCATTTCTAAGCTGTTTGAGCATCTTGTCTTTTTGGTAATTAGCCTTTTCGGGGTTAATTATGAAATTTAGGCAAGGGAATCATATAAATATAAAGTTATGTATTCACAATAAATGACCAAGCACTAAGTAATAGTTATCACCACCTAAGATTGCATCCATCAAGGCATGTAAGAGCTCCATTGTATCCATATATCTCCATCACAAGGGACACAAGGGTTAGTTTTCCACATCACACTTCACAGGAGGGAATTTCATTCTATTCCATGCACACATTTATTACATTCTACATCTAGTTACTTGCTCGCTTTCCAAGTGTGACTGACACAAGAGCAACCTAGGGAAAAATTTTGCACACACACATAACTACATTGGGTCTGAGATGTAGTACAATGTTAAGTTGTAAGTTCAACATTGTGACAGTTGAGGACAATAATAATTAAGTACAACAATTAATAAATGAATCATAATTAAGCTAATAGTTTAGCATTGTGACAAGACAATAATAAATCATCTGCAACCAAACCAACTCGACCCAAAAGTCACTTTCAAAGCAAGATTAACCACCAAAGAGCTTCAATCAAAATCACCTTGGCATACATACATGAATTCAACTATTCTTCCACATATTTTGCTTCCACAACTTGTTGAAAGTAATCTCATCACGCTTCCTCCTCTGCTCCAATTAGATCCATCTCATCCAAAAGGTCGTAATTATGATGAAAACTTCCATTACGACTATCATCAATGCATAGGGCATTCTACATATCATTGTTTCAAACTTCGCAACCTCATTCAAGATCTGATAGACAATAATAAAATTAAACTTCCAGAGCCTACAACTTATGCATCCATCACAATGAAAATCATAAGCTCAAGATCTTAAACAACCTGCTTCCAAAACACGACAAAAAAGTGGTCGATTCCTCAACTCATCATACATATCGCGTAGTGCCTCCTCCTACATCGGGGCTCTTGATTTATTAGTTGCTAATACAAAAATGTCTAGTCCAATCATTTCTTTCTTTAACCACGATTATTATGTGACATTCTCTTCTAATCACTTACACGTTAATGCCTCTATCGGATCTATTACTATCAATAACACCAAGGTCGATCCATCATGGCCCATCAGCACATGTTCTATTCCACTTCTTGTTGCTATCAGTTATCGTCTTTCAAAAATATTATATCCAATAAACAATTCATATGGTGTTGTTAAACTCCGCGTTATAGTTGGTACTCTCACTATGTTGGTACCCTTCCTTGTCAAACATGCAATCAACGGGTGTGACATGCTCTTAGGCCTCAATTGGATTCATAGGTCTAAGTCTATCATCTCCATGAATCAATTGTATCTAAAATTTATTTACAACAATCAAGTCATTTCTATCAAATGTATGCCTCCATCTACTCCATGGTCGCAGTCTCCTCTCGCGATTGCAATGCATCTCCTAGTCCATTTAGTATACCGCGACCTCTCAAAGACCTAAAGAACAATATGATCCTAGCTCACCTACTTGCACGTGATACACACAGCCTTATCGATCTACTAGTCTAGTACATCGGTCTAGATCCCTTGCTAGGTGTTGTCATCCTCAAAATTCCCCTCTTTTGAAGTCAAGTTTTGAAATTTTGAGTCGTTCCTTGGAGTATTGGATCACGTCGAGCCTGACATTGTTTGTAGTTTTCCCATTCATGGAGAAAATTTGAAATTCGGGCGTAATGGTGAAGTTTCTTCCTTCTTTTTATTTTTCTTCCCACAATCGGGAAGACGGATGTATCTTCCCGTTAAATTTTGCCCTTAATCCACGGGTAGTACATATCTCTGATTGGATGCATTTTGGCCATGTTTCAAGCATCACCGAAAGCCTCCACGCGTCCAAATAATACAAATCTAAGGGTAGGGTCCAAGGAAAAGTCCTCAAATAAGCACAGGCTTTCCGCGTGTCCTGTGTTCAAAATGAAGGCAAAACAAGCTCAAATCGGCTAAGTATACGGAAGGTTCAATGGGACGGTGCCATGTGCCTCATCGACAACTTCAAGAGTCAAAGTCGGGGTAGTTCTCAAACTTGCACCAGTCCTCCACGTGTCCTAGGTCAAAAAAAAGAGAAAGAGCCGATTGTTAAAATTGACTAAGATAAAGGGTTGGCGGAAGTCTCCACATGCCTTAGCGACACAATTTTGAAAGTGAAATCAAACGGTCAATCTCTAAATGAGCGTCGCCGCCATGTGGTTGAAGTCAATGGGGAGATAGAGTTGGCCATTGAAAAGTCCAAGACCGACGGAAGGAGACATGCGTAAGCTCGGTGTAATTTTAGGAGGCGTTTCCAAAACGGAAACTCAAATGAGCGCTAGCCCTCCACGTGTCTAGGGGTCAACATAAGTCAAGTAGGAAATAGACCCGAATCAACTAAGTATAAAGGAACTAGCAGAGCTCTCCACGTGTCATCCTGGCGCAACTTCAAAGGTAAAAATGCAAAAGGTGTCCGCAAGCCCGCTCCAATCAATTCCTTCCACATGGGCGGCCCAAATTTAAAGTTGTAGAAGCAAATCGAATGGCCCATGTTTTAACTGGCAAAATAATGTAATGGTTGTATATTTAAAAACTGTTTTTTTCGCCATTAATGTTTCTTTACAAATCAAGAATTTGAAAGGGCGTGAATGATTGGAATAAGTTGTAATTGTTTCTTGCTTGCTCGAGGAAGTTGTAACCATCTCTTGCGAGCTATATCATGGGCTTTCAAATCCATTGTACGGGTTGGAATTTTGATATTTTGAACTGTAATTTCTAATTGGAAGAAATCAATACAAAGGTTTTCCCCTTTTTTTGCTTCTCTTTCTTTCTTCGCTCGATCTATGAATCATTTAATCTTTGCATGCTTAGAAACTTTGTGTTCTAGTTTATACAATCTCAAGAACTTTGAGTCTACGGATTTTGCCCGTTATAAACATGAATGGTTCCACTCTATATCTCAATGGCTCAATACAATACATATAAGGGTTTTCTCTACCATCTCTTTTCCCTGAAAGTGTTTTCTTCTTTTGCCTCCCTCCTCTCTTTAAGTCTTCTATCCTCGTGTATTGATAACTTTCTACGCATAAAACACATTTCAAGATATCAGAAACCACCATTGAATGAAACATTGTGCATTTGCACAAAGGTTTTGCCCTGCTTTCAATAAGGGAGACTCTTCCATTAAAGATAAGAGACTTGCTTGTCCCCGACTATGGTTTCATTCCAAGTGCAAATTTGAAACCCAACAAGTTTTTGGTGACTCTCTTTGGGATTTGTTCAACCAAATTTCCTTTCTTAAAAGAACAACTAATTTGATCATTTATTTGATCTAGCGACTCTAAGATATACTTGTGGTAGAAGGGCTCTTGGAATTTAAGATCCCCAATTACAACTCCTAGATCAACAAGGTTTTCAACTTCCTCCCACAAGAAGAAATAGAAGAGCTCGTTCCACAAGCATACCTCCTGTTGAAGACAAAGCTTCTAGTAGTAGCATTCCTCAAGACACAACTTAGCCCTAATCTTCATGCCTTAATTCTTGTTGGTGTCTCAGTTCCACTTCAAGCAATCTTTCCAAGAATGGCAGCACCTTGGCCTTGGGGACAAAGAGTTGGGCCTCTAGCTCTTCCTCAACCATTACATGAGTTACCTAGGGGTAATAGGAAGAATTTTCCCAAGTTTAGAGGTGATGGAAAAGTACACCCTGATCAACACATTTCAGCCTTCATTGTTACATGTGGGGTCCTTGGAGTTAAACATGAGGATGTCTTTGTGAGGTTATTTGTGGAAACCTTGTAAGGTAATGTTGCAGATTGGTTTAATTTGACTACTTTGAGGATTGAATTTGAGCAACATTTCAAACCTTATTGAAGATGTGCATGTTTTTCTAGCTTGAATTTATCAAATCAAGAAGGAGCCACATGAGCCTATGAGAGATAATTTGTGGCCAAGTTCAACAATTTGGTTACAAGATTCCACTAGATACTAGGCTTGTTGATCAGATTCAAAAGTGTTTCTTCTTGAATGCTTAATTACCGGAAGTAAGCTATGCCCTGAGGAGAGCAAATCTTGCAACTTTGGATGCTAATCAAAGATTGGATGTCAGTGTGGAAGATGACTTGATCATGTCTGGCAAGCTAAAAAGGGAGTTTTTCAAATCCAAAGCATCTTCTTCTTCCTCTCCTCCTAGAGGTAATGCAGATCATTTGGTACAAAAGCTAGCTAATGACCTCATTGCCATCAACAAGCAATTGGCTCAGCATGCTCCATATCAAGATGTTCCAAGGAAGAACTTTTAGCGTAGGAACCGCTTGCCCTCTTCTCAAACTAGGTTGACCATTGAAGGTCCACCCCGCAAGGTGACTGTCAATGCTACTTGTGAGGTTCTTGAGCCTAATGATGAGGAAGAAAATAAGATCTATGATGAATAAGAAGAGGAAGCTGATGAAGAACTGGAGGAGCCTGGTGGTTCTCGAGTTCATTTCCTCACCATTGAAGGTGTGGATGATAAAGATGATTATGATGATGTAGTGGCTAAGATGAATAGTGAGTCATTTGTTGTTATGACCAGGAGCAGACCAACAAAAGGAAAAAGTGGTGTAACCTACAAAAATATCCAAGGAGTATCCCATAACCATCCCGATGATTGAAGAAGAGGAGCTCCTATTCTTACTACTTCCACCCGAAATGTAAGCTCTACTAGTCCTTCTTCCTCTACTTCTACTTCGAGAATTTTGAAAGATAAACGATAACCAAATCGTACCAAGCCAAGAACATAGATGCTAATCGAAACCATGATCAATAAGATGAAAGCAATTTGCCGAATAAATTTACATAAAACCTTTGCAAAACAAATGAGCAACAATATCATATATTATTATGGAACTCAATTCAATACATTGAGAATGGGCCTTGCTTAAAAAAGGCGTGGAAATAACAATCTAAGAACCAGTCAAGGTCGTAGATCAAGCCATAAATCAAGGAAATAACTAGTCATCAAAGAACTAGTCAAGACCATAGATTTAGGAGAGAACTAGACATCAAGGATCTAGTCAACACCATAGATCAAGGAAATAACTATACCTAACAACTAGATAATATCTCCTAATATCTAAATACGATAAAAATATATCTACACACATAAGTGGGTGAGGATAAATACAAAAAGGTAAATAAAGTACCTAGGTGAACATGAGCTAAGGTAAATACCTACTCTAACACCCCCTCAAGTGAAGCTAGGGGCCAAAATAGAAGTAACATGTCCACATATGAGTCCGACAACTAGGCTCTTGATGAGGTACTCATGTACAATAATCGGGAAAAAGGGACACCGCAAGGTATCCAAAACCAGTAACAACAAAGTAAAGAGAGTAAAGACCCTCTCCAAGGCATCCCAAGAAGATCGGCTCAAAAACTCACACAATGCTAAAGAATTTTGGTGTGCACGATGGTTTGAATCCACTACTCGATCACAAAACTAAAAAAAATTGACCACACCGGGTTTCACCGAATAGCTCCATACAAGGAGTATCAACAGAGTGATGTCGAAAGTGCAAAAAAACACCAAACATAATTCTATCAACATTCTCAAAAATAGTCTTAAGATCCAAGAACAATAACCAAAGCAACAAGGCAACGACACAAACTGAGTGTCACAATCTAAGAAAAGCCATGGTAACAAGGCAAGGAAACGGAACCCAAAGAAGCGGGATCAACACCACACCCTCCCATGTTACCGAATGGGTGGAGTACGCTTCACAATACTGTATGAGTTTCCCAAAATCAACTACTCGAACACCGAAAAAATGTTTTTGGACTTCATTTTGGTGGAATAGATCCCCACAAGATATATTGTCAACATGTCAAAAGTGTCAAAAATACGGATACAAAATCTCTCAACAAATAAGAGAGATACACTACACACTGCTAAAAAATGCTCAAAACAAAAAGCATCACAATGCAAAAGGTATAGAAAGTGGAGAAGAGGCCGAATGGTGGAGGAGCAACGCTTTGTAGAGTCTTCTTAATGAATGCCTATGTCACCACCATGAGTGATTAGATATCCACCCCAAATCAACACGGATGGATGAAGAAGATGCTTACATATGACTTGGTGCAAAATGCACAATGGGTGCGTGTAAAAGAACATCAGAATGTGTGTTAGGTTGATCATGTCGATAGCTGAAATCTAAAGTTTCTCAAGCCCGAGTGAAGGTGAGAACTCATGTGTTTCGATCCTCGAAAGAGTCGAGTGAACAAAAAAGGAGCTTTGTCGATGTGTGATCCCAATGAAGTAACTACTTGAAAACCAATTTCATGATGAGAATTCCACTTAACATGTGGAATAGAGGAAACAATACCTGTGAATGTCTACTAATGACTCGTTTGTGAGACCCATAGAATGGATCATGTGAGATCTAAATGCGGTGGTATGCTTCTAAAAAGGCCCATGCATTTGAGTAGAAGTAGGATACACAACATGTGGTACCGTAATAGGAACATATGTGGAAGAGCATGTAAGAATAAGCCTCACAGTTTAGAAGCATCAAAAAGAGTTCGAAGCTCAAATCTTTGGCAGATCAATGTCAGTGGGTATAAGAGCAACAACTGCAAGTGGACTAGGATCATGGATATGGTTGTCCACAATATGATGGTGATGTTGTAGGCTAGCAAGTTTGTTCTGCAGGAAGTGTATTATTGTATCCTTATCATGAATGAGTGATTGTAGAAGAGAATTTCACTTCTTGAGTGATCTATTTTCTTCCACAAATTTTACAATATCCTCTTGAAGTCCACATACTTCAGAGAAAAGTATATCATTCTCAGAATCCATGATAGGTACAAAATTGCAACTCCCAAAAGTTTAGTTTGAAAGTGGGCTAACCAAAATTGCATCCACAATTGATTACAACACTCCTCCATATTTGAAACTTTATAATTATAGTGCAAGTCTCAAAATAAATAACTCTAATGGAAAGATCATGAAAAAACAAGCACTTTTGCAAAAAACGGCACTCAAAACCGAGTTACCGATCAAAAGATACAAGCTTTTTAATATTTTGCTCTATTATTTATTTTAGTTGCCACTGAAACAAAATAAATTGTTGTTGCCTTCACCACACAAACAAAATTAAAGGGGGCTGAAGTTAAGCACCTATTAGTAAGAATCACAAGTTTTAAGCCCTCATGTGACCATACCATATGACCAAGGGTTAAGGATTTTCATGGACTTCCCGCCTTAGGATCAGTGGAATCCTCCATTTTTTGATAAAAACGCACGCCTTAGAAAAAAAAATAAAATCCCAAATATATGAATATACAATGAATTTAGTTGCAAAATAAAACTTACAGACGGATGCCAACAACAATCTCTAGCTCTGATACCATGAAAGGAATGATAACCAAATCGTACCAAGCTAAGAACACATATGCTAATCAGACACCACGATCAATAAGATGAAAGCAATTTGTCAGAATAACTTTACATAAAACCTTTGCAAACAAATGAGCAACAATATCATATATTATTATGGAACTCAATGCAATACATTGAGAATGGGCCTTGCTTAAATAGGCAAGGAATAACAATCTAAGAACCAATCAAGGTTGTAGATCAAGCCATAAATCAAGGAAATAACTAGTCATCAAAGAACTAGTCAAGACCATAGATTTAGGAGAGAACTTGACATCAATGATCTAGTCAATACAATACCAGATCAAGGAAAGAACTATACCTAACAACTAGATAATATCTCATAATATCTAAATACGATAAAAGAAATATCCACACACATAAGTGGGTGAGGATAAATACAATAAAGGTAAATAAAGTACCTAGGTGAACATGAGCTAAGGTAAATACCTACTCTAACAAATTCTTGTCCAACAAATGATAAAGTTGATAGATCAAAAGATTTTCCTACACCTAGTAATTATTCCCCATCCACATCTAGATCTTTTGACATTATAGACCATCTTAAAAAGACCAAGATTTAGATTTCTGAGGTAGAGTTCTATCAAACCCATCCTAAAGCCTTTGCCAAAATGGTTAACTTTGTAAATTCCAAATCCAAAGTCTCATCCAGTACTTCTAAGGCCTTTTTCCCACTCCCTCTTCCTCACCTCAATCAAGCCTTGTGGTTGCAGTCACTTCCCCTAATGAGAAAATTGAACCATTCTATGTGACCCTTCTCATAGTTGGCCATAAACTCAATAATTGTGTCATAGATTCAGGAGCATCAAATAATGTAATGCCTGCAAAGGTAGCCCATGCTTTGGGTCTAACCCTAACACGTGCCTTTGGTTCCTGTTATTCCATGGAGAGTAAGAAAGTACCTTTGGTGGTAGAATTAAAGATGCACAAGTAGCTTTTTGCTACTTTTCCAGAGAAAAGGGTCTTAGCCACCATTTTGGTAGTTGATATTCCTCCTTCATATGGGATGTTGAGTAGAAATTTTGTAAGGAGGTAGGAGGGGAAATTCAAATGGATTGGTCACATGCCTTGATCCCTGTCAATGGGAAGATGAAGAAGCTACTACTAAGAAACAAGTAGAGTATATTGTGTAAAAGACAGATGATCCTAAAGCACAAATATTATATGAAGACATTGGGCATGGGAACTACATGATCATGTCACAAGAGGAGACAAGTCTTGCCAAAGGGAGTTTTTCTTGATCCTAATGGTGTGTGGACTTTGGAGTTTGATGGAAGCTACTCTTCAACTGGTTTTGAGCTGGTGTAGTGCTCATTTCTCCTGAGGGTAAGGTTCATCCTTTCTCCTTCAAATTTTAGTTTGAAAATACCAACAATACTTGTTGAGTATGAGGCCCTTATTCTTGGGTTGAGCATGGTGAAGGAAATGGGAGTGAAGAACCTTCTTGCTCGTGGAGATGTAGAGCTAATTGTAAAACAAGTTAGAGACCTTTATCAGGTAAAGAACAAAAGGTTGAAACACTATAGGAATCTGGTATGGGATTCCATTGAATTCCTTGATGCTTTTTCCATTGAAGTTGTGCCAAGGGAAAGGAACACTAGGGCTGAATCTCTAGCTATTTTGGGGTCCTTGTTGATTCCTCATCCTGATTTTCCTCAAGAGAAATTCACCATTGAGATGATCCATAGACCCAGTGTGCTTGACAATGCAAATAATTGGCAAGTTTTCAATGATGACCAACATTTGCTTTCTTTCTTGGAGCTCAGAGACAACTTTGATCAACTATACTTTGAAGGAAGTGACAATCTTCCTAGAGAGTGTGTGTCATCAAATGAAGAGGGTGTCAAAGAAGAGATGGATCAAGATGGATGCATCAAACTGAAAGGAAACAAAATTCCTAAAGGATGGTGAGTTTGGAGGATCTTTTTGATAAACATGATAGATATATGAAGTCTAAAGTTTCCCAAGGAGCCCGACAATCTTGAGACGAGAAAGTGAATATTGGGAGTCTTGATGATCCCAAAATGGTCAACATTGGAAAATGTTGCACTCATGAAGAGAAAAAGAAGGTGGTGAATCTATTGAAGAGGTATGTTGATGTTCTGGCTTACTCTTATGATGATCTTAAGGCTTTTCAGCCTAAAGAAATGCAACATTTCATTCCTCTTAAGCCTAGGATCAAACCCTTCAAACAAAAGCAAAGGCAATATAATCCAAAGATAGCTGATACAATTTTCCAAGAAATACAAAAGCTTTTGAAGGCTAGGATCATCTTCCCCATCCACCATTCAACGTGGATTGCTAATATAGTGCTTTTCAAGAAGAAGAATGGTGAGATCAGATCTGTGTGGACTTTCAGAAATCTAAATCAGGGTTCTTTGAAGGACAACTACCCTCTCCCCATGATGGACCAAGTATTGCAAGTTGTCACAGGCTTAGAGATGCTATCTATGTTAGATGGATTCTCGGGTACAATCAAGTAGAGGTGAATATTGCAGATCAACATAAGACTACCTTTACTACTCCTTGGGGCACCTTTGCATACAAGAGGATGCCATTTGGTCTCATCAATGTTGGTGCTACTTTCCGAGGGCCATGGACTTGGCTTTTGGTAGTTTGAAAGGGAAATGCATTGTTGTGTATTTGGATGACTTGACCATGTTTTCTAAAGCAAGAAAAGATCACTTCCAACACCTTGAAACAATATTGCAGAAGTGTAGAGAGCATGGGATTTCTTTAAACCCTAAGAAGTCTATGTTTTGTGTCACAGAAGGAAAGTTGTTGGGACACATTGTTTCAAAGGAAGGGATCAAGATTGATCTAGAGAGAGTTCAGGCCATCTAACAAATTCCTCTTCCATCAAGTAAGAAAGGTGTCCATTCTTTCTTTGGTAAGATCAATTTCCTAAGGAGATTCATCCCCGATTTTGTAGAACTTACTATGAGCATTCTCACATGATGCAAGGGAAGAAAATTTTGGTTGGTCCTCTGAAGGGAAGAAATCATTTGAGGACATTAAATATGCTATTGCAAAGACTCCAATCTTGGTGTGCCCTGACTTTAGCAAATATTTCATTATCTATTGTTATGCCACTAAAAATACCCTAGTTGTTGTGTTAGCCCAGAAGAATGTTGAAGATCATGAGCTCCCAATTGCATTCATGAGTTATGTCTTGAAAACTCATGAGCTGAAGTACACCATGATGGAGAAACATGCTTTTGTAGTTGTCAAAGTTGTCAAGCAGTTTAGGTTTTACATCCTTAATTCTCATTATGTGGTGTTGGTGCTTGATACAACAATCAAATCCATTCTTACTCAGCAAGAATTTGGAACCAAGAGAGGTAATTGGGTAGCAAAGGTGCAAGAGTATGATCTTGACATCAAGCCAACAAAGCTGGTTTGAGGTAAGGGCTTGTGTGAACTCATTGTTGAGGGAGCTACCAAGGAGTTGTCCAAAGATGGAGTTGATGTCCTGTTGTTTTGTTCCTAGTCGACAGATGTATGGTATGTTGACATTGCTCACTTTCTGACCTATGGAGAGTGTCCATCTCACTTGAGTGCCAAAGAGAAGAGAGCCATCAAACGAGGTCACACAATATGTGCTATGGGAGAATGCTTTGTTCAAACGAGGCATAGATGGAAGGTTTTTGAAGTGTGTAGACAAGGAGAAACAAAAGAAGTTGTTCTCTGCTTTTCATGACTAGGCTTGTGGAGGTCATTTCTCCTCTCGTTGTAATAACTCATAAAATACTTCATGTTGGTTATTATTGGCCCACTCTATTCAGAGATGCATCAAAATGGGTTGGTAAATGTGAAGCATGCCAAACGTTTGTTGGAAGACCTAAGTTGGTTGCTTTGCCACTAAAGCAGTAGTGATTGAAGAGCCATTTCAACAATGGGGTTTGGATTTCATTGGAACTCTTAATCCATCTTCTAGTGTTGGACATACCCATGTGTTGACTGCCACAGATTACTTCACCAAGTGGGTGGAAGCCATCCTAGTCAAGAGCACTACTTCCGAGGTAGTTTACAACTTCATTAAGGAGAACATATTGATAAAGTTTGGGATCCCAAACAAAATTGTGACTGACAATGCTTCCAAATTTTCTTCTGCTGAGATGATGGACTTATGCTATGGGTATGGGATCTCACTTGCTCATTCTTCAGATTACTACCCCCAAGGGAATGGACAGGCATAATCAACAAACAAGAACTTGGTGAACATAGTTAGAAAGCTTGTAAATGATTCTTAGAGGAATTGGCATAAGAAGCTATATGATGCACTTTGGGATGATAGAATTACACCCAAGAGAGCAATTGGAATGTCTCCTTTCCAAGTGGTGTATGGTGTGGAAGCTCAACTACCAGTCATGGTGGAATTTCCAGCCTTGCATCTGATGAAAACCATTGAAGATTCAAGTTTCAGTAGCTCTTTGGATAAGAGAATTTTGTACCTTCAGAAGCTTGATGAGGACAGATTGCAAGTGGTTGACAGGATAATAGCTCATTAGTTGAAAGTGAAGGCTTTGTTTGACAAGAAAGCCAAACCCAGAGTTTTCCAAGTGGGAGACATTGTGCTACTTTGGGACAAAAGACATGAGCCATGAGGAAGTCATGGTAAGTTTGATTCTCTTTGGCTTGGTCCTTTTAGAATCATGACATTTTCTAGAGAGAACTCTTTTTATCTGGATTACATGGATGGTTCTCCTCTCCCACTTCCTTATAGGAATAGTATCGAAGTTGTTCAAGTCCTAGGTGACTAGGCGGTCCTATATATTTGGTATACAGTGTTTTGGCTTGTTTTGGGTCATTCCTTTTTGTTTTGTTTATGTTCTTTCCCTTTTGGTTTGTTTTGTTTCTTTTCCTATCTTGTGTGTGTTGCCTTGTATTGGTTTTGCTTTTGAATCCTTTTCCCAATGGATAAGGCACTAGTCCTCTTTCCTAGAGTTATCTGTAATTCTTGATCTTACCTTGTGTCTTTGTTTAAGCCAAGTCATCCCTGAAAGAGCTAGCTATTGTTTCGGCCCTCAAAATTCCCTCTTTTGAAGTCAAGACTCAAAATTTTGAGTTTGTTCCTTGGAGTATTGGATCATGTCGAGCTTAGCATTGTTTGTAGTTTTCCCATTCATGGAGAACAATTTGAAAGTCAGGCATAATGGTGAAGTTTCTTCCCTTCTTTTTATTTTTCTTCCCATAATCGGGAATGACAGGTGTATCTTCCCCATTAATTTTTTCCCCAGAATCCACGGGTAGTACATGGGTATCTCTAATTGGATGTGGTTTGGCCATATTTCAAGCATGATCCAAGAAGCCTCCACACGTCCAAATGACACAACTCTAGGGGTAGGGTCCAAGGGACAATCCTCAAATAAGCGCAGGCTTTCGCGTGTCCCAGGTTCAAAATGAAGGCAAAACAAGCTCAAATCGGCTAAGTATGGAAGGTTCAACGGATGGTGCCACATGCCTCATTGGTGTAACTTCAAGATTCAAAGCTAGGGGTAGTTCTCAAACTTGTGCCATTCCTCCACGTGTCCTGGTCAAAAAAAGAGAAAGAGTCGATCGTTAAAATTGACTAAGTATAGGCGGGTTGGTAGCTGGAATCTCCACATGCCTTAGCGATGTAATTTTGAAAGTGAAATAAAAGGTTCAATCTCTAAATGAGCACCAGCTCGCCATGTGGTTAAAGTCAATGGGGAGATAGAGTTGGCCATTGAAAAGTCCAAGACCGGCGGAAGGAGACACGTGTTAGCTCGGTGCAATTTTAGGAGGCATTTCCAAAATGGAAACTCAAATGAGCGCAGCCCTCCATGTGTCTAGGGATCAACATAAGTCAAGTAGGAAATAGACCCAAATCAACTAAGTATAAAGGAACCAAAGGTGAAGCTCTCCACATGTCATCCTGGCGCAACTTCAAAGGAAAAAAATGCAAAAGGTGTCCGTAGGCCCGCTCCAATAAATTCCTTCCACACGTGGGCGGCCCAAATTTAAATTTGTAGAAGCAAATCAAATGGCCCATGTTTTAATTGGTGAAATAATGTAATGGATGTATATTTAAAAAATTGGTTTTCCTTGCCATTAATGTTTCTTTACAAATCAAGAATTTGAAAGGGCACAAATGATTGGAATAAGATTGTAATAACCATTTTTCTTTTCTCGAGGAAGTTATAAATTTGTAACCATCTCTTCGAGCGAAGCTATATCATGGGCTTTCAAATCATGGGATTTTAAATCCATTTTATGGGTTGGAATTTTGATATTTTGGAACTGTAATTTCTAATGGAAGAAATCAATACAAAGGTTTTTTCCTCTTTTCCTCTCTTTCCTTCTTCATGCTCTCGATATGTGAGTCATTTAATCTTTGCATACTTAGAAACTTTGTGTTCTAGTTTATCAATCTCAAGAACTTTGAGTTTGCATGGATTGTGCTCATTATAAACGCGAATGGTTCCACTCTATATCTCATTGGCTCAATACATATAAGGGTTTTCTCTGCCATCTCTTTTCCCTGAAATTGTTGTCTTTTCGCCTCCCTCCTCTCTTCAAGTCTTCTATCCTCGTGTATTGATAAATTTCTAGGCATAAAACACATTTCAAGATATCAGAAACCATGGATTGAATGAAACATTGTGTTTTGCACAAAGGTTTTTCCATTGCTTTTAATAAGGGAGCCTCTCCCATTAAAGAGGAGAGACTTGCTTGTCCCCGACCATGGTTTCATTCCAAGTACAAATGAAACCCAACAGTTTTGGCATTTTTCTTTTGGGATTTGTTCACACATAAATTTCCTTTCCTTAAAAGAACAACTAATTTGGTCATTTCTTTGATCGTGACTCTAAGATATACTCATGGTAGCATGATCTCTTTGAAGATCCCTAATTTTAACTCTTGGATCAACAAGATTTTAAGTTAATCCAACAAGAAGAAATAAGAGATCGCTCCATATGCATACCCCCCTATTGAAGTGAAAAAGCTTCTAGTAGACTTTTGAGCATTCCTCAGCACAACTTAGCCCTAATCTTCGTGCCTAATTCTTGTGATTTTGGTTCTCTTCCACTTGAAGCAATCTTTCCAAGAATGGAACCTCAACGGCAGAATAGACTACAATCAGAGTTGGGCCATATTCTAGCTCTTCCTCAATCATTTCATGAGTTACCTAGGGATAAGAGGAACTTTATTTTCCCAAATTTAGATGTGATGGAAAAGTACACATGGGATGACACACATTGCAACCTTCATTTGTTTCTGTGGGGTCCTTGGATTCTAAACACAGGATGTCTTTGGGAGGTTGGTGGAAACCCACTTGTAAGACATTGTTCACTCAGATTGGTTTTACCATATTCATGTGGGACTAAATGAAGGCAAAACAAGCTCAAATTGGCTAAGTATGGAAGGTTCAATGGACGGCACCACATGCCTCATCGGTGCAACTTCAAGAGTCAAATCGAGGGCAGTTCTCAAACTTGTGCTAGTCCTCCATGTGTCCCAGGTCCAAAAAAGAGAAAGAGCCGATCATTAAAATTGACTAAGTATGGGTGGGTTGGTGCGGAAGTCTCCATGTGCCTTAGCGGTGCAATTTTGAAAGTGAAATCAAAAGGTCAATCTCCAAATGAGCGCCATCTCGCCACATGGTTAAAGTCAATGGGGAGACAAAGTTGGCCGTTGAAAAGTCCAAGACCGGTGGAAGGAGACATTAACATGGGAAAGCTCGATCCACAATTTTAGGAGGTGTTTCCAAAATGGAAACTCAAATGAGCGCTCATCCCTCCATGTGTCTAGGGGTCAACATAAGTCAAGCATAGAAATAGACCCAAATCGGCTAAGTATAAAGGAACCGTGAGCTCTCCATGTGTGTTTTCTAGCGCAATCTTCAAAGGCAAAAATGCAAAAGGTGTCCGTAGGCTCCGCCTCAATCAATTCCTTCCACGTGGGAGGCCCAAATTTAAAGTTGTAGAAAGCAAATCAAATGGCCCATGTTTTAATTAGTGAAATAATGTAATGACCGTATATTTAAATAGGTTTTTCCACCATTAACATTTCTTTGCAAATCAAGAATTCGAAAGGGCATGGATGATTGGAATAAGTTGTAAGTGTTTCTTGCTTACTCGAGGAAGTTGTAACCGTCTCTTGTGAGCTATATCATGGGCTTTCAAAGCCATTATACGGGTTGGAATTTTGATATTCTAGAACTGTAATTTCTAATTGGAAGAAATCAATACAAAGGTTTTCCCCTTTTCCTTTGCTTTTCTCTTTCCTTTCTTGCTCTGATCTGTGAATCATTTAATCCTTGCATGCTTAGAAACTTTGTGTTCTAGTTTATACAATCTCAAGAACTTTGAGTCTGTGGATTGTGCCCGTTATAAACGTGAATGGTTCTATTCTATATCTCATTGCTCAATACATATAATGGTTTTCTGCCATCTCTTTTCCCTGAAAGTATTGTCTTCTTCTACCTCCCTCACCTCCTTAAGTCTTCTATCCTCATGTATTGATAAATGGGCATAAAACACATTTCAAGATATTGGGAAACCACTATTGAATGAGATTGTGCATTTGCACATGAGGTTTTGCCCCTCGCTTTCAATAAGGGAACCTCTCCCATTAAAGAGGAGGGACTTGCTTGTCCACAAAATAAACGTGTGGTTTCATTCCAAGTGCAAATGATGAAACCCAACACTAGGGAATCCATATATGACTACATAAAGACACACACCGTCACCACCTCGTTTTATTCCATGTAGGTGTCCATCACCGCCACATTTTTCTTCACATATGTCTCCATCACCTACACATTTTGTTATGCCAAGGTGTCCACCATACACTCATCATCGCATGAATATAGACTTCACTCACTTACACAATGTCTACCTTATGTACCACCACTCTTAGAGCATGGTCACACAGGATTTCATTACCACAACCATTAGGTAGAGGACCTTCATCCTTTACTTTTATCAGATATCTCATTCATCGACACAACTAGGGGGCATTACACTCATTCCTCCCCTAACATCGATACATGTCTCATATCTCGCACCATTTCACACCTTGATTTTACATATATATATCTTCACACACCCCCATATCGACATTTCCTAATGACACTCTCTTATGTTATGGTTCACACTTGGTTTGAGGGCATATTATAGACATGATCTTCTTTTGTGCATCGCCACTATACACACTACGTATTCTTACACACTTGACCATATCACACATCTTACACAACACATCCTTCTCATCACTTCAACACATTGACACTTAGGCACACTTACAAACATATCTTTCTAGCATTGCTTAGTCACACTACACATTAAACATTATGCACCTCACACAACACACATTATACACAGTGACATCTTCTCTTAGGTGGGACTCTTATCACACACTAGGTACATTACTCACTATACATATTCATGCTTACATATTTCTTACATCTACTTTTACACGTTGCACTCACTAGAGTTGACACCTCTATTGGGAAAGTGGTTCATACTTCGATTATTGAGTCCAAATCAAAATTGAACCTCGCCTCGTCACATTTATATCGTTCTAAACTTAATGTTCATAATCAATCATCAACCTTTTTATCACACTTATGCGACATTTTTGGCCATCACCTTCTTAACACATATCATGATATACACATGTCACCTAAATTTCTAACATCTTATCCATACATCTCGTGATATACACTTTGTGCTACATCATCACATTCATCTATTTTGTGATATATGCCTTTGCTTTACATCATCATCACTTCTAAAGCATCTTACTCACCCATCTAGTGATATACGCTTTAGGCTAAATCATCACACAACACTCATTCCTTATGTTGCATATAAGATCATCAATGCATTACCATTCCACAATCATCACTCTCAACCCCTTTCTACTTACAACACATCACTCAAACCATTTGGATTGATGTACTCTCGTTTATGGTTCATTTTTACTGCTAAGGGGGTATAAATATATGACCTTGTTACATACATACATAACCACTTGGGGTCATGCAGCTCCTTATCATTCATATTGCATTCCATTCCATCTCATCCATAACCTACTATACATATCTTGGTTTCATTTACTCTTGCTTTTATGCTTTTACATGCTCATCTTATTACACATGTTAGATAGATATCTTGTATGTCATTATATTTATCATATACACATACACATTCACTTGCTTTCTAGTTGTGATCACATATTTTACAAATCCATTAAACATAACATGGATGTTTGGTGCATTACCTATTACCAGTCCCATAATGACTCCTTGGGGCATCCACATTCGTACACTACAGTGTGTGTTATTGTTTCATTTTGTTTCATAACACACTACTTTATCATATTATACATGATTTGACATACCTTTTATCTTTCTAACATGTTAATGGGTGCTTCATGTGCAACATTTATTTTGTAGGATTATTTGTTTCCATGGTTGTCTGATACACTATTTGCTTTTGTTTGTCATTTTTTGTGGGCTTTTCCCTATGTCTTGTTTGTTCTCTAATTATGTCTTTAGATTACTACGACCTTGATTATCTTGTGACATTGTGAGTGGTGTCTCATGTTTACAACCCACTTTTCATCTACATTTTGTCTACATTATCTTATGCTTACGTCTTAGCTTATACATTGTTTGTGTAGCTTACATTTCGTATTTTACATGAGTATTTGTCTTTGCTTGTACTAACACTTGTTTTCCTAGCCACTTGTTTTGCGTGTTCATTTAGTTTATACCAAACACATTCCTTCCCTCTACTGAGGAACAATTTCAAAGTGGTGGTTGGTCCTCCTTTGAGCCGCATACTCCTTTAGCGACGTCACATGTACCCCAAACAAGGGGGGCATCATTTGGGTGAATTAGTCACCCCATACAACGTTATACACATCAAGGTACCAATACAACACAATTTTCAATTTCAAACAGAGCTCAGAATCAAACTTAGGTCCTTAGCACAACGACCTTTCCTGGATGCCTAAAACCAGGGGTAATACAACAACCTTTCTTGGATACCTAAAACCAGGGGGAAATTACACAATGATTGGTAGTTCAAAACAATCTACAAAAATCCATACACAGTTGCTTTTATAGTTAAAGGTAGATAATCCTTAGCACATGCATTTATACACACCATTTAGGTGGTGTAAAACACAACGAGAAGTAGTTAAAGGTTGGAGGATGACACCAGACTATTCTCCCTACACTTCTTCCATTTCATTGGCGTGAGATCACCTAAAAACTCATGCGTTGACATCATCTACATGATCCTTTCTACACTCTTTCCTCATCATGGATCAAGTGCACATGTTCCTTTTTCACACTTTACATACATGTTTTTTTACATACTTTCATTACACACTTTTATCATATACATGTATACTTGACTACTTTGATCTTTCTTTTGCAAAATTTGTATGGGAAGCGATAGTAAACATCAACATCATCAACAACATCACACACATCGACATCGACATCAACAATAGGTACATCGCAACATCTACACATGTGTTTTCTACCCTAGGTTCATTTTCATCATCACTTTTTACACTTTCTCCTCCTTAGCATCCACACTTCACATTTTTATCACTCCACGCTTTTTCTAGTCCCTCGACATGATTTCTACATTGATCTACATGGTTATCAGGTACACATATCTATCTACTTTATGTTATCGAGCTTTCCACTCACCAACATAAAGTGGGGGCAAATGTAGACAAACAATCATGCACTTTGGATGATTATCTAGTATGATTACATACTACTATTCATATGGTTCCTAAGTAAGAAAAGTACTAATTAACCCATGTCTTTGGCCACCTTTCTTTGCTTTATGCTTCTTCTTTTAGTCTTGCACTCTTACTTGCTTAGTTTGTATTTTCACCTTTTGGCATTTGTCATTCTGGACACCAAAGTGCCCAACCAGGGATGCAGCTAGAAAGGGCGCACCTGCTCCCTTTAGGCGCCCTTGTCCTCTTTGTACTTTGGTCACACTTTTTGGGTCCTTTCTATCCGTTTGAGCATCTTATTTTTGGGTGGTTTGACTTTTCCGGGTTAATTACAAAATTCAAGCAAGGGAATAATATAAATATAAAGTTATGTGATCATAATAAAGGACCAAGCACTAAGCATTAGCTATCACCACCTAAGATTACATCCATCAAGGCATTTTAGAGCTCCATTATATCCATCTAACTCCATCACAAGGGAAACAAGGGTTGGTTTTTTGCATCACACTTCATATGAGGGAAGTTCATTCTATTCCATGCACACATTTATTACATTCTACATCTAGCTACTTGTTCGCTATCCAAGTGTGACTGATACAAGAGCAACCTAGGGACAATTCCGCACACACACATGTATAACTACATTGGATCTAAGATGTAGTGCAATGCTCATTCGTAATTTCACCATTGTGATAGATGAGGACAATCCAACCCCTCATTTTACATCTTTCTTTTTAGGATTTGATGTCTATTTGAGGGTTTTGCATGTTCATTCATCATTACAGGTTTACAGTGACCTTAGTGATCTTGGTGTGACCTCAGAGCAATCAAAGGTGACTAAAGGAAAACACCTTGCAACACCTTATAAGAGGTTTTTTCGAGAATTTTGAGACCTAGGCACCTAAAAACAGTGTCTAGGGCACCCCCTGTCCCTCTCTCAGGCATCACGGTCAGCCTATCTCCTTGGATCTATATTTTTCTGTGCTCTAGTGCGATAGTGTTCAGTGCTTCACATTTTCTAGTTTTCCAACTCTATGCATTCTCCATAACTCTGCGAACCAACTAAGGATTTCTACCCTCTCTTTGTAATTAGGGTTTCATTATTTATTGCTTAGTTGCTTGAGTATTCATTGTTGTACTTAATTATTATTCATTTACTATTGTTATAACATTCAGATTAGGCTCATATAATTACATTTTAGCTTACTCAATAACACACATATCACTATACGATTGGGGGCATCATACTTTCTTCCCCCTCTTCTCACATCATCAACTATCTTCTATCTTATACACATCACATTTAGTCTTTACATTCATCATGCACATCTCGATACATTTGCATTGTCATTTTCCAATGATGCACTCTCGTGCTTTGGTTCACACTTGACCGTTGAGGGGACACTATACACTTGAACCTTACACACCGCAACTACACTACACACTACACGTCACATTCTCCATACATCATGAGTTATTCACACCTCTTTCTCTTGCAACATTTACTACACACTTTGCTTCTTATTCACTCTTCACACTACATTTTTCTTACATCTACTTCTACATGTCATGCGGTCATTACCCTGATGACACACTCTAGTTCCATGGTCCATGCTCGACTGCTGAGGGTATACCTCTCAATTGGACCTCATCACACTTGTGTGTTTAATCACTCACTCAATCAATCACTCATACACGTACACTCTATGCTTTATATTTTACCAATCACATATTTCTATTACACACATTCAGACGAGTTCCGATGACGCACTCTCATTTATGGTTCATTCTTGATTACTAAGGGGCATAAATAAATAAACCTCATTTCATACATCCACATATACTCGGGGCACGCGCAGTTCCAATAACATTCAAATCTGCATTCCATTCCATCTCATCCACAACATATTACATATCTTGGTCACATTTAGTCTTGCTTACATTTACTTGTTACATGCACATCTTATTACACATGCTAGATAGATATCTTGTATGTCATTATCTTTATCATACACACATGCACGTTCACTTGCCTTTCTAGTTGTGATCGCATATCATACAAATCCATTACATGTAGTATGGATGTTTGGCATAGTACCTATTACCAATCCCACAATGGCTCCTAGGGGCATCCACTTTCGTACATTACAGGTGTTATTGTTTCATAGCACATTAATTTATCAGATTATACACATTTTGACATACTTTTTATCTTTATAACATGCTAACGGGTGCTTCATATGCATCATTTATTTTGCAGGTCTATTTGCTTCCATGGTTGTTTGTTACATTGTTTGTCATTATTTGCTCTTTGTATGCCATTGTTTGCGGGCTTTGCCCTTTGTCTTGTGTGCACACTGTCTACTTTTGGCTTTGTCGGCCTTGATTGTCTTACAAAATTGTGAGTGATGTCCCATGTTTACAACCCACTTTTTGTGGTTTACATTGTTTTTTTGCGTGTTTACATTTCTTCGTGTCTTAGCTTACATATTGTCCACGTAGCATACATTTTGTCTTGTACATGTGTGTTTGTCTTTGCTTATAATAACACTTGTTTCCCAACCACTTTGTTTGCATGTGCCTTAGATTCTACCAAGCACATTCTCTTCCCCTTGTAGGGAAGGGTTTCAACAACGGTCGGTCCTCTTTGGGCTGTCAGAACTCCTTTAGCGATGTCGCATGCACCTCAAACGAGGGGCATTATTTGGGTGAATCAATCACCCCATACAATAGTCTATAGTCATTACACAAAGACATCACAATACCAAATACATCAAACTTTTTAGTTCAGTAAGGCTCAAAATCAAACTCGGGTCCTTAGCGCAACATAAACCTTCCGGGACGCCTTCAACCAAGGGGCAATTACACAATGTTTTGGCAATTCAGCACAGTCTCCAGAACTCCACACAATGAATTTTATAGGGCATATTGTATTCAACACTTTTGTGTTGGATCAAATTTTACACACCATTTGTAGTGGTGTCCTACATTGCGGGAAGTAGTTAGAGGTTGGAGTATAACATCGGAATTTTCTCCATACACTTCTTCTATATCATTGGCGTGAGATCACCCCAAAAACTTGTAGTCGATGCAACTAGTGTGAGATCACCTGAAAAAATCATTCATCTACAACATCTTCAGGATCCTTTCTACACTCTTTCCTCATCACAAATTAGGTGCACATGTTTCTTTTTCACTTTTTCATATTTTACATACATACTTTTTTACACATTTTGATCATATACATGCATATTTGACTACTTGTTTGTTCTTCTCTTTTACAGGTCCATCCATATGGGAAATAATAGTCAACATCATTCACAACATAAACGACAATAACATCGGCATCAATAATAGGCACATCGTGACATCTACACATGTGTTTCCACCCTAGGTTAATTTTCGTCACTACTTTTTGGTACTTTTTCCTCTTTAGTATCCACATTTCACACTTTTATCACTCCACACTTTGTTATGTCCCTCGACACACTTCTCCAAATTGATCCATATGGTCATCAAATATGCATCTCTATCTACTTTATGTTACCGAGCTTTTCGCTCACCAATATAAAGTGGGGGCAAATGTAGACACACAATCACGCACTTTGGGTAACTATTTAGTCTTGGTTACATATTACTATTCATATGATTCCTAAGTAAGAAAAGTACTAATCAACCCATGTATTTGGCCACCTTTCTTTTCTTTCTATTGTCACTTTTGGTCTTGCACCCTTACTTGCTCAGTCTACCTTTTTATACTTCACCATTTATCATCTCTGGACACTAGTGCCCATCCAGGACACTAACACCAAGTGCTCTCGTCCCCTCCGGGCACCCATGACCCTTTGTACTTTGTTCACATCTTTTGGTCCTTTCTAACCATTTGAGCATTGTATATTTTTTTAGTCAACATTTTGGAGGTTAATTACAAAATTCAAGCAAGGGAATTATATAAATATAAAGTTATGTGATCATAATAAAGGACCAAGCACTAAGCATTAGCTATCACCACCTAAGGTTGCATCCATCAAGCATCTAAGAGCTCTATTGCATCCATCTAGCACCATCCAAGGGACATAAGGGTTGGTTATTCTACATACACTTCATATCCTCATTCTATTCCATGCACACATTTATTACATTTCTTTACATCTAGCTTATTTGCTCGCTATCAAGTGCAACACACACAAGAGCCACCTAGGGCACGATTACACACACACACATAGAACTATATTGGGTCTGAGATGTAGTGTAATGCTCAGTCATAAGTTCACCATTGTCACGGCTGAGAATAGTATGAAGCCTCATTTTACATCTTTCTTTTTAGGATTTGATGTTTATTTGAGGGTTTTACAGGTCAATACTTCATTGCATGTTTCCAATGACTTCGCGATCAATGTGTGACCTCATAGTGACCAAAGGTGAACAACAACAAACAAGTATCAACTAATCAGAGGAGGTTTTCTAAGAATTTCCACATATCCAGGCACCCAGAAACAGGCCTAGGGTGCCCGTAGGTGCCCCTGTCCCTCTCCAGGTGCCCCAGTCTAGCTTATTCTTTCATATTTGCATTTTTTGGGCTTCGGTGCAACGGTTAGTTCTTCGTATTTTCCAATTCTCTAACTCTGTATGCCTTTGAGATTTTTTGCAAATTAGCTAAGGCTTCTTACCCTTTCTTTGCACTTAGGGTTTCATGTATTTTGGCTTAGTTTTCTTGGGTTAATTTTTGTACTTTATTGCTGCATTTATTTACTACTACAATAACAATTAGATTAGGCATAAAATCCACATTTTAGCTTAATCAAAAACATAGGAAGGGGAATTATGTTCTATTCCATCCACACATACTCTACATTTTCTACATTCTAGAGTAGCCTGCTATCATTTGTGCAACTTACACAAGGGCATCATAGGGCATCATTTCTACACACACACAAGAACTACATGGAGTCTAAGATGTAGTGTTATGCTCGATCGTGAATTCACTATTTGGGTGACTTTCGGGGTCATTTTGACTCCCGTTATGTATTTTCCTTTTAGGTCCTGGTGTGGTTTGTGGGCATGTGCAGGTGAACTTCTCTTTTGTAGGTTATAAGTACATTCGATGATCAAGGAGTGGATATCAAATGACAAACATGAATTAACAACAAACCCTCTTGTGACACAAAAGAAATCAGTTCCTGAGCATTCACATGATAACCAATGCCCATATCTAGTTGCTTAATGCCTAAGTGCCTATGCCCTCTCACGGGTGCCCCTGTCCCGCACCATTTCGGGTTCTAGAATTTCTAGTGAGCATCAATGACGTTGTCTACATTCTATTTCAATATTTCACCGCTCAAATCACCTCCAGTTTTCTCAAAATCAGCAGTCATTCTCTCCCTCTTTGGCTTGGGGTTTCAAACATTATTACATGCTTGTAGATTGTCCAAATTGCTATATTTTATTACTCATACATCATTCGTTACAATAGTTACTCTACATTAAGATTTAAGTCAATTTATATTAAATGAACAAGGCTACAATTTGTGAATGATAGGCTAGAGAGGGTAAAAGAAGATTTTTTTGTTAGTTCTCGGTACTTTTCTTCTTCAAGAGGTATGATACCATTAAATAAGTTTGGTAAGGATTGGATACAAGTCATTTTAAGTATATAAGAAATTTTGAGAAACATGCGCTTAAAGCATGCTTGTATAACAATGCCAAAGAAACTTGCGATAGTTTTGTGTATGACTAAGATTCTTGTGATTTCTCGATGAGAACAAGAAAGAAGAGAGCATTTGAGTTTGTAATCTATATTGGGAACCATTGGACACGATGGTGTTGAATAGTTAGAAGCTTAAAGGACCATTTAGGGTTAAGAAAGGAGTAATGTTGTGTTGAGGACAAGGGACCCAAAACATGGTAGAGAGGTAGTAAAACAAGGTAGTGAATGATAAAAAGAGAAGGCTTAGCTCTTAGGTATGCTAGAGACTTTGAGACACACATTGGGATTGGATAGAAACATGAGAAGTGGTTCTTGAAGAGTCATTATACCCATGGTATCAAATTGACCTCATATTGATAAAAAGATAAGGCAAAGAAGGTGTAATTTTTGCCTACACAAGATTAGGTAAAAAAGGATGGTACCAGTTGACCATATGGGGTGCATGAAAGGCAAGAAAGGAAAGTTGCTGATGGTGATCATCAAACTCTGAAATTTATATTCAAGCTTAAAAATAGTGTAAGTTAAGGGAAAACTTTGGAGGATAAGGCTCTTAGTTTTGAAGGAGCACAATTGGGTTAGAAGTGACCATATAAGTGAATAAAGGATAAAAAGGGAGCATGAGGACAAGAATTGGAGTTCTTGTGTAGTATTAGTAGTGAACGACAATGAGGAGAGGGTTAGAGAAAACCTTTTCAAACTAATGAGAAGGTGCTAGAAGCTGTAACTAATGTACATTTGTTAATTTTGACCTTGATTGACATGAGTAAGTGTTCTTATCTTTAAGAGAGTAGAGTTTGTAAGGTAGGGTTGGAAACATCAACCAAACAAGAAAGTTTGTTCTTTTTCATGAAAAGTTGAGGTATGCATGGGCTCACATTATCTTGAATTCAATTTATACATTGATTGGTGAAGTTGTTTGTTGATCCTTTACATCAACCGACCATAACAATAGAAAAGGAGTGTTTAGAGCATTTCCCACCTAAAGCAACAAGAGTGGAAAAAGGATGTAAATTGTATAACAAAATCCAACTAGAAAACATTATATACAATTTGACAACTTTAAAATCTTATAGAAGAGGGGATGTATGATTCGACATTCTAATGCATGATAGGCTAAAAATGATTTGTGACATTGGAAAAGTGCACTCTCTAGATGATGTATTGGTATGAATTGCATGTAACCCATTCATTGTGTATTTAGATGCATTCGTATGATTGTGAAATGATTGAGCGAGGTTCAAAATAACATGTATTTGGTAGAGGCACTTTTTAGTTATTCAAGGCCGCATCATTGTTGTTATGTACAATGATGTAGTCCATGGTGACATTGACATTGCAGGTCCTAATGACAAGTTTGTTATGTTCGGCAAGAGTGGCACTACAAAGGAACTTCTAAGGCTTGTTCATATGCCGGGGTTAGAGGTGCATATTTGGCGGGTTTGATAATCTAAAAACATAACTCAATTATGTGCGTTCTATGCATGTATATCCACTATTAGATAGAGAGCTCTACCCATTTAATATGGCCCTTGTTACTTCAATAGCCATACAAATTCTTTTTTCAAGACATTGTGACCATTTCCTTGATGCAAGTTGAGGATATGATAAGAGAACAATATGCTCTCAACCATCATGCAATCAGATTAGTAATAGACTCATTTTCAGATTAAGAATTCCCCCTTTTCAATTTTATTCTCTTCTTATAGGTGCTTATTTTCATCCTATATTATTATATCTCGATTTTCATGCACATCGCATATGTATAGTGAAACGGGTCCAAGCTGTTGGGATTAAGGTAGAGTAGTGCTCTCCTTTGAATCTAAAATATTACAAATGCAAAGAAAAGAAGGCATAACAAGGATTATTTTTGTGAACATGAAAATCTCAATGAATAAGGGTTTTGAAAATTATGAAAAAACCATTTCATGCTCAGCGAGAACTAGCCAAGTCACATGGAGGGATTCAACAAACATGTCTTCTCGTAAGAGTTCTTAAGGTTTGTAGGATATATATCCACTATGAGATCATAATTTTCTTGGGTTTTTTCTTATGAGATTTAAATGGAAATTAATTATGGGTGAGGCATATTAAAGAGGATATTCAAACCTACACAATGAAACATGGATTATTCTTCACTATATTCGAGAATAGTTGCAGTAACATATATAAAATAATAAGTTATATTGTTATAACAATATAATATCCAATAATAAATTACTAATTACTATGGTAAAACATTAATTATTGTGAGCACTAGATTAATTTCCTAATACATATGAGGGTGCATTGAAATTATACAAGAAAACTCAAAAATGTTCGATTGTGGGTGAAATGACAACAATAATGAAAAATTAGATTTCGCCGAGCTTTACATTCCAATTGCTCATCAAGAAATTTCCTACCATAATTGTTTTGCCTCAAATTTTGTGAAAAATAAAGAGGGGAGTTTTATCTTCCAATAAAATATTATATAAACGTTTGTTATAATTAAATATAATATATGTATTTTTTTACAACTATAGATAAAATTTCGAAATAAAAAAATAATGTCTTCTTATTGATCGAGTAAAAAGATTTAATTTTTCTATCTCCTTGTTTTGTTCACTTTTTTTGATGATGACCAAACTTTTATTGTGTTTTTGATGTAATTGGCCTCCTTCTCGAGACCTAGCTAGCTTGATGTGATTGGCATTACGGTGTGTGACTCTTTCCACCCATGATGATCATTGTATATCTCTTATTTATAATATAAAATTGCACTTTTCAAATTAAAAAAAAAAAGTGTTAGCAATATAACTCCTTCATTTCATGTTAGGTAATGGAGAAACATTTCATTTTACTTTGAATAAAAGCAATACAAATTATATTTGTGCAAGTAAAAAAATTCCACATATACTACCCATGGCAAAACTTGTGCCGCATCATGGCCCACAAAGGAGAACTCACTTGAGTACTAAAAACAATTAGGTCAACCTGCCTCAGCGCCCTAGATTCGAACTTGTGCCAAATGCGAGCTCCACGTCCTACATTTGACAAGGCAATGCGCCGTGGCATCCACGTAGGATGCCGACGCGGCCTAAGCTTCCAGCGCCTTGGATCGACCCGAAAGCCGAGATTATCGAGTGCGCATTTCGGATGGACTAGAAAACAACCTATTGGAGTCGCGCCTTCAATATCTCTGCATTAACAAAACATGCCTACCTACACATTCCAATTAAAGATATCAAACCACTTGAAGGACATGCCCTTGCATTTCTTCAAGACTCTCTTAAACATGTTCAATATATTCTCATAGATCGAATGAGCTTCATTGGTCCCAATTTACTAGTGAAGATCGATTTACATCTTCATGAATCTTTCCCTCGCTTCAAAACATTTGTATTTGGTAAAAGATCCATCATTCTTTTCGGTGACCTTGGTCAATTGCCTCTTGTTAGGGACATCCCATTGTATGTTGGCCACTCATTTGGTGTTAACCTATGGAAAGGCTTCTCCACTTCAATTACACTAAGAATAGTCTTAGGCAACAAGGTCCCACTCCATAATTGGTTGTTTTTCACAAACACTTGCTTAACATTCGGGATGCTAATCACTGTATCGAAGATTGAGAGACACTTATGTCGCATCTGAGATAGCCACATGAATGAACAAGAACTTACTCTTTTCCACTCCGGTCCAAATTTGTTCACAAGAAATGAGTTCGTCGACCACCATACCCTCTACATGTTAAAGTCTTTGAATGTTCTAGTTGCATGTTATATCACATAATTTACAAGTCACAACATCTCCATAGATCCAAACCATGATCAATCGCAACACAAAATACTTCTTCGCAAAAAAAAAAGTAATGCTTATAGCTAATCTCGGGTTAAGGCTTGGCTTGTCGGCGGTTGAATCGGGCAACTGCACAATCGTTGACATAGTCTACACTAGTTCCACTTCTCCGCCAAATCTCCCGCTCTCCATCCTCATCAAGTTTGACAAATACGTTGGGCCTTGTTGGGATTCAACCAACCCTTTTCACGTATCGTGCCTCCAATCTCTAGAGTTGATCACATGTAATTTCAAATGAAAATGGCTTGGGCATTAACTATTCACAAGTCACGTGATCTTAAATTGGAAAAGGCTACTTTTGTTGATATTGACACATCGAGAGACAAGGTTGACATTCACTACAATGTCTTGGGTTCCCTCTATTAAAGACCTTCAAATTTCACCTCCTTTTTCTTTCGAAAGGTACTTTAAGATGTCTCTAGAACTCTTCTTACATCTAGGAAAGTTGAGGAAATCCGCTTTTCTACTCTTCCACAATTCCCCTTCTCTAAAGTATTTTCATACATAAAACTTAACTTTATTTTCAACGCAAGTCCTACTTCCATTATCACATTTTTGCATTTCAATGTCTCTTATAATGTAATTGCTTTGTTAACTATAAGTTTTGTTTTCCTTTTTCTACTTCTTTTTCATATTACTAGGACTTTCAATGTCTTCTCTTATTTAATTCGTTTTCCGCAACGGTTCACTCCCCCTACCAACCCTTTCGGCGATCACATCACACACCACACGTGCAATTGCTAGTGGAGAAACATTTCATATACTTCGAATAAAAGCAATAAAAATTACATTTGTGGAAGTAACAAATTCCACATATCCTACCCATGGCAAAACTCACGACACATCATGGCCAACGAAGGATAACTCGCTTCCCTACTGAGAAATAGTTAGGTCACCTGTCCAGTGCCCCGGATTCGAACCTGTGCCAAACTCGAGCTCCACGTCGTACATCCGACAAGGCAGTCCACGTAGGACGCTGACGCGGACCTAAGCTTCTGGCGCCCTTGGCTCGACCCGGAAGGCTGAGATTATCGAGCGCGCGTTTCGGATGGACCAGAAAAAAACCCTCACTCAAGGGATAAGTAGACACCACAGACTATAATATCTGAAAGTTTCTCTCGGGAGAGCTCGGCAATGGGATTGTATTGCGGAGCAAATATTTTCCTGTACCATTCCTACGCCGCAACAACTCTTTCCTCGTCCCCGAAAGCGTGGCTCAGCAGGTCCTATACTTCATCTTTCTCGAGCATTTATAATAATCATCATGTGGAGCATGCGAGCAGGTCGAGAGTTCGAATCCCACGGGGGCGCGAAGTGTTTCCAGTGGTATTCTGCAGGGACACGCTCGCGGCAGGGTCAGAGCAGACGGTGAGGGTGACTGCGAGCAAGAAGAAGCAGCACACGGAAGATGACGTGGATTTGAAGTCATGGATGCACAGGCACGGCCTCCCGCCTTGCAAGGTGGAGCTCAGGGAAAGGGAGTCAAAAGACGGGAAACACCGGTCCATACATTACGTTGTTGCGAGCGAAGATCTCCAGGTACGTGACGAGGTTGCAGTCTTTTGTTTTGTTTTTCTGTCAATCAAGTAACTCTGCATAAACCTGGAAATTCATTAATTGTAGGTTTTTAAAATTTTTTAAAATATTTGTCGAGTTCAGCCAGGGGACATTGCGTTTAAGGTTCCAAATTCTCTTGTGGTTACGCTGGAAAGAGTGCTGGGAAACGAGACAATCGGTATGGTAGTCTTTAATCCCTGTCATTTTAGATATTATTATTCATTATTTAGATTAATTATGTTAAAAGTTGGATTGTGGATTTTAGAATTGGGTCAGCAACTCTCAACCAGTTGACGTAGCCATAACTGTCCTGCATTTGATACATAATTCGCATAGATATTGCAGAGCCAATTCTATTAAAGACTATATTGGGTTTTAGTAAGTTGGATTGTGGAATTCAGCATTAACATATTTGGTATGTAATCAACATAGATATTTCATAGCCAATTCCATGAAAGACTATTTTGGGTTTCAGTAACTTGGATTGTGAAATTCAGAATTGGGCCAGCGACTCTCAACCAATTGCCCTAGCCACAGCTATTTCATTAACATATATGATCCGTAAGTAGCATATGTATTCCATAGTCAATTCACCAACATGGATCTTTATGTTATGAATAAACAACTTAATTGATTAAACTTGCTGTTTCTCTGCTTAAGAAAACAATCAACTGTGTTAAGAAATAAGTTGCTCAAGTACTGGTAATTAATTTTAGGCAGTTACATGGATGAAGAAAACAAGCAAATAATTGAAACACAGAAAAATAGAGCTCATAACAAAAGTTATTTGTCTTGGGGAAATCCAAGACGGGAAAAATCCAGGAGAGTAAGGGTTGTTGCCACTATCCCTTGCGACTATACAAGTCAAGTTTCCTTCTCAGGGCCTCCAAGAACACCAACAGCATATCAACAGTGCCCTGGCAGCATGCTATACTCTCCAACTCGCTTCAATACACACTCCTCCTTTGCATTTATATTTTTCAACTTCCTAGCACTTAACCAAGCATGAATTTACGTGACCTCTAAGGGTGTATGTAAACAAAACTCAGCAATATGAACTGCACAGGTAGTCCAAACACCAAGAAATAAGAAGAGACATTGTTTCTTGCTGTTGCTCATATTTTCTGTCTAGATTAGATAAAACTGCCACAGATATCAATAGAAAACTGCTATGTCACATATACAACCACCATGACACTGCCAAACTGCCATGTAACATACACAACTGCCATGACACAATACTGCCATGACAGTAATGCAACTACTGCCATGTTGTCTCTGGTGGGTTTGTCACTACACTGACTGTTCTCCGATTCTTCTGTGTTTCAAGAACCTTCTTCAGTTCTCTATGATCCCAAGGTGTGCGTATCACTTTAGAACCTTTCTACAACCTTTGTAGATCTCTGCACTGACCTATATTCTCTGTTCTTGTCATATTAGGAGTAATAGGAGTGTTTCAAGTTGCATACTAAGTCAATTTGACTAGTGAATTGAAATCAGTGGCTTAGTTGATTTGAATCCAGCTTACTTCATGGTCTGATTCGGATCAGTATTACCTTCGAAATGCAGGATGTTTAGAACAAGACTGGAACTAAAAGATATCCAAACTTTGCAAGGTTATAAGAAACTGGTAGATGGCATGACCTAAATACTTCACGGGAACAAAGAGCTTGTAGGGTATGCAATTTAAACAAAATAGAGGACAAAACACATTCTTTATTAACTTGTCCGCTTTACAACCATATTAGGCTCAATTACACAAGCATAACTTGGTAAATGAAACGTTGGAGAATTTAAAAGCTTAATAAATGTATAAACAGTCTTCTTTCGGAGTAGTTATGCTTTGATAGGTCTTACACACCAATTTGGGCTAAAGGACATTAAAAATTGTATTGTCGTCATCATCATCATCGTCGTTTGGATACTACCTACATAAGACAGATGACATTGTTTTAAGTAGATTTGGAGTCCTTTTAATTCAAGGGCACAGCATATCTATAGATTCCTAAAGGATATAAAGGGTAATCCAGCTATGTAAATGATTTAAGGTTCAATTTTAGCAGGAAAACTAGCTACTTAGATTTTGAATATTCACCTAGACCTGTCTTACATCGGAAGGTAACGACAAAGAGGATTTAGAGATCAGCATGTGATTGATCTGTTCTCAGCCACTATCATTACATTATAGCCCGGAAGATGAGAAACGACATCATGGATAGGTGCTTACCTGTAACCTATGTCACAGAGAGGATTTATGAGATGTTTTCAGCATTTCAAATTGTGATCAAATTTAATAAATTCTTCAAAAGCGAATCAGGGCGATATCATTTAAAATTTTCGTTTAAATTATAGCAGGTTTAAAAACTATAAAAAAGGGAGCCGCAAATGTAAATGCCATCCAATAAGCCTTCATTGAATATGCAAGCCTTGTGCGAGCTTTACGAGCTGTCCGAGACTGCGACCATTGTTGGCCATCAACAGCTATAGTATTTTTTAGGTTTTGATTTTATTAAGTTTTAGTTTGTAATTTGATTTATAAATGTTTATAACTGTTTATTTTGTGTTTTAGGTTAATAAGTCAATAAGTTAATCAACTATTCAAGTTAATAAGTTAATAATTTTTTAACCTATAAACTAATAAGTTAATAAACTATTCACGTTAATAAGTTAATAAGTTTTTAACCTATAAACTATTAATTTAAAAGTTAATAAGTTAATAGTTTATAGGTTAAATTTTTTAACATATTTATGTAAATAATTATTTTATTAAAACAACATTTGTAAAATTATAACTGGATTTCTATTAGCCGAATTTAATCACGAATTTTATCTCCAACGCAATTTCTTGAGACCTTCAGTTGGAACAGTACTCGAATGTGGGCCATATTAAATTTATTAGAGAAGCTCAAAAATTTTCCTCCAAGTGCTTGTCATTATGACATTATTGAAGGAAGCCATATAGATAGCTATTACATACAAAAAGGCATCAATGGAATGCATTAGTAATCTGATAATGATAGGAAACTCTTTGTGGGGTATGAGCCAAAATTTGTAATCATATTATTGAAGGAAGCCATATAGATAGCTATTACAACTCCTATAATATAGGAAATCTGGAAAGCTTAAATAATCAACTATATCTGCAAACAAAGTAAATAGACTAGAGAACCAAACAATGTAACAATACGTTACATTATTATTACATTAATCTAACACCCTCCCTTGATGACTAAATCAAATGTTTTTGTCATTATTACAAAAAAATGATTAATTCCATTTACTTTGTAAATGATTAATTCCATTTACGAACTTAACCCAAGGTGTAGTCCTATTGCCACTACAACAGTGTATCCAAATGTCCCCATTGTCCTCAATCCATCTTACCGGAATACATGGGTAATTAGCTGCTGCAACCGCTAAGTAAAGTAGGAAATGGTGCTGAATACTGGGTTCACTGGATTTTATTGTTGTTTTGAAGAGTTTTCATGTCTTGAATGTGTCATACTCCATTTGTTAGAGTTATCAGGTCCAACAAAACTTAGAATATATATCAAGACTAAACAACAAAGAATATCCCCTAAGAGATATTTCTGTGTTGAGTTGTTGAAGACCCAATGCCTACTGCTTTCCATTGTTGAATAATTTTGGGACATTTACTATTCACAACACTCATGTGCATTTGTTGTATGCCCCTTCCTCTTTCACCAACCTTCGTGGAACTTCCATTTGGGTTTGACTTTGGTCCTTGAAACAATGCTTGATTTCAATACCTTGAAAGCAGTAAGAGCAAAATTTACTTGCTCTTCACCTTGCACCTTCTGTTTTCTTGACCTTGTAGATTGCCCTTCAATAAATAAGGCAATTCATCTTTCCTTACATCCTTCATAGTGGTATGGTACCACTTAGGCCTCTTTTGTTGACTTGTTTGATCTGATTGTGAAGAGTGAGAAACAATCTCTTCACTACTAGAACTAAACTTTTCTGGTCTTTCCATCTTTGAACCTTGTTCAATTTTAGTACCAAAACTTGTTCTAGAAATATCATCAACAGGTAGCAATACAATACTATTAGTAGATTGACCATTATCAAAAAGAATGGTACTTTCTCATCTACAAAAACATCTTTACTCACCACAATCCTGTATGTGGAGACATCTATTAACTTGTATGCATTCCTCTGCTCACAATAACCAACAAACATGTACAATTTTCCCAATATAGAAGCAAAGTGGATCCAAAAACATGAAAATTACTTACATTAGGTTTATTTCCAGACCACGATCCTTCGGTGTTACATTTTGCAAGGCTTGTGATGGACTTCAATTGAGAGTGTAGACAACTGTATTTATACAAACTCTTCTTCATTCATTGATCTTAGAGCTTTTATATGTTTCCCTCCTTGTTTCTCTACCATAGCTTTCCAAGCAACAAAGTTAGAGAAACATTCTGACTTTTTATGCAGAAAACACACCCACATTTTCCTAGAAAAGTCATCTATAAGCAACAAATAATACAATGCTCTAGATATGGAAGGTGTCTGCATTGGACCATGTAAACCCACATGTACCAAATCCAATGCATTCTTAGCTCTTTGTTTCTTACCAATGTCAAATGAATGTGAAAATTGCTTATCTATCTGACATCCTAAACATACATTCTGATTCTTTTGAATAGAAAACATTCCATTCACCATGTTAGTTTGACTTAATGTATGCAAATGTTGATAACTAAGGTGACCATACCTCTTATGCCACATTCACTGGTGCTTTCCACTGCTGCTAGTGCATGCTCATTTGCAGTTTTGGATCAATCAACTTATACAGCCTCTATCACCAAGACCAACAACTATGACTCTTTCCTCACAAACCATGCATTTGTTTCCTTTAAACTCCACACAAAGATTAGGATTTGTAGTTATTTCACTTATGGAAAGAAGATTTTTGTTCATGTCAGGGACAAACTGAACATTTTGAAAAGTGTACGTAACAGAATTCATTAAAATATGAACATCTATACATCCTTTCACATAGTGAATCCAACCATCACCTAAAGAAACAAATTCATTGCAACTATCATTTTCTACAAATTTTATGTACCAACTTGTGACATGTGTAGTCTCTTGATGGACCTAAGTCAAAGTATCATATTCTTGACTCCACTTACTGGTTTTGTGTCACCATAAATGCAGACTCACCCGCTGAGCTTTGTTCATCCCCTTTAGCCATATTTGCATATTGTGATTCCCTTCTCTCATTTTCCAAATCATATTGTCTCTTACAACAATCTTTCTTCAAATGACTAGGTTCCTTGCAAAAAAACACTTTCATTTAGACTGCTTAGAAGTACTTACATTGTTTTTGTCACTTTTGGAGGTGTCCTTGTTTGCATTCCATTATTTCCTCTTGCCTTTTGACCTTGTGAAGAAAGCATTTTTTGTAGCAATTAATGTAGAGGCAACCGACTGATCTAGCCTCCTTTCTTTCTGCATGAGAAGTGTAGACAACTTCTCATAATTGATTTCTTGTGTCTCCATGATCATGTGCAATAACTCAACAAATGAGTCAAAAGATGGCGACAAATTCTGTAGTACTAAAGCAATCAAATCTTGCTCATCTATAGGTTTTTTTCACTGCTTTCAATTAATCACATATATCCTTTAGCTGCAACAAAAAGTCAGAAATTGACCCACCTTCCTACATTTTAGTGGAAAACAACATATTCTTCAAATACAATACCCTATCGGCTTCTAAAGCCTGGTACTTTGAAGTCAAACTTTTCCACAAATCTGAAGCTACCATTGCATTTCTAACTTTTGGAATTAAATGGTCAACAACAAAGAGTTTAAGCAACATTAAAGCTTCACAATGATGTTTGTCATAGTCATTATCATCATCATCAAGTTGTGTTTCCTTAGCAAGTACTATTTGATCAAGATTGCGATACTCACATATGGTGATTATCTTATGACTCCATAAACTAAAGTTTTTCCCTGTCAACTTTTGAGAATCTGACAACAATAGGTGTTGTAAACTAGTCATTCTGACCTAGTTTTTCAGTAAAACAATTAAATTGGAAAAACTAGAAGGGCTTTTACAAAAAATTCTTTTGCAGACTGATCCTCCACTAAAAGTGAACAACGCTGCCAATTTTCAGCAACAAACTCTTTACCATTTATGAGAATTTAAATTAACGTTGAATGCGGTTGTAGACCTCCAACCAGATATTGTCCTAGATATTTATGAAAAGGAAGAACTTTAGTTTGAAATGTTATAAATTATTATTGGCCAATCGCAAATAACCTATGTTCCACGGGGATGTGTCCCACGTGTTTTGGGGCGTCCCCCATAGGGGGCGTTTCGGGATGTGGAAACGGGTAGAAACGTCCCTAAACGTCCCCAAATTTTATTTTTTAGGAAACGTTTTGGGGATGGCTGATTTCTAGCAAGGGACGGCTAGCCGTCCTTGGTATGGCCAGGGACGTCTAGAAGTCCCCTAGCCATATCGGGGATGGCTAGAAGTCCCCTATGTCTCAACACAAAAATACATTTAAAAAAAAAACTCAATTTTTTTGCAAGTTTCTTGAGTTTTGACTCCCCTAAAGCTGCACAATCTGCCATCAATGTGATGAATGGATTCCAATTGAATGGAAAGAAGTTGAAGGTCCAACTTAAGTGAGATAACAAATAGAGCAAGCCTTCTTGAATAGACACGCCCATCATGCAAAGGGGAGGTTGAATGGATGGTGCTGTTCTTTACAAATTGAGACTGTTCTATTCAACTTGTAGTGGTTATATGCCCCATTTTTGTGGGTTAAAAAATGGCATGATATATGATATTATTGTTATGCATTGCTTCTATTTCTATATTACAATGTTTTATGCAGCAGTGAATTTGAATGTGTTATGGATATGCAATCATTCAGGGCAAATTTTGCAGACCACTGTGTTTTGTGCATGTAATTATGTAAACTACTTGTCTTGAACTCTCTCCTTCATAAACGACCGTGTAATTATTATATATATCCACATTGAATATTATGTTAAATCTCGATTCAGCTCTAATGTTATGTAATAAGGTTCTATAACATATATGATGAATGCCTTATGAATGTTATCATATGAATATTTGAAAGTTCCTATATTTTAAAAAAATTCCCTATTTTTAATAGTCGTCCCCGTCTTTGTCGCCTAAAAAATGGCCTAAAAAAATCTGTCTCGAAATGCGTCCCCGTCCCCTGTCATCCCGGTCCCAGAAACTTGGTGGAACATAGCAAATAACCTACGTGTGGCGTTTCATTTCTACATATGGCGCCTTTGGTGTTGAAATCCATGCTCCTTGCCTAGTGCCAATTGGAACAACAAAGCTAACAAGGAATGGTGTTCTCCTCTTGTTACAAAATGTAGATCGGTAGAAGAACAACAAAGAATCAATCAAATGCAGCGAGAATGGTGTCCTCCTCCTCTACGCATACCGAAAAAGACAAATGGCAACAAATAGAATGCATCTACCTTAGGATAATTTGATGGAAACCGTACCACTGCATCAAAATGCCTTCTTTCCAAACATCCTCCTCCTGACAGCCAAGAAAAGTATTATACAACACTTTGAGAATGATGCCATACCTCTAACGAAAGACAATATGCATCTTCTTGCACCCCAGGTTGTGTTATCTTCCTCTTTTCTAGAAACAATAACACAGAGTGCTAACTTGCTAAGACAATTGCAACAATAAATATAATCGCTTCTTCTTTTGCCTCCGTCCACCTTTTCACCTCTAGGCTAACCAAGGATATATCTCTCAGGCAAAAACTCGGGGTCTCTCTCTCAAGCCTTGAGGAAGATTCACAACCATATGCTTTGACACCATATTAAATTTATTAGAGAAGCTAGAAACCATAATCATATTATTCAAGGTAGCTATATAAATAACTATTATAACCATAGTTACTGTGTTGGGCCGAATGGAGGAAACCATTAAAAATCGAATTTTTTTTTTTTTTTTTTTAAAGCGTTCGGATAAATCCGGACATGGTTCAGTCAAATGTTTTCACAAACAACAAAAAAACCCCTAAAACTAAACGCGTTAACCCTAGACGCATTAATGGTAAAAACAACTTATAAAATCATTTCGGTTGTTAACACGAGAAGTCGCATTTGGTTGAGCATTTGTTTGAGGTCGCAGAGGTTTACAAGAGCCATTCGTGGTTGTAGAGGTCCCAGAGGTTGGTCGCAGAGGTGGATAGTTGTTCTTGTTCTCCTTGTCTCACGGTTTTCGAATCATTTAACATTCAAAGTAGTTTGGTGATTTATTTGTTTGCGTTTTTCAAGTTTGTTATGGTGAGGTTGCATGTGGTGACTAGGCCTGGGTTACCAAAGATCAAGCGAAGGAAGGAGTAGAAGTCTTACAACAATGCTGACACAACGAGGAACTTTGCGATGGCGTAACCAAAGTATTTATCATACGATTAGTTTTTTTTTAGGTTTTTCAATTTTATATAATTTATTTATTTAGGTGTTTTCTTTGTTTTATTTTTTAAAAATTATTTTGTTTGTTATTTATTGTAATGTTTGTGATTCGTAATTTTTAGTTAGTAACTATTAATTTAAAAATTAGGTTTTTTAAAATATTATAATGATTATTAATAATCAATAATTTATTGTATTCAATTTGTTTATTTTTATAATATTAAGTTATTAACAATGAATAATTAACTATTAATTTTATAATATTATTCTTTTATAATTTTTTCATAATATTAATTATTAATAACTAAATAAAAAAGTAGTTATTAACATTATTTTTATAACATTAACTACATATTATTTTTTTATTTTTTAGTTATCAATTTACATTATTTTTTACATTTTATAATTTTTATTTATATTTTATTACATGTTACAAATGGACAAGTAAATTTTATTTTTTAAATAAAGTATTTATTTTTTACATTTTATTATTAAATATTAATTAACATGTTCTCTTTATTTTATTTTTAACCTTTTAATTAATAAGCAATATATGTATTGAAAATGTTCATTTTTTTGCAGGAAGGGTACCTTATCAACAACGCCATGGCAAGTAAGGCAATGGAGATGAAATACATTGTCCAACGAGACGATAATCCCAGAAATATGAGATGCACTCTATGTAATTCAAATATCACGGGCACTGTAACAAGGGTTCGTAATCATTATATTGGGGGCGAGATGTGAAGACTTGCCCAATAACAAAAGAGGAAGGGAAGTATGCTGAATTCGTTAATCGAATTCGAAGCAAATATGAATTGAAGACACTTGCAACAACAATAACTACTTAAAAAAAGCCAAAATCCAAAGCAATATGTCACAGATTGGCTCTTTTAGTAGCTCAGCTCCTTCATCAACATTTGCCCAAGGAAGTAAAAGTGCACAGGGGATGTCTCAGGGTTCATTGAAATCGCTGTGGAAGCCACAAGAAAAGCATGATGTTGACAAATTGGTGGCTCGTTTTTTTATGCAAATGCCATCCCTTTCAATGTTGTTTGAAATCCCCATACAAAAGCCATGGTAGAGGGGATTGCGAGTTTTGGGAAAGGTTATACAATGCCATCTTTTGAAATCCTTAGAACTACTCTGCTAGAAGAGGAGGTGTCATCAATATCTAGCGAACTAGATAATATGAAAAAGAATTGGAGAAAATCAGGGTGCATTGTAGTAAGTGATGGGTGGTCTGATACAAAACGAAGGCCCCTCCTAAACATTCTGACACAATGTCCAAAAGGTGCTATGTTTATCAAATCAATTGATACAAGCAAGGAGGTAAAGACTGCAAATTTCATTTTCAAATGCATTGAATCTGCCATTCTAGAGATTGGAGAAGAATATGTAGTCCAGTTATTACAGATAATGCAACAAATTGTAAAGCAACAAGTGAACTTCTTATGGCTAGGTTTCCTCATCTGTTTTGGACCCCATGTGCAACTCATGTTTTAGATCTTTTGCTTGAAGATCTAGCAAAGTTAGAGTGGGTAAATAATGTTGTTAGAGAAGGGAAACAAATTTCCAAATTCATACTTAATCACCACTTGACCTTGAGTTTGTATCGGTCATTTGCAAAGCGTGAACTTCTTTCCCCTGTTGAAACAAGATTTGCATCTAATTTTATCACTTTGCAGAGAGAGGTGGAGGAGAGGACAACTATGAGAAAAGTTGTGGTGAGTGAAGAATGGGCACAATCTAAGCTTTCTAAGGAAAGCCTTGCAAAAGATGTTGAGAGAATCATCTTAGGAAGTTCATTTTGGGAGAGCGTTGAGAAGGCCTTAAAGGTGTTTGAGCCACTTGTCCAACTGTTGAGATTGGTTGATGGCATGAAACCTTGCATTAGCTTTGTGTATGAGGGCATGGAGCAAGCAAATGAACAAATAAAAAAGTACTTGTAGATGATTCTGAAGTTCAACAAATATGGGACATTGTGGACATACGTTGGGACATGTTACATCGCCCTATCCATGCAAGCGGGGTGCTATTTAAATCCTAAGCTTATAGAGGTGGATCATGATGCAGATGAGGAGGTAAAGAACGGTGTATTGGAAACTATAAATAGGTTGGTTCGTGATGATGATGAGAAGGCTAAGGTGAGAAGGCAACTCACTATATTCAAGAACCAAGAGGGCATGTTTTCTCGTAAGGAGGCACAAGAAGACATCCACTGCATGGATCCCATTTATGGTGGCAGACTTATGGTTCTTCTACTTCAAAGCTTCAAAAGTTTTTGTCATTTGTATCCATACCCAGTGTGTGCGGTTGCTTCATGCGAAAGAAATTGGAGTACACATGATTTGATCCACACCAACAAGAGGAATCGACTAGGAGCTAAAAAACTCTCAGATCTTGTGTTTGTCCACAACAATTTGTGTTTGCTTGAGAACAATCTTGCAAAAGAAGATGGCGAGTCTCACTTTGGAGAATCATCCTTTGAAGAAATTCAAGAAATCATTGATAGTGATGATGAACATGGATTAGATGATGGTGCTAGTGCTAGTTTTGATTTTGAAGAAGGCTTTGATGTTGAAGCAGGTTTTGATGTTGCAAATGTTTGAAACTTTTAAGTTTCATTTCAAGTGTGGAGCTTAGGCTCGAAACCATGCCTCTCTTCTTTTAATCTTATTAAAATTTCTCAATTCTACAAACTTTAATTTTATGTTCTTATGATGATGATGATGATGGTAGATGGATACATTTTTGTATGATTTATGTTATGTGTGTGTATTTGTCTATATATAATAATATAAGTATACATATTCCAAACCGGATTTTTCCAATTTTTTTCAAGAACTTTGGATTTCCGGATTTTTTTACCCTTCCGAACTTAATCGGATTTCCGAACTTAATGGATTTCTGAACTTGGTATTGGCTATGATTATAACTATAATATAGGAAAGTAGGCATAACGAGATTTGAATTGAAAGCTTAAATAAGTTTCAACCATATCGACAAACAATAGTAAATAGACTCAACAACCAAACTATGTAACAATACATTGCATTATAATAATATTAATCTAATAGGCCATTTGGGATAAATTTAAAAGAATTCTTATAACATGATAACCCCTCTCCGTTTAGTTCATTCTAGCTATACTAGTGTTAGGGTCCTCTGCTGCCTCCCGTTACCTCTCTATTGATTTTCCTTGTGTATCTTTGCAATTTTATAGCAATTGGGATTTGTTATCTACCAAATGTGAACTACTAATAGCAGCACGCTATTATTATAAATTATAATTATATTGAGATACCCCTTAACAATATTTATTTGTTTATCTATCTCCCAATCTATATATATCTATTTATTTATATACATACAGACATACAGATTATGTTATTAGAAACATGACACCCCCATCACTTAATGGTAAAATGGCCCAGAAAAGACAAATAGACAAAATATGCCATCCAAAATGAATGCCTTTCTATTTTGGCTAGTTTAAAATAGTCTTTCAATTCAGAGGCTATTTCCTGATTCTTTCTTGAAATGTTTCTTAAGAAATGTTTCTTACTGAGAAACTCCTTAAAATCAGGGAACATATTCCCTTAATAACAAATATTGCCTGGATATTTCTTAGGCTGCACTCATTTCAGTTTCCACCAGAAACAACATTGATCTTTTTTATCAAAAGAACACAAAAAAACATAAAATACCCAAACAAAGAGGAATTCACGAGATCTTCAGTTGGCACAAAATTTTGTTTCTGGATCATTTGGGATGGACATACACCTTAACAATAAGCATCAAGGTATCTATCTCCCAATCTATATACATCTATCTATTTATCTAGAAACATAACATACCGCTGTCACTTAAGGGTAAAGTAGCCCAAAAAGACAATAAGACAACGAATGCCATCCAAAATAAATGCTTTTCCTGTTTGGCCTGCACAAAATATCTCTCAAATTTGGACGACGTTTCTTGATTCTTTGTCACAAATGTTTCTTACCTACGTAATTCTTTAGAATCAGTGGCTATTTTTCATATGAAACAAATGTTTCTTAGGTTGCGCATTTCAATTTCCACCGAAAGAAGCATTGATATTTTTAATCAAAAGAAGGGTAAAAAATAAAAGATCCAAAACAAAAAAGGATTTCTTTATCCTGAAAAGCAGGTTGCATTTCAATTGTCACCAATAGGAACATTGATATTTTTAATCAAAAAAGAGAAATAAATAAATTAGAATATTCAAAATTGATGCAAGAGCATCTAGATTCACATCTTATCTTTTGCATCAACAAAAACACTTGCTATAGAAATAAAAAGCTTTGCACACCTATGCACAAACTCGCACAACCTTGGATGCAATATATTTTTAGTGTTGGAATAAGAAAGACAATGCAAACATGCATGAATGTCTGGAAGCTCTACGGGATGGATGCTTTGCTAAGTCTTGCACAAACACATCGGAAGCTCGTGCGCATCTTTGTGCACCTTGTTTGGACTTGCGCCTCTTGTGCGGGAGGACGTGTGTCCAAATCTTGTGTGTCTATGGCACCTTCTTTGCTTGGCTATCCACAGGCTACGTGTCGCCTGATCCATTTTCTTTGGAACATAATTACCTAGAAATTGGAGTGTTCGATTGGATGGCAACACCCCCATGAGTGATTACCTGCTTACTGGTTCATAATCAACGGTGATCTGCCATGGGAAGGGTGTCTTTATAAAGGTATCTTTGTTGTAAACGAAATAAAAATGATTACACAGATTATCTAGAAGCACATTACCAAAAATCTTTACTCTTTCCCACTAGTTTCTATAAATTGAAGAATTGAAGAACCCCAGAAAGGAGTTTTGGCTGAGTTCTGGAGCTAGATGCTAGATGACAGTGTGGCATTTGATCTACCAAAGTTTAGAGCTGAGCTTAGAGAAGAAACCAAGCCTGGTTTGTAGAACCTTGTGAGCTACAAGTCTAGATATTAGAGTCCTAGGATTGCGATCCATTGAGGATTGCTGCAGAGGTTTTCTTCCAAGACTATGACACGATTGTAATGTGCTTGTGTCTGTGTGTAATTTTCCGCGTTGATCAAATAAATTTTTTATTATTTCATGCTGCATTTGGATCTCATGTTGTTTGAGTCCTTTGTTGTGTGTAAATATGTAGGCTACATGGTTTAAGGCAGTGCTTCATTGGACCCTCTAACTGTGACTGCATCAATTGGGATCAAAGCAGAATTTTAAGTCCCATGAGCGAGTGATTGCAGTAAGTTCTGCTTTCCACATTTGCGAGTGTGGGTAGAAAGTAGTGTAGGCATCTTCCAATGCTTAGGTTGTTGGGTAGAAGGTGTAGGTTGCTGTAATTTGTTTTGCTATTTTGTGTGAGGAAATAGATATGTCACATAGAGGAATTCTTGTTGGGATGAGAGGAAATAGACCACCTATAGTGGCTGAATTGGCACATCGTATGAGAGACCTGCATCAAAGATTTGAAGCGATGGAAATTACTTAGAGAAGAAGAGTTGGTGATGAAAATTCCAATGATGATGGAGCACCATAAATTGGTGAAGAAGAATTTCTTGAATTGGAAGATGTATTTCTGAAGGCTATTTCAAAGATTGAAGGGAGATTGCGATTGGACATCACAAATAATTCAAATAGCTTGTGTCTTGAAGATATGATAGATTGGATCACAAAATTAGAGAAGTATTTTAATTGAGTCAATTGAGGACCCAAAAAAAAGAATCTTAAGGGGCATGCATCTTTATGTTGGGATCATGTTTAAAGGGATAGAGAAAGAAAAGACAAAGATATGATCAAGCCCTGGAAAGGACGGTTTCCAAGCTAAAGGCAAAATTTTCGGATTATTGATTATCAATTAAAAATGTTTAGGAAGTTGCATAACGATTATTCAAGCTGGTCACATGGAAGGTGGCACAAGAAAAGGTCTCAAGGTATGTGAATGACTTAGGCATTTTCCATTCAAGATGAGTTTGGCATGGTGAGATTGAAGTTGGTAGAGGAAGCCTATTTGTGTGTGCTGAAGGTTGAGGAGAAGTTATCTCATAAACAACAAGGTGTTGCACGAGGGAAGGGAAAGTTTGAGTGCGAGAGTAGTGTACAAAGTGGTAAAACATAGCATGCACATGAGGAGACAAGTGAGTACATTGCAAGATCAAAATCATGCATAGAGAGGAGGAAGATCTTCTTTTAAAGGAAGAGAATACAATGGACATGGAAGAGGTAGAGGATTGGTGGTATGTGCTTGCAATGCGGAGAAGCAGGGTATCATGTGGTCTCAAGTGTCCGCACGCACGACATAACAATGGTGGAAGAAGAAATGAGGCTAGCAACCATGTTGCACAAGTAGATACAAAGAGTATTGCGTCAATAAACTACATAGAAGATCCGGAGTGTGGAGAGGCTTTTGCGATGAGGATAATGTTGTTGAAGCGAAAAAATTGGAAAATGCACACGTGCAAGAGAAAAAATCTTTTCAGAACCATTTGCATATCTAGAGGTAAGTGTTATAAAGTCATTATTGATAGTGGTAACATTGCTAATCTTGTTTCTAACGAGATGGTTTTTGGTTTAAAGAGGATTGCACACCCAAATCCGTATAAGGTGTCTTGGTTATGGAAGGGACATCAGTTGTTGGTAAATGAGCAATGTAAAGTATGCTTTTATATTTGTGCATACAAAGATGAAGTCTTGTATGGAGATATGCCATGTGTTACTCGAGAAGACCTTGGTAGTTTGATGGGAAGCTGCAACATGATGGCCGTGCAACTACTTACACCTTGGTGAAGAATGGTAAGCAACATAATGTAAATCCTTCAAAGATGCGAGTATGGAAGTGGACAAGAGTCAAAAACGTTATTGATTTTGGGAAAGCATTTCCTAAATGAGATGTTGAAGGAGAGTGAATGTTATGCAATCTTTCCTAAGTCGGGCAAAAGGAGAATCCGGGAATGTAAGGACTACTTTTGCATGAAATAGTGAAGATGTTGAGTATGCGGATATCATGTCAAAGGATATTCCAGATGGGTTAGTACCCATGCAAAGTATCAATCATCAAATGGATATGATTCCAAGGTCTAGTTTACCAAACAAGGTCACATATAGGTTGATGCCTATGGAGAATGAGGAAGTGAAGAAGCAAGTTCAAGAACTGCTTGAGAAGAGGTTGATTAGATAATGTATAAGCTCTTGCATAATGCTTGTAGTATATTGGAGTGATAGACTATCTCATGCCAGGATCTCTTCAACGTTCCACTATCATAATGAGAAAGCCAAGAAAGCCATACACACAACAATGGATCAAAAGTCTCATTATTGCCTTAATATTTACAATCCATATATTTTACAAAGGGAGTGCCTAGGTTTAAATACCCTGGAGAGGATGTTTAACTCCAACCACTTGTTGTTTTGAGCAACCTCAAAATATGATAATCCCCTAAGAATGTGAACTAAACAAATATATGTGTACAATTAGTGTTATCTCCAACAATAAAACAACTCCTAATTTTAAGCTCGACTCCAATTGTATTGTGAACTAACACAAAAGTAGGCTAGATAGATCATAACTAGTTAAACTAGACATAACTCCAACATAGTATTAGTGCTGAAGAAAGGAGGACAGTGGAGGATGTGCACTGATTCCAGAGCCATCAACAAGATTACCATCAAGTACAGATTTCCATTGTTGCACATGGATGATTTGATGGATTGTTTAAGTGGAGAGCAGTACTTTACAAAGATTGACTTGAAGAGTGGATATCACTAGATTAGGATAAGAGAAGGTGATGAGTGGAAGTTGCCTTTAACGAGTTGTACAAGTGGTTAATCGTGCCATTTGGGCTAACTAATGCAATGAGTATGTTCATGAGACTTGTGAACTAAGTGTTGAAGCCTTCTCTAGGCAAGTTTGGTTTAATGAGGGAGCTAGTATACTTGGGATTTGCAGTATCTCAAGAAGGATTAAAGTTGGATCTTGAGAAGGTGCGAGATATTGTTGAATGGTCATCACCTAGAAGTACTCTTGAAGCGTGAAGTTTCCATGAATTGGCGAGTTTTAATACGAAGTTCATAAGAGAGTTCAACGGGATATGCACACCAATCACAAAAATGATGTTTGGGAAATAGGAAGGAGTTCACATGGATTGTGGACTGGAGAATGGCTTTCAGAAGTTGAAGAAGGTCACAAATAAACCATTGTTGGCTTTGCTTGATTTTGACAAATCATTTCAGGTTGATTGCAATGCAAGTGGCGTAGCCTTTAGAGCTGTGATGAGCCAAGGATGTGAGCCGATTGCTGATTTCAGTGAGAAATTGAATGATGCGCACAAAAAGTATTTTGTTTATGATAAGGAATTTTATGCCATAGTGCAAGCTTTGAAGAAGTGGAGGCACTACTTGTTTCCCAAAGAGTTTGTGTTGTACACAGACCATCAAGCACTGCAATTCATAAACAATCAAGGTAAGTTGAATCAAAGACATATGAAATGGGTTGAGTTCTTGCAGAGTTACTGATTTGTCTTGAAGTAGAGTTGTGAAGTTAAATAGAGTTGCATATGCATTGAGTAGAAGATGTATCTTATTGACAGAGATGCATGTGGAAGTCATGGGATTTGATTCAATGAAGAAGTGTTACATATAAGTTGATGATTTCAAAGAAGCACAAAAAGCATGCGTAGAACTAGTGAGGCATTGATCACACGCCTTGGTTGGACTGCTTCATACAAGAAGGGTTGTTGTTCAAAGGCACACAACTGTGAATGTTCAGAGGATCAATGCATGAGAACTTGATTTAGGAGAAGGATAGTGAAGGTTAGCTTCTCACTTTGGTATTGGCAAGGCCTTTGCACAACTGAGGTGTTTTTGGCCATGCATGGCTACAAATGTGCGTCAATACTTACAAGGACGTAGAATTTGCCAATTGGCAAAGGGTAAGTGTTAGAACATAGGGTTATGTCAACCACTGGCAGTACCTGAGCAATTGTGGGAGCACTTGAGCATGGATTTTGTCTTGGGTTTGCCTAAAATGCAGAAGGGTTGTGGTTCTATCTTTGTTTTGGTAGATAGGTTTTCTAAAATGGATCATTTCATTGCTTATAAAAAGACTAATGATGCTACACACGTAGGTAATTTGTTTTAGGAAGGTTGCGGAACCACATGGATTTCTGTGTCAACAAAGACTAAATTTGTGAGACATTTTTGGAAAATGTTGTGGAAGAAACTGAACACTAAGCTGCAATTCAGTTCTGCATATCATCTGCAGATGGATGGTCAAAATTTCAAATAGAGGTAGTCAGTGCGAGCCTTGGCAACTTGTTGTGATGCTTAATGGGAGAGAAGTAAGGATTGTGGGATTCAGTCTTGGCACAAACAGAGTTTGCATACAATTAACTCTTTGAATAGGATCATTGGAAGGACATTGTTCCAGATAGTTTATGGACTAAGTCCAAGAGGTGTCTTTGAATTGTGTAACATCGAGGAAGAAAAAGTAAATAGCGTAGAAGCAAAGAATTTTGTGGAGTATATGGAGAAAGTGCACCAGGAAGTGTGCATGTAGTTGGTGAGAAGAAATGTGCAATACAAACAACACGCAAAGTTGAAGAGAGAACAAGAGTTTCAAGTGGGAGAGATGGTCATAGCACTCATGCATAAGGAAAGGTTCCCGAGAGGAAATATGATAAGCTGAAGTGGAAGAAGATTGGACCATGCAAAGTATTGAGGAAGTTTGTGTCCAACACATATGACATAGAATTACCAGACGGGGTAGATATTATCTTTAATGGTACAGATTTGTACCCTTACTATGATGTACAAACAAGTGGAGAAAGTGAAGGCACAAAAGTAGATTGGAAGCACCAAATACCAAAGAGTGTATGAAGAAATTAAAGAAGTGATTGATTCACAAACAGGGAAGACAATGTGAAGAAACAAATGCAAAGAATATTTGATGAAATGGAAAGGTCACGAAATCCAAGATGCAACGTGGTCGAGCACAACCGGAATTACTAAACTTGTCTAATCTATAGAAGTTGTCACTGAACACGCATGATCAGGAGCACATGTTTCTCTCTTACCTGAGATGTATGGTGTAGAAGCATCTGGTTCAAAAGTTATATTCTATCACCAAAAACACTTAACATATAAATAAGAAGCTTTGTGCACCTCTGTGCAAACTTGCACAACCTTGCGAGGGTATGGTTTAGGAGCATCTGGGTTCACAAGCTATATTGCATTACCAAAAACACTTAGCATTGAAATAAGAAGCTTCGTGCACCTCTGCGTAAACCTGCACAACATTCCACGCCACATTGTGGTTAGTGTGGGAATAAGAAAGGTGCGCAAACTTGTGCAAATGTCCAGAAGCTCTTTGGGATGGATCGTGCGCTAAGTCTTACAAACACATTGGAAGCTTGTGCGCACCTTGCTTGGATATATACCTCCTGCGGGATCTAAGGTGTCTATGTGCACCTTCTTTGCTTAGCTATCCACAGGCTACATGTCACCTGATCTGTTTTCTTTGCAACAAAAGTACCTGGAAACCAGAGCATTCAATCAAATTGTAATGCCCCCATGAGTGATTATGTGCTTACTGGTTCATGTCAATATATGGTGATCTGACACGGGAAGGGTATCTTTATTGCGAAGGAATCCTTACTCTCCTCTGCTGGTTTATATATAGAAGGATCTAAGAACTTGAGAAAGGAGTTCTAGTGGAGTTCTGGAGCTAGAAACTGGATGATAGAGTGTAATTTTTGGTCTATCAAAGTCCAAAGCTGAGTTTAGAGAAGGAACCAAGTATGATTTAGAAGCGCCTTACGAGCTACATGTCTAGTTACGATATGGAGTCCTATGATGCGTCCCATTGAGGATTACTGTAGAATCTTTCTTTCAAGACTGTAATATGATTGTAATGTGTTTGTGCCTGTGTGTAGTTTTCCTCATTGATTAATATAAAGAAGCCTATTGTTTCATGCTGTGTTTGGATCTCTCTTTGTTTGAGTCCTTTGTTGTGTGTAAATCTGCGGGCCATGTGGTCCAAGGCAGTTCTTCATTGGACCCTCTAACTGTGATTACATCAAAAACAAAAACTGCAATTCATATTGCAGGTTAGTGAGTGGTTGATTTGATCCAACAGTTCACAATGTTTTGGAGATGGCCTTGTAGAGAATATGAATCACTTTTTTTACATTTCATGAATATTGTTGAACTTTTGTAAATGGTAATCCATTCCATGCAGTTTGAGTTTTGCAACTTGGATTGTGCATGCAAGCATTGAAGTGGCTTGTGTAAGAAAGTTTGATGGTTCCCTTCCAAGAAAGTATCATCTCGAGTGCTTCAGTCTCTTGCATTAAGGCATGGTTGAATGCTTCAATCTTGAATTATGATCTAATGCTATGCAGTGCCAACGCTTTAGGTATTCAAATTTTGTTTGTTGTTTTTATTTAAACAATTGAACATTCCCTTGGTTAAGGCATTGTCGGGTAACTTGATTTTGAGGACTTGCCTGCAGATTTTTATAGACATGTTGTTAGTTCCATGAAGCATCAATGTTCTTGCAGACACATTGGAGATTGTCAGTTCATTATAATGTGAACCTTGGATGGATTTCCACATCCGTGTTTCATTTTCTGTGTTTCCATCATATATTGATTTTTTGTGCATTGTGAGCCCCTTTCTTTGGGTGTTCAAATTTCTTCTTGTTTTTATTTAAACAAATGAGCATTCCCTTGGTCAAGGCATTGTGGGTTAACATGATTTTTGAGGACTTTCTGCAAATTTTCACAGACATGTTATTAGTTCCATGAAACGTCAATGTTCTTGCAGGCGTGTTGAAGAATGCCAATTCATTATAATGTCAACCTTGGTTGGATTCACACATCTGCGTTTCATTTTTTTACTTCCATCATATATCGAACTTTTAATCCCAAAATCATAGCTCTTCATGTTTACTTGCAGCCAATGTCTCTTGAGTTCTTCCAACATTGGCTCAGCATGTTGCATACAATCTTCCATGTCTTACTAAATACTAGGATATTGTCTTTGAAGATGAATGAGTCTAAGTATGTCTGTAGGATGTCATAAATCAATTGCGTGAATATTATTGTTATGCCGGTTAGCTGAAATGATAGAACTGGCAATCCCTGCAATACTTGCTTTGTTCTGAAGGCTGTCTTTTAAGTGTCTTCTTCCCTGATATGTGCTTGGTAGTATCTTTAGTTGAGGTTGATTCGGCTGAAGTGTCTAGCTACTTGCAGCTGCAACGGGTGTAATAGGTCTCAGGTCCATGACTCCATACCTTCCCTTGATCGCTATCTTTTTAGAGCCCTAAAGTCGATGCACATTCTCTGGTAATTGTCTTGCTTTGAGATTTACCCACCCCATGACTCCATACCTTCCCTTGATTGCTATCTTTTTAGAGCCCTAAAGTCGATGCACATTCTTTGGTAATTGTCTTGCTTTGAGATTTACCCACCACTGACCTGCATGAAAATGTACATGTTCACTCAGTTCACCTGATAGAGTATTTCTTATAGTTGCTTCCCAAGTTCTTCCCTATTGAACAATTCATGTACAAAAATACGTTTTATTCGACAGCTTCTTCCCAGAGCTCTATGTTCATTGTCATATTCGGTTGCCCTTTCTAAAGGGAAGGTCATCAAAGCCTCAGGGATTCTCAAGTATTTGTTGAGGTATGCTCTTTTATATTGGTATGGATGAGCAAAGGGGCACTTCTACAACTGTTGCCGTCTTTGTTGTAGATCTTCTCAATATGACTAATGTTTGGAGGCAATGATTAATTGCCTTCAATGAGAAATTGATTCTTGTGATTTGGGCTCTTGCGCTGCAGCTTTGATGGGATAGAGATGACCCTCCTTGATTGGTATTGGTTAGGTCTTTGTTGAAAATTTGTGTCTCGATCCTTGAAGGGTTTTCAAGTTTTATAACAACTCTAGATACATTAAGATAACTCGTCACACCCAATCTCATTGATGAAGTTATAGTGATTATGAACTTACCCTTACACTTTTTCTCAATGGTGTGCTTAGCATCCTTACTCAACAATTCCAAATTTCCAATATGTATGGGTTGGACAATGGAGCTAAAAAATGACGGCCCTTCGCATTCATAAAGAGACACAAAAAGAAAAATATGAAAATGACACTTGAATAGGCATCATTTTCTTCTAGGAGGGTTTGGAATGGCTATCTGTTGCTGGCCCACTTCATATCCCCCATTGTTATTATTTTTAGCTGTAATGTCGCGAATGTAGTTTGAGAGGGTACTTTTGCTCTTTGTTATGGAAAAGAGGTGTATCAGCTTACCATGGTGCCACTCTAAACTCACAATTGTCTTTAAATAGCAATTGCCACCTTGGTTTTGACATGGCTAAACTGAATGTATTAGTATGCATGATTAAGTATGTATACACTATATGATACATTTTTGATATGGAAAAAACTGAATTATATTGACTTCACGAATACACAATTACATTATTATAAATTTTTGGTTATCCATATACGTAATCATCCAAACCTTACATAGCATTAGCATCATCTAGCCAAAAGTTACAACTACATATTCAATTTCTTATTTCAACTTGGTATGCTTTCAAACTAAGCGGCAAGCGTCATCCACTTACTCATTCTTTGCATGGATACTCGAAAACCCCTCGCGGATCCTGTCTGATACGTCTCAGATACGGATCCGCCTTGGATACGATCCGGATACGGCCCGGATCCGCGCCGGGTACTCCAGGATACGCGGCGGATACTTCTGCGCGTATCCGCCGCGTATCCTGGAGTACCGCGCGGATCCGGGCCGTATCCGCCTCAAAACGTTTTTAAAAGTTCTATTTCATTTTTTTTTAAATATTTGACTTTTCTACTCCCTAAAACCGAACCCTAAACACTAAATGAATAAAATAATACACCCTCTACCCCACAAAAAGTTATAAAAAGCACCCATCCCTCTCATTTGAAATCACACAAACAATTTCATTGTCTTTTTGCAAGTGAATGAGCAAAGAGCCAAAGAAGAGTTGTGAAGAGCTTAGTGGAGGCAAAGATTGGAAGGAGGTTTTGCAAAGAGCTTAGAGGAGGCAAAGATTTGAAGGAGGGGCAGCGATTGCTTCTATTGTTTGGAGTCCATCATTGCAAGGAGGAGAACTTTGAAGGAGAAGAAGCCATTGTTGAGACTTGAGAGGAAGAGCTTGTTTTAAAATTTTAGAGGCAACTAGGATCTACGATTCTACACTACACTCTACAGGTATACCGTATTTTAATTTTATTTTTATTTTTAATTCATCCTTTCGTTTTATTTTTTTACGGTTATTTATTTATTTATTATGTTGCATTTTTTTAAATTTTATAATTTAAACACATCCTAAATCTGTGTATGCTCTCACCTCGCGCCTTTATGGCGATCTTGGTGATCAAAAACAGATTAGGATGGCATAGTTTAGGGGTATTTAATTTATTAATTGGTAAAAAATCATTTTTTTATTTTAAATGCATTGTTCAATGTTAATGTATTTTTATTTTTTATAGCTTCCTAAATCTGTGTATGCTCTCACCTCGCGCCTTTATGGCGATCTTGGTGATCAAAAACAGATTAGGATGACATAACTAATTAGTAATTTATTTATGTTAAGGCAAATTGTATTTTAATTTTTTAAACATCCTAAACCTGTGTATGCTCTCACCTCGCGCCTTTATGGTGATCTTGGTGATCAAAAACAGATTAGGATGGCATCCGCATAACTAATTTATTTATGTTAAGGCAAAATGTTTTTAATTTTTTAAACATCCTAACTCTGTGTATGCTCTCACCTCGCGCCGTTATGGTGATCTTGGTGATCAAAAACAGATTAGGATGGCATAACTAATTTATTTATGTTAAGGCAAAATGTTTTTAATTTTTTAAACATCCTAACTCTGTGTATGCTCTCACCTCGCGCCATTATGGTGATCTTGGTGATCAAAAACAGATTAGGATGGCATCAAGTTCTGCTTCGGGTGGAGTGCAAGGCCGAGCTGAAAACACATCAGTTCCTGTGAGACATGATCCTAATTCCCCTCTTTGGAGACATGTGACAGTGGTAGACAACATTGCTGGTGGTGGGTGTCGGGTATGGATATGTCATGGTTGTCAAACTCAGTACAGATCCTCATATAGTCGAGTGAAAATCCATTTGACTGGTGTTGGAGGTGTGGGGATAAAGAGGTGCCCAAAAATATCAAATGAAAAAATGGCAGAGTACCTAAGAGAGCAAGAGGAGGCTGATAAACAAGTTGAAAGAAATAGAACTAGAACAATTCCTTCGCAAAGAAGGCCTTCATCACTACCACCCACACCTAGACCTACTTCTCATCCTTTCATTCAAACTCAAAGTGAACCATTTGATGAAGAGAGTCTAGAGAGCTCACGAAAAAGGCCAAAAGGAGCATTGGAGAAAGCATTTAATATTGAAAAGAGGGAGGTTGCTGATGAGGTTGTTGCTCGATGCATTTATGCATGTGGGCTGCCCTTTAATGTATTGAGATCTCCATATTGGCATCAAATGGTGAAGGGTATCAATGAAGCTCCACAAGGGTACAAATCCCCAGGTTACGAAAAAGTTCGAACCACACTCTTGGGAAAGGAAGTGGAACACATTCACAAGACTTTGCAGCCAATCAGAGACTCATGGAAGGAAACAGGGGTTTCCATCATTTCAGATGGATGGAAAGATGCTAGAAATAGACCCCTCATAAATGTTGTTGCAGTATGCCCTAAAGGGGCAATGTTCCTTAAAGCCATTGACTGTGAAGGGCAAGTCAAGGATGCACAATTTATTGCTAACATTTTAATAGAGGCAATTGAGTCGGTGGGCCCCCATAATGTTGTCCAAGTCATCACGGACAATGCTAAAAATTGTAAAGCAGCAGGAATGATCATAGAGGGTAGATATGAGCACATTTTTTGGACCCCTTGTGCTGTCCACTCCCTTAACTTGATGCTCCAAAAGATTGGGAAAATCCCATGGATTGAGCAAATTTATTCTGAGGCAAATGACATTCAAATGTTTATCACAAACCATCATATGTCACAAGCCATGTTTAGGAAATTCTCAAGGTTAGAGTTGCTGAAGGTTGCAGAAACTAGATTTTGTCTCACACGCTTGTTTTGAGACGGCTTGTGAAGGTGAGAGAGGCTTTAACTAGTATGGTGATCAGCAGTGTTTGGTCAGTGTGGAGGCAGTCAAATACAGAGAAAGCTACAAGGGTAAAATCATGGGTCCTTGATGAGGATTGGTGGGCCAAGGTTGAGTACTTGTTGAGTTTTACAGAACCCATTCTCTCCATGATCCGATATGTAGATACTGATGAAGCATGCTTGGGAGAGATATATGATGGCATAGATTCCATGCTTGAGCGTATCAGAGATATAATACAAAAGAAAGGTCTAGATCCAGAAGAGACCTTCTACGGTGAGGTCAAGACTGTGGTCATGAAGAGGTGGAATAAAATGACCACCCCATTACATCTCCTTGCTTATGCACTGACCCCAAAGTACTATAGCTCTGATGTACTTGGGCTACCAAACAGGCAAGCACCATTTTCTGACTCCGAAGTTGGAAATGGAACCAGGGCAGCATTCAGAAGAATTTTTCCTGATCCATCTATAGCCAGTGTGGTCAGAAGTGAAATGGGCATGTTTACTGGTTCAGAAGGCGTCATGGGATCGATTGAGGCTCTTTTTGACAAGAGTAGCTTGACTCCAACCACATGGTGGCGTGTACATGGCCATGATGCCAAGTACTTACGTCCTATTGCTATAAAAGTTCTTTCACAGGTATAACATTTATAAATTTTAAAATTTAGAATCATTTCAAATATTTTAAATTTTATTAGGTTAGAACTTAGGATACTGACTTGTCTTTGAATTTCAATTTTCTTTGTTGTAATAGGTGGCTAGTAATTCTTCCGCAGAGCGGAATTGGAGTACTTATAGCTTTATTCACTCAGCTAAAAGAAACAAGTTGGCATCTAAAAAAGCTGAGGATTTGGTATATGTGCACTCCAATTTGCGCCTCTTGTCACACAAGTCTGAGGAGTATGCTAAAGGGCCTCACAAACTTTGGGATCTTATTCCAGAGACCACAGACTTGGATGCCTCCGTAGCCACGCTTGCCCAACTTTCATTATTTGATGGCGAAGATGACGCTCTAGGGAGTTCGCAAGGAGCGGAGAGTGGAGTTAATGAGAGTGGAGCTAGCGCAAGTGGCACACGTGAACTTGATTTTGAGGAAAATCTAGATGATATATTCTAGATTTGTTTGTATTCCTATATCATATGTATGGCAGCCACATGAACAATGAAATCATAAATGTAAAATCTTAAGTATATTGTTTGTTTTGAAAATTTGAACATGGATCTAGTTACTAGTATATTTTTCAAATTTCAAGTTTTGTTCGTATTCATGTTAACATGATATTCGTATATCATATGTATGGCAGCCACATGATCAATAAAAATGCAAAGTCTTAAGTATATTGAATGTTTTGAACATTGATTCAAGTTTTGTATTACTATTTCAGTTTTTTATGGACTAAAAAATGAGTAAAATGAGTAGATGTACATAAATATATATATATATATATATATATATATATATATTTTAATATATATGTACGGACGTATCCAAGACGTATCGTATCCAAGGGTTTTTAAAATTATTATTTGCTTCTTCGTTTTAGTGACAAAAAACCATAGACTTTATCATGCACAATAATCAATTAGTTTAGCTTACTGACTTTTCTTGAAATATGTCTCGATTTGTTTATCATAGTTAAGACTTTTCCTCCAAGAGGTTGAAAGAGGAGCATGTAGTTTTAGGTGTTTGGTTTATAATATTATAAGAGATTAGGGGAGATCTTATTGTCTATTAAGGACCTCTCAGAGAAAGATCTCTACATTCTTTGTAATGACAGTTCTATAATTCGCAAGTGAATTAATAGATACCCAATCATATAATAGTAATAATCCACACAAGAATAGCAAAATGGAGCAGAATAACACATCTCTGAAATGTAGAAGACAGGTTGCTAAAATACTGAAATGTTGAGTTTCGTGTGTTTCTGAGCAAACAAAATCATGCAAGGCTAAATGATGGTGTAATGACAGAATTTGAGCGGTCAGATTTGTTTCTTTCAGACTGGGCAATGTTTTTATAATATGATATATTTTCAATTAGTATTGCAGCTTTTAAATGCATTTTATTTTTGGCCTTCTGTTCTCCCTGAAGCTTTGGGGACAAAGCTTCCCAAACGAGAAGGGCATGTTGTGCACTGGGAACAACTTATTTTATGATGCAAATAAGCTATTTTGCAATGGACGTAGTGGTCTTATGTCCTTGAGAGTTTTACAGCTATTCATGTAAAGGAGGTCTTAATATAAAAAGAGTTCTCTGCTCATCCTATGCATTAATCTATTCCTAATATTAATGCAATTAGTATTACTCATTTGGAGAAATTCTTTGAATTTCCTCCATCTTTTGGATTTCAGGTGCAATCCTTTACTTTTGGGTGTGCAGATGCCTGCATATTATGTTTTTTGTGTAGTTGTGCTTGCTATGCAGGTATGCTATAACATGGCGTGGATGGCAAACAAATAAAAATGAAGTTATGCACGTTGGGAGTTCATGCTGTTGAAACTTGATGATAAACACAAAGGAATACTGCTGTTCAGAGGATAGGTCTCATGAAATGCATAATAGTGCTGTATTGATCTTCCTTGACATATTTTTGGATGAACTTTCAAAAATATGTATAACATATTAACATGCTGTAGGATTAATAAATTTGCAATATATATTTTTATTTGACTACTTTTGAAAAGCAGTGCTATCCTGGTATGCTAAGCGGAATCCTTAAGAAGTTGAAAAGTATTTTGTGAAAGCATGCTTTGGTTAGGCAAGGTGTATACCCTGGCTACTTTTTTAAGTTAAATTTCTTATTACGTGACTATTGGAGAAATGTTCCATATGTCCCACACCACATTGGGCTTGTGTAACATGCTTAAATTCCTTTGAATACAATGCTGCTTTTGCTTGTTGGTTCCATTTGATAGGAAGAGTCACATTACACTTTTATTGGTCTGTTTACCTTATTTATGAATTCACATTTTTATGCCTTACTTTTATTGTAATTTTATTAGTTGTTCATGTTACACTTTTATTGGTCTGTTTACCTTATTTATGAATTCACATTTTTATGCCTTACTTTTATTGTATTTTTATGATTTGTCACAGAAGACAGTTTCTGAGATGATGATGTGCTGTATGGATGTGTGTAAAATGTGTACTACATTGAGATTTAGTGATTTATGCAGTTTTCAAGATGTCTACATTATTATGTTTCCTATAGGTTTGCATGATAAGTGTGTGATTATGGAGATCCTGAATGACTAATGTACATTATGGCAAATGTAAATTGTGTGAAGCGGAGCTGCTAACTACAAACAAACTCTCAGAGCTAGCTTGCTTAGCATTATATTTGATGTATGAGAAAAAGCAAGGAAAAGAGTCTTTTTGGCACCCCTTCATCCGTGAGCTTGATCGACAACGAGGAAGAGGACAGCTGGCCGTTGAGTCTCCACTTTTATGGTCATCCGAGGACCTAAAATATTTTACTGGCAGTCCAATGAAGGTACCATATATGAAGAAGTTTGTCTTTTTATCATTTCTCTGGTATCAATAGAGGCTTCTGATTACATGCATGTGCCCTTTTCGAAGAATTGATATCGAATTTCTGTGACATTTTATGTTTATCTCAGATTCAAGCCTAGTGGACTTGTGGGTGTGAAAACAGGACTTGTTATTGACATAGGATGCTTGATTGGGATGTTGCAGGATGTTGTGTTAGAAAGGAGTGCAGGCATTAAGAGGGAATATGAAGAGCTTGATACTGTTTGGTTTATGGCCGGTTCTTTGTTTAAGGTTGTTTTTCTGGTAGTTAATTTATGTTTGACATGGCTTATTTGTGTGTGCAAAGAAATTGTTATACTTGACTACTCTGTGGAATTATATTGCAGTTTATATTTTTAAAAGTGAAAATAGATTTTGGTTATTTCAGGTTCTATATTTTCATACAGTTTATGCTTTTAATTGCAGCAATACCCCTATGATATACCCACCGAGGCTTTTCCATTTGTAATTTTCAAGCAAGCATTTGTCGCAGTTCAGTCATGCGTTGTGCATTTGCAGGTAGTGTTCTTGTAACTTTTGCAACCCTGATTTCTAGCTAATATAGTTGATTTGAATAGAGCTTAATGAAAAACATGTTATTGGAATCACAACATTTATCATATTTTTTTCCGAGAATGTGTTTCTGTTGTAAATTAGGTATTGAAAGATTTTGGCAGCCCATGAACAATTATATTTTTAGTCATGATACATGATGGCTGCTTGTGTTCCTCTAATATTTGATTGGGTATTTCTACCAAATGCTTCCAACTTCTTTTTCTGTAGCCACCTGTGGGTATGCAGTTCATATAATTAATGGGCAAAGTAATAAAAAAGAGATCTTGTTATCCTGCTGAAATAATATCAACTTATATGCTTATACGTTGCACACCAGTGTCAGTGTGGAAGTCCTTTTCAGCAAGAACCAAAATATGTTGGCTAATAATTGCAGTTAATGTGCTTTACAAATTGTCCATGCAAAAATACTACTGTGTTGGGAACTCTTACCATATTGTCTTTGGTTGTAGATGAGTCAACAATAAGTGTACAATATGTTTTACACCACAGTCACAACATTCAATTCTAAAGTATGAACACCTATCTGAGGGTACTGCAGTAGAATGGCATTGGAAAATAATATGAAAAAGTGTTTATAATATGAAGTAGCAGACAAATTAAGAACTATTTAAAATAAAAAATAATCAAAATGAAGAAAAAACCATTCTTTCAGCTTCAGTAGAGTATATTGTAGTGCCCACCCATGTGGGACCCAAACACAAGACCAAATATAGCAGGATATTTTTTTTTTTGTTTTTGACTTTCATTTTACTTGATACAACTATGTGACACCAAAAGGATTCACAAGAGATTACACGACACCACATGCAACGTTTACACCAACATGAAGAACACACAAATATCAATATGACACAATATGCAACCAATGTCACACTTAGATCAATGAGCAAGTATGGAACCACGACACAATCATGACATGTACATCACAAATTGGTATCTTCCTACAATATCGCATTTTCATGGTTAACTCTTTATTGTAATCATATTTCATTATTAGCCTTTAAGGTTCGAAGAGCACTTGACATGAAACATACTTTTTCCTCCTCTAGATTGCATTTCCTTTATTTCGTTTAACACTTAATTTAAGATGGTTCCCTCTTCACTACCATTTACACTCCCTTATTTAACCTTATAGGTCTCGAAACCATTTATCATGGGAGCATGTAATCTCATTCACAACGATACATATTAATTATTTCGTTTCAGATTTAACTTATAACAAGTACACTTAATCACATGAAAAGAGTTAACATTGGTTTAAAGTAAAAGGATTCCATATTCTGTTTACTCAAAAGGGACATCTACGGGACAACCTTTAGATAGACATAGTTGGCCAAAGGTTTAAACACCAATAGCATAAGAAAGGGTCCTAGGTTTTAATTTACTTCCATTTGCACTCAAGGACTCTACGTCCAACTAAAAGTCAATTTTGGAGTGGTTCGAATGCCTTAATCTCACAAACCTCCAAGTTTTAATTTCTTTCAAAAATCAACACCTCAAGAATACAAATTAAATTCTAAAGGTTATTAACAAATTCATTCACAATTGACTATTGTTGTTGTTATAATAATATAATAGGTTAGAGTCGTTTCTAATAGTTATACATCATAAGTTTCGTTTTCTAGATAAGAGATTATGTTCTCGAATGATCGAATTCACGTGGAGCAGTTTATAAGTACTTTCAACAACAAAAGAAGGCCTAGCTGAGTTATAAGGTAATTCCAAGTTTCACTTGTGTGTCCGTTATATATCGCTCACATTTAAAAGAGTTGGGATTTTATTAGAGGTACTAAGTGAGGTACCACCTCACTTTAAGGTTTGCCAAGGTATACTTGATCCCATACACGTACAATGATTAGCCCTTCCCGGGAGACTTAGCATAAAGGGCAACCATCTAAAAACATTGATACACAAAACATCAATCAAGACACAAAGGGGTATTGCACCCTTGACTATAATAACATGCATACTTCCACGAGCATAAGAACCCTTTTACGGTGAATGACACATGAGTAAGCACAATGCTAAAGGAATTTACAGCTTGATACATGATAACGTTAGAGCAATTCAACCTCCCATAGATCAATTAGATGTGAGAGGGGGTAAAGGAGTCAAAACATGAGGATTTGATGCAAAGGTAAACAAGTATTGACTTCATTCACATGCGCTTAGATCTCACAATGAGATCATTCAAGGGTAAAAGGCAAGAAACGACATGAGCTAGGTTTAAATCATTTCTAAAGTGATAAGGGTATTGTAAACCATACAAGACTCATTTAAGAGAGAGAAACACAAGTAAAGGTTAAGAGCACGGTTCCTTTTGATAGTTTAGGAATAGAAAGTTTCTACCATCAACATAAGTATTAAGGGAGAAAACAATAATTGACATTAAAGAAGCTTGTTTCAAAACATCTAAACCATAGAACAACATACAAACTCATAATCAAGTTCATACCCAAATAGAATGCTTGTTTTTTTCCAATACACCAATATAACACAATTTCTTACTCATCACAAAATAACTAATAAATAACATTCATGTTCATAAAAATAATGTTGATACATCTACTTAATATTACATGTATATTTCAACGATATTTCATATTACAAAAACACAACAACGCTACCATTTCCTTCTTGTCCCGCGTACTGCAACCACCACATGGTCAACACAACTTGCTGGCATGGCATCAAACTACAACCAAGCACGATATACGATTTCACAATTTTCTAACAATAATGAAACTATATTTAACACACTTCAAAGAAGAGTAAGAAATGTAATGCCATTTCATTTGTTTCCAAAGCCAATGAGAGAGATAGAGAGAGGAGAGAGAAAACACCATTTTTCCACATTCAATTTCTTTTCAAGCAAGCATCAAAGAAAGTTTCCTACAATCATGTATTCGTGTTTACAAGGTTTCTCTATCGTTATTTTCTTGGATAAGGTCATATGACAATTTTCACCAATTAGTCACAAGTTTCCAAAACGTCAAATTTAGACAAGTTGCTCAAAGATCAGCATTCAAAACCATCTTCGAGACTCAAACACACAAGGGAACAAATTCCTACCTATTCCCCTATATACAAGGAAACACTTGGAGCTAACGGAACCCCAAATTGACAAACATGATTAAAATGGCGCTCGTCTTTTTGGAGCTACCGATCGTAAATGCACCCAAGCAGCCTTGTCACCCAATGACCAAAGGCCTACAAAACCTATCAAGAAAACTAGCTTGCGGGATGTTTTTCTCCAAACTGAGGGTTTGTAGTGATTGTCTCGTAGAAATATTAGAGGTATGTGGAAGCCAAATTCTATTTCTACACTCGGGCCAAAACGACGGGTCAAAACCAAATTGCATTTTTAACTTTCAGCAGTTGTTTAAAGCTACGAACTAGCCGTTGGGCTCCTAAACGCGTTATGAAACAAGGTCAAATAGACATCTAAGGAACAACCCAGGGTTCGGTTGAACACTCCACATGAAAAGGTACACGACTAAAGTTTGTTTTTCTCATTTCGGGGTTTATAAGGATATTTTGCACCTCCATGAAAACAAGTTTTATTAACATTACACAAAGTCGTCAAAAAGTAGTTTTCACTAAGTTTCCCGTTTAACACGCCAACCGCGTGGTTTCCAAAACCAAAACTAATATAAGAGGTTTCCAAACATCTCATGAGGTAGATTGAGAGTAGAGTTTACTTTCCATGTTACTTTTCTGTTTGCATACAAAACAAAGGTAAATTTGCTATAAGCCACTACGTCTCATTTAGTTCACTGATAATTTATTCTACTTTAGTATGATTTTCTACTACATTAAAATAAGAAAACTAGAATCATTAAAATCGTGCAAGAAGGGTAAGATGACCATCCCTGGATTGAGTTGGCGAGGCACACATGACAAGTCAAGGTCGGGTTGAAATCGAGCTGGGAGGCCGAGCAAGAACCAAGCTCATAGCCGGGTTGGTGGAGCGAGACATTTCAAAGCCAATCGCTGCTCATCAAAGGAGCAGGCATCTATTCCAAACCAAGTCATTGGGCTCTATACCAAGAGGTCCAACTCACAACAATGGCAAACCAAATTACCAAGCATGTCATGAGAAAAAATCTAACGACCAACAAACACATGTCAAGCGTATGGAGTGGCCAACCAATGGACAATTCAAATCAAAACATCAAAGATGGACCAATGACCCACTCTTCTCCTAGGTATTCTGTTAAATTGTTTGCGTGCCAAGATCACGCTTCCACATTTTCATACATGAAAAAGAGGGTATTCGCATTCGCAACAAATCATCGACAATTAAATCCACTTTAAACTATAATGGGTTTCTATACCCGATCCTAGAGATCCCATTTTGTGCACATCCAACCATCATTCTTGGCATGAGAGGTTGCATTTCTCCAAGTCTTTTAGTCAAACAGTTCTCATGCTACGTGCATGCTACCTCATGAGACAAAAATCCTCTTTAATTATGCTTTGACAATTGTTGATGGCTTGCTCAAAAGCTCCCGACAACAATGTAGTCTGGGCAGATGTTGGATAGGTTGAGTCCGGCTTGACCGTGCAATTGCATTTGCTTGAAATTTTCCAAGCCGTTTTCAACAAATCCATTTTGTGCGAGAGCCTATCCACACACCCCATCGCTTTCGGGTAGAAATTTATCAAGAAGTCCACTTGCCTTCATGGATAGCTTCCTCGTGCACATCTAGCAATCATTTTTGTCCACGAGTCCACGTTCCTTTAAGGTAATTTTGTCAAACAACTCATAGGCCCAAAAGCGCATTTGCAAATGTACAACGAGATAAAATTTCCTCCTTTTAAAAGCTTTGCTCACGTCCCCTGGCTGTTTTGAAGCTACTCCTGCCAAATGCATTGTTGAAGACACACTTCTTTGGACGCCCAAAACACAGTCCACTCACACTCATTTCATTTGTTGTTGAAGCTTCCAAAGCCTTTTTCAACAAAAATATTTTGTTTAAGGTCTTTATTCCATGAAAACACCTCATATGAGCATTTGACTTTGCCAACGGAGTTTTCAAACACCCTCTACTTGCACCTTCATGCCACTCAAAGAAACCACAACATCTTCTAGCTTACCCAAAAACAACACATGCACCCAAGAATGGCGTCCAAAATTGCTTAGAAACCAGGACATGGTGCCTGCAACTACAACATCCCAAAATTTGTTTTCCCACTCTTCTTTGATGGGCGCACATACTCAGAATTGCAAATGATCCTTTGACAAAATCCCCAACAGTCGAACATTCCCCAAAATCCCTCACACAAGCAACCACAACATCCAAGAAGAATTCTCAAAATCTTCTCACAGAAAACCAATTCACAATGTCCAAGAACAATTTCATTAATTCTTTCCTTGAGAAGAGGTTGGCCCAAGCTCCAAAACAAATTTGGAGTGATTTAAGAATTATTTATATTTAAATAAAAACTCTTCTTTTATGCTAATTTCGTGATTTATTTGATTATTTTACAATTTGTTATCACCCGAACCTCAATAGCGCCCTGGTAAGATACTTATTATCATCTCGTAATTATTTTCATTAAATTTAATAAAGGTAATTATGATATAATTAAAGTGACCTTGTTATTTGTGGACGCACCTCGCGTCAAAGGTTGTAAGAGTCCTCCTAACCACCACGGAGGTGGTAATAACCCGTAAATCACTAGAGACTTGATTGTGGAGAAAGAGCCAAAGAGATTTGCAGAGATTACATCGAAGAGCAATTACAAATAATAAAATCATACTCATTAATACAATTCTCATTATTACATACACCCATATATATAGGTAATAGTAGCTATAACCTCTCACCAACCTACCAAATATTTTGAGTAATCTAAACTCACAATATTATAAAACAATATGGAGTTATATTTCCACCTAGCATTTACCAACTCTCATTTTACCATAGCAAATATTTACCATAGCAACCTACCAAAATATTCACTTGAGTAATTTAAACTCACATACCAATATAATATAAAACAATATAACAAAAACTATGGTTGATGTTAGATTTCCCCTTTACTTTAGGAGATGACATAGGAAAATTAGCTCACTTCCTGCAGGCATTGGCAAAAAACATGAAATTACACGCAAACACACATGTCACCAAACCTTTGTGTGCGGCCCCGTGTTGGCGATTCGATGAGAGGACGCTTGATTGTCCTTCAACCTCCCATGCCTCCATCCTCCAAAGTGAAGTTGTTAGCTCAGCTAGATTTGGATTTGAGGCTCTTTATATATTCACGTGTTGTCAAACGTTGACGTTTTTGTGGTCGAGTTATTTCAGGTTCAGTATCTCCATCATATCCTGCTTCAAGATTTTACTTGAATTCTTTTATTTTGGTATTTTATATATGGGACGTTGCGTTCCGGTGATAATACTTCCGTGAGACGATTTTTTTTAATTTTTTGAACTTTTACCATGACTCAATTTTCTTTCGACTCTTTTGATGAGGCCTCACTATAAGACTAGACACAGACTATTACAAATCCATCACAATGATTTTTGTAAAATACTATAAATACATGGTATTTACCACAAACTACTCTCAAACACCTTGATCATATATTATAGATTGTAATGACCAATACCGACTTCATACAAATCACCTATGAATCAAAGGGTATAACATCATAAAAACTCACTTCTAATGATTTGTTGATAATTTGAGAACTAGAGCTCCGTTTTGTGAACCGTAAAATGTGTCGGAAAGCTGGTAATAAAAGGAGCTTTATAATTGTCTTTGAGAATCGCGGCAATTGCTTAGGAATCGTTGGCGATTGTTCATGAATCGTTAATTTCTGTGCAAATTTCACAACAAACTTTCTTCACGTTATCTCAAAAATATGAATTGGGTTGTTCTAAAATTTTGACTTTACAGTCATATCTCAAGCGTCTTCAAATCCAATAAATATTACAAAAACCCAGATCATAAAAATAAACTTACAACTTGTTTTGTAAACGTGTTTAGTATAAATTTTACCTTAATTTATGCTAATCTTTCATACATCGGACAACTTCAAGAAGGAATATTAGTTGTCCCTACAAAGCACATTATTTCTCCATTGCAGAATGAACCTACTTTGATACCAAATGTGGAGAAAGAGCCAAAAAAGAGATTTTAAGAGATTACAAATGAAAGAGCAATTACGAATAATAAAATCATACTCATTAATACAATTCTCATTATTACATACACCCATATATATAGGTAATAGCTCCCCTATAAATTAGGAGGTAGCTATAACCTCTCACCAACCTACCAAACTATTTACGTGAGTAGTTTAAACTCACATACCAATATAATATAAAACAATATAACAACTATGGTTGTTATATTTCCACCTCACATTTACCACTCGTTTACATTTTACCATAGCAAATATTTACCATGTGTAGAACTAAATCTTAGTTTTCCTAACATTGACTCCCATCAAGATAAAGTGTCTCGGAAGCTTGAATTTTAGAGCTTTCGTAATTATAGATAATCATGCTCTTGACCTTAGGAAAGACGACCACCAGCGATAAAAGATCCATACAATTACTTTTATCTTTTAACATCTAATATTTCAAATATTGAAAATGTAGTACTATTTTCTTTACGCTCCATTTAATTGTTTCATTTTATGAATTCTTCATATCGTAAGCACGATGCTAAAACAATGAACTCACTCCTACCAAGGACCGACTCGAGCCCACACAACTACAATTGAGAGGGTGGTAACGGGAGGGGCATTACATAAATCTGCTACCTGACTGCCTTCCCATTCAGATGTTTCTTTAGCCAACTAGTGAAATCGTTTCCTGATGGCTTACTGTCAACTGCCATATTAGCAAGGATATCAAAGAAGTTTATGGGCTGAGACCTTTATAGAGAGTAGATTTATGGAAATAAATCCATGTGTAATTTCCAACGTTAGCATATGGTAAATTGAAACATAATATTAGCTTAAATTGGGAAAAACAATAATGAAAAGTGTTGCACTTATCATATGAATTATTTTTATGATCTCAAAGTAATTTCCCATATCTTATGAGGATAGTATAGACAGGAACAAAGGATGTTGAATACACACATGTGCGCACACATGGAGGGAATGAGGAGAAGCATGCAACCGGTGGACAAGATATCATATATAAGGACCAAATTTGTAGTTTTATTTAGTGAATACCCTACTTGTGGCTACACTTGTTGCACAACCTGCACACGAGCTGGAAAATTGTATCCAAATTTTTGAAAAAGAGTGGGGAGACAACTGAAAAAATATTAACAAATATATTGTACATAGACATGAATAAATAATTTGCAAGTGTCTAAGCATGTAAAGCCTTCGTGATCCTATTATGTAATTATGCATTAATTTTATCAAGACTGATTTTCACCATACTATTTTAATGCATTATTTTGTGAAGGATTGATTTGAGGTAATGATCCCTCCACAAATTTCAAAGTTTTATGAAAATTTTCAATTTTCAGTACTGTTGGACCCTAGATGGTGCTACAACACTTTGGTACCAAACCAGTATGGAACTACCATTTGATCCATTTCAAGCAGGGATCTCAATCAGCTTTCTTGTGAGAAGTAGGAAAAATCGCGTCTTCTGCCTTGTCAAGATTAAGCAAGGCCTAGTGTTGACCCATTATAAAATAGGTTAAAAACTGGAACAACATTTAGAGTATTACAAAGGCTTGACTATCAAAGTTGTGGTCAATCTTCTATTGTGCTGGATCCATATGATATAACAAGCGCACACTCAATGCTCTATTCCAAACGGCGTAATGTCCCCTTTTCAGAATTAATTAATTCTAAATACTTGAAGCCTATTTTTATTATTTTCCATAGGCTAAAGGGAAATTAAAAGAGGAAAATAAATTAATTTAAGTGGTCCAAGGATATTTTTATATTTTAATTGAAAAAGGACACTTAAATTATATCTTTAATCCAAAAGCATTAATAAAATAAGGTTGATTTCTATTATTTGGCTCCAAAGTTAGAATTAATAAATAAATAAATAAATAAACGGAGTGCTAAAGTTAGAGAGGGCTGCATGAATACCAAAATCCTAATTTTAGGATAGGAGGTGGATAAAGTATTTTAAATGTGTTTAATCCTATTCTTAGGATGGGGCGCCAACATGGAGGAGGAATTTATTATTTTTAATTGTTCAAAGATCATGCATGTAAGTCTAAAAGGGTGGTGCCAACTTTGGAGAGTGTTTGGAAGTTATAAAGGTAGATTTGGGGTTCATTGTACATTCATCTTGGAAATTTATCAATTACTTCTTTGTCTGCAAGTAGCTTCTGCTTCTGCATTAACAATAGAGAACGAAATCCCTCATTTGCATACAGATTTGAGGATGAAATCCCTCACATCTGAGCTTGGCAATTCCATTCAGGGTTGCAATGGTCATTCAAGGTACAAGTGTTCATCTAGTGCAGCTAGGGCACATTTTTAGGCTTAATTCTACATCTAGAACAACAAGTACAGCTAGGGCTTCAATATTGGGAGCAGATTTCAGTCAAATCAGTTTGCATGCTCTTCTCTTCCATCTATCTTTCATTTAGATCATAAATTGTGAGAAAATAATTGTATTCAAACATTGGTATTCTTTATTGTAGCTGATTGAAATCAATAAATAAAAGTCTGTTTTGGCACCTTGAGGCTTGCTGTTTTTAATTAAAAAATCAGATTGTTGCTGCTGTCATAAAAGGCAATTTTTTATACTGATGTCCTAGGGTTTTGACAGAAATATCCAGGTTTATCTAAAGTATTTTTCAAGGATATTCCAGACGGGGAGGACAGATCCATATCCATTGAAAAGAAACACATTCAAGATATCAGAGCAAGAATCTATGAATTCATTTGATATGGTTATGGAAAACATGCAAAGTGCATTTACTGAGATGGGGTAGGTATTTCTGATAAAGATGTACTGATTCTGATGAGCATTCATTGGCTTAGTTCTTAGTGCAATAAAATATGAGGTGAAGGCAGTGCACACAAATGATAAGTCTGATAAGCGAGCTAACCACATAAGCACACCATAATGACACCATGTTTCAGTTGTAATGCAAGACTGAAAAGGTGTTGACTATTGTGATTTATGCTAATAGTAACATGACTCATCTGATGGCATGGAAAGGCACATTTATCCATGGAATGGTTGCCACCATTCATTACTGACCGTATCTTAAATAAGTTTCAAACAGTGATTAAATGTGTATTATTGTATGTTGATGTTTTTGGCAGTGGTGAAACAAGTGGCAAGTATGTAGTTTAGGAAACACTGCAACATTTTCCAAGTCCGCAATTATTCCTTAAAATGTGAACCACACATCCCTAAATTTAAAGTGAAGACATTCACGGAATTTCCCATGGGGCCCTACATGTCCTCTGATGATATGAAGATCCAAGATACCAATATCTTGATCTTGTACTTGGATAAAGATGACAATTGTGAAATATATGATTTCTAGGAAAAATTCATGGTTACTGGGATCAGAGATTAAAAATAGAGTTTGGACAGCTAAGGTACAACAAGCCGTCATTTTCCCTGCCATGCATCTGAATGGAGAATTGACCACTTGGTGTGTGTGGTCTTTTGATGTCCTAAACAAGATAGCAGTTGAGATTGAAGGCCAACTCTTGGCAGACCTGAATTTATACTCTTTCTGTAAAATGGTGGAGCTGCTTGCAAGTTCGAGTATATTGATGATGGCGTTTGGATGACGGTATTACAAAGGACAAAGGGATCATCAAAGGAAGGCAGGATTGGCCCTTATTAAAAAAACATAAAGGTGTTGCCTGTGTTAATAAGATAATGACCCACTGGGAGAATAAAACTTTCAATGCAAGAGCTCCTAGAGACTCATGTCTGGACATGACTATTTTCTCTTTTAAATTTTTCCCAGAATGTTCACTTTGCATCAACAAGGCATAGACAGTTTTGACAATGATACATGACAACCTTTGTCACAACAACTTTCTTGTTTGAAAATTATTTTTCCCCAAAAGGAACCAGAATTGGCCAATACTAGTTTGAGTTGCATCAACTGAGGCATAGACAGTTTGGGTGATGAAAAAAGATTCAAAAATCCAATATCTGGACAATCCATGAAGTGTGTCAATCCTGTTTGAAGAGATTTTATCATATTAGACCAGCCCCAAAAGGAACAAGAGGCGCATTATGCTAGTTTGTCTTGATTCACACTCTGGAAATAGGCGAACCTAACCAGGAGGAACTAAATTTGTTTGAGGCCATGGCATTAGATTTGGCAGAAAGTAAGTGTTTTGAAACAAACACTTGTTATAAATAAAAATATTTCTAATGAAGGTCCGACACATCCTGTTATGCCATCGTCAATCCTATCGAATGGATAATATCGACCAGGTATCATATCTCAAAAACTAGGCTTCGTAAGATGTGAAGTTAAAAGAGGTTCCAACGCATTAAATCTTAAAGATACTAATTAGCTTGATTCACACTCTATTAATTATTCCTGTTTTTGACCAAAATGTTGACCAAAAGTAGGTCAATGGGACTGTACAAGGTACAATGCAAGAGGTATTAAAAGTTTGACTAGACAAGAGACCCAAAGGGGTCATCCAAACAATAAAAGAAGAGAGAATAAGAAAGAGAGGAAAGGAGAAGGAGAAGCAAAGGCCACCGTGGCCAGAAGAGTGCAAATGGATGGAGCTGAAGAGGAGGGCGGGAGAATCCCACCACCGACCACATCATATCACCTAAAGCATCCGAGGCCGACCGAAAGTAGAAGGGCAATATGCCTCGTGTGCCCTAGAAAGAAGTGTGGGAGAATCAAGCCGTGGGAAGAGATGTGTCTAGTAGTTGAAGCCGTGGGAAGACTGGAATGCCGGTGTCCGGAAGAAGGGCGAACAAAACGAGCCCTCTGCGTTCTCCTGGACGGACGTGGCCTCTGAGAGAGGACCCCAACCGAGTGCGATCACGAATACCTCTGGACTGGGAGGTAGCCCCACGGGTCCTGACAGATCTGGTCCGGGAATCCGAGCTGGTATCAAGGTGCCTCTTGGTGCCCCTCACCGAGGGAAGCACCGTAAAGAAAGAAGTAATTAGAGAGTAAGAACATCTGTCTGGGAGGAGACTGAAGGGTCTCATTCCGGAGCCTGAGAGCCTCCTGTAGGTAGAGAGCAAGACACCGCTGATCATGGTACTTGAAGAAAGTTGCAAAAGACGGATGCTCCCGAAATAAACAATGGAATCTCCCTCTGATCTCGTAGTAGATAGGACACCTGAAAATGAAGTGATCTTCCGTTTCGATCTCCTGGAGAGAACAGAGCTGGCAAATCCTCTCAGAGCGGTCCAAGTTGGTGATCCTCCACACGAAGCCTATGAGAGCCCACTCGAACTGGCCTAGGGAAATGCGGAGTGCCTGTAACCAATGTGGGAGATATATACGCGGCCTGATAAGCCCGTCTGTGATCTCAAGAAAATGTGCAGCATAAAAGCCATCTTAGGACGAAGACCATCCGGAGGGCTGATCCAAGTATGCTGGATGAACTGCCTGTAAATGTCTTCTCTGATAATTTGTGCAGATCCTGCTTACCCGAAAGTAAGAGGTGGGCAGGTGCATCAAGGAGTATCTGTAAGGTGGGAGACGGTCCATCTGAATCCCGAGAGAGCCGAGAAGACGTGAGACTCCGACATACCAGCAACGGGAGCGCCGCTATGGTCAGAAAGAGCAATAGCCTCAGAGGAACGGTAGGCGAGGTAGAGATACCTATCCCTCCCGCGTGGAAGAGCCTGAAAGCCCCCGGATGCGATGCAAAAGCGAAACTAAGCCAAATATAGTCTCCAATCTAAAGGGATGAGCTCCGAACTCGGCCAAGATGATATTATGTGGAACTGTCTCTCTACACCTGATGATGCGTCTGAGCATGAGGATCTGGACCCGCAATTGTAGCCCAATCAGAGTCAAGCAAGGATGGTCCCCAAACCTCGGAACCATAAAGAACCGTGGGTCGCACAAGAGAATCCGAGAGAGACATCTTCGACAAGATGTCCTGGAAGTGGTGGCGGAAGCACTGTCTCTCCAAGATCGCCAAAGAGCCATAACCCTTGTTGATGGGGTCAAAGCAGCCAAGATCAAGCGGGGCCCAGTAAATAAAACTCCCAGATAAGTATAGGAGCTGGTGATCTCAATCTCCTCCCTCTCGTAGAAGAAATGGAAGTCCGAAGTCTTCAACCCATTGAAGATCATGACTTGGTTTTACCAAGGTTAACCGTCAGCTGTCTATGGTCGCTATAGAGGGCTAAGGCGTCCAATTGTCTCTGCAACCCTCTCAGGAAGAGGCAAGGAGGACAACGTCATCCGCAAAAAGGAGGATGTAGATCAACACTGGTGAAGAAGACAACCATCCCCTTCCTGGATATGGTCCCTGAGAAAGTCCTCCAACTCATCGATGTAGATACCAAACAAAGTAGGTGAGAGGGGGCAGCCCTGCTTAACCCCGATGGTACTCCTGATGAAATCAAAAAAATGGCAGCAGTGTGAAGACGGCCAAAACATCCTCGTACAGGCGCATAATGGCAAGCAAGAAGGGTTTCGGAAATACCGATGTCTCTGAGTCTACGGAAAAGAGCTTCTCGTGGCACAGAATCAAAGGCTTTCCGAAAATCAACGAAGCAACAAAAGACCTTAGAGGATCGGTGACGAGCCTCCTCAATGATGGCTCGAAGAGTGAGGATGTGGTCGATGGTCTGGTAAGTAGGCCGGAACCCCGCCTGCCCCTTGGCTCTGCAATGGTGCTGCTCCAGGAACTCAGAAAGCCGCATGTGGAGGACCGTGGCATAGAGCTTGGAGAACGTGTGGCCAACCATGATCGTCTGTAGTTATTCGGGTCGGAAGTGGGACCCGACTTGTGGATGGGGTGAATGATATGATGGGACCATGACTTCGGAAAACCTGTACAAACCACCTGATTAAAGAGATCCACAAGGTAGTTGTTTAGAGTGTCCAAGCCGTGCTTGAAGAATTCCGCCTGGAAGCCCTCCTCATCAGCTGCCTTGCTACTATTCATGGCTAAAATGGCTTTCTTCACATTCGTGTAAGTAAAGATATGGCAGGTAGGGGGAGGGGAAACCACCTAGATCTGGGGCTGGCCAGGAATATCATAAAGGGTGGAAGTATGAGTGAACATGGAGATTGGGAGGTAAGTCTGGGGTAAAGAGGAATGGCGGGGAAGAATGGTACGCCAAAAATGTTTAGGGGAGTGCATAAGGGAAGCACGGAGCTCAAATCGCGGCGAGAGATAAAGGTGTGTTTCTTGTGGCGGAGGAGACGGCGGTAGTCGGACTTGAGAGACGGGAAGGAGGGGAGAGCGTGTGTGAAAGCAAAGCGAAGCGCCGGTGAAGGGCTTTGCAGTCATCATCGTACCATTGGTTCATGGGGCAGGTCCTCATAAATGGAAGGGTGGGAGTGAAGTGGGGGAAGGAACAAAGCAACATCACGGATGGCGGAGGAAAGGGTATCAAACATCACATCAGAGGAGAGTGAGGCAAATTGGGGTGTAGGGGGAAGAAGCTGACGAAGGTGAAAAGAGAAGTCTCAGGATCACCTTCATCAAACTTCCAGATGGTATGGTAAGGGCAGTGAGAGGGAGTCGGGGAATGGGGGAATTACCTGTAAGGAGAAGGAAAGGGTCGCATGGTCAGCAAGGGGAATGGGGGATACACACAAATGGCGAATGTAGGGAATCAGATTGGAAGTAGTCATGATGTAATCCACCACGCTGGCTCCACCACCATGAGGTCTGCAAGTGAAGAAGCGGGACTCAGGAAGCACTGAATGCCATTAAGAATCAACAGATCATGAGATTCTCCCAACTGTAGGAGGTGTCGGCCGTATGATGTCAAGGGTCCTGCCACATCCTCAGAATCCCGTTGAAAACCAACTAGATCAGGGTCCATCTCAGATGTACAAAGTACGTCATCAGTCCTGTCATGAAGTGGAACTGGAGGTTTCGGTACACGCACATTAAAGTCCCCAAGATGATGGGCCATTATGAATGGCAAAAGAAGAGGAAGTGGGGGAAAATAACAGACTGCAATGAAAATATCTCTGAGGTGAGATGAGGTCCGTCTGATCTTGATCCAAAGAAAGCGGGCAAACTCGTCCTCTGCGACCACGGAAATCCTACTCCGGAGAGACTCCCTGACCAGGCAAGCAACTCCCCAGAACCTCTAACCCCTCCAGAGCTCCGAGTTTCCCGAGAGGACACATGAAGATAAATAATATTATCTAAACTTTTATAACATCATTAAATTATTTATGATGGATATCATTTGCACAAGTGCACCTAATTTAATCATATTTAATAGGATGAAATTATTGAAGTCAGTCAAGTCAAACCGCCCAAAACCCCAGTTTTCCCTTTCCTGCCCTTTTAATAGCGATTTTTCCAAATTTTTCTCATTAAACATACTTGATTAAGCTGATTGACATGACATCAACCATGTTTGGACTTGTATTAATTGCTGTTTATAGGTCAATTAATGACTCAATTTTACTAATTCATTGAAATTCCGATTTACCAGCACAAAAAAGTATGAGAAGAAGGAACAGAATTCACTGAAATTCTGAGCCTCATGCACAAAAAAATGCACAAAGAAGACTCTAAGAAGAGGGAAACTAAGGGGGCAGAGAGAAGAGATATTAGAGAGGTTACTAGCAATTTTTTTCTAGAGCCATCAGATCTTGCTTGAAGTTGGCATAATGGTTTCATTGCTTTGCTTTAACATAATATCAGTCCTTGGTTAGTGCTGTTAGAATATCTACATTCTCCCACGGTACTAATAACGTGGTTCTCCAGGTCATGATTTTCATTTTTAGTTTTTACTATAAGGGAATCTCTTCTTCCAGGCAATAATTTAATAAGCCCCCCCCCGCCCCCGCCCCCCCACACACACACAGATATATCTGAGCTCTTTGACACAAATATATAATATAAAGTAGGGTCTACATACAAGAGACAGGAAAAGATATCAAGAAACTGTTTGAACCTGGTAAATACCTTTTCCAAGTTTCTCTGTAAGATGTGCTAATTTTTGGTTTTTAAAAATAATTTGAAAAACTGTGCTTCTCTGTGTTGTTTTTATATGCTTAAGGTTCAGGCCTGACTGGTTTCAATTTTGTGACTTTCTAGAATGTCAGTTTAGCACGAAGGTTTGCTTTGGTTCCTATGGGCCCACCCCTTTTAGCCTATAAGAGCAACTGTAAGGCAATGTTGAAAGCTGTGGGTGATTTTGTTCAATTGGAAGTGGACCGTCAATACAAAGCGGGAGAGTCAATTGCTGTCTGGTAAGCTAGGGGCAGATAAGAATTTACAATTTACACCAGCTTTATGGGGTCAGGAGTGCCTTCACGACTGTAAATTTTGCTTGAATGGAGCAATATAGCTTGGGACATTTCTGTTTGGATAAATGTTAAAGTTTTAATTTGATTTCATTTTCTGCAGGTGTGGTCCTCAGCCAAATGAAAGATTGTTGCTGAACTATGGTTTTGTGGACGAGGATAACCCCTACGACCGCCTTGTAGTTCAGGTAAAATACTAAAATCTGTTATGGCATGCAACCATGTGTACCTAGTGAAGTCAATTACAAAGATTTTAAGAGTCTGTTAGCAATTGTTATAGGTAACATGCTAAATTTGTTTCTTGAAAGGTATCATTGGATACAAAGGATCCTCTCTATCAAGATAAAAGGATTATAGCACAGCGAAATGGTAAACTATCTGTGCAGACATTCAATGTAAGGAAAAATATCTGAACCATCTGAAAATAGAGAGCTTGTTCTTTCACGTTTAGTCCTCTAGGATTATCAAAAATTAAATTTTTGAGTATATTGCTTTGCAGATCTACATTGGAAAGGAAAAAGAAGCTGTTGTAGATATGCTCCCCTATTTACGACTAGCCTATGTATCAGATCCTTCAGAGATGCAGTCAGTTATTTCCTCTCAAGGTCCCGTCTGCCCTGTAAGTTCTAAACAACCAATGAACTAAGAATTACAGTTCAATTAATATTTCTCTTTTTTGAATCATTACATGGGTTTGCGAGAGAAAAACCATAATTCAGTCAATTTGAGAGTTATAGGTTGCTTAGCTGTATCGTTATGCAATCATCATCATGAAAATAAGAGTAAGTTTCCTCAACAGCCCTATAGATTAAATCCCAAAGTAAAGTATATATAAATTTTCATTAACAGTGCTATAGATTAAATGCCAAAGTACAATGCTGTTATTTCTCAAACTTTTATCATGATAAAACATGGATTTATCACATGAAGCTGTAATCTGCCTATTTCTATATTCTGAGGATAACGAAGAATTTCATTTGACCTTTTTTCATGTGAAGGATGTTATTCCAATTTTTATCATTGTTGAATTTGAAAAACAAAACAAATCAGGAGATTCAGGTTCTGAGGCCTAATCTGGTTATTGTTGTCGGATCCTGCTCAGTACTCTGCGTGGACTAATGAGGACATGCATCAAATGAGCTTCCTTGGCCTTGACATGCATCTCTGTTTCTCCATGGCAAAGTAAAAATCCAGATAAATGAGAGTGCTTAGTGACTTACGAAGCTGAAGACCAAATTCTTTCTCTGCCACGGCCCTAAGGACTTAAACCTGAACCTAAGGATGCAATTTCCCTATTTGAAAAAGAGTTGGTTGTTCTCAACCAAGATTTGCAATGTTATATTGCAATTGTAAAACCTTGATAAAACTTGGTCACCTAGAGAGATTTGGGAGTTACCATGAAGAGGCTAAGTGCAATTCTGCTAATATTTATCTTCCTCATAGATTACATGATAAAGCTGCTACCCTCACAAGATTAATCCTCCTATTAGCTATTTAGTCTCATCCATAAAAGATATAATACACAGTTTTTGCATATTTCAGTTAGATATATAATTGCACCACGGTGAAGGGATGTGATTTCAGAAAACTCCCATTGGTATCATAACCAGCCATCATAGAAGTTCTATACATCTGTACATATATGCATATGGGGTTTCTTTTGGTGTCACTTAAAATAAAATCATGTTGAGTGATCTCTGCAGTGAAACAAAAAGAAAATCAAGCCTGCTACTTATCTTGGCTGCGGCCAATCGCAACAGAAGTAATACACTTTGAGCCTTCTAGAAGACACTATCTCTCAGTAACTAGGCACAAACTCAAATATAAATGTTAAAAATACAGTGGCTCATTTTTTAGTCAACAAGGCATACTAGCGTAAATGATCCAAATCAGATCTGCAAGGAAAAATACACAATTTTCTGCAAATAAATGCAAAGAAGACAATCACAGCCAAATTTCCCAATCAAGAAGGAAAATGGTTGCTTTCTCAAGCTAGATACTCCCCCCTAGGGTCTCATTTTCTGTTGAAGAGATGGAACATCGACTATGGGCACTAAAGGAGGAAGCTTTGATTTTTAAGTTTATGGGTATCTTCCGGGTCCAAAACCCTTAGAACACGGGTCAATGAAAATTGTTGAACCGTGGGATCAGTGGAAATACTGATGCTGCCGAAGGGATACTTCATGCTTGTATCCTCCCTTGGTTTATGAGAAAATCTGGTCTTTGCATGAAACATTGGTCTCTAGCTTTCAACCCTACAGAAAGACTTGCCAATGCAGTTTCTGTTTGGGTCTGTTTATCCCTTCTTTCAAATGAATGCTGGCAAAACCTCCTCCTGTAGAAGATCAGGAATGCCATAGGAGAATATATTGTGGCCTCCGAATCCACAAACAGCCCATCTAACTTCACAAAAACCCATGTGTACTCAGCTACATGTGGATACGTGTCAATAGGTTGATCCTGGATATGGGGGAATAGAATGGTAACAGCCCACTGACTATAAAAGCATTCCATTTTGGTGTGGGCTCTGTAATGCTCATGGCCATTTGGCAAGGGTTTTCCCCTTATAGGAAAGAACACCCCAGTCAAATGGTACAAGACCTCACACGAGAATGAAATTGAAGATAAGAATCAAAATAAGCAGATGCAAAAACAAACTATCCAGCCACAACACAACGTTTTCCCCCTATCAACAGTAATGAGGAATACAAAAGAAAACCAATTCCAATGTGCATATGCAAAATCCATTGAATTACTGGCAGATGCAAAGACTAAATAAAGGCAGTACATCTGGAATTCCCAAGCCAATGCTATGCAAGCCCTTGCAATTCAATCACTGTTAAATCAATCAACAACAACAAAAAGTAAAACTCAAATGCCAGTATATTTTCCCTCCAAGGAAGGCACCTCTACTCAATCAAAATAAAAAAGAAAGGCAACAGTCCATAGTACCTAGGAGATATCATCCCCAAAATTTCAATTGGAAGCTCAAAACTCTTGCTGAAAGTAAACAACATTCCACTCTTTGAATATGAGCTAGCAACTACCAGAATGGAAACTAACAAGAAGATCCATCTCTAACTCTAGGGAACAGAGAAATTCCCTCAGACCCTTAGTTTTAGATGCCGATCTTATCTTGGAATATTATAGGGCTGGGCATGCCCAACAAGTGCTGTTTGTTGTAGAAAAATGTCAAAAGTGAAAGAATTAACATGGTAAAGGAAATTTAGAGATTTGACACAAAGAGAGCACTCCAACAACCAGCATATGAGGCAGCAAGCACGCTATTTCTAGCACCACCACCAGAACCATGATCCAACGGGATCCCCCAAGGTATGTACACCAAACAATTCTACATCTTCCTTAGGGCATTTTCACAATATTCTTTTCAATTGAAATGCAATTTCACTGGGATGTCAATTGTCATTGATATCTATATTCCACCAAACAGAAATAGTAGAATTATGATCCTTGACCGGCTCTCCCATTGGATCTCTACTATCAAACCCCAAAATTCATTCTCATAGAACATTTCAATACCATTAAATCTCTCTCCCTTCATCTCAACACCACACTCCCCAGCATCCTCCAATCTCTCTCCCTCTCCCCTTTCCCCCAAACCCATTATTACCCTTCATGATCAACTCCTTGCAGCAATGGTTAAAATTTCTGACAATATTCAGCATCTTGTTGGACACGCTACTGAAAAACAGGGAATCCACCATCCTGGTCTTGAGGATGTTCTGTCCTCAATGGGGCAACTTCTAATTCATCAACAAGATAAGCAGGCCAACATTCAGACTTGTGTGGAATCCCTCCCCAACATTGTCATCAAGCATAGCAAAATGTTGGTGTGGTCAGTGCCATTATGTTGACTGAACACACCAAAAGGCAATTGGAAGATCATATGCAGGATCTGGAATCTGGATACAACTTGCCCTCAGCTGAAGTGTCACGATAATCATCAAAAACATTTCACAGATAGGGGTACCAATGCTGCTGCATACTTCATACTTAATGCTGCTTCCTCCTCGTAAGCCTGGGCTTCCCGTCCTATACCAGAGGATAGTTTCCCTTACACTATGCTTTAGGTCAATAATACTGGCAGGTCCTCTCTTTTGATTTCTTGCTATGTATACTGTCCATCATGTTTTGTCCAAGCATGGTTCTCTACTTCCTTTATAATTAGCTTTGAAGAATCTCTTCTAGACGCCCCTTTCATTGTAAACTTCTCTTATGTTAACATAAATATTTTGCCTTTAAAAAATAAAAATAAAAATCTCTGAACGAGAAAAAGGGTGGTTGGTTTTAATCATAGAACTGCAGAGGCTCTTTCAGCTTTAGCTCCCCACAACTCAATGGTTGATCTAGATTATGCTGAAGGCTTACATACATGGCATAAAAGAAGAAAAGGGATAAAATATATAGCAGGAAAGATGGACTGTCATACATGTTGATCAGTGGTCAAGTCAAATATCCATCTATAGGAAAGAGTCCGTGGCAATTCTCTTTCCGACCATTGGCAATGATGCTCCAATTCGGTATCAACGAAAGTCAAAAAAGAAAATCACAGTCAAACTTTGAGAAAATGTGGCTTTCACACCCTCAACTTGCAGAAAACCTATCCAAATGGCGGATAGAATCTAGCAATATCCAAGGGCATGCAATGTACAAATTCATGGGAAAACTTCAATACCTCAAGCAAAAGCTCAAAATATGGAATAGAACGGTGTTTGGCAATATTTTTCTATGAATACACAACTCAGCTAGAGGCCATCTGAAAACAAATCTGGGGTGTGGTTTAATGCCCCAGGTTGCAGCCCAAGAGCAACTTCTTACCCAGAACCTTTGTGATCTTCAAAAGTAGGAACAACAATACTGATAGGGAGACTCCCACACAGTTTCTTCATAAATCTGTCCTGAATAGAAAATATATTAACACTATCCATCAGCTCCAGCAGTCTGGTGGTTCTTATAGCACTGATTCAAAGGAGACCATGGACCATGTCTCAAAACACTTCAACTGTTTCTTTAAGAGGACTCAACTAAGACCAACAATCAATCCATCTTGAAGGAATTGCTCAAAAATTAAAAATATCCCTAGAACAATCACTACTGAAGACAAAAAGACTGCTCTAATTAATTATAGAGGACGAACTCAAAGGTTTCATTTTCTCTTTTCTTCCAGACAAAACTCCAGGATGGGAAGGTTTTCCAATGCTTCACGGAAGTAATAAAATCCAATTTATTCAAGTTGTAGAAGAATCAAGGAAAAACAGGTAAATGCTTCCTCATCTCAATGCTACAAAATTAACCCTCATCCCAAAATCCTCAAATGTAGATCATTTGAACCAATATAGACCAATTGGTAAACAAGCCAAATGACATAATTATTTTTGGGCCAAATTGGAAGGAACAAATACATTCCATTTTTAGTCTCTCCCTCAGGGGCCTTGAGTTAGGCATTTGTAAGCTGATGCTGTTGTGCATTGTCCATCTACATTGTGCATCCAATTTATTTTGTCTGTGCCACAAGTTTAATAATAAATCTATTACTCAAAATTTCCAGAAGCTTAGTGATTTAGTCTCGAGAGACAGAGCTGGTAGATTTGATTTTCCTTTCATCCCAAACAAATTGATGAGAAGGTAACTCCAAACTAGCAAACAGTAATCTCTGAACAGATATATGCCTTGCGATTTAGAATGTTGCATAGTTCTTGGAAGTTTTGATATTGTTGTGTTGGGTGTCTGTTCCAGCTGTCTTCCCAAAAGCAGATTGAGCTACCATTGCTTAATGTCTGTGTAAACCTGCTTTGTAATATGTGTGTGCCTCAAAGAATATGCCTGGTTGTTCCTGATAAATTTGATCCCTGCTTCATCTATAGATCAGGACTTGTGTGATGAGAGGTATGTTTTCAGGTTAATTGTACTTGATATTAACTGGGGTTTTGCCAAAGTCTCCAAGCAACTCTCATAGCAAATGCATGGTTGACAGTTAACAAGATGTGGATGTTGATGCTTATGTGAGACTTAGGAAGGTAAATGTTGACCCAGGTGACTACGGGGTATTTATGTTATTATCAGTGCCTCGCCATAGAAAGTTTTGGTCAACAGCAAGCATTTTATTTGCGACCAATTGAAGCATGCAGAGGAATTTGAGCAGACATTAAGGAACTGCTTGCAGAAGTGGTTGGGCTAGCTGAATTATACGAACAAATGAGAGCTATGGATGTGTCCAATGACTTAATTTATTTTTCATTTATTGAATAAATTCCCTCCCATAGATTGTTCTTCCTGTGAGGTGGAGGAAATAACCCAAATATGTCAATGGCAGCTTTAACTTCTGAAAGGTTAAGAATTATAAGGATTGATTTATTTATGTGGATATGGCACATTGACAAAAAATGACCGTAGATTTTTCTGGATTGATCCTTTGCCTCAAAGCATCAGGAGATTTAGGTGTTTTAATTCCTTGAGAATGGTGGTAGAGAATAATAGAGTATCACCAGGGAAATGGCAATGCTCCTACCCCCATGATTATGAATAAGTATGGGTTAAGCAGATCTCCTTGTCTTAACCCCGGAACACAGAAAGGGTGTCCCCAACTCCCCATTCAATTGAACGGTAAAAGTTGGAGTGTGAATGCAACTATTGATCCAAGCAATGAGCTATGTACTAAACTGAAAAGCTTGTAGCATACTAGCCAATACTTGACAATCACACCTATCAAAAACTTTGATGATATCTAATTTACAAATAGCACCATGTATCTTCTGGGTATGAAGTGAGTGGACTATCTCTGGACAGAGATAATGTTAGCCTTTCTTTGTTTTCCTGGAACAAAAGCATATTCAGAAGGTGAAATGATTTTCTAAAGGAGCTTCACACAACTATTAGTTTCGACAGTATTTTGTAGGCTGTGATACAAATGGAGTTCTCACTACTGATAATCTTCAGAAAAGGGGATGAATAGGCCCCACCATCTGCCTTTATGTAAAACAGTAAAGCTGAAGGAGAAACAACTCAACATGTTTCTTTCCGATGCAATTTTGCCACACAAATTTAACAACTATGGCCTAAAATTGGAATGTAGTAAACTTAATATGAGATTTGTTCAAACAGAAAAAGTGAAATGTAGAATTTACAATTTGGAGATGTTTTTTTCTCCAATTTCTATCAAAAGCATCTCCTGTTTTATTATCTGGCTTATATGGAAAGAAAGGAACTCCTGCATCTTCCCAGACAAAATAAACCCAACAAGCCAAATTGTGTGTGACATCATCACCAAGCATAGACAAATGATCTTTGTCCCCATAGTCAAAATGATATATTCAAATCAACCAACATGACAGACTGCTAGCTAGCTTAGATGTGGAAGGTTCCTCTTCATTACAGTTACCTGAAGTTTGAGGTGAGAAGAAAAGCAATTTGGGACCTGCCTCCTCTTGGAGTCTTTAAATTTAAGTTTGAAGGGCTTCCAAAAAGAGTTTGAGATGCGACAATATTGGAGATATGGTAAGAGATTGCAAGGTGGAGCCAATTATAGCATTCACCCAGTTAATTGGTACTGGTCATCACACCAAAACTTATGTAGAGTTTCTGGTTTTATACAGGACTTCAACAAGCCATGGTCAATGCACTTCTCAGATTTCTCATATAGGTTGACTCCCTCTTAATCGGTAAGAAATAAAAAAATGGTCTCCTAAACAAAATCTCATGTAACCAGAGGAAACCCAAATCATCATTGGTGTCTCAACTATTTGTTTAAACAAGTCTTATCTATTCTACCTTGGTTTCAAGAGGTTTGTGTTCAACATACTACACCACAACATTGTTGCTGACTGATTGGTGAATTTAAAAATTGAAAACTTCAAAATTCATGTCTGCCACATGTTCAAGGGGGGTGATAATTTTGAACATCATGCAACAGCTTGTGGCCTTAGAGAAGTCAAGTGCACTATCTAGATGCAATGATAAAACAAAATTATCCTCTTAATCTGGACCTGGAATGAGCTCCACTTTTACTTTTTTTAATCTTTGATTGAAGGATAAACATCATGCTCATGCGGAGTCTATTAGCATATCCTGGTATAGAGTGCTTGAATAATCTAACTTCTTTTGCTTAGTGCCAAGGGTTGAGGGGCATCCGTTCCGCCAAATTAGCCGAGGACTCAAATCCAGCTTCTTCCCTTTTTGTTATCTTCTGGCATTTGAAAATTTGGTGGCACAAACACACCTTACCATCATTTGCACCAATTGAAATACAACCCGTTCGATTCTTTTGATTCTTTTTGACTCACAATTGGTCAATTTTCTTTCTTTTAGTGCCCCCTTGACCCTTTTTACATCTTATATCCCCATCCTTGTCCCACATATGTCGCACATATTTCCATCTTTTCTTTGACCGATATATTATCTCTCCCTTATTTGACAGTTGTGGAAGTTTTCGATTAATCCCCACTATATCATTCCTTTCTTTGGTGCCATGTATCCATACGCTTCTCTTGTTTGAACACGTCCTCATGCACCATTTGTAATTCAATTCCCTTTTTGATTTTTTTGCATATTCCAAAATCAAGTCTTGGGTGGTAGTAGTAGGACCATCAGACAAGCAAAGAGAGCTCATAGAGAAGCATGTGAGTCTGCAGATAAGGGAAGAAAAAGATAGACACGAAAGGGCTGCGGAAAGTATCAAAAAGGACTTGAAGACTATGGCAAGAATAAGAATACCAACAATAGGCAAAAGACATCTTTGAAGACTTGTTGCAGTGAACAAGTCATATTTCATAAAGTGAACAAGATTGGAAGAGTGATAGAAGAAAGGAAGGAAAAAACATATTAGAGTTACCATGAACAATAAAGAAAATAACAACACAATACTAAGGAAAAAAAGGTTTCTTAGGGGTACACAATTCTATCTAGATGAAGACCTAACACCCATGCAACAAGAAGCGAAGGAAAAATTAGGAGAAAGTGAAGGCAGTGAGAAAGGCAGGAAAATGGGCATACACAAGGGAAAAGACCAATTCAGCCACCAAATGACACAAGAAATAGGGATTTGAGACCCCGAGAGCACTTAACCTTGGTAAGTTGGAATTGTAGAGGCTACCCTTGGAGAAGAGGTCTGGGTTGGGGCTCATAACAAAGGAAAAGACATTTTCATTCTCATTGAATCTCTGAGCATGATGGTTGCAAAGTCCCAAAATTTGAAAGATATAGGAAAATATCAGATTGGAATGAAAGGATGTTAATTGGCAAGGGCATGGAGGAGCAACGGTGCTGATTAGAGAAACATGGTGTAGAATTATAGAAGTGGAGAAAGAGGACTCAAGCAAACAGTACCTATGGCTGAAAATAACAGAAAATGAGCTAATGATTTGGCTTGTTGTATTCTACTTTCTGCCCAGAGGCTCAAAAACCTATAAGAAAAAAACAGCTTTAAAGACCCTTACGTGTCGCTCAAAAATGGCATTTCAACATTTACCACATTGTGGGAAGTCTTGGTAATAGGAGACTTCAATATGAGGACAAAAAACAACCAGACCCTCAACATGAGAAATGAAGGGGCAGTGAACAACAATCCGTTATGGCTAGAGGAAGAATACCAGATTTGGGAGAGGACATCACATGATGGAATCGGGGGTGTTGCATAGTATAGGGCATAATTATTGGGGCTATGCAGCCTATATGACATGGTTATATGAAATGGCATGAGAACATGGCCAAATTCGGGCAAAATCACCTGTAAAACATATAGTTGCCAAAACGTGGAGGATTATGTTATTTGTTCACAAAGATTATCTTGAAATTGGAGTTAAAAATCTGAAATTAGACCATAATCTGATATATGTAAAGATTGACATGCACATAAACAATCAACAAGGAGAATAGTTAAGGCACCTTTCCAAGGTAAAATTCTCACGACTCGTGAGAATAGAGAACTCTTCAAGGCAGCCCTTGAAAAATACGTTTGGGAAAATAGAGAACAAAATATCAAATTAGTTGTCTAGTAAGCAACAATATGTTGATTCCAATAATTCACAAAGTGCTAAGCGTTTGCAAAAGATCTAGGCCAAAGAGAGGAAATACAAACAATTTTTGACAAATCCATGGTATGATGAAGAGCACAAGAAAACAAATAGAACTTTGAGAGACCTTGGCATGGATAAATACAATAAGAAGGCTTATGAAAAGCTGATATAGTCTAAAAAGGAAGGCTATATTGACACTAGAAGAAAAGAGGTGATTTCTCTAGGAAGGCAATACCCCAATATGAATTTTGAGAGAATTTTAGTAGAAGAGAAAACAAATAGAAAATATATTATGACACTCAATGGCTAGAATACGCAAACCTACTATGAGCGAGATCAAGATAAAATCACTCTCCCCGTCATCAAAGCAACAACTAAGCTCTTCTCTAAGAGGATATCACTCAAGGCATAAAGAGGCAAGGGGTAGGGCACAAGACATAAATGGGCTGCAAACAAAATATCTCAAATGGGGTGTGGAAGTTCTCACATTGCACATCAAAAGCATATTCAATGGTGCCATTTAGGAAAGCTTTCTAACAGATTGGATGACTAGTGTCATTATCCTTTTATACAAAAGCGGAGATATTAATAATCCGTCAAACTATCACACCATCATGGTAAATCCTCTTCTTGGAAAACTATTTGAGAGAATGGTAGAGCACAAAATCAATGGTTGGGAAAAAAAAAAAGGAAAAATGGCAAAAGCATGGCAAGTTTTAGGCGAAGCACTCACTATCGACCATTGCATCACTCTTAGGATTGAAAAAATATGGGATAACCAGGGTGAAGAAGCTTTTTGTTGCTTTGTTGACTTCAAAATAGCATTGGATACATTACCTAGAAGCAAACTTTGGAGCAAGATGGAGGAACTTGGAATTCCAAATGAGTATAGAGTTGCGGTACATAGGTCAATGACCAAGTTAGGGCCAATATTAAAACAAGGTGAAGGAATGTCAAAACGTTTTGGAGTGAAATTTGTGTTAAACAAGGATCTTGCTTTCACCCACTTGTTTGGGCTTTACTTTGATAAGCTAGAAGTGTAGATAAACAAGATTGTTGGAGGGTGTCCACTTAGCCAGCTATGTAGTAAAGTTGCTTGTCTATGTAGATGATTTTATCTTGATTGCAAAACAACAGATAATTTGAGAGAAGAATACCCGAGGACCCTTGAGCTCTTTTATGCCAAAGAGGTTGGAATGGAAGTGAATACTAGTAAAACCAAAGTCATGATCTTTTTCACCACGAAGAAAAAGAAGCAAATTAACTTCTTTTTCGAAGGAACTCCACAGAAGTGGTGGAGAATACAAGTATCTTGGACTGAATTTTCACAAGAAGCTTAGTTGGAAAACTTGTAGGGAAAAAAAGAATACAAGGGGGTGGAAGGCATTATATTCATTACAAAATAGATGTAGAAATGTAGAATTATGGGATTGGAAAACCAAAAGAACCCTATTTGGCCTAGTTGTCACACCGGTGGTCCTTTATGGGTGTGAAGTTTGGGGCAGCAATGTGTTAAGATCTCAAATGGAGATAAATAGAGAGAATCCAAAAGCACCTAATCACAAACAACCTCAAAATTAAAATGTCAGTTCCATATGAGATTTTGTTAGCTAAAACAAGGACTTTCCTATTAGAGACGTCAATGATGACTTGATTTGTTAAGTTATTTGAAGAAGACACAAGGCATGGAGTCTCATTGATGGCCTAGAATGGTGGTAGAGGAAGATCTAGGCAGGAAGAAGAATACATGGATGAAACAAAACAACAAATGAATGAATAAATGAGACATTAATATGCAAGAGTGTCCAAACACTAATGAGGAAATAAAAAGTATGTGAGAGAAATTTAGGATAGGCATGTGGACACAACAAATTTAGGTGGAAGAAAAAATATTATATCAAGGAATTAAAACCAACTTGGGACCATGGAGAAAAGGCCTACTTAGGGGTAGAAATCAAGTGGAAGGCAAAAATGTTGATGGCTTAGTTAAGGACTAGTTCACATCATCTTAAGTGTGAACCAATAGGTGGACATCGCCTAAGGAACAATGGGAAAAGAGAATATGCATTTTTTGGAACAAGGGAGTGGTGGAGACATAATAGTATTACATCATGGAGTGCACAACCTATAGTGACATCTGAATCAAGTGTGAGAACATCCTGAAAGTAGGCAATCTAACGTCCTTGTTCGAGGAAGAGAGGTTTGACAAAACAACAAATCTTCTGATCAAGATTCGTAGTAGATCCAACATCAAAAAGGGAATTAACTTTATGCAAGACTAATGGGGCAGACCATGTGATGGCTTCAAACACTTTTGTTGTGGCTCTTGGTCCCATAGACTGCTTGGTCTCTGTTATTAAAAATTTTCGTACATTTTCAATCCCTTAATTTTCTACCCTCCCCATTTTTTTTTTTTTTGTATTCCTTTTCTACCCTCTCAATCTTCCGTGTACCTTTATCCCTTCGTCACAACATGGTCTCCTTCTCTGAAATGATGCATTCAATGCCCTCCCAGCCTGTGCCTGCAAAGGGTACAAAGCCCACATCCCTAGTGTCACTGATCCTGAAAATCGCCCGTCCCAGAAGCAATAAAATCTGCAACAGGAACATAAAAATTAAGACTGGTCCAAGGATGAAAAGAATGGAGTATGGTGCTGAATTCTCCAAGTGAGCAACTCTATTTCAGTTATCTCCATTGATGAGAAGCTCAGCTTGGACTGTCAAGAAGGACAGTTCTGACATGCAGTCGGGTCTATGGGTATAGCTATGCATAGTTGCTTTGAAAGAGATCTACAATCTTCAACAGCAAGGTCAATACTAAGTGATGCATGACCATTTCTCACTGTACATCAAGAACACGAGCATGGTTTCATTGTTGACAATTTCTCAATTTGCTGCTGCGAAGTCTGATGAGATTTTGGTTGTTCAGCTCTATTGTACGGTTTGCATTAAACTTTAGAGTGTTCCCCTTCACAACTAGCACACATTCAATGCCAAACAGGGCTGGGATATTTCTTGCAAGAAGAATGGAAAAACAAGGTACACAAATTTGATTAGGTAGGTATGGGTCAATGACAGTGAAACAGGGTATCACAATCTGCAAGCAAATCTGCTCAAACAAAGGGCTGGAGAAAGACATGACTAAGTCTTCCATTAAAAATGGACGAGTTTTTTGAGGCAAGGGTGTACTCTCACATCAGTGGCAAATTGAAGAAATCCGCTACGTTCTCAAGCTATAAAAAGATGTGCTTTTTCCAAATCAGGTAAGAGAATGGCTCCCCTTGTTAGTCGTATCTATTGTAGAAAGAAAAAATCTGTGAAAAAGCACCTCTTTGAGGCACTTCTATAACTAAAGCATTATAGCCCCATGGAAAGAATCCAATTATCATGTTTGAAGAAAAAACTAAGCCTTGTCAACCAACTCCTGATTTGCAAGAGGTTCATCCCTCTGCCCAACCCTCCCTTGCTAGTGTTTTCAAGCCTTTCAATATTAATCCCTTGTTCAAAACAACCCCAACTCTCATCATAGCCCACAATTTGTCCGTCAAATCCATCATCGAACCTCCGCGCTCAATGAACCTCAGCTAGGTAATAATCACTCTCATCTGGTGATATTAATAATGCTTTTGTCACAATGGACAAAACTCTCAAAGCATTAGAAGACAATATTGAGATGCATGATACTCAAAGTCAGCTGGAATTATCCATTGCCAACACGAACAAGCGTATTGTCCTTATAACCGAAGTCTATTAGCAACAGAGCAAGAGGATCAAAGCCATAGAAAGGTTGTTGTATACTAGCCTTGCTAAGAAAAATTAGGATGGAAGAAGAAACAACAATTGAACAATATTTTCTGCCTTTTTCTAAAAGCAGGGTTTCACTTAGGCTGCCATGGATCCCCACATGCAAAGCAATCAAATGCCCCTTCATCGACCTCAATTTAACCCACCTATGCCTCCTTGGCTTGCAGTGACACTCTACAAAGGTGGTTCTCATGGGGAAGGACCCAACCGTCTTTTGGGTTAAGCTCTCTTTGGTTGTCTTCACCAAATCTAGTCGTTGAAATGGGTTTTTACTTCCCTTCGTATCTCTTCCCTTAGCATCTGTTTTGTAATGCTCAGCTACTGAGGTTGTTTGTAACATACCCTTATATTGATATAGCATGTATTTTTAAAATGTTAGTATAAATGATAGAAACATAATATTCATCTATGAAAATTGGAAGCCATCAGTCGTAATATTATATATTATGTTATTACAGATCTAGTTGTGTTAGTAATTTGTATATTTTCCTTACTGTTATTGGTTGCCTACGGCCTTAACAAATTAACATTCATAAATTAACAAAGCATCCATATTCTGGCCAACCAATTAAAATGTGAGAGCAGGTGAGTCCATGCACAGAAAGAGCAGTTCTGGACCAGTTATCTGGATATTTTAGAGAACGACTTTCAGGCTACCCAACAACTGCAAGTGAAGATGAAAGAGTGGTAAGTATTTTCCTGAGTGCTTTTTGGGTTACATGCCTTCTGTTTAAAGGGATTTCATACAACATATTTGCACTGCATCAGCTTGCAGACCCATCTACAGACCCCAAAAGGCAGGTGGCAACACGGCTAGTACGAATAGAGAAAAGAATGCTGAATACATGCCTAGAAGCAGTTAATGAAATCATTGAACGATTACCTTATCTTGCCGTAGCTCCATGTCCCAGCCCTTATGGTCCCACTTTTAAATGAATGTTTCATTTGGGATCAAGTTGTAAGATGTCACTCGATCAAAGCCATTCTGTGAGTATTTTATGCTTTAAATGCATTGCATGCTTAATATCTTTTGGTTGATATAATGAAGTTTTTCGGTATGAAAATTTCCCAATGGTTATTTCTGAATTGTTATTGAATCTATCTGTGTAGGTCTGATTGATCTCATTAGATATCTCTTCTACAGAATAAATGCTTATCCCAGCTTGCAGGTCCATGTTCTAAGCAAAGATATCCCATGGATTTATTTTTATGATCATATCTAAAATCGTAGCAGTTAGATGGCTTCCTATGTACAGGTCTAGTTTTTAATGTGCACACTGGCGTTAATGGAAATGCATCAAAATGTTATGGAACTTCTTTATAGCATGAAATTGCTACCATGGGAAAGCAATGAAGAACTGATGGTGACTGCACTCTGAACTATTGGAAGTGCGAACTTTATCAGAAGCAACAGTATTGAGGACTGGGATGGAAAGAGAGATTATTTTCCTTACATTGAAACTCTGAGAAAACCAAAAATTTGTATCATTGTTTCCCAACTTTGAGTGCCATTTTGAGGTGTTTGTAAAGATGGAATAATATTCTAATAATGTCATCTTGGCCTGTATGTGAGTTTGCTACATTGTTTCAATGGTTATATCACACGATTGGAAGTTGGATGGTATAATCTCCCTATGTGAAACTCCTAAAATAATAAAATGCATCAATATTGTCAATGAATCTTCAAAATAATTGCTCTACAAAATTACACCACCAACTATTAGGACATTTGCAAGGAAATGTGAAATTGTGATAAAATTTCCTTTTATTCAATTGATTTTTTAAAGTTGACAAGGTGTTTGCACTCACCTTTATGTTACAAAAGGAATCGCATTGAAGCTAACATGATATAATAGGCAATATTTTTGTTTATGGCCACAAACATGACATAAACGTTATATTAAGACATAAATGTAGTATTAAGAGTGATGACAAGGTGCTGCTAAATGTTACATCAACATTATGGGGATGCTAGTGTGATGGTAGATTGATATAAACACTATGTAAGTGTGACCGTAAGTTGACAAAGAGTGATATCTTACAAACTCATCCAAACTAACACCCAACCTTGAATCGAGCATGACACACCCAACGCCCCAACTCCTAGACCCCAACCCCGGACCCCAATCCCTCCCCTCAGACCCGCCCCCAAACTCGGATCGGGCTGCCCTCTATGGCAATCTCTGGCTTGCCAGAATACCACCATTTGGCCTCCAGCACACAGACGCGTGTGTTTATCAATGCACTACACGCGCTCGCGGATGTGTTGGATGGAGTACATAATTTTTGGACCCAATTGTTGGGGTATGCCACACCCAACGGGTTGGATGGCGTACTTACTTTTGGGCCCCGATTGTTTGGGTGTGCCACACTCATTCACACCATATTTTATGCGGTATGTTATCTAATTTCCACACATTATTATGTTCCTAAGTTTTGCACTTGGGGCTCCACTTGAGTCTATTTACCTTTATCACTTGAGCTCATCTCATTTGACGGAAGTTATTATAATTTATTATTTAAATTATATTGTTTTAAATAAAATTTAGTTTGATTAGTTAAACGGCTTTCTTAAGTTTTAAATCACAAGTTCTAGGTATCCCATAATGAGACACTTCTCGTTCCACGAGCATACTTAAAAATATGAACAAAGAAAAACATAAGTATATATGCTAGCCGTGGGAGTATGCATGGAAACCCAATCCACAAAATCTCACTAAAAAAATATTATACTTAACACCTAAATAATTGGGAAATGACCCGCATCAACCACCAAACTAAAACACTAAGCATCAACGAGATAAAAAGAACTAACCATCATTATGTTGGGGTGGCATATCTAACACAATGCCTATCTTGATTTGCACTCTTAGTTGGCAACTTAGCTTTGATGCTAATTCGCCTCTTGTTTGACAACTTAATTTTGATGCCAATCATAACTCTTTTAAAAAAATGTTAATTAAGACTTGCATTGGTCTCATCACTCTGTAGTCATGCTCTTGTACAATTGTGCAATTGATAGAGCTAGCCCATCCTTAGTTTGATAAAGATTTGCCTCCTAGACAAACATATATAGGTTGTCAAAGTCCTCTCTCTCTTTGTTTCCTGTGTTTTAAGTGCAATTTTGTTGCTTTATCAAACTTTTAATTTGATTTTGTTGGGTAGTTGTTGGGGTTCCCAAATTGAAATTTTCTTGACTCAATTTATGCAATTCCACGATTGGCCGACTAGACCATATTCTACATTTGATTTAAAAGTGGTGGGAATTCCCATAGTGCCAAGGTCCATAGCAAAAATAGTGAAGGAAAATCAAGGTTATAATTAAAGATACATCAACATCTAGGGGTGGTTGTTTGAAACTATTAGTTGCCATAAAGTTGTTTGTTGGTAGAAGATTTTGTTTCGAAACTATTAGTTGTCATAAAGTTGTTTGTTGACGAGGGTTTTTAAGCAAACAACCACAAATGACTAAGTAACCGCAAAACATGAGTGAGACATGGACGCGAGTTAACTAGACCCGTGAAAACATACCGATTGGAGCATGTGGTAATGGAGGAGTCAAAGATCAATGACGAGGGATATCAAAGGAGAAATAGTGCATGCGGTTGTAATCTTGCTAGACAAATGTATATTCGTTGGAATATACCTATTGGTCGCAAGCTCTAAATAGTGATCACATTTGTAATTCATGGACACTTAGAATGAGACTTAAGACATCTTTGTAGTTTAGATAGTTAACAAGGGGTAAGGTTGTTACAATTGGGAGATCTTGAGCATGTTTCATGGTTATTAGGGACTTTTGCACGTAATCATCATATAGTTTCTATAATCTTTGTATTGGCATGAATATAACAAATGCTTCTTGTGTTATACGATGTGTTACTATAGCACTATTGTGCATATGTATGTTAATTGTTTGTGTAGTTGGATCCACAATTAACATCTAAGCCTTGCAATTCTCTCTTAAATGAGGTCCATAAGGTGGCTTTATTGTGTTTCAAGTGAGATCTTCAAATGTAAACATGATTCATTATGCCAACACAAATAGAGCTTTGATCTTAACGCAAAAATTAAACCTCTAGATGAAATTAGGCTAATATTTTGGTTTCGTTGCTAAGACCTCGTTATATTGGTTATAGGGTTCTCTTCATGTTGTAGCCCGTGCTTGGCCAAAATGATCAATCCAAATCATGAGTTTTTGTGTAGAATTTGAAGGATTTTGCGTTGAAACCCTAAGAATGTCGGACTAAATTTGTGACATGCAAGGGTTAGGCGATGGAGCTTGATCTTTGTAGATCAATGTGGAAGTGATGTATCCCCATGTCGAGAAAAGAGTTTTTGTGCACATTTATGGATTGTAAGCTTGTTGAGGTTGTTGTTGAGGACTCCCAAAGGCGAGGGACCGATCTTGTGGAAGCTTTAGGAGGAAGGGTTGGTGTAAGATAAGCCTATGTTATGGTGTAAGATAGACCTCATTATATTGGTTGTAGGGTTCTCTTTATGTTATAGTCGTTGTTTGGCCAAAAGGATCAAGCCGAATCATGAGTTTTTGTGGAGAATTTGAAGGATTTTGCGTTGAAACCCTAAGAGCAAGGGTTAGGCGATGGAGCTTGATCTTTGTGGATCAGTGTGGAAGTGATGTATCCCCATGTTGAGAAAGAGGTTTTGCGTGCATTTATGGATTGTAAGCTTGTTGAGCGTTGTGTTGAGGACTCCTCAAAGGTGGAGGGGACCGATCTTGTGGAAGCTTTAAGAGGAAGGAGTTGGTGTAAGATAAGCCTATGTTAATATGGAAAATGCTCTTTTGGAAGGAAGAGTTGCATACACTTTAAACATTGGGGGATAGAAGCTAGAGGGCTTGTGTGCAATCGTGGTGGAAGAATGCAAGATCGGGAAATCACTTACCTCAACTTGACTAGATGCTAAAGCATTTGTGAGTTCTATTACGATTTAAGGTTTCTTCATCGAGTAAAGGTGTGTGAAGAGAGAAAGTGGAATTGGAGTAAAGTTGAACATGTAGTGGAGGAGTTTGTGTGAAAACGAGTTATAATGGAGTTAACTCTAATGGGGTGAGTGCTGGGGTTGCGATGTTTGTAGTTTTTGTAGGAGGTATCTCAGCGAGTCTTGTAATGACTCAGTCATCGATTATGACTCCAATATATTTGAATATTGTGATGGCACTTCTAGAGTATCACGATATTAAAGATGCAATGAACCACATACATTGGTGTGAAATTGCATGGCGAGTGAAAGGTATAACCTCATTTAAGGTGAAGGCAAGTCAATTTGTGACGATGTTTGGATGCACAGTTCTTGGTATAGGAAGTATGACCCAAACCAAAATGTTTTGATGCCTTGAAGACCATATTTTGAAGGAATTTCATATGTTTGGGTTCGAGTAGAGAGCGTTTGTTGTGTTAAAAGAGATTAAGTAGGCAACGATAGAGAATGTGTGGGCATATAATGCATGTTTTAAAACTTTTTTGTCAAATATCTCGTATGACATCCATCCATTGCAACATGCACAATGGTTTGTGGGAGGGTTAGCGATGCAACTTCATAGACAACTTGTGATGCAAAAATTTAAGGATCCACATGAGGCTCTTGATCAACTTTGCATGTGGAAGTTGTAGGCAACTTTGATATTGGCGTGAGCTTATTTTTCGAGGTACAAATATTGCAATCAATTGAAAAAGTGGCCGCTTCTAGCAACCAACTATCGGGAATCAAAGAAGTATCACATTGCTTATAATGTGATTGGACACACAAGAGGCGAATGTATTCACGCAAAATTCACATCGGAAAACTTTATGTGAATTATATAGTACGTTGAAGACCTAGGCAGAAGGATTGATGTTGGTGGAGAGAGACTAAGTGGGAAATTTTGGATTTGTATGTGGTAAAGGAAGATTTTGTATGAACATTTACTTTTGATACCAAGGAGCAATGCGTAGTTGCACCATTGACAATGATAAGGGACATATTGTTCCACAATTATGCTTTGTTGGAGGATAGGATGGGGAAGATTTTCCACGATGAGGATTACTTTTTGGATTGAGACTTTTTTTTAGAATATTGGGAAATCAATTTAGTGTGGGAGACCCATCCCCACAATGCAAAAACATACACCGAATTGAGGTGTGAGAAGAGGCTATGTAAGAGGGTGTAGTGCAAGTTGAAGTTATTGAGGAGATGAGTAGTTGAGGCTACACACAAGGACCTTAAAAATATTACAACTAACCTCTTCGCATGAAAGAAGTAAATATTAGGATATAGGAAGATCTATGAATGACAAGCTTAGGTGATTAATGGGGCGAGGTAGAGTTCACTAGACTTTAAGATATTGTAAGTGAATATATTTTTATTATTATTAAATCGCGATGTCAACACGTGTTCGAGATCCGATTTGAAAACATTAATGTTTTTGACATAAATCTTTTGCGAAATGATCGGATTGAAGAATGAACAAAATCAAGGATTTGAAAACATTAATGTTTTCCAAGAAAACGACATACCTGGTTGGATTTGAAAACATTAATGTTTCACCAAGAAATAAATCGTCACATGATCGGGATTTGAAAACATTAATGTTTCACCAAGAAATCGAACGCACGGGATTTGAAAACATTAATGTTTCACCAAGAAATCTATGGAACCTTATTTGGCCAAGAAAACATTGCCAAAATTTTCCTGATATATACACAAAGGTGATGTTCTCCATGATTTTTTGTGAAAACATTCCCAAAATTTTTCATAGAGGTGATGTTCTCCCACGATTTTCCAATTTGCGTATTTGTGAAGTAGTAGAAAGGGATTTAGCGAATCGGCATATTGCAATTTGCTTACAAAATTTCAAATAAATCTAGGTCTTTTCAAGGCCTCGGCTAGTGCGTTGTAGTTTACATCCTAGAAGCACTTACTGCAGGTGAGTCCTTAGTCTATTTGAGACTATGTTTTCTTTCATGTCGCATTGCTTTATCTATGATTCCACCTTTGTAAGTTATTACAAATCCCGAAACATCCTCATCCTCATAACCACTATGATTTTTTATGTCATCTAGAATAGTCCTCTGCTTGCAGAGAATCATAACTAGTATTCCTATCTTAGATACATCTAGATTATATATATATATATATATATATATATATATATATATATATATATATATATATATATATCCAAAATCATATATATACATCTCCACTTTATATGTATCTTCTTTGAATCTTTTATATAATGTTCTTTTTCTTTATCTTTGTATCTTTTTGAATATTTTTGTTAATGTATATCTTATATACATATATATATATACACACGCACACATGCGGTTTCACACTTTCCATTTATTCCATGACCAATACCATGATTGTTTATCATTGTCTGCTGACACTACCTCATCCCACAATGGACCCGAAGGATATATAAAATGTGGTACATTCCATAGGTTTCACATTCATCAAGGGCATTTCCTTGGGAGACTGATGGAATGACGACACGTGGCATAGACCTCCCGGGAGCCGGGACCTGCTCTAGACCGAAAACATATCAACTGTGGCTCATTCCATGGGGTTCACGTCCGTTGGGAGGATTTGGTTGGGAATGGGAGGTTAATGGAATGCTGACAAACAATAATGTATGAAATAGAGACCATACAAAGATGTCCAAAATGAAAAATTCAAGAAATGCAAAAGGGAAAAAAGTTACAACAATGAACCAAAATCTAGATAATTAGCATTTGGAAAAACAAAAGACATAAAATAGCAAAGTTGTGGGAAAAGTACAGACATCTTGTCACAAGCATGCTTCTTATTACCACCATTTTCCTCACTGCGATGTACTTCAAAAAACTTTTTAAACCATGGAAACATAATGTATTGAATGTACTCCAAGCATGGATTTCCTTCAACAATCTGAGGAGCACAAAATGCTTTCTTTATCTTCACATTCACTTTTAGCACTTCCTGTGAAAATAATTGTGTTATAAATCCATTAGAAATTATATAGTAATACTAATTCACTTTTATTAATGTTGAGGAAAAGTTGGAATCTATCTCTCCACAACAAGAATTTTCCAAAAAGAATGTAGGGGTTTACACCACCTCTTCTTCCTCCATGAAGATTGCAGAAGTGGGATCACTCTTTGACATCTTTTTCTTGTCCTTGTCGTAGTCAGACAACATGTCTATAATATTTAATATAAAGGAAAAACATCAACATCGGGGATATTTTTAATTCTGCATCCTTCAAGTTTCTTGAACTCATTTTCCAAGTAGGAACACGATAGTATACAAAGAATACCCTTATCATGATTGTATCATATGTGAAACATCATATCAAAGCATTCAAGCTTCTCTCAAGAATAATGATACTTTAGTTGGCTTTGACACATTGACATTTCATTGTCAAGCCAAAGAACCCTACATACATTCTCAACCTTGAATTCACAGTCTCATACCACAATGAGTCATAGATGGAAGACCATATATTTTGTCTCAGCTCCTTTGAAATGATGAACACTCTTGGTAATTGGATTATGACAGACCTCATACCTCTGATGAATCAATAATTTCTTCATGAGCAGATGCACACCTTATTTGGCTTGATGACAACATTTAGAACCTCTATACAATAGGAAAAACCTCTATACATTATGACAGAGCTCGGTCATCGAGACTCCTTCATTAATCAACTAAAGACAGATCATACCTTGGATGAATCAATGAACTCAGAGTCCTTCATGAGAAGATACATACTATACTTTGATTTCAAATTGAGCACAGACCTTGAGATCACCTATTTCATGTTTGATTAGCTACAACAAGAGACTTCTTATCACTAGAGTGTCTTATCATTAGAGTGTCTTTGGCTGCTCAACAAATCATTTAAAATTTTAAATTCTTGTTTCTCTTCTCAAACCTCTGATACATCTTTAGTTTTCTTGATGTATGCTCTAATTCTTATTATACTAATGTAACACTCTTGCAAAAAGTAGTACATGTTAAGTGACACAACATTATTTTTCTTTATACATATTTCTCATGTTGAGATGTTTGTGCACATATCAATATCATTTAGTCTAACATGTTGTATCTTTTTTTCTTTCAATTCTACAGGATTCATTGATTCAAAAAATGGCACCTAAAAAGGGAAGCTCAGCCTCAGAAAAAATGTTATTCCAACCCCTCCTAGTAGTGGTACTGGCATTCAAAAAATAACATCTTATTTTGAGAAACCATCTAAGGAAACCCATCCTTCTCCAGCAAGACCATCACAATCAAGGGATAATGATTACATTCAAAATGAAACTCAGAATGAGAATGTGTTCATTTTTATTTTCCTGATGTTGTCAATGAATGACAACAACAATGAAATGCCTCCCCTTGAAGACATTCCATTGAATGATGTTGAGTTTGACACTATACCACCTGCCCAATTGAATGAAGATGACATTGCATCACCTGCCAGTGCCCAAGTGAATGTTGGAGGTGAAAATTCTGGTAGTGGCAGTCAACGAAGTATAAATTCCACCAAGGAAAATACTCAAGTGGACACCTATTTTGGAAGAAAGAGAAAGGAAAGAAAATGGGACTTGGGAAGGAGTTTCAAGGTTAGAGTGGGTTTCTAAGTTTCCATTTATTGAACCTATTGAAAATGAGAATAAATTTGAACCTCCCAAAGAATGCAAATGTACAATCTGTAGTTGGAGATTGGGTAGGGACAAGACAATGCAACTTAAGTTGGATACTATTGAGAAGCATGTAGGAAAGATATATGAAAAGATAATTGTAGATGGTGTTGAGAAGAATGTTGCTAGATGGAAAAATATAGATGATTGTATATTAGGTATGAAAAATAATTTGAAGAGCACAAGAGAAATGAAAGAATAGTTGCAAAGTGAATGGAGGGACAATTACCTCTCAATTCAACAAGATCATTCAAAACAATCTTTTGGGTAAAACAATTCAACTAGCTACTATTTTTCACATTTTGAAAAGAGGTCATCCTATAATAGATTTTCCTGAACAAAAGAAGATGTTGTCTTTCCTTGGTGTCCCACACTTTCCTCATTCTCACTAGTCAGAAAGTAGTGGTTGGGATTGGGAAAATGCCTAGCTATGGTTGAGAAAGAAGACTTTGAAAAGAGAAACTGAAGTCGCATGATACATATCTTTGTCTATTGATGAGGTTACAACAGTAGATAATACTGCTTGGGTCATGTATATGCATGTGTATATTGTTGAGAATTATGTGAGACAACCTCACTTACTTGTCATTCACAAGATGAGAGAGAACTCCAATGCTGAAAACCTTTGTGAGTTGGTGATAAAAGTTTGAAGGAGATCGAATGACATGGATGATGTTGTAATTACATCAAAGTTGGTATGTGTTGGGGAAGATGGGGCATCTGTAATGCAAGGTCATCATAATGGCCTATGTGTAAGACTCCAAACATCTCATTTCCTTATATGATTTCATTCATTGTATGGCTCATAGAATGAACCTAGCTTATAGAATAGTTGGAAAATTTAAACCTGTAGAAAAAGTTGAAGACCTTGTTCGAGAGGTGCATGCTTATTTTTGCCGTAGTCCTAAAAGGTTCATGGAATTCCAAATATTTTTAGAAGGACTAAAAAATGGGCATAAACTGTTAAAATATGTCGACACTAGGTGGATCTCATTGTACCAACCGGTTTCGTAGGGTGTACGAAGAGTATCAATCCTTATTAGGAGTGATGTGGAAGAATCACATGGAAGTGGACAAGGCCCAAGATTTGATACATTGTTTGATGATATAGAGTCATTTTGATGTTGTGTGGTCTCCTTCCCATGTTGGAAGAAATGCATCATTTAATTAAACAAGCACAAGAAAGAACTATCTATATTGTTGATTTTTCTAGTTTGAGGAAACGAGTTTGTATGACAATAGAATATTTGTATCTCAATGAAACTACTTTTATAGGTCCAATGTTTGATGGTTGGAATGATTTGATAAAGATTGGAAATGCAAGTAGCTTTCTGAAGCTCAACTTGTTTGGGGAAGTATGTGCTTTTGTACGTGGATATGAGATATATGATGTACATGTTTAAAGTAGTAGCCGGTAAGGTTGAGGAGGTAAAAGTCACAGGGTTGTTGTTTGATAACATTGTATCATCAACAAGGGTGAGGTTAAGAGAAATTGTAGTGTCCCTACTAGAAGAAATAAGGGAGTGATTTAGAAGGGATGCTTTACTTGAAGCAATGGCTATAGTAAATCCGACCTTTTGGAATCCTATCCAAAATGAAAGACATATGTAGGAAGACTACTTCAAGAGGTTGACTACATTGATTCAACATTTTTGTAAGCCTGTTGATATCAATGGAATGAATATTGCAAGTATTTTAAGAAAGGACAATTTGAGTGCTCAATCTCATGAATTTTCCACTACAATGATTCAACAATTCAAAGATTTGGATAATCCCTTACAGTGTGGAGCAATAACCCGACTATGGAAAAAAGTTGGGGTGAGTACTATTTTACAGAAAACCATGTCCAAGTTTTTCTCATTGGTTGATCTATGTCAAACAATGATTTTGGGTTTAGTTGAAGATGAGAGAATTTTCAAGTGCCTTGGCCTTTATAAAGTCAAAATTGTGAAACAAGCTTGACAAAAATTTGGAAAATTGTTTGAGAATTTATACATCATGGTATGAAGTGGATAACTTTCCCTATGATAGGGCTCTGGTAGTATGGAAGTCGATTACTGAAAGGAGAGGGGCTGAAAACAATGGCACAAATACAACAGATGACCCTATTGCAGCAGTTTGATTGTCAAGAAAGAGAGAGCAGTCTCAGAGATCTGGTGAATCAAATGATAGAGATGATCCAGTCCATCAAGTTGGAAGCTTCCATTGGTGGATATCCCATGATATAGATGTTCATATAATAATTAATATATTCAAATATTCAGTACATTGTTCTGAATCTCAAACAAGGATTAGCACTCACCCCAAACTTACATGTGCCTAAAGGTAATCATATTGATTCCATTTCCATTTTGATTGTAGAAACATTACAAAGTCATGTTTTAATGAGTATTTAATATATTTCACATACAATGTTGTTGATCTCTTTTATAGAAAGCATACACCATGGTTGGTTGGCTATTAAATCACAATGCATTTACATTATTATATACTTTAGGCATATAAGAGTTGTGGTGCTTAATTATGAGATAGAATAAGTGGCTTTTTTCTTGAATCATTACTGAAATGAAAATTTAAAAATAACACTATTCCTCATTCAACTTGCTTGAGACATGCCTTGTATGAAAAAATTGAAGATTGTCATTGCAACAAATGGAACAATTTTCAAAATGGATCTAAATACACTAAAGAGTAAATCCATGCACATATATATTTAACTTGTGCACCTCTTTGTAAAAGTTTTCTTCAACCACAAGCAACCTAAATATCACATGTTTATTAATACAATAAACATAAAGATAACTCTAGTCTATTAATAAGACAATTTACTATTTTTATCCATGACCATGATTTCCTCCCAAATAATAGAAACAAAACAAAACCAAACTACCACTTCAACTTGGAATTAGGCTCCACAACTTTAACAAATTATATCATCTTTTGTAACATGCTCCACTCTTCATCTGTTGGAATTACAATTTGTTGTAAATCAGAGTGACTGACATGTAACTTTGTTAGCAATTCATAACTGATAGTGGAGCTTTCCTTTACTATTGAATGCAAACTTACTGACAAGGTTATCAATGGTTTAACAATAGAGTCAAAAAAGTTTTTCTCATCTAGCTTCTCAGGAATTTGGTCCTTCTCTTGAGTCATTTTTTCTTTCATCTTCTTCTGGAATGCATCCTTCTTAATGAATTGGCATGTATTGTCAAAAGGCATTGGAAAACCAAGCTTTGTGAACTCATGTACCTTTCCATGCAGCTCTGTAACATTCTTTGACACTTATTCAACAATTCATGTGCTTCACCCAACATCACACACTTCGAATGATAGATGATACCTTTATTGAGGCATCAAACCGGTTCTGAATTCCTCTGGATGTCTAGTTTTGTGTCACTGAATTTGTAGATAGCTTCCAAAATTTTCTTTTTGTATCCTCTCTTAAAGCCATCACTTTTCTACTACCTGTTACGTATTCATGGAGCTTATCAAGATTCTCTTGTAGATCAGTCATGAATTCAAACAATCTAATCAAATCATCAATTTTTTGGTTTATTTTCCCCCAAACATTATCGTCATATTAATCAATGCCTTTTTATGAAATCCAGATAGTTTGATGTTGGAAGACTCTATTTCCTTTTTTTTTTTCAATTCCTGTTGCAATATTTCATTTTGTTTTTTCTCATCATCTAGGCTTTGTTGAAATCCAGATAGTTTGATGTTGGAAGACTCTATTTCCTTTTTTTCTTTCACCAATTCCTGTTGCAATATTTCATTTTGTTTTTTCTCAGCATCTAGGCTTTGTTCCCATTTTTTGACCTTTTCTTTCTCTTCCTTCACAACCTCTTTCAATTCTCCCAATGTTTTTTGTAATCTATTATTCTTACTCATTGTTTCCTGTAAATTTTTTTCTTCACATCTTCTAGTTCTACTGTGTTCCTGTTCATTCAAAAAAACTATAGTCATAGAGGTAGATGATTTTATCTTCCTCTCCAACTCACTGTCTTATTAACTATTACTTTTCCTTTTTGCTTTCTCATTTTCCAGGTCTGCCTCTAACTTTTGAATCTTATTATTCAACTTATTTTCTCCTCTCTTCCTTTAGTAATGTTGTGTAAACCACATCATTGTTCCTTTTTGATACATTAATTTTTTTGAAGGTTTCATTTCCTTAAGATCCATTTGAAGGGAGGTCACATCGTAGTCAGTGGGAAGCATTTCATTCTCTGGTTTTACAACTTTGGGCACAACATACATGTATTCCAGGGTATATGTGTCTAGGTTATATGTAGGAAATACCCTCATTGTGGTTGGATCTGAAGTTCCAGTAGCATGTAGAATTTTCTTCTTGTTTCTTTTATCTCTTTTTGATTTATTGAAAACTCAACTAGTAATCAAAACCTGAGGTGTTTGTAGGAATGAACTATTCCACCTTGAATGGAGAAGGAGTAATTGAAGTTTGGGGAGAATTTCCTGTGGAATGGCAATTTGTTTAGGGGTGGAAGTGGCACCGCCTTCTATAAATAGTTTCCTTGAGCCAAGAGTAATTATACCTGTGTCTGCCTCTGTCTTCTACCTCTTCTCGCTTCCTTGTTGGACAATAGCCCTAAAACTTCAACTATCTCTATTGGCCTCTTTAAGTTTCCAACACTTTATTGACTACTACCATCATCACTAGAACCGCCAACCTTAGCAATAGTAACAGATTCATGGCCAACTTCTCCTCTAGGATTTTCAATGTGTGGCTGAACTATTTTGTTGAGGATTTGACTCTCAGAGTAAATTGCATTAGATTAGCACTTGTAGATGTTGTAGTATGTAGTGGTCCTTTCTCCGAAGGTGAAGCTCCAAGGCTTGACCTGTCAAAAATTTTTCTAGATTGTACCTCTGGTGGAAGCCAAATGCCTTGTCCTCTTGAACCCAAACCACCACCAGTAAAACCCAACTTTTCAACAATAACTACTCCTGCAGTATATCTTTGTTTCAAACCTTCATCGAGACTTGGTTTATATGTGCTACTACTAGGGGACTGTGTAATTCCTCAGAGGCAGTGTCATCATCACTACTTTCCTCTCGAGGATGCTCTTTATTCCACAATTTGTTGAAATCTGCATCTTCTGGAATAGAATCATAGTCTTCTACAGATTTTGGATGGCCTAGGTCCTGCCTCATAGACCAAAAAGGCAAGTAATTTTTGACCTTGTCCAATTTCTATCTCATAATTCTTGTTGTAATGCCTTTGGCATGCTTTTAGAGGAATTTTTATCAGGTTTTGTAGATTGAAAATCCTCTACCTTTTTTGTGGAGGCTCAGGCAATCCAAAAATTTTTTTGACAACTCTTGAGAACTAATTCCTTTCTCAACAACAATTTCATTCATTGTTATTTGTACTTCATCCCAAGAGTTCTTGTTTTTCAATTTTTCTAGCAAGGGTTTTCTTTCATGTTGAATTTTAGTGGCAGAGTTCTTGTTCGCCACTACCCTTGCTTTAATCACCTCACATGGGTCATACACCTAGTGAGAGTCAACATCAAACTTAAAAATCTGTAAGATTTCATGTGCCACATAGAATGCTTTTCTTTCAAATGTGAACCCTCCACATGAGAATGGTAAGGAAGGAAATATGCTCTTCTTTTGTTGAGAAACAAAATAGAGATTATTTGTGCTTTCCATCTTATCGTATATATTCCAAGGAAAAAACTCTCTCTATCACATGTATTGGAAATTTGTAAGGTTGTACTCTGATCCATAAAACCTTAGCACAATATAATCCTCCATGAAGTACCAGTCTGCTAACTGTATTTTTGATCCTAGTTGAATGCAATCTCTACATTTCACAGGAAATCTAGGCATTGTACTTTTTGTAAATGCTTCATACATTGGAGCCCAAAAATAATCCACAAATTGATTGTAGTCCCCTCTATTATCATACATCCTTATCTTGGGGGTCCACTCAAGTTAATGGATGCATGACTTTTGGCTGGACCTCAACAAAATAGGGCTCAATTGCAAGTTTGTTTTTTTTTCAAACCATCCAACAAACCGCCATAGAATTAAATAACACAAGTAGGTAGTGAACCTAAATGTCTTAGTGTGGAGCCTTCTTTGATTGTTAATAATTGTTTATGCATAGATTTGTAATGTACCCAACAAATATGTATTGACAAGGTGGATTAATGAAATGGATATTATATACCATTTCTAGGAGGGTTTCATCCACTATCTCATCGCTATCAAAGCCAAGGAAAAATACTAGCATAGAAATGGTATCCCTGACCCATGGTTTAAATATGTTAATTGCATACGGAGCCTTCCCTTTTGGTACCTCTGCATCAAATGTTAATTTTGTAAAAATGCACATCTTTTCTTTTTATTTGTGGCATGATAATCGCTAGCAATTTTTTCTAGGTTTATGTGGATGGTTCCTAAATATTTTCTTTCAAACCCCAATGCACTGCCAAGATTTACCTCGTAATGTACAAAAGTTCTTGTCCATTTCCCTTTGCAATAATTTTTTTTTTTGTCTCATTGTAATTTTGGGCACATATATTGACAAATTCAGGTAGGGGAAAACCTCGTGGAACATCATGCATCCCAATCCAGACCCCATGTTATCCAACCTAAAGCTTTATGTCTACCTGATTGGTCCAAACTTCTACTTTCCCTCATCTTCATCTCAGACGTGTATCTAAGTTGTGAAGCTCTTGTGCCAATTATAGGATCATAAATATCATGATATTCATTAGTAAAAACTAGGGTTTTACTTTTAAGTAGTTTGCGTATGGGATTTGGGTTTTACTTTTACTTTGGGATCCTATGGAAGTAGACATGCTTGGAATTTTGGATTTGTAAACCCTCAACCCTAATTTCTCAACCCTTATATTGAAATATTTGAAAGTGAAGGCTTATACAGTGCTACTTATAAAAAAGATAATATTTAAAGAATCAAGACTCAAATGCAGGATGACACTTACTCGGAAAATATGAAAATTTTGAGTCTTACATGGTCCACAACTTCTATGAATCTATTATGCCTTTTGTTGCAGTATGCCTTCCAGAAACAAAATTTCAATTGTCAACATCACTATAAACGATTAGGTCTTTCATTATACTTTGTAGATGTCAAATTTAGTCATTAATCAAATTCCATTCAATTGGATGATAATTTTCACTTATCAGATGGCCACGTGGTAGGATTTTGGGCCTCCTCGAGGAAAAGGCATTCCTTGGACTCCAAGCCCACGTAAATGAACCAATTCAATAATAAAGTTTTGGGTCCATGGTGACAGTGTTTGCATTTAATGACTTGGCCATTGAAATTTTTTGGGGGCCATTGAAACATTTTAAATAATAAACCCCACTTTTTCCCATGCCACGTGGAAGAATTCCATGGATTTATTTTTTTCGTGTGCCAACGGATGTTAATGTCTCGGATTTAGGTGAGATGAATTATAATTTTGGGTCTCGAGATTAATTGTTCATTGTTCATTTTTGGTCATGGACATTGGAATTGGACCGATCATCTAGCTAAAGGAAATTGATGGCTTGAGAGTTGAATTAATTTCTAATAATATAGAAGATTGGCACGACTTGGAAGATATTATCATTTATGATGGGTGGCACACACAAAGCTCAAAGAATTAATGGTGGCACATGCCACACTGGGCCTTTATTATTGGTGGTCACTCACGTATTTCCTCTCTCCCTACCCTCTGTTTTTTTTTTTTTTTTTTTTGGTGAGAGAATGGTTTTTTTGGGGTTTCCTTTTCATTCTCTACATGGGGAGAGAAGGGAAATGGCCTTTACTTTGGCCATTTCACAGAAGGCTTCAAGAGGTTTTTCTATGATTTTGTGCTCGAGGTCGAGGCCATTGAGTGTGATAGGAGATTCCTATATGCAGGACTCTCACAGGGCCAAAGTCAACTCTGAACTCACTGTGACATTCATTTCTAATTGCCTCTTGCTCCATCCGGTCAAGGTGGATGTCATGGTTATCATGGAGTTCTTTATTTACCCTATCCATCAAGTTGTCAGTTTGTGTGAAGAAAAATGGATGTGTGCGTCCTAGACCCTCTCTCTGGGGTGGAGGAGGTGGATGCTTAGGTGAATGACACACGAGGCATGGGGAAGATTGGCTTGGCAAGTGTATAAGGATTTACTACTCTACGCAGAGGTTGTTCACATTTTTTTTGGCATGGTGGTCTAGGACCCTAGCAGATTGCCTCCTCTGGATCTCACCGATGCTCACTCACCTATCAACTTGGCCATTGACCACCTCAATGAGTTTTGGGATAATGTTAGTGAGGCCTTTTTTCTTCTGCTAGGTAGGTAAGGCCAAATAGAAGGATGAAGGTGACATTTTCAGGTGGTGGTGGATTGGGCGTTTTCATGTGGAAATTATTTGGATGAGGATTAATACTCTTTTCTAGCTTTTTTTTTTGGTTCTGTGGCCATGTGTATTCATTGTCTTGAAGCCACTTCTGTTTGTTCAAATGGTGTTTCCTTCTTCTTCCATGTGGGCCATTTAGTGGGGCCTTGTGTTGTTGGTTTATGTTAATTTTTGTTCGGAGTATAGTTGTAAGGGTGGGGTCCCTTAACCCTCTGGTTCATAGCTCTCGGTAAAAAAGTGTTTAAATCAATATATATATATATATATATATATAGTGTTTTCACATTTATATAGTGTTTACATTATTGATTTCTTAAATTAGATTATTTCTTTCTTAAATTAATTTAAAGTTTTCAATAAATTAAAAAGCTATCACCCCCTTTTTCCCATGCCACGTGGATGAATTAATATAATTTAAATACATTATATATATATATATATATATTATTGTTAAAGCGGGTTGAAGGGTCCCATTCCCTTTACAAAAGAGAGAGGTCGAACCTCAAATACAACATGAAGATGCAAAAAACTTCGTCAATCATGACTGTTGGGTATATCAAGAAAAAGCCAAGTCAGAAGGAAGGAAGACTATAGCTATACTATACTATAGACATTACAACATATATTTAGATCGAGGATTAATCCCCTGAATCAGAAGACATAAAAAAAATTACAACTGGAGATCCCTGCCTCTCAACCACACCCTCCTCAGAGTCTTGAGCAACAACTTCATTGGCCCAACCATGCCAAAGATGATTATAAGCTTCCCTACAGTTTCATGGATTTCCATCCACCAAAGTGGCATTGGCTTCGATGGGAGAATTGAGGGCAGCCAAATTAGGGAGTTTGAAGTGTGTCCTTCCAACATTCTTGTCACATATTTGAACAACACCATTTAATTTTCTCGCGAAGGCCATCAGCTCCCCATGGTGATGTTCTAGTTCCTAAAGACGCTCAAATCCACGCCACCCCAGAGCTTCGCCTCCTCCCCGCTGCCTAGAAAGCAACATTACACTTTTGCACTTCTGCAACCAAATTTTCCAGTAAAGATGATTGAACCCAATGGAGAGCAAGGTTGACCACATCAAGCTTTGATGGCTCAATTATCAAAATATTTTCCAAAAACTAAGGCCACACTACTATTAACCCTACACCATCCATCCTCAAACAAATATTTTTCCCCCAAAACCAATTTAATTGCCTCCAGATCGCTACCATTACCAATTTTGAAGATCTGCCATAGATGATTATTGGATATAGATGACCTGAAATCCATTTCCCTTTTATTGCAAAATAAAGACAGCATGGGAACTCGAGGGGAATCCATAGGTGCTCACTAACAAAAAAAAAGGATGAAAATGAAAAAAATTGACCCACAATAAATAGGCAAAAAACAAGGCCCTTCACACACTCGAAAAGATTGGCGACAACATATATTTAAGGCCCTTCCATATTTAAGATGATTTCGAGACCATCCCAAATTCCATATATAATATATATATGATATATATTATATATATATATATATATATATATATATATATATATATATATATATATATATATATATAAATAATTTACACAAGTTCAATTTTCAAAATACAAAACCAAATATCCATAGATTTAAGATGAGAATAGATCAAAGAAAGTCTTTCTAAAGAAAATGAATATGAATAAAATCAAATGTTGCTTAATATTATTTACTATTTGAATTGAAATAACTAACGAAAATGTTGTTTTTAAATAGAATTCAAAATTGTTGATGTCATTACTGATGAAATATAGTGTTTTCACATTTATATAGTGTTTTCAAAATTATTTTTAGATGTTATATATTTCATAATTTTGACATTTTTCATATTTATTTTATTCAAATTAATCAAATATATATTGAAAGAAAATTAACATTTTCATTTTTTTTGTTGAAGGGTAATGTGTTTTCTAATATCTCATTTATGACGGGTAAAGCTTAACCTAGCAATCAAATTAAAGTATGGGGAGCCCTTCAAATTTGATCATTGAATGCAATGATGGTCATTTCAATATATTTTGTAGGCAAGTGCCCTTTTCATAAAGCTTAGTAACTTTTGAATATACATGACAACTGAAATATGTCACTTCCAAATTTCTAAAATATCATTTCTTATATTTTATATATGTAGTTAGTTTTTTTTTTTTTCCAAACGTGTCTCCTCATATATGTGATGAAATCTAAACAAATCTAAAAATACATCAATCAAATGCTACTACAACTGTGAGCAATTATTCAACAATATTCTCAGAACAAAATGGGGTTCTATTTTAGGGGGCCTTGAAAAATATATATATATAAGCATATATATATATATACACACATATACACATATTACATATAAAATACAAATCTGATTGCTTTATAAAGATAAAATATAATGGTCATTCTTCTGAAGACACAGATTCATCCTCAAACACTTGGAGCACATTTTAACAACTTTTTATATCGTTGGATAAACATCTTTGTACACCGCGCTAAAAAAATTGGATATCTCCCATAAATCTACCACGACATGCCCATATTTAGGAGCTCCTAGACTCCCACCCGAGGCCCATTTAGTATTTTGGTGAATTCTCTTTTCCTTTTATGTGAGTTTACCCACTCAGAAAGAGAGTCTCCCCCTCTTATGTATCCTTTGGTTTTCTTCCCTAAAGAAAGTCGAGGTATATAGGAATTGATTAATTTTGCTAGTGCCAGAAGATATGTTATCTCATAAAAATCCATAGATAAGAAGATTCATCCTTTGCATTTTCAAAGCCTATTTGGAGTGGGACTTATAAATCACAAAGGACATAGTTATCGCGGATATGTCAAGTGTCCATTCTATCGCAACTTCAAGAGTTGAAGAAGGAAGCAAAGTCTCGTAAGTGTGTAGCATGGTTTCCATGTGGAACTGGTCAATAAAAGGGTCCCACCCCAAAAGGGTATATGACGTTATATATGGTGGGGTATTTTACTCTCCAAAAGAACAAACATGTGTATATAGCGGTTGGTTGATGTGACATATATATTATGTATACCCTAATATATAAATCTATAAGGATGTGAGCATGGATCTCATAAAAAATGGACTTATTATATAGCAGGATATATATAATATATGCAAGCCATATATCATATATAGTGATTATGAGAAATATGAAAGATTTAATACTCAAGACTTTTCAAAAATGTGAGGTGAAGGGTCATCTTATCATTTCAATAAAGAGTTAAACATACACCCAAATGGGTGATTTTAACTGCATTAAGAAGACTCAATTTATAGATTCAAAGGGTCATAGACGTAGCGATAAAATATATATTTTTGAGTCATAGCTAGATGGTAATAGTGATTTCAAAAGTTTGAAATGGTATATATGTAATAATTTCAAGGGATGTTCCAAGTTTAGTCCATTTTATTATATATATATTGAGGAGATAATAAAGATGCATTAAATAGGCATATCTACCTTAGAAAGGGATAATGAAAGTGTAATAGATCTCTAGAAATATTTTCCCGTAATTCGCTCCATTTGTCATAATTAAAGTATTAGCGGAATTTGAAAGTAGTGTATACGATGATGGTTTATATATATATTTCTTCAGTATATATATATTATATATATCAAAAGAGATATAAAGATATTATATATAATATATAGAGAAGATATATTTTATATATAATATATGGAATATGATTTTTTAAATATGAAAATCCCTTTTATAAAGACTTAGAGTCTTTAAAGTGATAGCTTTCTTAATATTTTTCTAAAAAATACACACGGGATTGCCTCTTTTCTATTATGTAATACATTGTGACAATTATTGGAAATATTCCAGTAATAAAATGTAGGGTTCTATTTCATTTAAAATATCTTTACCAACAAATCATACTTTATGATCATTAGATAAATTGATTGCATCTTCCAAGAAAATATAATGAAAAGCTATGCTTAAGAAGAAGTGAGTTCATGTGAGCACTTTTTGACCATCCTGGTGCATTTCACGTTGGATAACCCTTTGAGCATTGTTCACCATTTCCTTTTTAAAACCACCGTTGATATCTCCCATTGATCTGACATGCCCAGGCTGCTTCTGGACATCCCACCCCCCCCATTTTTAATTAATTTTTTTTGTTTTGTGACCTTTACCCAAGAAAGAGTCTCCCCCTTTTATCCGAGGTATCCTTTGGTTTCATTAACCTAAGAAATTGGCCAATATATTGGGAATGAGCGATTGGCCAAGGATGCTAGTCAGAAGAGCCCTCCCTCATGATCCTCCTTTTCTTGAGAGGAAAGGTGTGGTGCTTACCATGGACCATACTTTTGGCAAGGGCGGTTTCTAATGTTGTCAACCGCTTCTCTATTTCATTCTCTAGAAAATTTGGGGTTGTTCTTTCCCTGTTGAGGAGGTAGTGAGCTTGGTATTGAGAGCTATGTGGTCAGATAAATGAGATTTGTAAAAATCTAGGTTGAAACCCCACTGATCACCTAAGACACATGGACTAATGGTATATCTAGTGGTTCTTTAATTGTTTGAATTCATGTGATAATTTGGGTGAATCAGTGGAAATGGAGAGCTTGGAAACATAGAGAAATGAAGGACATAATTCGACAAACTATGCAAGAAAGATAAAAGCATGTCCTCCTGAGAGAGGAAATATTGGGAGATTCGACCCTAGTGTTCGGTATGTTGAGAATGTGGGGCGAGGGCCTCATTTGAACTTGTCATTGGAAACACTCACCCCAAATGGGTGAGTTTTGCATTAAGAGGATTCAATTTTGTAGATGAAAGAAGACATGGATTGCAAGGAGGGTTGATTGAAAGTAGATGTGGAGGACACTTGGAAAAGTTATGAAAGTGTCTTTTGGTAAGTTGGTAACATGTCATCACCAAAGGTTTAAATAAACATGTAAATACTAAAGTGTGCTTTAGAGATATTTAATGTGCCTCACCCTTAGTTAAGAAATGTCTTATCAAATTTAATTCTTAGTCACATTATATTTTCTAGGATGAAGGTCCAGAAACAAGATATTTAATAAATATGGAAAAGAATTTTTCATAAAAGTGACATATTTAATAAATATGGAAATGACTTTTCCATAACTTTAGTCTTTAAAGTGATGCATTTAAATTTTATTATTTTTGATGTAACACATTTTATCGACTACTTTTGTATCAAATTTTTTAAGTGATAAATTGGCTCTAGAATCTCGATATGTCTATCCTTAATCCTTAATGTCATATTTTTATTCATCATGATAAAAGGACATTTATTTAACTTTAAAAGGCGGAGGCACATGGGATAGTGACGTCGGTTTAAAGGAAAATTTTTTTCCCATTGCCATGATTTGCATTTAATATTAACTATCAATACATACCCGGGTTTGGTGGACACGTTTCAAGGTCCAGTCAAAGAACTCACTTGGTAATTATAAATTCAAGGCCCATGGTCATTTTTCGACACTTAGTTTCTTTTGCAAAATCATGGGGGACCAAATTGAGCGCATCAAACCAGTATCAAGCCATGAATACATCGTGGTTTCTTCTAGTTTTGATATGGACTTAAATGAGGTTATTGTTTGGGAAATCCTTTGCCCTCTCTACTTCTAGTTCTCCTTTTGATGGTGCTTCCACCCCCTCTCTCCTGGATAGTCATCACTACCACTATTTCCCTTCATTCTCTTGGAACTTCTCTGTACAAAGCTCTAACTTGATCCCTATCTCGAGAAGCTAATTCCCGAAGTATTATGGGAACTCTCTATTCTTTATCCAAAATCCCTGGACCCGGAACCTATGGATTCTCCACATGCTACTACAAATGATGTGGATATGGAAATTGATGGCAATTTGAATCAATCCCAACGGATGACCCTCGGATGGACAACCATGTCAAAAATGGTGTCTTCCATCCTTACAAATCTGCAACGAGCTTTTGAAGTGCTTAAAACTTGGAAAGACTTAACAGACACTAGCAGAGCTATCATTGATAAAGAATGTGTCGGGATACTAACCTAGGCTGACACTCTGGTGGAGAAGATCAATACCGATGTAGTTAGGAAAGCGGTACAAGAACTGAGAAATATATTATGATATGTAATATTTATGTTATAATATAGTTATAGGCTTATAACGTTTTTGGTATGCCTATGTCACAGTTACCAAATACGGTGGATTTGGAGAAATTTACCATTTTTTTGTGTTTTCTTCCATCCACTGTATCAAACACCAAATTTTTTCAAGATTTTATAGTTTAAAAATAGAAAAAACAAGAAATCAAAACATGGATACTCTTGTTTATGTTAAAAACAAAAAAAAAATTTTTTTCGAGATTTTATAGTTTATGATATGTAATTTTTATGTAATGTAATGTTTATGTTTCAACAAATATATGAGATACTCTTGTGGATACTCTTGTTTATGTTTCAACAAATATATTTTTCCTTGCCAACACTAGTTCTTGTGGATACTCTTGCATTGCTATAGTGTTGTGCCTTTTGATTTGTCTTCTCCTTCTTGAAACACTGGAATTTGTTCTTCATTTTAGTTTATTTCCAATGCAACATGGAAATTGTGTTCTGTGGGATCATTCACTGCCTCAAGATGTTTGGGAAAATGTATTGCTTTGGCTTCCATTAGAATCCATATGCAGGTTCTCTCTAGTTTCTAAGGAATGGAAAGCACTCATGACTTCCACCAGATTCTTTAGCATTATAGTGAAACAAGGAACAAACATCCATGGATACTTGTAAATCATGATAGTGGTCATCATTGGCTGAGATATGAATTTTACAGTAGAACATGGAAAATTCTCAACTTTTCGTGGTTATCATGCTTTGATTGGGTACGGTTTGAAGATTCACATCGAGGGATAATCTTATTTTGTTCATGTGACAGTCATGTTTCAAGGGTATGTAATCCTAAAGCTGGGAACCTCCTTCAAGCTTCCTCAGATGTTATCAGCTCAACTTAATGGATGACACTTTTATATTTATGTGGGGCATTCTGGTGGTGGATGACAACAAGGGGTACAAAGTGGTTCAAGTAGGCGCTAATAGATCTGGAGTTAATGTAGGCTATGGTACTATAGAAATTTATGATTCTTCTATGGGGACTTGGAGGATTGTGGCACGATTGAGAGATTGTTTCTTCTATGGACCCGTTGTCTTTAGTAATTTTTTCTTCTTAATGTCATATGAACTTGTGTTGGGTGTGAGAATTTATAATAGTCAAGATTATGCTAATGTGCATTTTGTGTTGTTACCTGTAAGATATGGCAGAGACCATTTCCCTCACTACAGACCAAGGTTGGTTGTATCTGAAGAAAGGGTGCTACTTGTAGCACCAATTGTAGATGGGGACCATTTGAAGGACATAATTGTGTTTGAGCTTGAGCTTGAGTTTGGAAGGAGGAGAGGAAATGTTTGGTCTTGGAAATAAATTGCAAGGATGCCCCACACAATGTTCCAGTGTTTTTCTATGAGGAAAAGGATGTTCTTATTTAGTTGCATTGCATGGTGGGAGAGTTCTTGTGTTTCAGAAAGGTGCTTTTCAAAATATCCTCATCCTTTGTTTTCATTTAAAGCAAGGGTCTTGGTCATGGCTGCCAGAATATATAAACACATTGGCATGTGTTATAATAGTGGCATCGCCTTTGAGCCTAGGCTGATTTGAGACAACTACTTGGCTCCTACTATATATCCACACACACATATATATATGTATGTATGTATATCTATAAATATATATCAAGCTTTCTGTTTGTCTTTTCCAAAGCTTATAAGCAAGAGTAATCATTGAATTGTCTTTTTTAAAGTAGAAGAACCTGCAATCAACTATGGGAATAACACCAGAGAAATAATCAGTCACAAACTTTAAATGACATGAGCCTAAGACATGATAACTTTGCCTCTGCTACATGTTATTTCCTGTGAGATCACAAATTGCCAATGTGTCCCTTTGAAATAATTTCATCTTCTTGGACTTGAATTAAACTTAAGTTTCAAAATTCAAAATCTTGATCATGTTTCTCAACACACACATGTACAAATACTAGTGTAGAAATTTGCTTCACATGTTGTGAGCACTACTTCTCCACATCATTACATTTACCCCCTTGCCTGTTATTAAAAAAACACATTCTTACTGTTGCACATACCAGACATTAAAAAATTAATAGCAACCAAATGCAACAACGTATCCTTGATTATTAAATATAAGTTATTTGTGCCTTATTATTAAAGTTTTCAATCCTTCCCCTTCCCATCAGATAGACAACCATGTGGTAGGATTTCGGGCCTCCCCAAGTCAAAGACATTCCTCGGACTCAAGCCCGTGGAATGAACTAATTTAATAAAGTTTCGGGTCCGCGGTGTTGGTGAGGCAAGGTAGAGTGGCAGTGAGCAATCACAAGATACCACATGTCATTTTTCTGTTCCTCGAGTGGCCAAGTGTCACACATTCCAAGCACTTGAGCATAAAGGTAAGGCATGCAAAAGAAATGAAAATTTTTGGGCCTCATTATAGTCAAATTGACAGAGGGTATTCGCAAAAAAATTATAGGAGATTCGCCATTTGATTTCCAACTATTTTTAATATTATTTACCATTTTGCTGAAAGAATGAAACAAGTTACTAGGGATATTCACCAAAACCACGAAATTGGTTACATATATATTCGCAAAACCATGAAATTGGTTACATGTATATTCACCATGATTTCTATAAGTTTTTTTAGGGGTTCCTTAAAATTTTCCTTGTTGACAATATTTTTGCAGATTGTAGTTGAATATTTTAAAGAATTCATCCATAAGTTTTTACAAGTATATTTAGATGATTGGATGGTGTATGGGTTATTGCATGATCACTATGCAAATATGTGGTTTATGTTTTAATGATGTAGGTAGTTACAAATATTTTTGAATTTGAAGAAGTGTACTTTTGTGGTATTATACGAGACTTTGCTAGGACATATTATTTGCAAGGAAGGCATGTTGGTGGATCCCACAAAAGTTGTCATTATACAACAATAGGAGGAACCACATATGCAAAAGGATGCCTGACCAATTTTAGGACACTATGGATACTATCGCAAGTTTATAAGGAATTATGCATGTATAGTTGTATCATTAGAAGAGTTGTTGAAGGACCTTTTATATGGAGCTACTTACTGACATGGGGATTTTGACACCTTGAAGGAAAAATCAGCCAACAAAAAATTTTGTAATTTAGGTATTGGAAGAAACCCTTTCATGTGCATGTAGATGTATCATGAATGACAATGGAAGGCATTCTTGAGTAGTTGGGAAAATGAAAGATTGACCATCGATATATTTTACGAGCCAATATTTGTCCAACAAAAAATAAAATTATATTAGTATAGAGCTTGAGACTCTCATAATGGTTTATACATTGCATAAATTTACGCAACATCTCTTGGCATAACACGTGGGTAGTTGCCTTGGAGAATTTCAACCACAAGAAATATAACACCACCTCCTGATGAAGGCAAAGATGAATATGTAGAATGGGGACACTAAAGAAGACACAATGGTAGCATCACTGAAGCGGAACTAATGTATTGACATGATGAGAGTTTCCTACTTGGGAAAGCCATATGACTTATTAACATGAGATTTTTCAAGGTTACATGAGGATGTCCTATACTTTATCAAAAGAAATATGAGAAGTACTAGTGCAGAAATAAATCAAGTGGTCTACTTAACATTGGCATAGACGTGTGGGTAGTGTCGAGGACAGTCACATAATAAGACCAAAGTAATACTAATTATGGAGTAATGGCGGTGACTTTCTCTTATGTGTTGGATGATATTAAATATGCATCTTCCTAGGTTGTGGTGGAACTAATCACTCTAAAGCTAGCCCCTTAAATCACATTACACATGGATCATGGGAGGTAATACACCTTGTGTGTAGACTTGGAGAGGAGGAAATTAAGGGATTTTTTGTGCATATGTAATATGACAACTAACCATAAATGCACATGAAGACCATGAGCTAGGAAACAATTTCAAGTCTATCCAATGTTGATTTTATTTATTAGAAAAATGTTAGGATCCTTGTGAATCTACCTTTTGCAGAATTACTATTGTCCCCAATTTCAAATAGCCTAAATTTGAGAAACAATAACATAATCCACCCTAAGTGGCCTATATAAAACAAATATTAATTCCTAGTGAATTCATAATATTTTGGAGTTAAGTCATAAACTGATTTAAATAAACTCATTTATGAATTGATTAAATTTATAATGTGGAAGTCATACATGCATGTTAAATATTATATTATAAGTTCATTATTGGGTCACTTAGGTGAGTCAAGTAATCATTAATACTAGTGTCAAGTTGAGTAAAAATAATTCTTTTAAGAATTAATTAATAATTTAGTGTAATGTTCCCTTCTTAGGGATAGTTCATTTGAAGATCTTGGGCCTATTCCACTTCTTGTGGGTTTGAAGAAAAATCAAGGGATTTATTTAGTGTCATGATTTTTAGTTGCTTTTTTGGCTTTGCATTATTTTAAAGTAATTTTCCAATTATAGTTTAAGTGAAGTCAAGTTAGTTGGAAGAAAGGTGAAAATTCGTTTGAAATATTAAAAAGGGAACTTTTATGTCTCCAAAGAGGTCGGTCCTCTTTGGGATTATTCTATTTGGTTTTGGAACCAATCTCTAACTATTTAAAGGGGTCACTTGGATGGAAAAACAATATGATTTATTTGAAATTCATTTTTCTTAGAGATGGAGCACGAAACTACTTTCTCTCTATTGAAATTGAGGACATAAAACCTCTTTGCACTTGGTTTGAGGACAAAACCCCTCATTCCTTCATTGATAAACTCACATGAAGGTCACACTTGGTGATTACATTAAGATTTTCCTTGGAACACACCATTTCCAACCCATTGTAAACCCTCTCCTAGGGTGATGACTTGCATGGTGGAGGGTTTTGGTGAATTCTAGTGCACAACACTCATTTGTTTGTTGTTTTGAATTGCTCTAATTTATAAGACTGATTACATTTATGGATTGAACTTTGGGCCTTGGAATCATTATTTTCGGTCATTTTTGTCGATGGGTTTGCCGTTGTTGCAAAATTAATTAGTATACTTCGGATAGGTTCTAAAAACTCATTCCTTGGGTTGTACTTGATCTAATTTAATTATTATTGTTCCCTACATGCTTTGGATGGTGTAAATGTGGTATTGGTGGTAAATAATTACAATTTACCTCTTGCTGTCATAAGATTTCAAGTTGATATAACTTGCTGTTATAAATTTTAGTTTTTTATGGTTTGGGTTGGTGTCATTTCTCTTTTTCTTTCATCTTAGCCAGGAAAAGGGAATTATAGTGGTATCGAGAAAAAATCATTCCATCATGTAAGGCGTTCATGTAAGAAGAAATAAGACTTCATATCAGCCACTTGGAGGACCTAATATGGCCATCAAAGGTTTTTAGAGGCCAAGATTGATAGACTTATTGAAGGGAAGAGAGGTTGATGCAGAAACTATGAATTTTCTAGCCCTAACCTTGCAAAAAATTCATGATCAAGACATAACAATGGTGAGGAAGTTTTCATCGGGGGTTCATCTGCATGAGGCATCCTTGACGGTCAAATTTTAGATTTGTTCTTAGGCATTTTCAACCTACCTTCCTCCCAAGAGAAGTCATTTGAAAGTTGAAACATGACATTAGGTGGGTCACAACATTGCAGCCAACTATAAGTAGTATAAGGCTCTTCCAAATGAGATTCATGATTCCATCTCACTTGCGGTGTTCATAGGAGTAAGTAAGGGTAGATCAAGGCTTGAGCTTAGATCTCAACCACCATAGAAGGATTTTTGACATAGCTTGGGGAAAGTGTCACTCTCCACATTTGATGGTTCCAACAAGGGGAAACCATTGCATGGATGAATATGATAGGGTTAAACCATAGATCACAAGGATATGCCTTCTCTTGAAAGAATAAAAGGAACCCGAAAAAGTTAAAATATACATCAACACCTCAAGAGGTCGAGGAAGAAATCATGGGGCATGAGCTAGAGAAAGAAAAATTAGATCTGAAGACGGTTTTGGGGTGGAGTTCAAGAATACTATGTTGATGGGAATGAACATAAAAATGGGCTTTATAGTTTCTAATGTTGATTTTCAGTTTGTTATAATTTTCTAAAGAACAACCTATGGGAATAAAATTGATTGGGTTCATGACTTTAGCAAGAATCATGAAGACGTTTTATTGACTTCTAATGTTTGCATGCATCAACAAGATTCATTTGTTGAATGTGAAGAAGAATGTTGATCCTAACCCAGAACTTCGAGTCACAAGATTGGGGATGTTGAAGATATCTCAACCAAGATCCATTCGGAAAAGGAAGGTTGAGAAGTTGAGGACATCAAAGGTATGAAAGTGTTGTGGATTTTTTTGTTGTTGTAAATCATTTCAGATGTGTGGTCATCATGAACAACATAATGTAAATGATGATAGAGTGAAGAAAACTTTGAGTGAAAAAGGGCATATAGATCTGTTCATACAAGTTTCACATTATGTGAACATGGGAGTTTTGGATCCACGTGATCTTTTGAGATAGAATAAGGGTAAGGTCTTTGAGGAGTTCCATGTATCTATTTTAAAGGAATTCTTTATCTCATGCATGTGACTAGAAAAGAGGTTTCAAGGAGCCCTATAAAGTATGTCATGCCCTCTAATGGAGATGTGGAGAATCAATTTTCACGATCCATGACCATTCCTTGGAGCTAAGTCCTACACTTGAGGAAAAGTTTTGAAGAAATTCACTTTGTTGTTGAGGCAACGATATGCTTGATGTGGAAAAAGGATAAGTCACTTGATCTTTTTATGATTTTCAAATGCTTCCCATACAATGTAGGTTGGTACTCAATAATATAACTCATATCTTGGTAGCAGATTGTGGGGTGCAACATGTCATGGAGTTGAACATGGGTTGTCATTCCTCGAGGGTTGATTGGAGATCAAGCTACGATTGGAAATTTTTGGTAAGGGAGTTGTTTCCTATTTTAGGATTGTTGTCCCTCCTTTTTTAGCTTGGCCAACATTGTACTTGTAGCTATACAAGTATTTTTAGCCTTCCATTAGAGTAATCTTCAATTTGTTTACATATTTGAAGCATTTCTAGTCACTATATGGTTAATTCCAACCCTATATCACCATCATTTTGAATTTTGTGAAAAATTTGGAGTACGACAACTGTTAAATACTATTATTTTTTTATGTTTTTGAATTAGAACCAACCCCTTAATACTTTTTATGAAAGTCACAAAAGTTTTTTAGTCACAAGGTGGAAGGATTTTACGCCTTCCATCAATGAGGGATTGTTTTCTCGCTTATTTTAGAAGTGTTTCCAACCACCACAAGGATGATTTGAATGAGAAATTGTATTGGTACAACCACAACCATGCTTTCGAAACAAGAATGGACCCTTGGAAGTCCATCTCAGGGACGAGAACTATGAAAGATATGCAAACATGGGAAGAGAGTTGAATAACATGCCTATGAGGAATGATGGAGAGGTTGTCGGAATGTTGGTGGAAGCTCTTGTTTTCTTTAATGTGTTAAGCTCTATGTGCGGAGTCAATGAATGGAGAAGAAAGAGAATAATAATTGTAAGTGTGATTCAAACCAGCATATTCACATATATGAGAAGCAAGGCAACAAGGTGAAACAAGATGATAGCACAACAACAACAAAGGTAATACAAAGGAGTTTACAAGTTCCTTCACACATGAGGAGGAGTTACATCCAATCGGTGATGGTTAGTTGTCTTCAATGCGCACTAACGGAACTTGCGAATCTAAAGCAAAGAAAGCCCTCCTAACTTGGGCTGGGTGTGATAGATCGGTAGCACAAGGATGACTCGCTCAAGGCTCCAATCAATATCGAGCTCGTGTGATTCGATCTATGGGTGTGGAATACGTGGAAAATGACCCGGATAGTTTCGTGTATTTCTCGGACAGGTCATATGGTGGATGGTAAATGTAGTCAATTCTATGGACGGTTCTCGCCTAGTCCGTAACTCTCTAGCTTTGTTAGTGTTGTGTCTAGCAAGGATAATTGTTTCGATGATGATAGGTGGAAGTGGAGTAGACTGGAATACTAGTGTGCGTAGGCCGTTGTCTATGTCTAATTCTCCCGTGGATTCGTTGGGTCATGGGATTTGTGGGTCACAACCGTAGACTCTTAGTCGTTGTGGACTCGTTATGGTCATGCGTGAAATCAAGTCCTAATCCCTAATATCCAAGAATCGTATGCTTTCTAGCCTTTCTATATTTAGGATCAATAATCGTGTGATTTTCTCGTAATACCCTACAGTGTTCGTGCAACCCGGATTCTTAGGCCGGTATCTATATCTAGAAGAGTGTCTCCCGCATCGGTCATGGGACCAAAGGATCACAACCAAAGGTTTGTTCTCTTCGAACCCTTCTACATACATATATGAATGTTTGCCTAGGTAATCAGTAGTTCGGTTGATTTGACCAAAACGTGTGTGCTTGGTCATCTTCTATGTTTAGTCCGCTCAACTGAGAATTGATTTGTTGCAAGCTTACCGTTGTTCGGAAGACTTGAATCCTAAGATTTTGATCTATATCAGTTATTTCCGTGATGAGATTGGGCTGGGGCATGATTGGCTCGAATATGTATTCCCTGGGCTCTCTAGGTCCCGTGATTGTCATACAAAAGTAACAAAGTAAATTAACTGTAACAAAATGAAATTTAACTATGTGAAGTGTATCTATAGCATATATGTTTTCTCTATTTTTTTGTGTTTTTCTGATGAACTTTACGAATTTAAGAAAACAACTATTTAAAATATCTAGAAAGACAACTAAAATAATAATTTAAAACAAACAAAATAACCGAGTGTAGCTATTTGTCTGTGTAATTTGTAGATCTATTCTAAACAATAAAATAGCTCATCTAATCTATTTGCAAGATTCTCGATCCTACCTCAGAAGTGAGGAGTGAATCATAGTTTCTCAGAAACTATCAATCCCCACAGCTTCCCTGGCAATATCGAGAATAGAATTTACTGAAATAAAGCAATTAACTACTCTATTTGATATGATTCTAACTAGAACTTTGAAAGCTAGAACCTGGATTCTCCAAATAATGGCGAATCCGATGGTGTGTGTGATCTTGTCCCCTCCAGTGTGATCTCCTCGCTCCTTCGTGTTCACGTGGATCCAGAAAAGTGTGTAATGCTAGCATCAACAAAAGTAGATATTGGGATAAAGGCAGCTCAATAATACACACCGAATACAATGCGAGTAGGAGAGGGATAGCGCAAGAGTACAGAGCTTGGCTTATGCAATTCCTAGTGGGATCTATTATGAGTCATGCAACATAAAGCATCCAGAACCTGAAACTATCCTATTTGAGGAGAAAAACCTGCAACTTTAATGGCTTCCTAAGCTATTCTACTCCAATGGATTGGATGAAATAACAACACTGCTTGCACAAGATGGATATGTGGCTTACCAACAGTAAAACAATGCTAACTAAGCATGTAACGAACTAAACTATGAATCCTAAGCAAAATAAAAGACTGAATTACTGAAAATGAGAAGATGAGAAGTGAATGAGGGGCCATTTGCTTGAGCACAAGCCATCTATTTATAGCATTTGCATTTACCCAAGGTAAAAGCCAAATAGAACTCTTAAACTATAAACAATGGCAAAACACTATTCCAGGGAACCAGAATCATAAATGCAAGCTTATGGTGGTGAAAGAAAGCTGGTAAAACGTTGAATTTACGTGAGTCGTGTTAAAAGAGCTTTCTGGAAAATGCGTAAAGGACCCGCCGCCCGAAAGGCAGGGGGGTTATAGAGACCGCCGCCTGTTCAGTGGTGGCGGTCACGAGACCGCCGCCTGTGCAGGTGGCGGTTTTGCCATCAAGAGAAAAAGGCTAAGAAAAGAGGGGAAAAGGAAAATAAAGCACGCGGGGCTAAGCTAAGGGGCATGCGGATGTTAACGCACACTTGAGAGATTTTTTTCGATCCCGAACACCTCATGAGGAGACTCGTATCATCATGGGGCACGTGTCACGTTGTTTCGGCAAGACAAGACACCTTACAATTTTGGGTACGTACATATATTGCCCTCTGAGAAGCATTTTAGCCATGAAGAGGCGTAAAAATGGTGGGTCCGAGAGTATGGCGGTCCCGAAATGGGAAGTTAGAAGTTATACCTGATACATCCGTGTGTTGAAATGACGCCATCCAAAATTCCCATTACCTGCAAAATGAAAAGAGAACTCAAGTGCAGATAGACACAATAGTTTGAAAAATAAACGCTAAAATAATAGGGAATGAGAACGTACCATTTGTGTGGGGATAGGAACTTACCTCCATCGCTCCAAACCTGTGAAAAGTCATTTTAAAATGAATCAGAGTGCTATATATATGAAAGTGGGCCCATTTTCCTATTCATTTGCGTGAGTCGATTTGATTGATTTTGAGCTCTGGGACCCACGGTGACGGTTTCTTGCGTGAGTAGAGTCAAAACGTCCATGACGAGATAGCGATCATGCCTCCACGTGCGGCACATCGACCCGTGAGATCACAGGTTAGTTTTCTTCAGTTTCTCCTTTTATCACCTTAAATTTGAAATGCTAAATACTTTGTCATGGGGGGGTAATTTTTGAAAATGTTAGTGTTGAAAGGTCCACCTAGGGGGGGCGCCTACTGGGTAGGCTTTGTTTTTAGGTAAAATGGTCATTTTTTACGTTTTTTAGGCTTTTTAAATTTAAAACCCGCGTGGGTTTTCGGACCACGACCGCGCCCCCCTGGCGGTGGGTTACATGACCGCCGCCCTGTTCAGGGTGGCGGTTACACGACCACCGCCCTTAAGGTGGCGGTTACAAAACCGCCCCCCGGTGGTGGCGGTTTTGCACAGAATGCAAAAGGAACCTCTTTTTGAGATTGTGTTTGTATTTTTAGCATTTCTACGTGCTTTCATGATTTTTCTAGTATTACTGGATGCTAACTTGCTTTGTTGTGTGTTTTTGGGTGTATGCAGTGAGAGAGGAGTATATCCGGTGGAGTAGAGAGAGGGAGTGTGATCGCTCCTGTGGGTACTAGATGCCCTCTCACAGATGAGGAGGACACTCTTCGGGCCGGGGATACTACGCATTTCACGCGTGCCCCACGTTACACCATCTAGTCACATCCTTTGTGACTTGTTCTCATATTGGGATGCAGATCGGAACACCTTCCGATTCGCTGTGGGTCCGCGGTGAGTGGACTATTACACTGGAGGATGTCTATCGCATTCTGGGGGTCCCGATCATCGGGAGACGACTCACCCTAGAGACAAGCAGCTCACGGGCACAGATTGCATAGTGGGCCACATATATGGGAGATGCAGTCATCTCCACGGGGTCGAAGAAGGGGGTGAGAGTTCGATCTATTCCTTCTTTGCCCATCCCCCTACTTCGCCAGGCCATCATGGGGATCCTTGCCTCGAGACTGATCGGGGACAAGGGAGGAGATACATTATTATACTGCTGGTCCCCCATTATTGCACAGATAGAGGGGCATGGTCGGATATATGCCTGGGGAGCAGACATTCTTGGGACCACCTACCATGACTTATACAGGGTGGTCCATTTACAGGGGCAGACATTGAGCCACCCGACTCTAGTCATGAGTTGGGTCTATGAGCATTTCATCCCTTATGGCAGGGGTGTGGAGGTGGCAGATCCTGGAGCTGTGAGGGCAGCCAGATGGACAGACATGTCGGTGCTTAGAGCACCTCATCAGCCAGTTGCCTCCCTGACTACTGCCGACATGGAGGCCACACCATACCAGACTATGGCAGGCATATGGGGCGAGGAGGCTCTTACCTTGATCTCCTGCTCCACGACAGGGCAGCTTATTGACAGAGTGGGGCGAGTGGAGATGCACCCCTTTGGCCGAGTTCCTCAGCAGTTTGGCCTACCATACATGGGTATGCTTCCCCTGGCGCCAAAGATATAGATCACCCGAGAGGCTGAGGGGGCCTAGAGGCCGGGGTTGGACATTGGTTACTCCTGGCATTCCTATTGCAGCCAGGAGGATAGTTCGTGCCAGAGGGAGAGCCGGTGTGCCTCAGGCACCTTTACTTCAGATTGCCGCGGGTCCTGCCCACAGCAGCGATGACCCCATTGAGGTAGACTCCGAGTCTGAGGAGTTTACGGGGGGGAGACAGAGGAGGAGACCGAGGACAGTGATCCTGAGTGGCATGATACCCAGGATATCATGCAGGTGGAGAGGGCCGAGCAGAGTGCAGAGAGGGTGACTCTGGTTTCAGAGGAGCCACTCTCCCAGGGCCATGGGGAGGATGAGTCTGTTGTGGGGTGTTACATGTTGCTCCAGCCACATGGGAGCAGCCCCTCAGTCGGCAGTGGCATCCGTGGTAGGCGCTGATCCCATAGACCCATCATGGAGGCCTGGTGATCCGAGTAAGTTACCTTCTCCCCTCTCTAGTGTTTGTTTAACTTAAGATCATTTTAGTTGCTATCTTGTATCTTTTAATTTCTTGTTTGGTTTCTAATTTGTTTTCTCCTTGGTTTGCAGAGACCGCCGATGAGTGGCGGGACTTGATCCGCAGGGTATGTACTGATACCCTGATGATCCCCATGGAGAGGACCCGCAGAGCTGTCCGTGGACGCTGGGGAGCCTTCAGGAGCCGGCAGACATACCGACATCTTTGCTCCTATCTGGCATGTGGCCAGGATGGTATCGACCCTTCGCACCGAGCTAGCGGGGTACAGGATGGCTGAGCGCTGATGAGGAGCCATTCTCGTGGTGAGACTGTGGCTGCCCCTCGGGATCCTGAGCCCTCCGTGCATTCAGAGCGCCGCGTAGCCGAGTCCTGCGTGGGCGTGCACCTTCGAGGGGTCCCGTAGGGATTGAGAAGCCACTGCTCTCGGGAGATTTTGTACTATATATTCTTTTTGTATATCCCGGGCTCTTTGAGCATTTTGACCATGCTTAGTGCATGATGGCATTATATATAAACATTGATTATTTATATATATGCATTCGTTCTGGATCAAAATCTTGGCATTCATGGCTTTCTTTCTATTTCCAGTTTCCTCATGTATGCTATGATGTACGTTTATATGTTTCTTTTAGAATATATGCAATGGTGAACAAATGATGCAAGTGTTTTACTTTCCTTTTGTGTTTCATGATGCTGATATATGATGATGTAGATATAATGTGATTTTGAATCTTAGTTTCTGTAAGCAATTTTGGATACTTCATGTTTGTTTTGGCAAAGTGATGAAAACAAACCAGTATGATGAATGATAAACCTGCCCCTACCCCCAACTCCACGCAACTAGTAAGATGCGAGGGCTTATCACCAAGAGTTGGGAAGGGCGCAAGTTATGAGGTGTAGTGAAATGATAGTGATGAAAGATAGACAAAGCTTTGGTGGAACCAAATTAGGACACCACAAGTCTACTCTACTCGAGTGACTTCATAGTTTTGGATGCAACTTGCTTTGTGGTTTATCCAGACTTAGACCCGTAGATGGCCACATAGTAGACAAAATCTGGGTTTTTAGGATTTTAACTCTCTTGGGACTTTGAACATCTGATTCATTTGTTTTTGACTCAAAGTTTCAAAGTTTGAATTGTTTGTGTATGACTTTTTGCATTTATTTGTCAAGAGGACCCCCTACACTTTGCCCCATGCTACTAGTAAGAAGCGTGGGTTTATCACCGTGGGAAAAGTATAGGCGAGTAAGGGCATTCCCATCCTTTCCCAACCCTACGTCACTAGTAAGAGACGCAAGCTCATCACCAAAGGTTGGTGGGGCAAGGAAATGTGTAAAATTAAAATTTTCTGTTTGATCAATGTTTGACTTGTTTATTTGAGTAAAATGTCAGTATGTGTTTATTTCCAAAGAGATATACATATGGGATAGATGTGACACCATGAAGCTTCTAGAATAGACCATAGGCAAGACACCTACCCTAAGAAGAAATCAAAAGTGAGAATAAACTTGCAGATCTTGGTATGGTTACCGTTAAGACTTTGCCATGTCTAGCTTTATTTGATAAAATGATTCTGAGATAATTTGATGATATCATGAAAATGGAGAAGTATGATTAAAGAGTTTATGCCAACAACATCATGAGTTTGTAATGAATTGCTTTGAGAATAGATTCCTTAATCACCAATTTGTGTATGAACAAGCGGACAACATGATCCTAATCTATATGAAGATGCAATGTAGATATATATATAAGTAGTGCTAGCTGCTTACGCGTAAAAACGCTTGAGGTGTAGGGAATTGACTGTTTCACCAAATTCCTCACCTTCTAGCGTACATAAGAGGTATGCACCATTCCCATAGTCTTTCATGACTCGGTATGGACCTAACCATTTAGGCCGGAATTTCCTTCCTTCGCCGGTCTTCTTGTCGATCCGGCTGTCTAGTCTTAGAACGAGATCACCTTCATATATGTCGCGCTCATAGACTTTCTTGTTATATTGCCGGCACATCCGGTCAGCATAGACTCTATGTCATTGTTCAGCATCTAACCTAGTTTCATCTAGGCTTTCTAGTTGGGAAAGACGTGCTTCTCTGTAAGCATCTTCATCCGTAATCCTTGTAATGAAATGCGGAGACTCGGGTATTTCAACCTCGAGTGGGAGAACCGCCCGCCCGAATACTAGTGAAAAGGAGTTGCTCCCGCTGGTGTTTTTATTGAGGTTTGGTGGGCCCATAAGGCCGGATATAACTTCAAGTGCCAATCTCATTTGTTTTTTTCACCATTTTAAGGAGAATGGCTTTTAGTGTTTTATTCGCTCGCTTCACCTCATCCATTGGCTTCGAGGGTAATACAAGGAAGCCGTATGATGGCTTATTTTAAATTTATTGCATAGCTCGCGAACCTCTTCATTCTTAAAGAAGTTCCATTATCGGAGATAATGATTTCATGGATACCGTACTCGCAAAATGATTTGGTTTAAAATGAACTTGGCGATTACAGTAACTGTGTATAGTAGAGTAAGAGGCATAGCCTCTACCCATTTGGTAAAATATTCGGTGGCCGTGATTATAAAATTATGGCCATCTCTGTGGACGAGGGAGAGAATTTCCTATTAAATCTAGGCCCCATGTAGAAAAGGGCCATGGAGTAGTGATTGGTCAGCAGAGCTTCAGGCCGGCATATGGATCTCATGGGAGAATTCTCTGGCACTTATGACACCGCGCATTTGAACTCTATCCGCCGTGTTCTAGAGTAGGCCAGAAATAGCCCATTCGATGTATTTTACGAGTGGTGGCATGACCACCGAAGTGGCCTCCACACATTCCACTGTGGGATTCATGGAGAATCTTCTTGGATTCTTCCATGTCGACACATCTTAGGAGCATTCCATCAAACGCTTTCCGATAGAGCACTTGCTCTATAATGATGTATTTAGCTACGATAATACGTAACCACCTTCTTTGTTGCGGTGTAGCTCCTTCTGGATACGTATGGTCCATGATATAATTAATGATATCAGCGTATCTGGGACACTCAGAGATAGAGGGTCGGGTTTCGATGTAAGATACGCACTCATCCGGAAAATCTAAATCTACTAGATCACCTCCATCTAATGGGTTATCACTAACCAATCTACGATGATTTGTCCTTTAACCGACTTCGATTTACAAATGTTAATTGAATTCCCCATTAAGGTTATAAAACGTCCAACCTTTTTAGACAAGGACCCTTGTGTGAGGAAAGTTCGTAAATGGTCCGTTTTTACCATGACCCTTGTTTCTTGATTCAAGCATATAATGTCTTAAGCGCATTTGGTTGCAAAAACTATGGCGAGGCATTTCTCGCTCTCGCTTGGGTATAACGTGTTTCATAGTCGAGCAACATTCGCTAATGAAATAAATCACGCGTTCTCTCTTGTCATCTTCTTGAGCCAAAGCATGCAGCTAGCGAGACATTGGTAGCTCGTGAATATAAAATTAATGGGTGATCTAGCTTAGGTGGCATTAGCGTAGGTGGTGATAACAGAAACGCTTAATCGCATCAAAAGCTTCATGCATTCTTCTTCAGTCCAATCAATGCTATAATCTTTCTTGAGTAAATTGTTGATTGGATGTATGGCGAAACTTAAGTCCGGGATGAATCTTCGGATTGCACCCAGCTTTCCGAGGAATGACCTGATTCCAGATTCATCCGAAGGTGGAACCATTTCGAGGACAGCCCAAATTTTGGTTGGGTCAACATCTATCCCTCGTGACGATATGATGTAACCTAGGAGCTTCCCTCCTGTTACTCCAAAGACGCATTTTTCTGGATTTAGCGTGACTCCGTATTCTATCAGCCGTGAGAGAATGATGCGGAGTATTTCCGGATGGTCACAACGCTTCTTGGCCTTAGCCAACAAGTCATCTACGTAGGATTCCATGATTTTATGAATTAAATCATGAAATATATATGTCATAGCTCACTGGTATGTAGCACCAGCATTCTTGAGACCAAATGGCATGACAACATAGCAATAAGTTCCCCAGGGAGTTATAAACGTGGTTTTAGCTTGATCTTGTTCAGATATTTTAATTTGATTGTATCCCGAGAATCCATCCATGAGAGACAAAAGTTCAAACCCAGCTGTTGCATCAACAATGACATCAATGGATGGCAACGGGAAGTCATCTTTAGGACACGCTTTGTTGATGTCTCAGAAATCTATGCAGATGCGTATCTTTCCATTCTTTCGAGAACGGAACGATGTTAGACACCCATGGGAGTAATCGATCGGCTTGATAAATCCTACTGGAGGAGTTTTATTACCTCCTCTTTACCATGAGAGCTACCTTGGGTTTCATGGGTCTCGATTTTTGTTTAATCGGCTTTTGCATCAGATTTAGTGACGAGGTTGTGCACTCATGATGATGGGTGCAACCCTGCGTCATTTCCTTATAATTAAATGCAAACGCCTTCTCGATGTTCTTTTCGAGGATCCGAGTGTGTATTTCTACTTCTCTCTCGGGGTTAACGAGGACCCTAATTTCAATATCCTTGGGTCTGCATCTTCCCTCCGATGTTAATATCAATTGTTTCTTCGATCAAAGAGGCGTTACCCTCTTCAAACTCAGGTGGCGCTGGAGGTAAATCCAAATCATCCCCATTTTCTACTGTGCATATGCTAGGTTCCATTTGTGAGGGAAGATCCACCATGGGATTTCCGAAGTAGGAAGACGAATGTGGGATTAAGGACAAATCTATCATATGATAGGAGAGATGTAGTGCCGCATAGGTGTTTAAGTAATCCAAAGTGGCCATATCACTATCAACATGGTCTAGGATAGTAGATTCATTTTTGTTTAAAAGAGAATTTGTCATTGTCTTTATCAATGGTTCATCACGAAGGGATACCATGAAACGGGTATCCTCTAACTTATTGCTTGGAGTAAAACGTGATGCGGAAGTTGCTATTGAATCAGCGAGAAGATTTTCCTCTCGTGGATTGCTTCAATTGATATGAAGTCAAATTCCTTGCTTAAATCTAATACAACTTTTTTGTAAAGCTGTAAATGCTCGGCTTTGGTTTCATATATCTCTGAGACTTGGTTTGCTACCAATTGTGAGTCTCCTAAGACTCTGATGTTATCAACACCAATTCTTTTAGCTAAGATGAGGCCAAGGAGGAGGGCTTCGTACTCAGCGCCATTGTTTGTGCACTCGAAATTTAGTTTAAAGGCAAAAGGTAAGACTTTTCCTTCAGGGGAAGTGAAGATTACACCTGCCCCCGCTCCGTAACGGCATCTAGCTCCATCAAAATGGAGTGTCCAATATTTGACTGGGAATATGGACGCTGGGATATCTGTTGTGTTTGCATATTCTACTTCCACCATACAGAGATCCTCTGCTGGAAGAGAGCCAATGCCTAGGGGATATCCTATGCCTACTGAATCGAATGGTAAGAATATTGGTAGATCATTTTCTAGAGCTTCAACGATTTTTGCAGTAGTTCTTAATGATACCGCTTCTACAGTGTTAGCCTCATCTTTAGGGGTTGCAGTTACTTTGGCTAGGCTCATAGCTTCAAGATCTGTCGTAGGTACCAACTTTTCATTTGTTTTTGCGTCGGTAGGTTTATTAAGTTGATTTGTTGGGAGTTCAAACTCCGAGTGTACGCCTGGTCTTTTCTTTAAGTCAGCTAGGTGTACATCAAATGGTTTTGGATCACCTTTGGCCACGAATACCTTTCCTAAATGTAAAAACCTTACTTCTTGAAATAGTGTAGAAGGGATTGCCTTCATGCGGTGTATCCAAGGTCGGCCGAGGATCATATTATAGTTAGTTTCCGATCTATAATATAAAACTCCAAGATGGTTTTGGGTCCTAAGGTGACCGGTAATATTATAGTTCCAACCGAGGTGGCTTTAAGACTATCATAGCCCCTTAGTGTATTTCGAGTTGTGGAGCAATTGGTTTCTCCATACCCTAGCTTTTGGAGGAAAGAGAAGGGGACTATGTTAACTGCCACCCCATCGTCAACCATTGCACGCTTTACATAGTTGTTATAAACCCATACTTGCAAATGTAAGGCTGGATCACCTCGGTGTGCGATCTCAAAGATTCTGTCGGCATTTTGTTTATCTCGAATATGAATTCGACATCCCTATCTCGCCTCCCCCGGAGGATGAACATCAAAGTCCACATGATTTACCCGTGTTTGTGTGGTGGAGTGATGTTAATTAGATGACCTAAACCTAATGCTTTAAAAGAGCAGCCCTGGGCAAGGTAGGAGAGTTCTTTAGTAAGTCTAAGAATGAAATGTGCGAGAAGGTTTTTGTTAGGTCGTTAATCAAATCATAGCTCCCACAAGTTTTACTACGATTTGTTGATGTCATCTCGCTCTCGGGCAGTGGCTTGGACTTGGCCGAGAGAAATACTACATGCCCTTGTTATAGCTTCGATGGGTAGCTCAAATGCCTAACTCTACTAAACCGACTACCTTAGGTCGTGGTTGACTTCCTAGTCATGGGCGCAACTAATGGATTTAGCGAGGTCGAGGCTTCATGATCATTGTTTCCCATCATGCGCACCCTTGTTCATCCCAGCTGGATTTAGCCTCGTTGTTATCGTGATTTGGGAGTGGATCATTAAAGATCTTCAGGGGTGCGTTTTGAGGGGAAACCGCCTCAAAAGGTATTTGACGTTGGTGGTGACGAGGATCCGCTAAGAACATATCCATAAAAAGTTGTTTTTGTTCATCCGGCAAGCGTTGCATGAATTTATCAGTAGTCACGCACACGTTCTAGTGTCATGGCCCCAAATTTTGTGGAAACCACAAGACGAATTAGGATCAGAATTCCTAGTTTGTTGATTTGATGTGTATCAGGCCCAAAATTTTGATCAAACCGTTTCTATTAAAATTTTGCGTTTGTTGTCTTTGGTTTGAATTTCGGTTTTGGTACCTAGTTGAATTTTGGCTTGGACCCCGTATGGGATTTCACCATTGTTGTTGTTGTTGTTGTTGTTGTTGTTGTGGATGATTAAAATCCACCGCATCGATCGTCGGGTAAAGCTATTGTTTTCGTTGGTTGTTTATTTGTGATGGAGTATTGACAATATTTACCTTTTTAGGTTGGCTCTCGGTTACTCCATCCGTTGTTACACCCCGATTTTTGTTAAGGATTTTAGGTCCTGATCGACGTTCTCGTGGTAGTGGGATAAGTTGTAGTGTTCTCGATTGGGGGTGATTAACCTCCCGCTTGCTCCATATGTTTTCATGACCACTATCAATCGCCGCTTGATCTATTCAAGAGCACTCTCTAAGACTTCATCGTAAGTTCGTAATGGGAACTTCTGACTTCTTCCTTCACTTCTCTCGCTAAGCGAATGAAGGAATAAATCACATAGTTCCATTTGATCCATGTTTGGAGCACTTGCCGAGGAATAAAGGACTCGTACGCCACCTTTGGATGAAATGGGGTGATGATTCGTTGTGTTCTTGTTTGATGTGTAAGAACTCCCCGATTCCTCGTTCTTAATAGTTTGTTCATGTCGAAGGCCTGATGAACTCAAACGAGTTGTTTGAATGAATGGATGGATGGAAGCCCTGTATTCTATAATACCAATCGAGAGCGATGCCTTCCAAGGTTTTTGGGAATATTTTAGCAACAACCCCATCCCATGGGAGTAGTTCTCGAATGGTCAGTAGCGTAAGCTTTGATATGCGCATTCGATCTCCTCTCCTTTGTATTTGGGAAAATCGGGAAGAGGTCTGGAAGCATGACGCTTCGTATGGTGAAATCCAAGGGTTCTTTCAAATATTCGAGTAAGTCCCTATCGCATATGTTTCACCATCGATGGCGCCCGCTGAGGGAGTGGTGGTGGGATGGGTTGTTGATATGGGCGCAACAGATGCGCGGGCAGGGGCATAAGGAAGCCCCCGTGTTTGAGAAAAATGCCGGAGAGGAGAACATATCCCCTTGTGGTGATTTGGAGTATATGTTTAAGTATGATGGGGTACTATCCAGAATGGATTGTTCGTACTAGACCGGAGGAGGAAAAGTGCTAGAGATGGTGGGTCTAGTTGGCATTTGTGAATACCGAGGAGTCATGCCTAACGTGCCTACTCCCGTGAGGAGATCCACTTGGCTAGGATGGTGTGGAGGATCGAACTCCCCGCTTGCATGAATTGTGAATTTTGACTTGCTTGGGCAAGTTCTAACCCTCTAACCTTTTCTATTAGAGTTGAAATGACTTCATTTGGTGAAGTCACGATATTTTCCGTGGTGGCATTTGTTGTATACCATGGTTTTCAGATAGGCATGTGATATCCTCGCTATGAACTCGATCGCTATCTTGCCAAGTTTCTCCGAGAGTATTTCCTATATGCAAAGTGGCATAGAGGTATTTTCTTGAAAAGAGACCTCGGGTTGTGGTTGTAAACCTCCCCATGTGGATACATACTCGAGAACGTTGGTCATTCCTCGGCATAATATACCAATATTCATCATCATCTAAACCTTGGTATGAGTCTGATTGTCTACTAATTTGTGGTCTAAGTAGTACCTGAGGAGATGAACCAGATTCTCCGGTGAACGTCATATTGTTCGAGCCTGAAGGCTCTGTTTGTTGCATTTGAGCGAGTTGTTCCAACTCCTCTGTTTGGAAGGGCGAGCTATATCTGATCCTTGGAGTTTGTGTCGACAACTGATTAGTTGAATAGTTGTCACCCCACACTGAGAGCGAGGGTGATGATTGTCTATTTTGTTGGGCGTAGTATGCCTCAAGACCCAAGAGGGGTCTGCCATATGCATCGAATCCCGACATATTCGGGGGGTATATGAATACCCGCAGAATAATGGGAAGGAGCGAAGGTGAAAGCCAATGAGGTGGAGAAGATGAAAAGTATACTAAACTTGGAAGAACACGTGATACTATGACTCGAACTAGAAAGTAGGAAGTTCACGTCAGCTTCACTAATTTTGTTTGTTTCACGTCGGGTTCACCAATTTTGTATGATGGAAAAGTGACAAGCGAGCGTGGGAATCTACAAGTGACTCTTCCTCGCACCCGACCTCCCGAGGTCGTGCCGAGACAGCCGGTGGGGATGGAATATGTGTGAGATACAGACAAACTAGTTAGGCAATCTAATGTCTTCAATGCGCACTAACGGAACTTGTGAATCTAAAGCAAAGAAAGCCCTCCTAACTTGGGCTGGTGTGATAGATCGGTCAGCAAGGATGACTGCTCAAAGGCTCCAATCAATATCGAGCTCTGGCGTGATTCGATCTATGGGTGTGGAATACGTGGAAAATGACCCGGATAGTTTCGTGGTTTCTCCTGACAGGTCATATGGTGGATGGTAAATGTAGTCAATTCTATGGACGGTTCTCTCGCCTAGTCCGTAACTCTCTAGCTTTGTTAGTGTTGTGTCAAAGCAAGGATAATTGTTCGATGATGATAGGTGGAAGTGGAGTAGACTGGAATACTAGTGTGCGAGGCCGTTGTCTATGTCTAATTCTCCATGGATTCGCTGGGTCATGGGATTTGTGGGTCACAACCGTAGACTCTTAGTCGTCAGGACCTCGTTATGGTCATGCGTGAAATCAAGTCCTAATCCCTAATATCCAAGAATCGTATGCTTTCTCGCCTTCTATATTTAGGATCAATATCGTGTGATTTTCTCGTAATACCCTACAGTGTTCGTGCAACCCGGATTCTTAGGCCGGTATCTATATCTAGAAGAGTGTCTCCCGCATCTCGGTCATGGGACCAAAGGATCACAACCAAAGGTTTGTTCTCTTTCGAACCCTTCTACAAATCATATGAATGTTTGCCTAGGTAATCAGTAGTTCGGTTGATTTGACCAAACGTGTGTGTGCTTGGTCATCTTCTATGTTTAGTCCGCTCAACCGAGAATTGATTTTGTTGCAAGCTTACCGTTGTTCTAAGACTTCAATCCTAAGATTTTGATCTATATCGTTATATTGCCGCCATGATGAGATTGGGTCTGGGGCACGATTGGCTCGAATATGTATTCCCGGGCTCTCTAGGTCCCGTGATTGTCATACAAAAGTAACAAAGTAAATTAAACAGTAATAAAATGAAATTTAACTATGTGAAGTGTATCTATAACATATATGTTTTCTCTATTTTTTGTGTTTTTCTGATGAACTTTACGAATTTAAGAAAACAACTATTTAAAATATCTAGAAAGACAACTAAAATAATAATTTAAAACAAACAAAATAACCGAGTGTAGCTATTTGTCTGTGTAATTTGTAGATCTATTCTAAACAATAAAATAGCTCATCTAATCTATTTGCAAGATTCTCGATCCTACCTCAGAAGTGAGGAGTGAATCATAGTTTCTCAGAAACTATCAATCCCCACAGCTTCCCTGGCAATATCGAGAATAGAATTTACTGAAATAAAGCAATTAACTACTCTATTTGATATGATTCTAACTAGAACTTTGAAAGCTAGAACCGGATTTCTGCAGTAATGCTGGCGAATCCGATGGTGTGTGTGATCTTGTCCCCTCAAGCATGATCTCCTCGCTCCTTCGTGTTCACGTGGATCCGTAAAAAGCGTGTAATGCTAAAAGCATCAACGTAAGTAGATATTGGGATAAAGGCAGCTCAAGTAATACACACCGAATACAATGCGAGTAGGAGAGGGATAGCGCAAGAGTACAGAGCTTGGCTTATGCAATTCCTAGTGGGATCTATTATGAGTCATGCAACATAAAGCATCCAGAACCTGAAACTATCCTGTTTGAGGAGCAAAACCTGCAACTTTAATGGCTTCCTAAGCTATTCTACTCCAATGGATTGGATGAAATAACAACACTGCTTGCACAAGATGGATATGTGGCTTACCAACAGTAAAACAATGCTAACTAAGCATGTAACGAACTAAACTATGAATCCTAAGCAAAATAAAAGACTGAATTACTGAAAATGAGAAGATGAGAAGTGAATGAGGGGCCATTTTCTTGAGCACAAGCCATCTATTTATAGCATTTGCATTTACCCAAGGTAAAAGCCAAATAGAACTCTTAAACTATAAACAATGGCAAAACACTATTCCAGGGAACCAGAATCATAAATGCAAGCTTATGGTGGTGAAAGAAAGCTGGTAAAATGTTGAATTTACGTGAGTCATGTTAAAAGAGCTTTCTGAAAACGTAAAGGACCGCCCGCCCCGAGCAGGGGGCGGTTACAGGACCGCCGCCTATTCAGCCTCGGTGGTGGTGGACACGAGACATGAGACCGCCTGTGCTGTGTGGTGGCGGTTTTTCACATCAAGAGAAAAAGGCTAAGAAAAGAGGGGAAAAGGAAAATAAAGCACGCGGGGCTAAGCTGGGCATGTGGGATGTTAACGCACACGCTCCTTCAAAGCATTATAGCATTTTTAGTCACTTGAGCATGATGGTACTTGGAAATGTGAGCTTAATCGGTGCTTGAGGGCAAGAAATTTTGGGAAGGGAGGACTATAATTTCCCTTTCTCAAGGCTTGTTCATTTTGAAGACATTGGGCCCATTCCTCTTCCCATGGGTTTGAAAAGAAAAATTAAGGGAAGTATTTAGTGTCATGATTTTCAATTTCTTTTGTGGCTTTGCATTATTTTAAAGTAATTTTCTAATTATATTTTAAGATAAGTCAATCCGATTGGAAGAAATGTGAAAAACCATTTGAAAAATAAAAGAAAAGGGAACTCTTATGTCTCCAAGGAGGTCGGTCCTCTTTAGGAGGATTCTATTTGGGTTTTGGCACCACCTCTAGCTATTTAAAAGGGTCACTTGGATGGAAAAAGGATATGCTTGCTTTGGAATTCATTTTTTTGGAGTTGGAGCATGAAACATCTTTTTACCTCTTGTAATTGAGGACAAAAACCCTCTTTACACTTGGTTTGAGGACAAAACCCCTCATTCCTTCATTGGTGATCTCACACAGAGGTCACACTTGGTGATTACATTCAGATTTTCCTTGGAACACACCATTTCCAACGTATCGTAAATGCTCTCTTAGGGTGACAACTTGCATGATGGAGGGTTTTAGTGATATCTAGTGCGAAGAAAACTCCTTACTTTATTGTTATTTGGATTGTTCCTAAGTTATAAGGATGGTTAAATTTTACTGGTTGAACTTTGGGCCTTAGAATCATTATTTCCGACCATTTTAACTGGATTCACTATTGTTGCAAAATTAATTATTATACTTCGGATAGGGTTCTAAAACTCATTCCTTAGTTTTTACTTTCTCTTAAATAATTATTATTGTTTCCTACATGATTTGGATGATGTAAATGTGGTATTGGTGGAGAATAACTACAATTTCCCTCTTATTGTCATAAAATTTCAAATTGTTGTAGCTTGTTGGTATACATGTTAGTTTTTGTGGTTTGGGTTGGTGCCATTCTCTTTTCCTTTTAGCTTAGGTTGGAAAGGGGCATTACATTTAGAGTGCACTTAATTATTTCCTTTTGAATTAATTTCATTCAAGTGCAAAAGTCACTATTGTACATGAAAAGTTCTTGTGGATGTAAAATCACAAAATAAGTGCAAACTAGATAGTGAAGGCAAGTGAACTGTACTTAGGTCAAGTGCATGATTGGTTATAAATGGTTGTGTAACTACTTGTAAAGTTATAAAGGGGTTCTTTTAATCCTTCAAATAAAGGCCATAGATTGCAATATATTATCTTTTATTATATATATTTTTATCTTGAGTTATGTATGAATGAAGTGTGCTTAGAATATCGAATACATTTCTCATTTTACATATATTTATCTTCATATGCAAACTTTGGGTTTTAGGAATTTAATAAAGTGGGCTTTTTATCACATATATATGAGAATTTTTGATAGACTTTATAGCTATTAATATTTAAATTTATTTTATAGAGTATTTACTTTATTTGTGTAAAGAGGAGGAGATTGAATATTTCATTGTTTCTTGGGTTTCTGGATGGTGCTCTAAATTTATTCCATTTCACGGTCTCCCATTCTTCTCATTCTTGATTATTTCTTCCATTTTCCCCCATTTTTTCATTTTTTCTTTCCTTTGGTGCTTTCTAGTTAAAATTACTTCAAACCCCCAAAATTCACATCATACGGTGGAACTCCCAATCGAAAAGTAGAGGAAGATCACCCTTTCAATGGCGATCTCTCCCATGTTGTACAATTTTGTTGCTTTATCCATTGGGGAAATAGTAAAATATTTAGTCAGAAAATGCCATACTAAAAAGTACTTATAAGATCCATGGAGTAGAGTTATGCAGTGTATGAGTGCCTTAGATATATGGGAGAGAGGTACAATCCCCACATGCATATTTGGTATAATAATTTGAGAATGTGTTTGATGGAGAAAAGTATATAAATGATGATTTGGTTGTTTCTTATACTAGTTTTGTGGAGTTTTTCATGACTCCACATCACATTCTCATGGGGGTATACACCATAGAAGATGGATGAATGGATTGGAATGTTTTGATTTTCATGGTCACCACAAGATATTTTGAGTGATCATTAAATAGGGTTGAGGGTATCAAGCACAAAAATGTTGATGGAAAATCCTTGGACGTTGAGAGGGAGTTATTGTGGTGAAAATTATTTAGCTATAGTTAGGCAATGTCTTCGATGATGAAGACTTATAGGATGAATCGAAGCCTAAGTTTCAATTAGGAAAGTTAAAGATTGCAGTAGAGGATATTGAAGAGGTCTTTGTACAAAAGTTTGGGTTCATGATACCTAACAAGTTACCTAAAGGATTTGTGGTGCCACCTTCATAGAAACCCCTAAAGAAAAAGGGAAATAGGTTGAGACTTCATGTGCTAGATTGTAACAATACAAATCCATTTTGACTAAGGACATGGATATCATTAAGTTGGAGGAGTTGTTGGATAGGTTGAGAAGCTGTTGAGATCCGTGAGGAGGAAGAAAAGGATAGTGTAAGAAGTAGTGGGACTGTGGTGAGACCATAGGACATTAACCAAAAGGAGATAAGAAAACCCTTGAAAAGGAAGGTGGTGAAGCGAGATGTGTCACAAGAATGTTTTTTGAGAGAGAAACAATGGAGAAAGATGAGAGTTCTCAAAAAAATGGGGAGCTAATTATGCATGAATTAATCCTTGAGAGAAAGTATGCAGATGGCGATTTGTAGAGGCTGGTGAAACTATTATCTCCTTATTTATTTTTGAATTCCCTAGGGTTTTAATTGGTCAAGCCTTGGTGCATGAACTTCTATAAGGACTAGAGAGGGTGCAATCATGTAACTTACATACATTGTTCATTTCTAGGATCATTCAATTCTCTTATTACAAATTATATGGTGAAAATTCAATATTTTTACCTTCACCTGAATTACAAATATGATATATTGACAACAGATTATTAGAAATGCGCGAACATCAAGAACATCGTGAATAGAGTCATTTGGCATATCAATTATCCCTGAACCCATAACATTCAATGATGTAGAGTTGCCTACCATAATTTGAGAAACGTTGCAAGGAGAAACTGAACTCAATAAACTTTCAGAATGTGTTATGTGATGTGTGGCACCTGAATCAAATACCCATCTATCCTTCAATGGAGAGAAGGCCCGTGCAGAAAGAGCTTTCCCTTTACTAGTGTTAGAAGAGGATGATAGTGGTGGAACAAAGCTTATGTTGTTTTAACATTTTTTCAAGTGCTTCAATTCTCACAAAACATCTAGATTCTAGATGATTTGTTTTGCTACAAAAAGGGCATGGATCATACACTTTCCTTTTGACAGTCTTTTTCCCTTTCCCAGGACTAGAAGGCTTAGGAGCATCAAAAGTTTTATCAGTGGTAGTAGGAGATGATTTAGAAGATTTTGTAGTCTTAGGTCCTAATTTTTGCTTTGGTTTCCCTTTACCCTTAGGAGAATTTTCTACTAATGCCTGATTTGAGTGTGGTAAGGCATCAAGTGACATTAATTTTGACTATTCACGAGATAACCTATCACAAAAAACTTCAAATGAAGGCATTTTAAACTGGTCTCCTAGAGCATCCATGGTGGAAAATAAAGTAGAAGTGAAAACAGAAAAGGGACCTTTTAACTTTGAGAGAAAATGGTCTCATATTTTTTGTTTCTACCACCATCCTTCAATTTGCTTCTGAGTTCCTTAAATTTTGTCAAAAATTCTTCTATGGAAGGAAAATTTGAAGGTGCACATGACATAAACTCCATTTCTAGTTGTAATAGTTTGAACTCATTAATTTTGCCAAATAAACTTTCAAATTTCTCCCATACCTCTTTTGGAGATTTTGCAATTGAAATGTGGAACTATAGACTGTCCGCAACATTCAATGAAATGAGCCCCAAAGCCTCGTCTTGCTTGCACAGTAACCGTACTTGTCTTTTTCACTAATGAAGGTAGGTACGAGTCTTGAAAAATGTGTCAGAGACCCCAGTGATTTAAGTAATTGTTCCATTTTCAGCTTCCACGCATGGTAATTTATCGAATTTAATGATTGAAAAAATGTAGATCCATTTTGTTTACGAGCACTGAGAAGAAGAAGGTACACTCTTTGTCATGACAAAAAAATGTACTCTCCCCAAAAATAATAATGGAAAATGATTTATAGCACTTTTACCACAACTGCACCAATATGGTCTAGCTCGAACGAATAGGGTCTAGCTTTGAATGAATAGGGTCTAGCTCCTAGGACCAATGAAGACTATCTCAGGACTAGTGTTGTCTAGCTTTAGACCAATAAGGTCTAGCTTTGGACCAATTATATCTATTGTTTCATGGGCAAGCATGGAGAATGACCCAAGATAATGGTCTATAAAAATGGCTAAAAACCACCTAGCTAGACATGTTTTGTGGTTATAAAATTTAACTACTAAATCGACTTGACTTGGAATGTCGAGTCCACTCCACATATCCCTATCTCTAAAGTGTCTCGGGACACACACAAGCGAATTCCCCTTAAATTGAAGTGTGTTCTAACTACACAAAATCACAAGGGCTAATATTGCTAATGACAACTTGTACTACACCCCATTTCTTCAAGTCAAACAATTGACAAAAATGCACGTGGTTTGAATGTGCCTAGCCTTAACAAAGCAGAGTTTCACACAAGTTCCCCCAACAATTTTCCCATTGGACTTCTCCTCTCTCAACCTGTTTGTCATTGCTCTTATTCCTCCTACAATATTTCACTCCTCAAAATTAAAGTATCCCTTTCAACATCTCTATTACACCATTTAGATGCAATTACCTATAATAAAAATGACATTAATGTCACTTCACTCAAATCATAATCATTTGTATTCACAAGTGTTATGATTGAATTATTTAAAAAAGTGATATGATTAAGTTATACAAAAATGATTAATTGGTATGATGAAGACGATATGACTAGTAGCTGACTTCGAGTGAAAGAATGTTAGTCAATTCAACAAAATGGTTGAGGTGTCCAAAGCGACTTTTGGCTTGTAAATAAATTTCAGTCCTTAACTTTTTATAATTAGCTGGCACCAAGGCATTCGGCCACGTATCTTATGCCTGCCTAGTCATAACGCACACTTTTGTCGCCATGCGAATATATACACAAAATATATCGAATTCTCACCTAATAAAATACTTCAAAAGCTAAATATACGCAAATCGCTGACGAAAATTCTATCTTATGCGTCGGTTCGGGATTCGAAACGCGAACCTCAAATCACAAAGCCAGGAAAACTCACGCCATTGACCTGACCTGTGCACACATCTTTACATTTTTCCATTAAAAATACAGAAGGATTCCCAAGTTCTAAACCGTGGCGCCCGATCATGGTTTACAATCCATTCCAAATGCTGGGGTCTGCGAAAATAACAACAGAACACGCACATTTAACAATAGGAAAAACCCGTGTCCTTTATGAATGCCAGATAATTTAAAACCAAAAATGGCTTTGAAGGCCACGCGCGGTTCAAATGTTAATCCCTTCAATCATGCCGACAGGAATTCTATAATATTTTTATCAAATCCACACTATTTAAGATTCCACCTCTCGATTATGACGAGCACAACAATTTTCTTCTCCTCTGTCAATTATTTCGATTTTCAGGTTTTAAAGCTGTAATGGTGAAGGGAACTGCGGATCTGGAGATCAATGTCGATTCTCCACGAAAGGACTGCGAAAAGCCCCTTCTGTGGAACCGTATCCAATGGACTCCCCGCTCGATGGAGGCCGATGTCGATCCTGCTCTCGTGCGCCTGGAAAGGTTGCTGCTCTGCCTGGGAATCGACCACTCGACCTCGCATAGGGCAACATTTGGTTTTTTCCTCTTCGTCTTGCTGGGGATCGCCGTTCCTGCGGTGACGCTGTGGGCGACCGTATGCAAAATAGAGTGTCGGAGGATTGAGGTAACGAAATTCGAAGTGATGATACAGATTTCGGGGTCAATTTTAGGGGCGGTGTCGATGCTGTGTATGGCTCGTAATCTCAGGAAGTATGGCCTCCGGAAGTTTCTGTTCGTCGAGGTTCACAATCCGCGTGTAAGGTTTCGTTACGATTTCAAGAGCCAAATTCGGGTAAGAGAATTAATCCCTAAATTATTTGTTTCCCCTGCAACCTTGTGTTTTTTCAAGTTATGTCCTGTGTCTCTGGAATTTAAGAAGTCTTGCTGGTTCCAAGTATTCAATTTGATTTAAGCTTTCGGTTTATTTATTTTGTTTTCGTCTGTCAAATCTCAGGATTTTTTTTTCTAAGTACAGTCGACACTAAATTTTGTTTTAACTTGCTGTATGTGCCTATTGTGTTCAAATAATACTCTCTCGCTATACAAATGAGAGGTACCTATTATATTTGACTTTTACTTTGTGCATAAACCGAAATATAGTTAATGTGCTATCCAAGCCAAAATAACAATCCCACACGGGGAAAAAATCCACATGCTTGAGCTATTTTTTTAGTTTGTTGAGGGGGTGGTTTTATTTTTTTAACAATGTTTCGAACATATTAAGTGCACTATTGACAAGACCAACTTTTGTATGTAAGTTTGTAGTGGGTATCAGTTTTGTACTAATTCTTTCAATTTTTCATTGTTTCGTCTCACAACATTATTGTTATGCCTTCTAATTTTAATATTCTAAAAAAAACAAGAGGTAAACAAATACCCTAATTTTTTAAATTTCTCATTACCATGAAATAAGAAACCGTAAGTCTTTGAAATTAGATGAAAATGTTAGATACATTGAATTTCACAATTTAAATGAATATGAGAGAAGTAGATTAATTTGAAATAGATGATACTTTTTTTAATTTTGTTGAATAACATAGATATAATAAGAGGTAAAAACAAAAACACTTTTTTTTTGAATTCTAATTAACATAAAATAGAAACACATCTTATAAATTAGATGAATAAGTTAGATATATTAAATTTCACTATTTAAATGAATATGTTAGAAGTAAATTAATCAAATAGATATTGAAAATAATTTTCAGTAGTATTGCATTATCATAAAATAAAATATTCCAAATATTTTAAATTAGATGAAAAGATTACAAATATTAGATTTTGCTATTTAAATAAATAAATATTTAAACTAACATACCTATCTTAAATAAATTTATATAAAAGATGTTGAGAGGTATCATTCTTGAGACGTAAGTGGAATAAGCACCTAGAGAATGATACCTCCTAATAAGTATGCTAGTTATATGTAATGGAAGTGCTATATTTAAATGTCCACTAATTATAACAAATGTTATTATGTGCTTTTGACCAAAGCTTTCATAACAAACAATTTGGTGTCTTTCTTAGACACTCCAAGTAAACAATTTTTTTAATGGGGATTACGCCAAGATCATCTTTGGATCAAGCGAATGCACCGATTCAATGAAAACACGAGTCAAGCAAGTGCACAATGCAAACAGCAATTTAAATTTTTTTTATTGATAAACGCTTTTGACCGGAGCTATGAACCGGAGGGTTGCCTGGGACCCCACCCATTACAACCAATGTCCTGAGACAAGATATTACAATTAGACCAACCCAGACCGTGACCAGTGAGCCCGCACCGACGATGCAATTTCCGCCACCACCGTTTTTAGAGCCACCAGCTGCCTTGAACGCCAATGCCGATGATGCAAAGTCCGCCACACCAAGAATAACCGCCAGTCGTAACCACCGGTGATGCAACATCCGCCACCACCAATAACCACCCCAAAGGGATCGCGCCTAGCGGGATTTGAACCTGGGTGGATCCGGACACAACCGTCCATCTTAACCGATCCACCCAAACCCCATTGCCATAGTTGCAAGTTAATGAGAATCACATAAATCGAATATTGCAAAGCAAGTAATCAAAAGATTCTTTAATACACTCTACATCAATAACTCACAAATTAGATTCTTTAATACACACTATATCAATAACTCACAAATTAAGATGTACACATAGGAGAGTCAATGTATAATTCCTCCATAAATATTGGTTAAAGATCGCCACCTAAATAATGATCAAATAGTAACTCCCACTAAAGTGTAACAACCACCACCTAGAATAGTGATCAAAGAGTAACTCCCACTAATAATGGTAGTGAAATGTAACTCCTTGTGACTAAGTACACCTAAGCAAACCTAAGCAAACTAACTTGTATGTGTAAGAATAATCCACAATAAATAAATACGAGGAAAATAATATCCTACACTAACACTTTTGCCATGCTCATGAATTGGAGAACTTTCTTCATTTTCTTATTTCAAGATCCTCCCTATCAAAATCCATTCGACCTAACTGTTCAAATTTTACAGCTAATTACACAATGGTTTGTGTTTTTAAGTTATAAATACTTGCAAATTTTTAAAATCATGGGTTAATAAGAGTCATATTTTTCAAGAAAAGGATTAATGTCATTTCAGATTTTTTTGCAAATGGTCTCTTGCTAAGCTACCATGGCTTACCCTTCATGTTAAGTACCAAGTCAATTATAGTGATCCGGTCTCTATTATTGATATTCAAAGAGCTGTCCTAGATGAATTCCTCCATAAAATTGGAATTTAAACACTTGTCAGATGGTGGACTGATTTAAAATGGCCAATTAAGACCCCATTTCAACAACACCGACATTGATTTGGTTATAATCATTTTGTTTGTTCTCCCATCATTCGAAGTCTCTCAAACACCTTTTTAAAGTTAAATAAGCATGCTCATCAATGTTCATCAACCTCAAAGTGGATGAATTCATACACTTTTTCAACCATTTCATACAAAAATTGTTTTTGCAAAAATTAGTCTTGAGGATTCGATTTACCCGAAGTAAAATGAATCATTTGCTTTATCTCAAATATTAGGGTTGATATACGTGATTCTCAGGACTCCGATTCCTTCCACGATACAAAAAAATTCCTTCAAAATTGAGTGTTTATCACAAAGAATAGAAGCAAATTATGAAATTCACTTTCTTTACCATTGATAATTTTAAGTTTAAAATTAAAATTAAGAATATTTGGAACTCCGATTCCCTCAACCAATTAGATAGCTGCCTCCTCCTTAAAAATCTTTCTTAAGAGTGTCGATTCCACCAAAGTCTCTGGGTCGACTTCTTGATTCGCAACATGACCCAGCTTTCAACGTCAGTCGGAAATTATGTTCTTTGGTTGCCAAAGCTCTTAAAACAATGTCATATAACTTTATTCTGTTCTATTTTTCATTTGGACGTTGTAAGGCTATCCAATGGCGAATCGACGTGCACATGTGGAGATCCCGGTGAACTCTCCTACGGCGACACTGAAAAGTCCCTTCTGTTTAACCCTTTCGTGCCCACATTCCACGCTTGGAGGAAGGGGATATCGATCCTGTGCCGACAGGGCTGAGAGGGTTGCTGTTTTTCCTGGGAATTGACCACTCTACCACGCTTAGAGCAGTATTTTATGTATAATCGACCTGTAAAAGATATCGAGATGCCTGTACTCTTGAGTTGTTGCAATTTATCTCTATCACGTTATGGTATTACTATTGTTGGACTTAGCCAAACCCTCAAGATTTTTTCCACCAACCTTGTATCTACTGGTGGATTTGGGTCATCATATTGGACATTGGAGAGAAAATAATTGATTGAAAATATAGATGTTTTTAACTGTGAATTTGTATGGCCTCTGGAGTACGGTAATCTAATCATGGCTTCGTTGCAAGACACTCTCTTAAATTTTAATAATCTATTGTCAAAGTATAACATAGGCGTGAATCCTTCAATCCATTCTATCTGATTGCTAACTTGGTTAGAACCATACAATAAACTTAAGGGGAACTCCTTGTCATTCAATATTCAATCTTAACACCTTTTTCTTGATACCCAAATGTTTTAGCTAGTGCAATGCGGCCTCAGACTTTGATAACAACTTGGTGCTACACATTTCTATACAATCAAATCCTTAAAAATAAAAGAAATGGAGTGGGCGAGACACCGGAAATCCCACACAACTTCATAGCGTATATACACTAAATACTTATTATACGCTTTCATAGGCACCTGTCACATAAGGCAGGCCCACCCTTTTATTTTCAATTAACCATGCAACCACAACTGAAACCAAGCAAGGGGCCACTCGACGAAGAAATCAGAAGAAACTTAATCAAAGCAACAACATTTACATATTTCACGATTTTCAAAATTAACGCTCGCTAAACTTGAAACTTCACCATAATTGAAAGGCAGGCAGATCATATCAAATTTCATAGTATCTTCTACATATTCAAGGTTCATTTCTGAGAATTTCTACAAAGGTCTGAGCCAGGAGCTGAGAGTTGTAATGTAGCATTTATTGAACTTGGCCTGGGTGATTGACAGTGCTCAAAATATGTAAAACTTGTGGACTGGGGAGCTCCTATAGCATTTACTTTATTTGTGTATATTTTGTCCTTCGTCTTGTTATATGTATGGGAACCATTTGTGATCGAGTATCACCACAAAGATAGCTCCACAAAATTATTTTCTCTTTATGTTTGCATGATGGTCAGGGATCACTAGCACTTGGAAATGATTGACTTGTGGGTACTTGTTTCCTTTGGCAGGGAAGCTTTAGTCTTCTTAAATGGATTATCTTTCCATGCTTTGTGGTGAAGGTGACTCGAGAAGTTTTGCGGATTATATACCTTGATGAGGAATCTTGGTGGAAACATGTGGTCATTCTCATAGCCACCCTTATATCGTGGCTTTATTTGACAGCTGTTTTCCTTTCTGCGTGTGTATTATTCAACTTGGTATGCAATCTTCAAATTGTTCATGTTGAAGATTTTGCAAAGCTTTTGGAAGGAACATCTGATGTCTCTCTCTTCTTAAAGGAGCACATGTATCTACGCTTCCAGCTCTATAAAATAAGTCATAGATTCCGTATGTTTCTTCTTCTTGCCTTCTTGGTGGTAACTGGTAGCCAGTTCATGACTCTTTTTGAGACAACATATTACAGAGGAACAATCACCTTTATCAATGCAGGTGATTTTCTGGTAATTCTAAACAACACCCAACCTTTCATTACTCTTTTTTGTGTCCAGTTTGCATATCTTACTTTAACTGAACTAGGGGTTTTAGCAATGCTTTCTTCACACGTGATCTGGTTTTGCATTTGTTTTTCCTTGCATGAAATTTTCGCTATAGCATCATCATTTGTCATTTGGATTACAATTTACTCATGGCCTTGCACTCTTGGACTTGTCTCTTGGAATAACTACCAAGAGCAAAGTGATTTCATTGAATTAAATTAGAATAAATTGAGCATTCCTGTTCTTCAGTCCTAATCCATTTTATCTGTGGCCTTCTGCATTCCAGCCTTATAAATCAAACTCCTTTCAGCCTTTGTGTAAGGCTGTTAATAACATTTCAAACGAGTTGTCAACACATGTTCCCATATAGCTCAAGCTGAGAGTTGTCTATTAAAATTCCTCCAATTATCAGCTTCTTTTCCTTTTGTTCCCTTATAATGATAAATTGAGGTGATTTATGTAGTTTTATTGGACTCTACAATGGTAGGTACTAGGAACCATTATTGAGCTTTAGGTTAGCTTCCGTGTGAGGAAATACAAACCCGTGTGTATATACCAATTGGCAATGTGGGTATTCAGCATGCAATTCTATTGTGGTCTATTCTCTTCTAGAATGTAGACAATTTGTATTTATTTCTGGATTACATGCTATCGTTTTGCAAGTTCTGCAGCTGAATCAAGCAAGTTCAATTATGTCCTTTTAGCTCAGTTAGATTATCTATCTATTCATGGGGGAATGTATTGCTTGGCTTGGCCATACATCATCACAGACATTTTTCAACACACATATAACATGATGTATAATATGCAGGTATCCTCAGCTGTGCAGCTTGTTGGTGCTGTGCTTTGTTTACGTGCAGCGGCAAAACTACTCATAGATCCCAAAGAATAGCTTCGATTGCAAGTCAATGGCATGCTTTGGCAACGTGCAATGTATCTGATACATCTGAATCAAAGGACGAGGCTAATGGGAATGGCCCTGTACAAGATGTAGACCCAATCTATTCTCTTTTGGCAGCTGACTATGAAAGTGATTATGATACCTCAGAAGACTTAACATTGCCCGCTGAATCTCATTTTGCTTCTAATCTGGCTTCCTATCACAAGAGACAAGCCCTGGGTAATTCTTGCTAAACTCTGGTGATGGTGCACCCCTTGACATAAATTACAAAACTAAAATTTATATGACTTTCGAAATTGTTAACAAGTAGTTCCCATACACTAGAAGACAAGAGAATGATTCTTTAGGTGCTTCACACTAGGACATGTTATCAACTTTTAGTTTGCTAAGGCAATTTCTTATGGGTTGTGCTTTGTTGTTTGGAGGGTTCTTGCTCTATTTGTTTTTAGTTTTTATCATGCTTTCTGCTGATGGATGATTATCCTGCTTATGTTTTGCAGTGCTGTACTTTCAGTTCAATCGAGCCGGGATTACCATTTTTGGATTGGCTGTGGACCGGGCCTTGATGATCATCCTTTTGTTTATAGAGATGCCGCTGGTACTTTGGGTATTGGGAAAAACTATTGCTGCAAATACAAAGTAACGCGATTTCCCAATATATATGGCCTCCTGATCCATATAGTGATGCATCACAGGACATGGGCCTTTCTTCAGTAACGAATATCGTTTGAAAAACATAATTGGCATCTATGAAGTACATATGTTGTCAAAAAATCAGTTGAGGAGAAATTCACATTTGAGGATAGGTTGGCTTCGAAATCAAGATACAGGAAACCGGAAAAGCTTGATTGGCACACCATTAGTATGTGGTTTTATTGTAAGACAAATTAATTGATCCGTGAGTTTTTTTGTTGAAGTCAAAGTGAGCAAGATCTAAGTGAAAATAGAGGTGTTTAATGGGTGTTTGGGTTCCACCTTTGTATACAAGAGAACCAGAACAACCATGCAAATGAGTTTGTAACGTAGCAAGGTAGTCATTTTCATAGGGAGCATTTACGGTAATTTAAATCTATGAAAGTATTTCCGTTTTTGAAAACCAACACATTGAATGAAAATCCAGAGCGGTTAGAGATAAAAATCTGCCCACTTGCCCAAAGCTATCAGAACTTTGCTTTTTTATGGGGAGTTTAATCGTGTGTATATCTGAAGGTCTGATTCCATCAAAGGGGCAGAGGTGGAATTTATATAAGAGGGAACCGTGCAAATGATGTTGTAATAAAGCAAGCAAGATAGCAATTTTTGTGGGGAGCGATTTATACGCGAGCCAAAATATGGGGGAGAAATGTAATAAAAAATATGATAAAAAATGGTAAATTAATTATTTATAAACTATCAATCTTTTGTGCGATGGAAATGTCGAAGGAGATGCATTGGAAAAGTTAAATTGGAGGGAGTGAAAAATCGAGGGAGGAGGATGTGCGTTGAAGAAGGGTTTTAAGGGAGGAGAAGTCAAAGGGTGGGGAAGATGCTAGGGGGAAGAAAATAAAAACTCTTCTTCTTATGGCCAAGCACATATGAAGCACGTTTCATTTGTGTCAATCATATGAAGGAGAAAGGGGTGAGGTCAAGATGCAAGGTACTCTAGAGATATCCAAAAAAGAAAGACATTTTGAAGAAGACTTTGAAGGAAATTTGCATTATATTCTTGATTTCATGCACATGCTAATACTAAATATGAGTGATTGATATGTGGGTTTGTTTCTATTATTGTATAGTGAGCAACATGTTGTAGAATAAAAGATTAGCCCCTGGGGTGTTTGCACCCACAATGTTCATTGCTACATCTACAAAATGTTCTTTCCATTAAGCGTCAATGTTTTCCTATGTCTTGCTCTAAACTCCCATTATGGCCCAATTGGGAGGATGGTGGTGAAGGTATAAAAAGGGTGAAATGGAGTCATGAAACAAAAATAGATGAGGTGGAGATACTATCTCACAAGACAGTTGGAGGACATCAATAAAATGCACATGATGTTGTGAATGAGCTCACAAACATTCCCACAGAAAAACATGAATTTTTGCACAATGCACAAGCCTAGTAGAGGAAGTAACATAGTCTTTAAATGTGTAATCCACCCATTCCTAAGGGGAAACTCCTAGACCATTGAACGTGAAATCCACATTCTCCCCATCCTTGCAAGATTTGTAGAGTCTCCTTCACCACCACTGTAGAAAGGAATTTTTACGATTGGAGGAGTTTTACAATTGGAAGGTGGAGGGTGAGAAGGACGTTGTAAATTTTGGGTGGATGATGCGTTTAGATGCCTTTTACCTCTTCCACTTCCTCAAAACCAGGTTTCAACCGACAATGATCATGCGATTACAACAAATCGAAGAGGAGTTTTACAATTGGAAGGTGGATGGTGAGAAGGACGTTGTAAATTTTGGGTGGATGATGCATTTAGATGCCTTATTCCTCTTCCACTTCTTCAAAACTAGCTTAAACTTCGACAATGATCGTGCCATTACAACAATTGAAGAGGAGTCCATAAATATTGGAAGTGGTAATAAGATGACGATCATGCCTGTGATGGTGAGCGTAAGATGCAACATTGTGAAGATTGAAACCTAGATCCCTCTCTTGCTTCTCCAACAAGTCGAAACGGCTCTCGACATCGCTGGAAACAAAATTGAAGATGGCGTGCCCTCTCGAATACCCACTTTTTCTTTGTTTCAAGACTTCAATATTGAGCAAGGCTCGGAGATAATGGAGGAAGAGAAGTGGAATAGTACAAATGTATGCACAAATATGTCTGCTACTTCCTCGAAATTGACAAAGAACAAATAGGCATGCACACCTTGTGTTAGTGGAAATCATTTTTACATATCCCCTAATCATTACAATCCACGAGACCACATATATTTCAGGCATTTTGGCAAACACTTCACATGCTTCCAAATTCTATCTCATGTACCTTCTTTATTTTTTAATTTTTGGGATTTCAAAAGATAGTTTGAAATACCATGGAATCCTGAAGAAGCAACATAAAATACTCCACTTCCACCATATTTAGGATGTGACGTCCACATGGCAAGTACAACATGGAAGCAAATGGTGAAAGACATGACAAAATAAGGGGATTTCTCTAACAACTTGGAAGTGTGTGGATCTCTCCACTAAACTTGGTCGAGTGACTAAATAACTCCTTCAACAATATTATCAAGATTTGATTCATCCATGAGTGGAACAAAAATGGATGAATTTACTCTGAAATGGGAAGCCAAGTTCTCCATGCACGTGTCCTTTCTAATCTAGAGTAACGAGCATAGTATTACCATTTGATAAGTTCTTGTTTTGAATATGCTCTCTTATTTTCTCCATTCATAAAGAAGATTAAGCATGTCTTTAACACACACGTGTTCTCAATATGATATTTGCCACAAGCTTTCTAATATGTACATGAAGAGTTGCATAAGGAGCATGAGAGCCAATGATAGGCTTAACATCATCACAGTCAAAGAATAGGTTAGTTTGAAAACAAAGCTTCCCATTGAGGCTTGATTTTACGTAGTTATATCCACGAATCTATAAGAGACATGATGCCTTGGTCTAGTAGCCTTTTTAGCAGCAAAAATATCATCCCACAAATTATCAAAAACATCAAGGAGACAGGAGCATTGCTCTACATGTTTGTTTGAAGTTGATAAGGCTGTCAGTATATCAACCAACTTAGGATATTCCCAATCATTCACGGTCTAACCAACTACATCCGCTAAGCTGTCCCTAGAAATGACACATCATCACCTTAAGTGTCGACTTTGTGTTGCACTTGGTCAGGGGTTAATCGCTGGCGGCAAAATATAGATTCACATACTTCCACAGTTTGTAGACATTTGGTGTAAGTCCTTTCATTTTAATGGTTTTCCGCAACCTGTTTTGAAGCTCCATTTCTGTTTATCGCCTGTAAATCTCTACACTTCTAACACTTAAAAATCTACACTTCCCTCAAACTATTATAAGAAGAAAATTCTAACACTTAATATGTGGGATAATATTTTTTCTTTGGCGTTTTGATTAGAGGCTAAGTGTTACACTTGTGCATTGAAGCACTTTGTTTATGTTTTAAGATTGTTTATTTTTATTCCCATGTTTTCACAAGTATTTCACAGATATTGTTGGATGACATTGCAAGAGGATAAAATATAAATGGTATATATTAAAAGGTTCAATCCACTAAAGGGGCTACAGTTCAATTGATTAACAGTTATGGCTTATAAAGAACTTACCAAGGTTTAATGTTCTAGAAGTATCAAATATGAGATGAAATTAGGTGCAAGTCCTATCCAGATTTGAATGAGATAAAGAGTAATAAGTATAGTTCTGTTTCAGAGTGGTTTGTATATATAGAGAATGTCAATTACAATCAACCTATCTTAGATAATGCAATTATAATTCATAAAGAATAGTCGTGGTCATGCAAACAAAGAATTTCAACAAATAACAATGCATGTGGCAAATTTTGTTTGAAGGTAATTTTTATGATGACCCTGCTAAAATCAATCCCTATAATCACAATAGGTTCAAATTGCTATAAGGATACAAATAAAACAAGGATAAACATGACACATTTAATTGACCCAACCTAGTTTAGGCCTCAAGAATCTTGATGGACAACTCTCTAAATGAGGATTTATGTGTTTACGCCACATGCACATCGTGTTTACGCCACACATTTTCTTCAATAAATTAATATCAAGTGGTGCAAAAGTGACGCTGTGATATTCGTTTGATAAATTAAAATAATAATAATGTGGTATAATTATTTGAAATATAAAATAATCATATTACATTAAATTTTTAAATTTGTGTGTGTGTAAAAGCTAAATTACCATATTTTAAATTAGAAATACATATCTTTTGAAGCAATATTGAATACCATCTCTACAAAACAATTAATATGATTTGATTGGACAATATACAAAATAATAGAATTCAAATGAAAAATTATTTTAAATTATAAATAAAAATGCTAAATTATTTTATCACACATAAGAAAAAGTTACATATTTTTCTAAATGAACATAAGATTACTAAAATTCTGAATTCCAAACCATTTGCTTCAATAAGAGTGCGGATCATTAAGATGTTCAACTCTATTGCGGTGTGAAGGTGAAGGAGTATCCATTTCCATATTAATATCTCGGAACTTTATATTTTGACTAATACATTTGTACCTCTCCTTCACTTTTGTATTCATAGAGTAGATGAATTTGAGAAGATCCTCACCTAGAGTAGTATTATCATTTCACGTACTCGATCTTCTCTTACGCCTCGGAGTTTCTCTTGGCGGTGTGGTGCCATCTCTTCAAAAAATCGTCCACTTGTTCATCAATTTCTTTCCATGTTTGTGCCCATCTACAAGTGAAACAACAACACATTATAAATTTTCATTTCCTCAAAATGTATTATTGTAAAAACAAAGCATAAACAAAATTTGGTTTCAATTTGGGTTAAGGTGAAAACTATACCTATGTCACAAGAGTGTAAAGGGGAAAAGTTACATAGTTGTACATGATATGAACAATAGTCCTAAATTTCAATAATAAATAGCCTTGTTTAGGTCGCCACAGTCTCATATATTGTTGGGAAATAAGAGCATTGGTTGTATCGGATAAGGAGTTCTTACGAGAAGTAGAAAGTGAAAAGGCATGTTTACACTTGTTCTAAAAGAAGTGCATAAAGAGCGTGAAAAGACGAGAAATTCTTGAAAGAAGTGTGTGAAATATTGGATGAATTCATAGATATAATGACACAATACTTTCTACAAGGATGACCACTAGTGTGCGATATTAGTCTTCAAATCAACTTGATATCGCCCCCTTTAAATTAATGTTTTGTTTTGTCTTTCTAAACCTCACCTCACAACCAAGAGAAGAGCCAACTTCTTTAAAATCTAGAGGTCTCCTTAGGGCACACGTCCCACTAACCTAAGGATTCCCACGACTTTGACGGTCGATCCGCCAAGGATGATCGTCAACAGAGCCCTCCCTCATGATCCTCCCTTTCTTGAGAGGAAAGGTGTGGGTGCTTACCATGGACCATACTTTGGCAAGGGCGGTTTCTAATGTTGTCAACCACTTCTCTGTTTCATTCTCTAGAAAATTTGGGGGTTATTCTTCCCCCTGTTGAGGAGGTAGTGAGCTTGGTATTGAGAGCTATGTGGTCAATAAATGAGATTTGTAAAAATCTAGGTTGAAACCCCACTAATCACCTAAGACACAGGGGCAATGGCATATCTAGTGGTTCTTTAATTTTTTGATGTTCATGTGATAATTTGGGTGAATCAGGTGGAAATGGAGAGCTTGTAAAACAAGAAATGAAGGACATAATTCAGACAAACTATGCAAGAAAGATAAAAGCATGTCCTCTAGAGAGGAAATATTGGGAGATCCGGCCCTGGTGTTCGGTATGTTGAGAATGTGGCGGACAAGGGCCTCATTCAGCCCTGTTAGCTGGAAACACTCACCCAAATGGGTGAGTTTTGCATTAAGAGGATTCAATTCTATAGATGAAGAAGACATGGACGCAGGACGGTTGATTGAAAGTAGATGGAGGACACTTGGAAAAGTTATGTGGTACTGGTAAGTTGGTAACATGTCATCACCAGGTTTAAATAAACATGTAAATACTAAAGTGTGCCGCTAGATATTTAATCGGTACCCTCGCAGTTAAGAAATGTCTTATCAAATTTAATTCTTAGTCACATTATATTTTCTAGGATGAAGGTCCAGGAAACAAGATATTTAATAAATATGGAAAAGATGTTTTTCATAAAAGTGGCGACATATTTAATAAATATGGAAATGACTTTTCCATAACTTTAGTCTTTAAAGTGATGCATTTAAATTTTATTATTTTTGATGTGACACATTTTATCGACTACTTTTGTATCAAATTTTAAGTGATAAATTGGCTCGAATCTCGATATGTCTATCCTTAATGATATTTTATTCATCATGATAAAATGACGTATATTTAACTTTAAAAGGCGGAGACACGTGTGATAGTGATGTCGGTTTAAAGGCAAAAATTTTTCCATTGCACACGATTTGCATTTAATAGTAGCGTGTGTATACATACAGGGGTTTGGTGGACACGTTTCAAGGTCCAGTCTTGGTAATTATAAATTCAAGGCCCCAAGGTCATTTTCCGACACTTAGTTTCTTTTGCAAAATCATGGGGGACCAAATTGAGAGCATCAAACCAAAGATGTCAAGCCATGAATACATCATGGTTTCATTCTAGTTTTGATACTGAGACTTAGATGAGGTTATTGTTGGGAAATCCTTCGCCCTCTCTACTTCTAGTTCTCCTTCTGATGGTGCTTCTAGCCCCCTCTCTTGGCTAGTCATCCACTGCCACTATTTCCCTTCATTCTCTTGGAACTTCTCTTGCAAAGCTCCAACCAGATTCCCTATCCGAGCGGCTAATTCTGAAGTATTACGAGAACTCTCTATTCTTTATCCGAGAATCCCGGATCCAGAACCTATGGATTCTCCACATGTTGCAACAAATGATGTGGATATGGAAATTTGAATAAATCCCCAACGACGACCCTCGGATGGACAACCATGTCAAAATCGTGTTTTCCATTCTTACAAAGTTGCAACGATCTTTTGAAGTGCTTAAAACTTGAAATACTTAGAGATGCTAGTAGAGCTATCATTGATAAAGAATGTGTCGGGATACTGAACCCTAGCCGACACTCTAGCAGAGAAATGATCCATACCGATGCGTGCGATTAGGAAAGTAGTACAAGAATGAGAAATATATTGTGATATGTGATATTTATGTTATAATATAGTTCTGAGACTTATAATGTTTTCGATATGCCTATGTCACGATTACCAAATACGACGGATTTGGAGAAATTTACCATTTTTTTGCGTTTTCTTCCATCCTTTGTATCAAACACCAAAATTTTCAAGATTTTATAGTTTAAAAATAGAAAAAACAAGAAATCAAAACATGGATACTCTTGTTTATGTTAAAAACATTTTTTAAAGATTTTATAGTTTACGATATGTATTGTGATGTTTATGTTTCAAAAATATATGCGATACTCTTGTGGACACTCTTGTTTATGTTTCAAAAATATATTTTCCTTGTCAACACTTTTGAGTTATTTTGGATACTCTTGCATTGCTTCTGAGTGTTGCACCTTTTGATTTGTCTTCTCCTTCTTGAAACACATGAAATTATTCTTCATTTTAGTTTATTTCCAATGCAACATGGAAATTGTGTTACGTGGGATCATTCACTTTGCCTCAAGATATTTGGGAAAACATATTGCTTTGGAATCCATTAGAATCCATATGCGAGATTCTCTCTAGTTTCTAAGGAATGGAAAGCACAAATGACTTCCACCAGATTTTTAGGCGTTACGGTGAAACACGAAACAAACATCCATGGATACTTGTAAATCATGATAGTGGTCATCATTGGCTGGGATACAACTTTTACAGTGAGAACATGGAAAATTCTCAACTTTTCGTGGTTATCATGCTTTGATTTGGTACGGTTTAAAGGTTCACATCGAGGGATAATCTTATTTTGTTCATATGATAGTAATGTTTCAAGGGTATGTAATCCACTGAAGTTGTGAACCTCCTTCAAGCTTCCTCGGATGTTATCTTCTCAACTTGATGGATGACACTTTTATATTTATGCACGGGGCATTCTAGTGGCGGATGACAACAAGGGGTACAAAGTGGTTCAAGCAGGCGCTAATAGATCTAGAGTTAATGCAGGCTATGATACTATAGAAATTTATGATTTTTATATGGGGACTTAAGGATTGTGGCACGATTGAAGACTGCTTTCTTCTATGGACCCATTGTCTTTAGTAATTTTTTTAATTCTTAATGTCATATAAACTTGTGTTGGGTGTGAGAAATTATAATAGTCAAGAATATGCTAATGTGCATTTTGTATTGTTACTGTAAGATATGACATAGACCATTTCCCTCACTCTGGACCAAGATTGGTTGTATACGAAGAAAGGGTGCTACTTGCAACACCAATTATAGATGGGGACCATTTGAAGGACATAATTGTGTTTGAGCTTGAGTTTGAGTTTGGAAGGAGGAGAGACAATGTTTGGTCTTGGAAAGAAGTTGCAAGGATGCCCCACATAATGTTCCGGTGTTTTCTATGAGGAAAAGGATGTTCTTATTTAGGTGCTTTGCATGTGGAGAGTTCTTGTGTTTCAAAAGATGCTTTCCAAAAATATCCTCATCCTTTGTTTTCATTTAAAGCAAGGGTCTTGGTCATGGCTGCAGAATAAATAAACACAACTGACATATTATTTGCAAAGGAAGACATGTTGGTGGATCCCACAAAAGTTGTCATTATACAACAAATGAAGGAACCACATATGCAAAAGGATGCTGACCAATTTTAGGACACTATGGATACTATCACAAGTTTATAAGGAATTATGCACGTATAGTTGTATCATTAGACGATTTGTTGAAGGACCTTTTATATAGAGATACTTACAACATGGGGATTTTGACACCTTGAAGAAAAAATCAGCCAACAAACAATTTTGCAATTAGTCTTGGAAGAAACCCTTTCATGTGCATGTAGATGTATCATGAATGACAATGGAAGGCATTCTTGAGTAGTTGGGAAAATGAAAGATTGACCATCCGATATATTTTACGAGCCAATATTTGTCCAACAAAAATAAAATTATATTAGTATAGAGCCGAGACTCTCATAATGGTTTATACATTACATAAATTTACTGCAATATCTCTTGGCATAACACGTGGGTAGTTGCCTTGGAGGATTTCAACCACAAGAAATATAACACCACCTCCACAATGAAGGCAAAGATGAATATGTAGAATGGGGACACTAAAGAAGACACAATGGTAGCATCACCGAGGGAGGCTGATGTATTGACGTGATGAGAGTTTCCTACTTGGGAAAGCCATATGACTTATTAACATGAGATTTTTCAAGGTTACATGAGGATGTCCTATACTTTATCAAAAGAAATATGAGAAGTACTAGTGCAGAAATAAATCAAGTGGTCTACTTAACATTGGCATAGACGTGTGGGTAGTGTAGGGATAGTCACATAATAAGACCAAAGTAATACTAATTATGGAGTAGTGGCGGTGACTTTCTCTTATGTGTTGGATGATATTAAATATGCATCTTCCTAGGTTGTGGTGCAACTAATCACTCTAAAGCTAGCCCCTTAAATCACATTACACATGGATCATGGGAGGTAATACACCTTGTGTGTAGACTTGGAGAGGAGGAAATTAAGGGGATTTTTGCGCATATGTAATATGACAACTAACTATAAATGCACATGAAGACCATGAGCTAGGGAAACAATTTCAAATCTATCCAATGTTGATTTTATTTATTAGAAAAATTGTTAGAATCCTTGTGAATTTGCCTTTTGTAGAATTACTATTGTCCCCAATTTCAAATAGCCTAAAGTTGAGAAACAACAAAATAATCCACCCTAAGTAGCCTATATAAAACAAATATTAATTCCTAGTGAATTCATAATTTTTGGAGTTAAGTCATAAACTGATTTAAATAAACTCATTTATGAATTGATTAAATTTATAATGTGGAAGTCATACATGCATGTTAAATATTATATTATAAGTTCATTATTGGGTCACTTAGGTGAGTCAAGTAATCATTACTACTAGTGTCAAGTTGAGTAAAAATAATTCTTTTAAGAATTAATTAATAATTTAGTGTAATGTCCCCTTCTTAGGGATAGTTCATTTTGAAGATCTTGGGCCTATTCCACTTCTTGTGGGTTTGAAGAGAAAAATCAAGGGATTTATTTAGTGTCATGATTTTTAGTTGCTTTTGTGGCTTTGCATTATTTTAAAGTAATTTTTAATTATAGTTTAAGCGAAGTCAAGTCATTGGAAGAAAGGTGAAAATTCGTTTGAAATATTAAAAAGGGAATTTTTATGTCTCCAAGGAGGTCGGTCCTCTTTGGGATTGTTCTATTTGGTTTTGGAACCACCTCTAACTATTTAAAGGGGTCACTTGGATGGAAAAAGAATATGCTTTCTTTGAAATTCATTTTCTTGGAGTTGGAGCACGAAACTACTTTCTCTCTCTTGAAATTGAGGACATAAAACCCTCTTTGCACTTGGTTTGAGGACGAAACCCCTCATTCCTTCATTGATGATCTCACATGAAGGTCACACTTGGTGATTACATTCAGATTTTCCTTGGAACACGCCATTTCCAGCCCATTGTAAACCCTCTCCTAGGGTGACGACTTGCATGGTGGAGGGTTTTGGTGATATCTAGGGCACGACACTCATTTCTTTGTTGATTTGAATTGCTCCTAATTTATAAGACTGATTACATTTTACGGATTGAACTTTGGGCCTTGGAATCATTATTTCTGGTCATTTTTGTCGAGTGGATTCGCCGTTGTTGCAAAATTAATTAGTATACTTGAATAGGGTTCTAAAACTCATTCCTTGGGTTATACTTGATCTAATTTAATTATTATTGTTCCCTACATGCTTTGGATGGTGTAAATGTGGTATTGGTGGTAAATAATTACAATTTACCTCTTGTTGTCATAAGATTTCAGGTTGATGTAACTTGCTGTTATAAATTTCAGTTTTTTGTGGTTTGGGTTGGTGTCATTTCTCTTTTTCTTTCATCTTAGCCCGGAAAAGGGAATTATAGTGGTATCGAAAAAAATCATTCCATCATGTAAAGCGTTCATGTAAGAAGAAATAATACTTCATATCACCAATTGGAGGACCTAATTTGGCCATCAAAGGTTTTTAGAGGCCAAGATTGATAGACTTATTGAAGGGCAAGAGAGGTTGGTAGACACTATGAATTTTCTAGCCCTAACCTTGCAAAAAATTCATGATCCAAGACATCACAATAGTGAGGGAAGTTTATCGGGGGTTCATCTATGAGGCATTGTTGAGGGTCAAATTTTGGATTTGTTGCTAGGCCTTTTCAGCCTACCTTCCTCCCAAGAGAAGTCATTCCAAAAGTTGAAACATGACATTCGAGTGGGTCACAACATTGCGACCAACTATAAGTAGTATAAGGCTCTTCCAAATGAGATTCATGATGCCATCTCACTTGCGGAGTTCATAGGAGTAAGCAAGGGTAGATCAAGGCCCGAGCTTAGATCTCAACCACCATAGAAGGATCTTCAACATAGCTTGGGGAAAGTGTCACTCTCCACATTTGATGGTTCCAACAAGGGGGCAACCATTGCATGGATGAATATGATAGGGTTAAACCCTAGACCACAAGGATATGCCTTCTCTTGAAAGAATAAAAGGAACTGACAAAGGAAAAAATACATCAACACCTCAAGAGGTCAATGAAGAAATCATGGGGCATGAGCTAGAGAAAGAAAAATTAGATCTACAAGACGGTTTTGGGGTGGAGTTCCAAGAATACTATGTTGATGGGAATGAACATAAAAATGGGCTTTATTAGTTTCTAATGTTGATTTTTAGTTTGCTATAATTTTCTAAAGAACAACCTATGGGAATCAAATTGATTGGGTTCATGATTTTAGCAATAATAATGGAGATGTTTTATTGACTTCTAATGTTTGCATGCATCAACAAGATTCATTTGTTGAATGTGAACAAGAATGTTGATCCTAACCCAGAACTTCCGAGTCACAAGATTGGGGATGTTGAAGATATCTTAACCAAGATCCATTCGGAAAAGGAAGGGTGACAAGTTGAGGGCATCCAAAGGTATGAAAGTGTTGTGGATTTTTTTATTCTAGTAAATCATTTTAGATGTGTGGTCATCATGAACAACATAATGGAAATGATGATAGAGTGAAGAAAACTTTGAGTGAAAAAGGGCATATAGATCTGTTCATACAAGTTCCACATTATGTGAACATGGGAGTTTTGGATCCACGTGATCTTTTGAGATACAATAAGGGTAAGGTCTTTGAGGAGTTCAATGTATCTATTTTAAAGAAATTCTTTATCTCATGCATGTGACTAGAAAAGAGGTTTCCAAGGAGCCCTATAAAGTATGTCATGCCCTCTAATGGAGATGTGGAGAATCAATTTTCACGATCCATAGACCATTCCTTGGAGCTAAGTCCTACACTTGAGGGAAAAGTTATGAAGAAATTCACCATTGTTGAGGCAATGATATGCTTGATGTGGAAAAAGGATAAGTCACTTGATCTTTTTATTGATTTTCAAATGCTTCCCATACAACGTAGTTTGGTGCTCATTAATATAACTCAAATCTTGGTAGTAGATTGTGGGGTGCAACATGTCATGGAGTTGAACATGGGTTGTCATTCCTCAAGGGCTGATTGGAGATCAAGCTATAGTTAGAAATTTTTGGTAAGGGAGTTGTTTCCTATTTTAGGACTCATTGTTCCTCCTTTTTTAGCTTGGCCAACATTTTACTTGTAGCTATGCAAGTATTCTTAGCCATGCATTAGAGTAATATTCATTTTGTTTACATATTTGAAGCATTTCTAGTCACTATATGGTTAATTCCAACCCCTATATCACCATCGTTTGAATTTTGTGAAAAATTTGGAGTACGACAATTTGTTAAATACTATTATTTTTTTATGTTTTTGAATTAGAACCAACTCCTTAATACTTTTTGTGAAAGTCACAAAAGTTTTTTAGTCACAAGATGGAAGGATTTTCGCCTTCCATCAATGAGGGATTGTTTTCCCTTTGTTTTAGAAGAGTTTCCAACCACCACAAGGATGATTCGAATGAGAAATTGTATTGGTACAACCACAACCTTGCTTTTGGAAACAAGAATGGACCCTTGGAAGTCCATCTCGGGGACAAGAACTATGAAAGATATGCAAGCATGGGAAGAGAGTTGAATAACATGCCTATGAGGAATGATGGAGAGGTTATATGAATGTTGGTGGAAGCTCTTGTTTTCTTTAATGTGTTCGCTCTATGTGCAGGTCATTGAATGGAGAAGAAAGAGAATAAAAGTGTAAGTGTGATTCGAGACAAACATATTCACATATATGAGAAGAAACAATATGATCGTTTAACAACAACAACAAAGGTAATACAAAGGAGTTTACAAGTTCCTTCACACATGAGGAGGAGTTCCATCAATTGGTGATGGTTAGTATGGTATTTTCAGTACTTGTATGGTTGTTTCCAGCCCCTACATTGCCCAAATTGTTGATTTTTGCAAGGAAATTCCACTTTGGTGCTTGCTGTATTTTTTTATGTTGTTGGTCATGAAAATAACAGGTATAGGACTGTTGTTACCAGCTAAGGACAACTGTAAGTTTGCACAAATTAAGGAAAAATCCTTGATGAAAAAGGTTGGAAAGAAGTTTCAGCTGAAGACATTTTTTTATGGTATATGTTAAAGGAAATTGTGAGCCAAATTGCCACCATTTATGTTGTTGTCATCATCATTAGCAGCCACCACATTATTTCAGTTGCATTCATATTGGTGAATATAGGATGTTCTCCCACCATGGTTGACAAGATTGGAATGAAGAGTAAGGATGCCACAATGGAGTTTGTGTTAGCTTGTTAAAGCTACTGATTATTCATCAATTCTTTGCTCTAAAACTGAGATTACAACAGATTGGAGGGCTTTAAGCACAACTGAACATGCAAAGAATAAATTCGCTAATGTTGTTTTTAGAGGTAAAAGTGAAGATGACAAGTTTGAGGTGATGGCTGATCTCTTCATTAGGGAAGTTTTTAAACTTCACAGGCTACCTAAGAATATTAATAGGAAGAGGAACATCAGGTGTAGGAGCTTGTTTTGGCAATATATTTTTCATTTGACAGGCATGGGATTTAGGCTCCTTCAGCATTATAGCATTTTTAGTCACTTGGGCATGATGGTACTTGGAAATGTGAGCTTGCAATTGCTTGAGGGCAAGAAATTTTGGGAAGGGAGGACTATAATTTTCCTTTCTCAAGGCTTGTTCATTTGAAGACATTGAGCCCATTCCTCTTCCATGGGTTTGAAAAGAAAAATTAAGGGAAGTATTTAGTGTCATGATTTTCAATTGCTTTTGTAGCTTTGCATTATTTTAAAGTAATTTTCTAATTATATTTTAAGATAAGTCAATCCGATTGGAAGAAATGTGAAAATCCATTTGAAAAATAAAAGAAAAGGGAATTTTTATGTCTCCAAGGAGGTTGGTCCTCTTTGGGAGGATTCTATTTGGGTTTTTACACCACCTCTAGCTATTTAGAAGTGTTTCTTGGATGAAAAAGGACATGCTTGCTTTGGAATTCATTTTTTTTGGAGTTGGAGCATGAAACATCTTTTTATCTCTTATAATTAAGGAAAAAAACCCTCTTTACACTTGGTTTAAGGACAAAACCCTTCATTCCTTCATTGGTGATCTCACGCCGAGGTCACACTTGGTGATTACATTAAGATTTTCCTTGGAACACACCATTTCCAATGCATTGTAAACCCTCTCTTAGGGTGACAACTTGCATGATGGAGGGTTTTAGTGATATCTAGTGCGGGGAAACTCCTTGCTTTATTATTATTTGGATTGTTCCTAATTTATATGGATGGTTACATATTTGGATTAAAATTTGGGCCTTAGAATCATTATTTCGACCATTTTAAATCTGGATTCACTATTGTTGCAAAATTAATTATTATACTTTAGATAGGGTTCTAAAAACTCATTTCTTAGTTTTTACTTTCTCTTAAATAATTATTATTGTTCCCTACATGATTTGGATGATGTAAATGTGGTATTAGTGGCGAATAACTACAATTTCCCTCTTATTGTCATAAAATTTCAAATTGTTGTAGCTTTTTGTTATACATGTTAGTTTTTTGTGGTTTGGGTTGGTGCCATTTCTCTTTTCCTTTCAACTCAGCCTGGAAAGGGGCATTACATTTAGAGTGCACTTAATTATTTCCTTTTGAATTAATTTCATTCAAGTGCAAAAGTCACTATTGTACATGACATGAAAAGTTCTTGTGGATGTAAAATCAAAAATAAGTGCAAACTTGATAGTGAAGGCAAGTGAAATGGTACTTAGGTCAAGTGCATGATTGGTTATAAATGGTTGTGTAACTACGTGTGAAGTTGTAAAGGGCTTATTTTACTCCTCCAAATAAAGGCTAGAGATTGCAATATATTATCTTTTATTATATTTTTTTTATCTTGAGTTATGTATGAATGAAGTGTGCTTAGAATCTCGAATACATTTCTCATTTTACATATATTTATCTTCATATGCAAACTTTGGGTCGCAGGAATTTAATAGTGGGCTTTTTATCACATATATATGAGAAATTTTGATAGACTTTATAGTTATTAATATTTAAATTTATTTTCTAGAGTATTTACTTTATTTGTGCAAAGAGGAGGAGATTGAATATTTCAATTTTTTTCTTGGGTTTCATGATGGTGCTCGAAATTTATTCCATTTTTACAGTCTCCCATTCTTCTCATTTTGATTATTTCTTCCATTTTCCCTCCATTTTCTTCATTCCCCATTTTTTTCATTTTTTCTTTCCTTTGGTGCTTTCTGGTTAAAATTACTCCAAACCCCCAAAATTCACATCATACGGTGGAACCGCCAATTTCAAAAGCAAGAGGAAGATCACCCTTTCAATGGTGATCTCTCCATGTTGTACGATTTTGTTGTTATCCATTGGGGAAATAGTAAAATATTTAGTCGAGAAAATGCCATACTAAAAATACTTATAAGAGCCATGGGATAGAGTTATGCAAATGTATGAGTGCCGTAGATATATGGGAGAGAGGTACAATCCCCACATGCATATTTGGTATAATAATTTGAGAATGTGTTTGATGGAGAAAAGTATATAAATGATGATTTGGTTGCTTCTTATACTGGTTTTGTGGAGTTTTCATGACTTCACATCACATACTCATGGGGGTATACACCATAGAAGATGGATGGATGGATTGGAATGTGTTAATTTTCATAGTCACCACAAGATATTTTGAGTGATCTTGGATAGGGTTGAGGTATCAAGCAAAAAACGTTGATGGAAAATCCTTGGACGTTGAGAGAGGAGTTATTATGGTGAAAATTATTTAGCTATAGTTAGACCGATGTCTTTGATGATGAAGACTTATAGGATGAATCGAAGCCTAATTTTCAATTAGGAAAGTTAAAGATGCAGTAGGGGATATTGAAGAGGTTTTTGCACAAAATTTTGGGTTTATGATACCTAACAAGTTACCTAAAATATTTGTGGTGCCACCTTCGTAGAAACCCCCAAAGAAAAAGGGGAAATAGGTTGAGACTTCATGTGCTAGATGTATCAATACAAATCCATTTTGACTAAGGACATGGATATCATTAAGTTGGAGGAGTTGTTGGATAGGTTGAGAATTGTTGAGACCCATGAGGAGGAAGAAAAGGATAGTGTAAGAAGTAGTGGGACTGTGGTGATACCATAGGACATTAAACAAAAGGAGATAAGAAAACCCTTGAAAAGGAAGGTGGTGAAGCAGATGTGTCACAAGAATGTTTTTAGAGAGAAAAAATGGAGAAAGATGAGAGTTCTCAAAAAATGGGGAGCTAAGCTAGAATTAATCCTTGAGAGAAAGTATGCAGTGGCGATTTGCGGAGGTTGGTGAAACTATTATCTCCTTATTTATTTTTTGAATTCCCTAGGGTTTTAATTGGTCAAGCCTTGGTGCATGAACTTCTATAAGGATTAGAGAGGGTGTAATCATCTAACTTACATACTTTGTTCATTTCCTAGGAAAGACGCACTCTTCTAAGTTTAATGTTTGATCAAATACAAAGACTTTTACACATGGAGAGGGAAAAAGTACAATCTACTTAGTATATTAGCACACTATGGATAGTTAAGCCCAAGGAACATGGAAATATTGGAGACACATTGCTAAATAATTGTAATGGTTCAATAAGCTATCACCGCCCATCCTTTGATAGGGGATGCGATTTTGTGTGGGAGGCATGTCCTCCTTGGACCAATTGTAAGAATTTTTCACCAAATTGTGGTTAAGTATAAAATTACGAAGGAACCAATGGATGATATTACCATGGAAATAAAAGATCTATTAGACTTGGTTGTTGGTTTTATGCAAGTTCGGACACCTTACGAAAGAGTAGTTGTATAGGTCGATATGTTTATAAAGTTTTGATTGCTCGATTATTGTCAAGGGTTGGTAGAAGAACATAATTGAAGAAAATAAATTATTCCATAGTCAGATTGATGTAGGATTAGACAAGGTTTCCCAAACGAGGATGAGAGCACAAGCTTGACAAATGGAAAAAAACAAGTGGGATGAGAACAACATAATTGTATATTAGGCCACCGAGTATAAGGTATAGGCTATGAGTGCTTGTAAAACATTAAAATCCACCTTGGAAAATTTATAGGTAGAGCAAATGCACTTGAAATTTTTCTCACTAGATCTCAAGCAAAGGAGGAAGATTTGTAAAACAAAAAAGTTGAATGCCAAACAAGAAAGGTTTAATATCAAAAGTGATAGTGGGATGTTATGAATTAAATAATCCCAAAGTTATCTATACAGAGGCATCAAAATAGGTTTTGCAATCAAGTGTTAATTGATTTTTCTAAATGGATGGGAGATTCTTTATTTTTTAGTAGATTGAAGTTCTACGAAGAAGGCAACAAACTTATTTGTCTAATATAAATTCAGTTTGGGGAGATGTGAATTGGAAAGCATTTTGAAAATAATGCAAAATGAGTAGGTCATATCATGAAATTGGGTGAGACATGAGTGTGAGTCAAATAGATATGTAAAACGAGATTCATGTAAGGATCATATCATCAACATGTAAAAGGATTTTAACAAATCATCACATGGTTTAGGATCATAAAATACAAATTGTGTGTAAATTCTAAGACAAAATTATATTAATAAGAATATAACTTTAACATAAAATCATCCATTTTCTCATACCAAGTAATTTACGTGGAGATTGAAATACCATATAAAGAATGAAGAAGTTTAATTAACCAATGAAAATTATTACAAAAACCACGAGGTGCTCCATATCCAAATCTTAGCATGAGAATCTACAATAAAAAAACATTATTTCAAATCTAAAAATTGTGCACCATAAATGATCTTATTAGAAAGAATAAGGAGAACTAACATATTTTTACAAGAAAAAGTCTTAGTAGTCCACTCCCCAAAGTGAAGAAAATACCTTAAACAAAGAAAAATTATGCACTTGGGTACATTTATACCAAATAAGCATACTAATTACATGATTCCTAAGAAGAAAAACTAGTGGAAGGAATTATCATGATGAATCCCCCTCAAAAATTATTTTCACTGATTTCTATTTTCTGTAGACACCCTACAAGATAACGAACTTTACTTGTTTTCCTTTGAAGATGTCAACAATATGATTAGTTGTAGATACTAACTAGGATCAACAACATCATCCTAAATGAAATTCCGAATGAAGTGCATGTTAAATTAAATGTGTTATACTCGCTCTTTTTGGGTCTCAATATGATTTATCTTTTGGTTATCAATATGATTATGGGTCATCCGGATTGTCATATTAGGAGACTCAAACACGGAAATCAAATAAATACATAGTATATGTGTTCGAAATCAAGGACCAAGCACTAAACATTATTATCACCTTATAGCTTGAATTCAAAAGGCAAAAAGCACTCAATGAATTCATCTAACATCCATTCAAGGGACAATGGATGATCTTCTGCATAAAGAAACATAGGAAGGAGACTTCATTATATTCCACCAAACCTCCCTAATACATTGTATACCTTCAATGTCACAAGATTCATGTGGTGAATAATGCATGCCAAAATTCAAAGTCACAATTTTTCAAATATATCTAAAAATATGTGGATTTGAGCTTTGAAGCAATTGACTCTCATGTTGACATGGGTGAAAATCGTATGACTCCTATTTTGAATTATCCAAAAGTGATATTTGAACGAGTGTGAGTGAGATATAAAATAATCCCAACTAGCTATCTATCAATCGATCAACATGGATCAACTGAGACCCTTAGAACACAATATAAAACATAATTCATATGCATAATCAAATGGAGTGGGAGATGACTTATTAATTAGCCATGTGCCTTCTATAAATGGCCTCTCGTGTACATACTTCCTTTGCATTCCAATATAAATTCCGCTGATTTGATTAGATGAACTTGGAAAGTTTATAGAAAATAATTCAAAACATAGATCATTTCTTGTCCATATCAAAATCATCTAATTCATGTTTTCTCGAATGTGCTTAGGGTTTCATTAGTTTACATCTTGATTTACTTGTAAGGATGATATCATCAACATATAAATCATTTATCAAATCAGTTACATTAGATTTAATTAAATCATTTGGTGAACTTACTTATGATCATAAATGGGATACTTAATTTTCTTATTCTATAAAATCTTCATTTTGGCTCATACCAATGCGTCAGATTCTTTTATGACCTACTTCAAAGAATGAAGAAGTCTACAAACTAATGAAAATTATTACAAAAACCAGGTCGCTCCATATAAATCTCCTCATGTGAGACCACCATGCAAAAGGATCATCTTCATGTCCATCTATCGGATCTAATACTCCATCCAATCAGAAGAACCGAGAGAAAGAATTTAATCCATACATTTTTACAAGAGATAAAAGTCTCAAGTAGTCCACTCCTTAAACTTAAGAAAATCCCTTAGTGATGAAACAAAATTATCAAGGATACATTTCAAGCCCAAAAGCATACTAGTATTTACATGATTCCTAAGTGAGAAAACTAGTCTTACCACTCCCGATCCTTTCAAGCCTCTATTATTTGTCTCTTGATTTCATTTGAGTCTTAGACACCAAAATCAACTTACAAAACTTTACATTTTTTCCTTTCATGGCTTTAAAATACATCAAGTGCCCCATCTTGATAACAATGACATCAGACGATTTCCCTGTCCCTCTAAAATGGAATTATGCGACCCATTTTTCACTTTACTCGCTCATCTTTTTGGGTCTCTTTTATCTTTTGGTTATCTTCATGCTCATCTTTTTAACTTAAGGGTCATCCTTCCAGTTTTCAATTACAAAATTCAAACAAGGGAATCATATAAATACATAGTTATGTGTTCAAAATCAAGGACCAAACACTAAACATTATTATCATCACCTAAGCTTCAATTCTAAAGGCACCATTCAAACACCTCAAAAGGATTCACTAACATCCATTCCTCGGACAAGGATTCTACTTGCTATCCATACACAACATAGGAAGGGGAACTCCTCAAAAATTATATTCCATCCACAGTCTTATACTACATTCACCCATTCCAGCTATAAAATCTCCTCAAAAATCTTGCACAAGGGCATCCTATCTCAAGTTTACACACATGAGATAAAAATACATGGATTTTGAGATGTAGTAAGAAAGCGATTGGTCGTATGTTAACTCTTTAGGTGACCCCGGGTCAATATGACTCCTATTTTGAATTTTCCTTTTAGGTTTGAGGGCTTGTGCAAGTGAACTTCTCTTTTGAAAGTTGTAGGTACATATATGGCGATCGATCATAGAGAGAACATCAATCGATCAACATGGATTTCTTTCATCGTCACATCTGTGACACACTTGTGGGGCATAGAAAACATATTCCAAGCATATGCACAATCTTAGTGCCTAAGATCGAAATTAATGCTCAGTGCCTCTGTCTACATTTTGCGGCTCTAGGGTACAATATGTTCATTCTAGATTTTCAGTTGACCATTTGCACATGCATTGTATTTATTAGTCTATTCATTCTAGTTCCATAGATCATACTTCGATTTTCCATTCTAAAATGGCTAACCTCATCTCTCGCATTCCTTTTAGGGTTTCTATACTTCACATCTTGATTTCTAGCACACTTTCTCACCCATTTCCCTATGACACATTGGTACATCATTTATCATATAGGTTACTCAGGAATTAGATTTAATTGAAATTTAATTAAATCTTTGGTGAACCCTACTCATGATCATACATTTGGATCCTTAATTTTCTTATTCTATACAATCTTCTTTCATGGCTCCTCAAATTCCTCAAATATCTTTGCATGACCTACTTCAAATGCATCCACCTTGGAAGGATGTTCTTCAAAAATCCCTAGACATTATGTATCTACCATTCCATCATATGCCACCTTCATTTGCAATCTTGAGTAACATTTTTGATCGTCTATCTAACGACTCTATTAGATCTAATACTCCATCCAATCAATACCCATATTATTTTCTATATTCAAGCTTTACATTGTTTATTTCAAGATAAAATTCAAGCTATGGAAACAATGATTACATCTCTTAAATATGAAATCCAAAATCTCAAGGATGCTCCTCGAAGCCCATCCCCTTCTATGTCTTCACACATGTGCTCATAGGTGATATCCCAAGTCTTATCCACTCCCGATCCTCTCAAGTTTGATCTAAAAGCTAAGCAACATGATATTCTTCCCAGATCCTTACGCATCAATTGATCAACATGCTAACATGTACTCATGCCATCCTCATATTATTTTAAAATACATCAGTCCCCCATTTTACAATTATCACTTTACTTGACATTTAATGGACGATCATGAAGATGATTTTATGCTCTAAAATGAAGAATTATGCACCTTGTGACATCAAGTGATGTCCCATATTTATCTCATTTTCTACATAATATTATGCTTCACTCATCTTGTTGCATTGTCTTAAATTACATGGCTCCTAAATCTGGTCCTTCCATGTCTAATGAGCATCATTCCATAGTTACTAATGTTCTCTTAGTTCACCAAGAGTCATTTTCCAACCCATTCTAACTAAGAAACCTCCTCAACAAAATCATGTCATCTCCCTATCCTCTCAAGTCCATTTCGCATACCCATTCCAACTAAGAAACCTCATCTAAAAATCAGTCCATCCCCTCCTCCTCTCAAGTCTTCTAGTATAGAGGCTATCCATTCTAAAAACATAAGCAACCTCCTCCAAAAATTAGTTCATCCTGTGACCTCAAGTCAACTACAAATTCACCCATTCTAACTAAGAAACCTCCTCTAAAAATCGTCGTGCATCTCTTCCTTCTCTCAATATCACGGGATTACAATTCCAAATTTGCAATCATCTCTAAGAAACACCACCAAACTCTAGATAAATTCTTTAGGCATTCTCCTCAACCCAAAGTGCACCCCGGTCCTACTCTTTATCCATTTCAATCAAAATAATTAGTACAATCAAAAATAATTTGGGACAACATGAATAAAGCCGTGGATGTACCATCTATAGTGGTATTTATTTCATCGTAACATAGATCTCCATCTCTGGGCGGCATCAACACTTTCTCTTTGGCATCTATTCTTATTAGCTTTGAAAAACTCTACATTTTGCGTGAGATCTCCCACAAATCTAACTTTGCATGAGATTTTCAAAAACTCATTACACATGAGATTGTATCAAAAACTCATTACATGAAATTTTAGACACTTTTCATATTTCCTTTCCAAAGTTCTAAATATGAAATGCAACCTCTTTACTACTAATTTTACACACTTTTACATACTTATGCACATTTTTCTTTGATTTATCATATACAAGACTTTGAATACATTCTTTCTCTTCTTTTGTTGCTCTATCCTTATAAGAAGCATTACATAAGCACAAAAAACAAGTACAAGCGCATACGCTTTCACCCCTAGGGTCACTTTTCTTTCCTAGTCTCCACGCTTCACTTGTCCACTCGGTACACATTTCGCCACACGCTCTTCAGGATCATAAGGTACACATCTCTTATGTACTTTATGTTATTGAGTATTCACTCAACAACATAAAGTGGGGGAAAATGTAGACACAAAATCACACACTTGGGTACATTTCTAGGTCCTAAAAGCATACTAGCATTTACATGATTCCTAAGCGAGACATCTAGTAGTTGACAATGGCCTCTTTTCTTTTCTCGTGTTTTCGATTTGGTCTTACACACCCTACAACCTAGTCAAAACTTTACTTGTTTATCTTTCATGGCTTTAGACACAAGTGCCTAGCCATGAGAACAATGCCAGCGCTCTGTCCCCTTTGGGTGCCTCCGACCCTTTCTCACTTTACTCTCTCTTTTGGGTTTGTTTTATCTTTTAGGTATCTTTTTCACTTATGGGTCACCCTTCCAATTTTCAATTACGAAATTCAAACACAAGAATATTATTAATACATAGTTATGTGTTCAAAATCAAGGACCAAGCACTAAACATTACTATCATCACCTAAGCTTACATTCAAAAGGAACCTAAAGCACTCTAAAAAATCCATCTAGCATCCATTCAAGGGACAAGGGATGTAAAATTTTGCATACACAACATAGGAAGGGAAAGTTCATTTTATTCCATCCACACATTCTATTACATTGCTACATTCTAGCTATAACCTACTATCAAATGCAATTTGCACAAGGGCATCCTAGGGCACAATTCTACACACACACAAAAGAAATACATGGAGTCTGAGATGTAGTGTAGCACTCGGTTGTAAGTTCATTCTTAGGGTGACCACCGGGGTCAATCCACTCCCCATTTTGCATTTTCCTTTTTAGGTTTGATGTGGTTTGTGGGCTTGTGTAGGTGAACTTCTCTTTTGCAAGTTACATGTACCTTCGGTGATCATAAAGTGAACATCAAGTGATAAAAGGAACAATTGTGACACCCTTGCGACACAACAAAAATAGATTTCAAGCATCTACGTAGTAACCAATGCTCAGAGCAAGTCATCGGCGCTCAACCACCTCTCTCTATCCTACTATGGGAGCCCGTGTCCAACTTTGTTCCCATATTCCAGATTTTATAGTGAACAACGATGACTCTGTTTGCAAATCTGTTCATCAGTTTCACCTACTCGATCACTTCTTGTCCATTCAGAAATTAGCTAAGTCATCTCTCTCTCTCTCTCTCTCTCTTCCTTGCTTAGGGTTTCATACTTTACATCTTAGTTTTCTTGTGTCATTATTGTATTACAACATTTGTACATCATTTATCATATTAGTTACTCTACAATTAGATTTAATTCAAATTAAATTAAATCACTTAGCAACAAGATAGGTCTTGTATTTTTAATTGATCCATCAGGAGCATATTTGGTCTTATAGACCCATTTACATCTCACAAGTTTTCTTCCTTTAGGAAGAGACATCAATTCCCATGTATTATTCTTCAAAAGAGAATAATATTCCTCCTTCATAGCATTTTGCATGCTCTAGATGACTAGAAGCTTCAGAAAATGTGATTGGATCATTAGAAATAGATTAAATTATAAGATCCATTCTAGAAGGCATAGACTTAGTGTGTCAAATAACATCATGTGAAGTTTTAGCTCTGTACATCGATGTTAACTCATATCACTAGCAAAGTCACCAACATATTGAAGAGTGGATTACGGTCATTTTGGATGTTATTGAATAACATGAGGAGGAGAAAGTGGAGCAGGAGTGACATACTATTATTGAGAATCATCATCATCAATAAACATGTCGGTCATATCGGGATAAGGTGGTGTAGGAGACAAATGTTGATCAGATACATGATCCACATTAGAAGAATTAGTCTCATCAATACGAACATCCCTTCGATAAAGTACCTCAAGAGTAGTTGGATCTAGAAGATGATATGCCTTCACATGTTCACAGTGACCAACAAATATGAGTTCTTTACTTTTAGGTTGTATGGACTTCCTTTTTCATCAGTACAAAATCCCAAGCTTTGCTTCCAAAACACGGAAATCAGAATACATCTGGCTTCTCACATGACCATGCTTCCTTTGGAGTTATCCCTTGAACTATTTTGTGTTGGATCCGATTCTAAATGTAGTTTGCACAATGTATAGCTTCACTCCAAAATTTAGGAGCCAAATTCTTTGATTGAATCATGCAATTATCCATCTTCTTCAGTGTCCATTTTTGTGTTCAACAACTCCATTTTGTTGAGGGGTGTAAGGCATTGTATATTGATGCAAAATACCATGATCAATACAAAAATATCTAAATGCATTACTTATATATTCCCCCATTATCAGTGCAGAGTTTTTTAATACAATGTGGTGATTGCTTTTCAACAAAGGCTTTGAAATCCTTGAAACCATCAAACACATCACTTTTATAATGAAGGAAATACACCCATGTTTTCCTTGTAAGATCATCAATGAATATTAGTACATATTTAGAACCAGAAAATGATCGAGAAGGAAGAGTCATGAGATCACTATGTACTAACTCCAAAGGAGCCTTAGCTCTCTTAGCTTGTCCTTTTGGAAAAGGATCTTGATGTTGCTTTCCCAACATGCAACTAGGACAAATACCATCATTAGAAGAAAGAAAACTACCATTGAGAAGACTAGTTACCATGTCTCACAAAATATGTGTGAGAAATAAGATCATTCCAAAATCTCAAACTTTTCAAAAAGATACAAATGGGAATTAGGATCTATAATACATGTAATATGAGGTGACCAAACCTTTCATGCCATAACTTAATCACCGAATTAAAATATGTGTGAGAAATCAAAGAAGATCATTCCATAAAATATTCGAACTTGTCAAGGAAAAGATATAAATGAATGGAATTAGGATCTATAACATACATGGAGAGAAGGTAGCTAAAGACAATATCATTAGGATCATTCAATTCTCTTATTACAAATTATCGGTGAAAATTCAATATTTTTACCTTCACTTGAATTACAAATATGATATATTGACTTAGAAACAAATTATCGGTGGTAGTAGGAGATGATTTAGAAGATTTTGTAGTCTTTAGAAAATTTTCTAAATGCCTTTTGAGAACATGAAGAACATGAAGGCATTTTAAACTGGTCTCCTAAACATCCATGGTAGCAAATAAAGTAAAAGTGAACATAGAAAATGGAGAATGACAAAAAATGGTCCATAGATAATGGTCTATCAAAAAATGGCTACAAGACAAAACCACCTACCCATTAATTTTGACATTCTTTTTTGGCAATTGAAATTACAAAATTTAACTACTAAATCCGTACTTGACTAGTGAACTTGGAATGTCAGTGATTTAAGTAATTGTCCACTCCACATATCGAATTTATGATTCTAAAGTGATCCATTTTGTTTACGAGCACGAGAAGGACAGGCACACATGACAAAAAAATGTACTCCCCTTAAATTGGAAATGTGTTCTAACTACACAAAATCACATATGGGCTTTGAATAATAGGGTCTAGCTTTGAATGAATAGGGACTCTAAACGACTTCTAGCTTCTACACTCCATTTCTTCAAGTCATGGGCAAGCAGAGAATGACCTAAGATAATGGCTATAAAAATGGCTAAAAAATGCACGTGGTTCGAATGTGCCTAGCCTTAACATAATCTCTAGAGTTTCGGGACACACACAAGAATTCCCCTTAAACAATTTTCCCATTGCTAATGACATGTCTACACCCCTCTCTCAAACCCACGTGGTTTTTCATTGCTCTTTTCCTCCTACAATATTTCACTCCCTCAAAGTTAATGTATCCCTTTCAACATCTCTATTACACCATTTACATGCAATTAAAATAATAAAAATGGCATTAATGTTACTTCACTCAAATCATAATCATTTGTATTCACAAGTGTTATGATTGAATTATTTAAAAAAAAGTGATATGATTAAGTTATACAAAAATGATTAATTGGTATGATGAAACTATATGACTAGCTGCCTTCGAGTGAAAGAATGTTAGTCAATTCAACAAAATGGTTGAGGTGTCCAAAGCGACTTTTGGCTTGTAAATAAATTTCAGTCCTTAACTTTTTATAATTAGCTGGCACCAAGGCATTCGGCCACGTATCTTATGCCTGCCTAGTCATAACGCACACTTTTGTCGCCATGCGAATATATACACAAAATATATCGAATTCTCACCTAATAAAATACTTCAAAAGCTAAATATACGTAAATCGCTGAATGAAAATTCTATCTTATGCGTCGCTTCGGGATTCGAAACGCGAACCTCAAATCACAAAGCCAGGAAAACTCACGCCATTGCCCTGACCTGTGCACACATCTTTACATTTTTCCATTAAAAATACAGAAGGATTCCCAAGTTCTAAACCGTGGCGCCCGATCATGGTTTACAATCCATTCCAAATGCTGGGGTCTGCGAAAATAACAACAGAACACGCACATTTAACAATAGGGAAAAACCCGTGTCCTTTATGAATGCCAGATAATTTAAAACCAAAAATGGCTTTGAAGGCCACGCGCGGTTCAAATGTTAATCCCTTCAATCATGCCGACTGGATTCTATAATATTTTTATCAAATCCACACTATTTAAGATTCCACCTCTCGAGTATGATGAGCACAACAATTTTCTTCTCCTCTGTCAATTATTCCGATTTTCAGGTTTTAAAGCTGTGATGGCGAAGGGAACTGCGGATCTGGAGATCAATGTCGATTCTCCACGAAAGGACTGCGAAAAGCCCCTTCTGTGGAGCCGTATCCAATGCATTCCCCGCTCGAAGGAGGCCGATGTCGATCCTGCTCTCGTGCGCCTGGAAAGGTTGCTGCTCTGCCTGGGAATCGACCACTCGACCTCACATGGGGCAACATTTGGTTTTTTCCTCTTCGTCTTGCTGGGGATCGCCGTTCCTGCGGTGACGCTGTGGGCGACCGTATGCAAAATAGAGTGTCCGAGGATTGAGGTAACGAAGTTCGAAGTGATGATACAGATATCGGGGTCAATTTTAGGGGCGGTGTCGATGCTGTGTATGGCTCGAAATCTCAGGAAGTATGGCCTACGAAAGTTTCTGTTCGTCGAGGTTCACAATCCACTTGTAAGGTTTCGTTACGATTTCAAGAGCCAAATTCGGGTAAGAGAATTATTCCCTAAATTATTTGTTTCCCCTGCAACCGTGTGTTTTTTTGTAGATATGTCCTGTGTCTCTGGAATTTAAGTGTCTTGCTGGTTCCAAGTATTCCATTTGATTTAAGCTTTCGGTTTATTTATTTTGTTATCGTCTGTCAAATCTCAGGAATTTTTTTCAAGTACAGTCGACACTAAATTTTGTTTTAACTTGCTGTGTACCTATTGTGTTCAAATAATTTCACTTTTACTTTGTGCATAAACCGAAATATAGTTAATCTGCTATCCAAGCCAAAATAACAATTCCACACGGGGAAAAATCCACATGCTTGAGCTTTTTTTTTTTTTTGGTTTGTTGAGGGGGTGGTTTTATTCTTTGTTTTTCTTAACAATGTTTCGAACAGATTAAGTGCACTATTGACAAGTATTGAGAAGACCAACTTTTGTATGTAAGTTTGTACTAAGCATCAGTTTTGTACTAATTCTTTCAATTTTTCATTGTTTCGTCCCACAACATTATTGTTATGCCTTTTAATTGTAATATTTTTAATCCAAAGTTTTTTCCACCATAACTTTGCTTGTGTTGTGTTTGCATATGGAAATCTATCCATTATTGGTGGTAGTTGTCCCAAATCCCTAATGAAAAATCATAAATCTTTCATTAAAACACACAAACATTTTTCTTTGGAAATATTTACAATTAGAATCTATGTTTTGAAGCATTTTTGACTTATAAAGCTCATTTCATCAATCAAAATATAATAGAATTATTGTTGACATTGTCAATATTAAATGATACAATACCAGTTAGAGCAATTAGCAAAATGGAGCTACGTTGTGGTTATAATAACTTTAGAAGTCTTAGTTTAATCCTTAAATAAGATCAAATTTTCATCTTCTTGTCATTCATAGGATTATTATGTCGATAGTAGTTGTTACAATGACATATAAGGAATGGTAAGAGGTTGTAATGTTGTATGTTCACAAGAAGGAAATAATAATATATATATATATATATATATATATATATATATATATATATATATATATATATATATATATATGTATTTGAGGTTGTTATTTATATATAAAATTGAGCCAATCAAATCAATGAAAAAACATACAAATTTAAGTAACAAATAATAAATGAAATAAAATAAATCTAAACAAAAAAAAAAAAAAAAAAAAAAAAAGAGGAAGAAATGCTAAAAAAGAGGTAAAAGACACCCTAATTTTTTTAATTTCTCATTACCATGAAATAAGAAACCGTAAGTCTTTGAAATTAGATGAACATGTTAGATACATTGAATTTTACAATTTAAATGAATATGAGAGAAGTAGATTAATTTGAAATAGATGATACTTTTTTTTTTTGTTAAATAAAATAGAGATAATAAGAGGTAAAAAAAAAAAAAAAACATTTATTTTTTTGAATTCTAATTAACATAAAATTGAAACACATCGTATAAATTAGATGAATATGTTAGATATATTAAATTTCACTATTTAAATGAATATGTTAGAAGTAGATTAATCAAATAGATATTGATTTTTTTTTGTAATATCGCATTATCATTAAATAAAATATTCCAAATATTTTAAATTAGATGAAAGATTAAAAATATTAGATTTTGCTATTTAAATAAATATATATTTAAACTAACATACCTATTTTAGATAAATCTATATAAAAGACATTGAGAGGTATCATTCTTGAGACATAAGTGGAATAAGCACCTTGAGAATAATACCTACTAATGTCTTTTACATGGATTTATCTAAAATAAGTATGCTAGTTATATGTAATGGAAGTGCTATATTTAAATGTCCCCTAATTATAACAAATGTTATTATGTGCTTTTCACCAAAGCTTTCTTAACAAACAATTTAGTGTCTTTCTTAGACACTCCAAGTAAACAAATTTTTTAATCGGGATTACGCCAAGATCACTGGATCAAATGAATGCACCAAATTCAATGAAAACAAGAATCAAGCAAGTGCACAATGCAGCTGCAAGTTAATTAAAATAACATAAATCAGAATATTGCAAAACAAGTAATCAAAAGATTCTTTAATACACTCTATATCAATAACTCATAAATTAGATTTATTTTTACACTCTACATCAATAACTCAGAAATTAAGATGTACATATAGGAGAGTGAATGTATAATTCCTCCATAAATAGTGGTTAAAGATTTTTTTACACTCTACATCAATAACTCACAAATTAAGACGTACATATAGGAGAGTGAATGTATAATTCCTCCATAAATAGTGGTTAAAGATTTTTTTACACTCTACATCAATAACTCACAAATTAAGACGTACATATAGGAGAGTGAATATATAATGCCTCCATAAATAGTGGTTAAAGATCCCCACCTAAATAATAATCAAATAGTAACTCCCACTTGAAGTGTAACAACCACCACCTAGAATAGTGATCAAAAAGTAACTCCCACTAATAATGGTAGTGAAATGTAACTCCTGACTAAGTAAGTGCACCTAAGCAAACTAACTTGTATGTGTAGGAATAATCCACAAAAATATTTATACAAGGAAAATAATATCCTACACTAACACTTTTGCCATGCTCATGAATTGGAGAACTTTCTTCATTTTCTTATTTCAATAACAGTTCAAATTTTACGGCCAGTTACACAATGATTCATGTTTTTTAGCTATAAAATACTTACAAATTTTTAAAATCAATATTTGTGGGTTAAGAGTCATTTCAGATTTTTGTTTTGCAAATGGTCTCTTGCTAGGCTACCATGGCTTACCCTCATGTTAAGTACCAACTCAATTATAGTGATCTGGTCTCTATTATCGATATTCAAAGAGCTATCCTAGATGAATTCCTCCATAAAATTGGAATTTAAACACTTGTCAGATGGTGGACTAATTTAAAATGGCCAAGACAGACTCCATTTCAACAACACCGACATTGACTTGGTTATAATCATTTTGTTTGTTTTCCCATCATTCGAAGTCTCTCAAACACCTTTTTTTAAAGTTATATAAACATGTTATCAATGTTCATCAACCTCCAAGTGGATGAATTCATACACTTTTTCAACCATTTCATACAAAAATTGTTTTTGCAAAAATTAGTCTTGAGGATTCGTTTTACCCTAAGTAAAATGAATCATTTGCTATTAGGGTTGATATACGTGATTCTCGGGACTCCGATTCCTTCACGATACAAAAAGAATTCCTTCAAAATTGAGTGTTAATCACAAAGCATAGAAGCAAATTATGAAATTCACTTTCTTTACCATTGATAATTTTAAGTTTAAAATCAAAATTAAGAATATTTCGAACTCCGATTCCCTCATCCAATTAGATAGCCGCCTCTTTTTAAAAATCTTTCGTAAGAGTGTCGATTCGATAGTCCTGTTTTGAATTCAGCCCAAAAAACATTAGGTAATCACACCAAAGTCTCTGGGTCAACTTCTTGATTCGTAACATGACCCAGCTTTCAACGTCAGTCGGAAATTATTTTCTTTGGTTGCCAAAGCTCTTAAAACAATGTCATATAACTTTACTCTGTTCTAGTTTTCATTTGGACGTTGTAAGGCTATCCAATGGCGAATCGACGTGCACATATGGAGATCCCAGTGAACTCTCCTACGGCGACACTGAAAAGTCCCTTCTGTTTAACCCTTTTGTGCCCTCATTCCACGCTTGGAGGAAGGGGATATCGATCCCGCGCCTACAGGGCTGAGAGGGTTGCTGTTTTTCTTGGGAATTGACCACTCTACCACGCTTAGAGCAGTATTTTATGTATAATCGACCTGTAAAAGATATCAAGATGCCTGTACTCTTGAGTTGTTGCAATTTATCTCTATCACGTTATGGTATTACTGTTGTTGGACTTAGCCAAACCCTCAAGATTTTTTCCACCAACCTTGTATCTACTGGTGGATTTGCACAGTATCACTCAAACTTAAAAGTATCACGAGGAGCAATTTACCTTCCTTTGGTCATCATATTGGACATTGGAGAGAAAATAATTGATTGAAAATATAAATGTTTTTAACTGTGAATTTGTATGGCCTCTGGACTATGGTAATCTAATCATGGCTTCGTTGCAAGACACTCTCTTTAAATTTTAATAATCTATTGTCAAAGTATAATCATAGCCTTCAATCCATTCTATCTAATTGATAACCTGGTTAGAACCATACAATAAACTTAAGGGGAACTCTTGTCATTCAATATTCAATCTTAACACCTTTTTCTTGATACCCAAATGTTTTAGCTAGTGCTATGCGGCCTCATACCTTGATAAAATGGAGTGGGTGAGACACCAGGAATCCCACACAACTTCATAGCGTATACACACTAAATACTTATTATACGCTTTCATAGGCACCTGTCACATAAGGCAGGCCCACCCTTTTATTTTCAATTAACCATCCAACCACAACTGAAACCAAGCAAGGGGCCACTCGACGAAGAAATCAGAAGAAATTTAATCAAAGCAGCAACATTTACATATTTCACAATTTTCAAAGTTAACGCTTACTAAACTTGAAACTTCACCATAATTGAAAGGCAGGCAGATCATATCAAATTTCATAGTATCTTCTACATATTCAAGTTTTCATTTCTGAGAATTTCTACAAAGGTCTGAGCCAGTGATCTGAGAGTTGTAATGTAGCATTTATTGAACTTGGCCTGGGTGATTGACAGTGCTGAAAATATGTAAAACTTGTGGATTGGGGAATTCCTATAGCATTTGCTTTATTTGTGTATATTTTGCCCTTCGTCTTGTTATATGTATGGGAACCATTTGTGATCAAGTATCACCACAAAGATAGCTCCACAAAATTATTTTCTCTTTATGTTTGCATGATGGTCAGGGATCACTAGCACTTGGAAATGACTGACTTGTGGGTACTTGTTTCCTTTGGCAGGGAAGCTTTAGTCTTCTTAAATGGATTATCTTTCCATGCTTTGTGGTGAAGGTGACTCGAGAAGTTTTGCGGAATATATACCTTGATGAGGAATCTTGGTGGAAACATGTGGTCGTTCTCATAGCCATCCTTATATCGTGGCTTTATTTGACAGCTGTTTTCCTTTCTGCGTGTGTATTATTCAACTTGGTATGCAATCTTCAAATTGTTCATGTTGAAGATTTTGCAAAGCTTTTGGAAGGAACATCTGATGTCTCTCTCTTCTTAAAGGAGCACATGTATCTACGCTTCCAGCTCTATAAAATAAGTCATAGATTTCGTATGTTTCTTCTTCTTGCCTTCTTGGTGGTAACTGGTAGCCAGTTCATGACTCTTTTTGAGACAACATATTACAGAGGAACAATCACCTTTATCAATGCAGGTGATTTTCTGGTAATTCTAAACAACACCCAACCTTTCATTATTCTTTTTGTGTCCAGTTTGCATATCTTACTATAACTGAACTAGGGGTTTTAGCAATGCTTTCTTCACACATGATCTGGTTTTGCATTTGTTTTTCCGTGCATTAAATTTTCGATATAGCATCATCATTTGTCACTTGGATCACAATTCACTCACGGCCTTGCACTTGGAATAACTAACAGATCAAAGTGATTTCATCGAAATAAAATTAGAATAAATTGTGCATTCCTGTTCTTCAGTCCTAATCCTTTTCTCTGTGGCCTTCTGCATTCCAGCCTTATAAATCAAACTCCTTTTACAGCCTTTGTGTAAGGCTGTTAATAACATTTCAAACGAGTTGTCAATACATGTTCCCATATAGCTCAAGCTGAGAGTTGTCTATTAAAATTCCTCTAATTATCAGCTTCTTTTCCTTTTGTTCCCTTATACTGATAAATTGAGGTGATTTATGTAGTAGTTATTGGACTCTAGAATGGTAAGAACCATTATTGAGCTTTAGGTTAGCTTTCATGTGAGGAAATACAAACCTGTGTGTATATACCAATGGGCAATGTGGGTATTCAGTATGCAACTTATTGTGGTCTATTCTCTTCTAGAATGTAGACGATTTGTATTTACTTCTGGATTACATGCTATAGTTTTATAAGTTCTGAAGCTGAATCAAGCAAGTTCAGTTATGTCCTTTTTAGCTCATTAGATTATCTATCTATTCATCGGGGAATGGATTGCTTGGCTTGGCCATACATCATCGCAGACATTTTTCAACACACATATAACATGATGTATAATATGCAGGTATCCTCAGCTGTGCAGCTTGTTGGTGCTGTGCTTTGTTTACGTGCAGCGGCAAAACTACTCATAGATCCCAAAGAATAGCTTCGATTGCAAGTCAATGGCATGCTTTGGCAACGTGCAATGCATCTGATACATCTGAATCAAAGGAGGAGGCTAATGGGAATGGCCCTGTACAAGATTTAGACCCAATCTATTCTCTTTTGGCAGCTGACTATGAAAGTGATTATGATACCTCAGAAGATTTAACATTGCCCGCTGAATCTCATTTTGCTTCTAATCTGGCTTCCTACCACAAGAGACAAGCCCTTGGTAAACTTGCTAAACTCTGGTGATAGTGCACCCCTTGACATAAATTACAAAACTAATATTTTTATGACTTCAAAAAATGTTAACAAGTAGTTCCTATAGACTAGAGGATAAGAGAGTGATTCTTTAGGTGCTTCACACTAGAACATGTTATCAACTTCAGTTTGCTAAGGCAATTTCATATGGGTTGTGCTCTGTTGTTTGGAGGGTTCTTGCACTCTTTGTTTTTAGTCTTTATCACGCTCTCTGCTGATGGATGACTATCCTGCTTATGTTTTGCAGTGATGTACTTTCAGTTTAATCGAGCCGGGATTACCATTTTTGGATTGGCTGTGGACCGGGCCTTGATGACCACCCTTTTGTTTATAGAGATGCCGCTGGTACTTTGGGTATTGGGAAAAACTATTGCTGCAAATACAAAGTAACGCTTTCCCAATATTTATGGCCTCCTGATCCATATAGTGATGCATCACAGGACATGGGCTTTTCTTCAGAACGAATATCGTTTGAAAAACATAATTGGCATCTATGAAGAAAAGAATGTTGTAAAAAAATCAGTTGAGGAGAAATTCACGTTTGAGGATAGGTTGGCTTCGAAATCAAGATACAGAAACCAGACAAGCTTGATTGGCACACCATTAGTATGTGGTTTTATTGTAAGACAAATTATTTGATCCGTGAGTTTTTGTTAAAGTCAAAGTGAGCAATATCTAAGTGAAAATAGAGCTGTTTGGGTTCCACCTTTTTATACAAGAGAACCAGAACAACCATGCAAATGAGTTTGTAATGTAGTAAGGTAGCCATATTCATAGGGAGCAGGGATCAAATTTGAAGTTGTCAATGCCCTTCAAATGTACTTCAATTTGCCATAGAAGAAGAGATTTAAAATTTAATACTACATGTCAATACCAAAATGAAATCACTTATGTTAATTTTTTATTAGAAGGGCCAATTAAAAATCACTTGTCATACAAATATTAAATGCTATGTTAATTTTTATAAATATTGAATTCATTTTAATAAATTAATTATTAAATGAATAATTGTAGTAGTGCATAATTCATACTTTCTATTTTCTATGTTAAAAAAATATGCTTTCACTTTACACAAATCATGCACAAAATCTAGGGAGAAGATGAATCACCACTAAATAAGAAATTAGTTGAGTGTTTCTATTTTCATAATAGCAATATTAGTTTTTTTAACTTTTCTTAGCCACTAAATCAATTTGAGTTTATTCTCAATGCCCTTATTTTATTTTAGAAATTAGGTTCTTAAATATTAGTTGTTTCTCTAAATTTTGTATTTAGATTGTTGTTAAGATAATAATGCTAATTGTTATGCCTCTAAGTTAACAACTTCAGTATTGTGTAGTTGGATTATTTAAGGACTCTTCCATGCTCTAAATTACTCTTGTATTTGAGATAGATTAAGGTATGTAATATTAAACCACATTTAGTATTTGAAGTCTGAAAAATTCATATGTTTTACATTTGTTTTGTATGTAACATATATCTTGTGTTTATTATAACAACCTTAATAGGCCCTAGAATAACAAATCTTATTCACGAATAACAAAGAGTTTGTTTCTTTTTGGAATCTTATATTTGTTATACCAACAATTTGACACTAAATGCCAAAGGACATTTTATTTATAGCCTTGAAAAAAATTAAGACTGGAAAATATATGAGAAGTAAAATATAAGTTTTGTTGTGAATCTACATAAAACACATCCGAAGAAGACTATGTTCAAGGCATGAGATTAATGTGGAAAGATTCATTCCCTAATTTAATGAAACTATGGAAAATAGTTCTCACACTTCCAACAAGTACATCAATCGTGTGAAAGAAGATTTTCTAAGTTAAATCGCATTCAAACTATTGAGAGGTCTAGACTTTGCTTGGATACATTAGACACATTAATGTTTTTATCTCTTTCTGCACCTCAAAAGTTGGATATAGTAGATTGGAATGAGGTATATGAGGAATGGAAAAGAATGAAATCTCACAGACCTCTTCCTTTGAGTGATGCAAGTTGAACATGTAATTACTTTTGAATCTTGATTATTTAATTTAACTACCTTTCAATATTTTTAGTATATATATTTTATAATATTTATAATTATTTTCATATTTTTATATAAAATAATCAAATATATATTGAAAAGTAATTAAGATTTTTTTTTCAATTGAAGGGCAATATATTGTTTAATCTATCACTTACGAAGGGTCAAGCTTAACCTAGCCCTTCAAATTAAATATAGGAGCCTTTCAAATTTAATCATTGATAGGGAGCATTTATGGTAAGTTAAATCTATGAAAGTATTTTAGTTTATGAAAACCAACACATTGAATAGAAATCTAGAGCAACTAGAGATAAAAATCTGCCCACTTGCCCAAAGCTATCTCGAAGTTTTCTTTTTTTATACGAGGACTTTAGTCATGTGTATATCGAAGGTCTAATTCCATAAAAGGGGCGAAGTTGAATTTATATAAGAGGGAACCGTGCAAAATGATGTTGTAATAAAGCAAACAAGATAATAATTTTTGTGGGGAGAAATGGTGTATTAAAAAAAGTTTGATAAAGTACACCAAAAAAATATAGTAAATTATATTTATAAAAGTTTTTTTTTGATGAGTAGCTCACTCATTTGGGTACTAGATTACATAGATTGTCAATATCTCTGTTCATGAGCGCACAACTAAACTAGTGATCACCTTCAACTTAAGCAACTACAAATAAGGGGCATCCACACTATCAAAGTCACCCAGAGCATGATCTTGGCCTCAACCGTTTTGACTCTCTGTGTCGGGTATCTCCAGGCCTTGCACCCAACAAGACTTGATCCCTAGTAGGCTCATTGAAAGCCTAACAACATCACCAATAGACCAAGGGCCCTTGATAGTTTTTTTCAAAACTAACACTATAAAAATTTAGAGCCATCAAATAAAAATCCAAGTTTCCCTCAAGCTATTACAAGAAGAAAATTCTAACACTTAATATGTGGGATAACATTTCTTCTTTGGCATTTTGATTAGTGGCTAAGTGTAACACTATGCATTGAAGCACTTTGTTTATGTTTTAAGATTAGTTATTTTTTTCCCTTATTCACAAGTATTTCATAATATACAAAATTGGATATTATTGGATGACATTCAGAGAAGATAAAATATAATTGGTATATATTAAAAGCTCCAATTCATTAAAGGGGCAAAATTTCAATTGATTAACTATTATGGTTCATAAAGAACCTACCAAGATTTGAAACTAGGTGTTAGACCTATTCATATCTCGAATGAGATAAAGAGTAATAAGCATAATTACAACCAATCTATATTAGATAATGCAATTATAATCCATAAAGAAGAGTAGTTGTTATCAAGTCATGCACATGAAGAATTTCAACAAATAACAAGGCATATGATGAATTTTGTTTGAAGGTAATTCTTATGATGACCCCACCAAAATCAATCCCTATAATCACAATCCATTGAAATTTCGCTATAAGGATATAAATAAAACAAGGATAAACATGATGCATTTAACAAGCAATCACATGTAATGCAATAATTGGCCCAACCTAGTCTAGGGTCCAATAGGTAACCCGATGGACAACACTCAAAACGAGGATTTATATGTGTTATTGATAATGTGTGTGTGTGTGTGTGTGTGTGTGTGTGTGAGAGAGAGAGAGAGAGAGAGAGAGAGAGAGAGAGAGAGAGAGAGAGAGAGAGAGAGAGAGAGAGAGAGAGCATTACTACATTTTTTACAAATAACGCCATTATTTGGGTCATTTTTGCATTAGAAATTGACCTTTTCTGGGGTTTTGGTCATGTCTCATTGAGGAAATTGTGTTGTGGAAGAGATGCAAATTGTGAAGTGACTAATTTTTTTAATTGCATCACATTTGCACCATATTTGTGCCATGCTTACGCCGAACATTTTGTTCGATAAATTAATATCAAGTGGTGCAAAAGTGATGCAAAATTCAATTGATAAAAAAAAATAAATGTAATATAATTATTTGAAATATCAAATAATTATATTACATTAATTTTTAAATCATCATGTGTGTGTGTGTGTGTGTGTGTGTGTTTAAATGTAAAACGAAATTAACATATTTTAAATTAGAAATACATATATTGGAACAAATATTGAATACCATCTCTACAAAAACAATTAATACAATTTGATTAGATAATATACAAAATAATAGAATTTAAATGAAAAAGTTATTTAAAAATACAAACAAAAATGATAAAATATTTTACCACACCGACAAAAATTACATATTTTCTAAATGAACATAAGATTACTAAAATTTTGAATTCTAAACCATTTGCTTCAATGTGTATGTGTACCATTAAGATGTTCAACTCTATTGTGACGTGATGGCGAAGGAGTATTCATTTCCATTTCAATATCCGAAACTTTATATTTTGGTGATACATTTGCACTTCTCCTTCACTTTTGTATCCATGGAGTATATGAATTGGAAAAATCCCTCAACTAAAGTAGTATTTCCACTTGCCTTATTTAGATTATCATTGTCTTTCCCGATCTTCTCTTGGCACTGTGGTGTCATCTCTTCAAAGAATCATCCACTCATTCACCAATTTTTTCCAGTTTGTGCCCATCTACAAGTAAAACAACATATTCGAAACTTTCATTTCCTCAAAATGTATTATTGTAAAAAGCAAAGCTTAAACAAATTTTGGTTTAATTTGGGTTAAGATGACAACTATAGATATGTCACAAGAGTGTAATGGGAACATTTATATAGTTGTATATGATATGAACAATAGTTCTAAATTTCAATAATAAATAACCTTGTTTAGGTCACCATATATTGTCCCAGTATCATATGTTATTAGGAAATATGAGCATCGGTTGTTTCAAACAAGTAGTTCTTACGAGAATTAGAAAGTAAAAAGGCATGTTTTCATTTGTTCTAAAAGAAGTGCGTGAAGAGTGTGAAAAAGACAAGAAATTCCTAAAGGAAGTGCATGAACTATTGGATGAATTCATAGATATAATGACATAATACTTACTACAAGGATTACCAACAATGTGTGATATCAGTCACCATGATACCAAGGTTGAGTTTTCTAAATAAGCCCTTGTATATGATGGCACTCGATGAAAATGTGTAAGTGAGGTGTCAAGTACAATAGTTGTTAGATAGAGGCTTTGTCGGGGAATCTTGATCCCGCACGTAGTACTGCAATACTTGTACCGAATAAATGAAAATGACACATGTGTGTAGATTCACTGGCCATAAACAAGATAAAAATATAATACAAATTCACATTGCCAAGAATGGATGATTTAATAGACCATCTTAGTGTTCCCGATACTTTTATAGGATCACCTTCAAGACCGGTTACCACCGAATCCTCACCAAAGAAGGAGACGAGTAGAAAGTGACATTCAAAACCAAGGAAGGTTTGTATGAATGGTTGATTATGACATTCAATTTGAAAAATGCCCCAAGTACCTTTATGAGGTTGATGAATGAAGTGTTGAGGCCATTTCATGGGAAGTGTATGATTGTATACTTAGATGACATTCTAATGTTTATAAAGAAAAAGGAGGAACACCTAGAAAATTTACACAATGTATTAAATCACCTACAAGAGGAGAATTTATTAATAAACATAAATAAGTCTAGCTTTATGTGTGAGGAATTTGTAAACACGGGTTTGAGTTATCTTAAGAAGGCTTGCAGATGGACCTTGATAAGGTGTGTGTGATAGTGGATCTGGTCATCACTAAGAAATTGTTGGGGTTAGCACACCGGTTGTACAAATAATATATCAGATCTAAGCATACATGCAAATAAAAGCAAATATTCTACCATAAGAGATATATAAAACAAGAGATATAAATCAACACCAGATTTAACATGGTTCACCTAGTGTGGGCTACGTCCACCATGAAACAAGCCAATGTATTATCCAAATCTTTAACAAGATATACAATGAAGATTTACAATCTTCCACACCTCTCATATGTAAATTACTTTCTTTCCCTCAAGCTTTTGTTTCTTCTCCAAGAATTCTCTCTCTCTCACAATTATTCTAACAATAATCATCAACATTTTCAAGTTCTTCTTAATTCTTACTTCTAAACCCTAGCTTTCATGCTTATATAGGTGTATACAAACATATGGCACTCAGCCATGCAATTACAAACAATAGATCTTCTTTAACACTAAAAATAGATATAATTCCCATGAGTTAATTAAAACACCCACACACAAGTAACTGACGCTGATTAGCCTTAACCGATGTCGGTTCCTCCTTGCCTAACCGATGTTGGTCATAGGTGACCGATGCTGGTCCCTCCATAACCGATGTTGGTTACTGTGTTTTCGAACAAGTTTCATATTGCATGCTAATTTGAAGTAATTGAGCTCCATAACTCAACAATCTCCCACTTGGAGATTAATTACTACACTAGACATGTACAACATCATTCTTGGATCCTTCCTTAGCTTTGTTTCTTCCTCTTCAAGTCTTAAACCCAAAGACCAACAGAAGTGGAGTGTAGCTCCAACTTCTCTTTTGCTAATGGCTTCATTAGCATATCCATAGGGTTTTCACTTGTATGAATCTTCTCCAGTTTTCAGGATGCCCATCCTCTAATACTGCCGTATGAAGTAATACCTCAACTAAATGTGTTTTGCTCTAGAATGAAACACTGAGTTCTTTGCCAAATGAATTACACTATGAATGTAACTAAACAATTTGTAATCATCTTGCTCCTTTCCCAACTCTTCCATGAACTCGCTCATCCATATCATCTCCTTACTATCCTCTCAGTAATCGCAACATACTCTTCCTCCGTAGTAGACAAAACCACAACCTTCTACAATATTGAAATCCATCTAACTGCCATCCCACATACGTGAAAATATATCCAAAGAGTAGTGTTCCTCCTACCATCTAGATCTCCATCCATATTCGAATCAACATAGCCACATAATGAAATATTTGAACCTCCATAACATAACCGCATGTTAGATGTCCCTCTCAAATACCCGAGTATCCATTAGAATTATTTCCAATGCTCTTTACTGCAGAGATTGGCTATATATCTACTCATAACTCCCACTACATGTGCAATGTCCTGGTGCAGTACAAACCATAGCATACATGAGACTCCCAACTACTAAAGCATATGGTACTCGTGTCACATATTTGACCTCCTCATGTGATGAAGGAAACGATATTTTCTCAATTTGAAGTGTCCACCATAGGTGTACTAACAAGTTTTACATTTTGCATCTTAAACCTTTTTAACACCTTGTAGATATAATCCTCCCCGAGATAAATACAATTTCTTGTTCTTCCTATCTTTGTGTATTTGCATGCCAAGGATTCTTTTTGCATCTCCTAAATCCTTCATAGTAAATGTGTGAGCTAGCTTTTTTTTAAGATCACCAATGTCCTACATACTAGATTATGCAATAAACATATAATCCACATACAATAAAAAAATAATATAGCTCCCATTTTCAAGATTATTAAAATAAACACAATGGTCGAATCTACATCTCAAGTAACCATGCTCATGTATAAAACTATCAAACCTCATGTACCATTGCCTTGGAGCTTGCTTGAGCCTATATAGACTCTTTTTCAACATGCACACTAATTTCTCTTTACCCTTGACTTCATCATGGGATTCACTTAGTAAAAGTATGGTATAGCACTGCGTTCAAGGGTATTAAAGAATACCCTTAATTCTAGTTTCTACCTCTAATTATTCAATTGATAATCCCCCTCCGTTATATTATTAGAATGAAAATACCCATATTTTTTCCATGTACCTTACTTACCCATTTTTCAATTACAATTTTATTTACCCCTTTTTATTTCTACCCCAATATATTAGACAAAAATATATTATATTTCTCACTCAATTTTTTTAATATGCATTTTCTTTGAAAGATAGTTGAAGCCATTGAATACATATTACAAGTCACCTTATATATGTTAAGCTTTATGCATTTATCAATAGTTCTTCAAATAATTAAGATGGTGAAATAATATCACTTGTGTTGAAAAGCATACTCAATTCTAGTTTTCTACCATCTTATTATTTCTTCGTTAAGAATCTAGATTTATTTATTAAAAAGAGATTATAATTTAATTTATGACCACACTCCTTTTGCAATTTTAAGGTATTTCGTTTTAAAATTTAGGGTTCAAACGTTTTAGTTTTATATTAAAAGTAAACCTCATTTCCTTTGGCCCATCTCTCTAACCTACCCCCAATACTGATTCAAAACATTAATAAATTAAACCCTTTCACCCCCTCATGTCTACCGGTATATTGAGTTTAATTTTATTAATTTTAATTACCTCATATGAACCCACGTGCTAAGGATATTGCCCTCCTAATGAACCCCGTGGACTTCATCCCAAACATCGTATATAAATCTCTTCATCCAAATCACCATGAAGGAAGGTTGTCTTCACATCTAGTTGTTATAAATGTAAATCCTCTCTATGCAACTAAACTCAAAATACAAATAGAAGTCATCTTAACAACAGGAGAAAATATTTCACCAAATTCAATACCTACTTTACTCGTAAATCCCTTTACTACAAGCCTTATCTTGTATCTTTTGTCCACCCTCTTCTTCCTTCATCCCGTAAACCCATTTGTTCTGCATTGTCCTCTTACATGTTGGAAACTTAACCAGATCCCAAGTCCTGGTTTGTTCTAATGAGTCCATCTCCTCATCCATGCCATGCTCCCACTACACGTGGGTCTCATCCTGCATTTCTTCTTCAAAAATATTTGGTTCACCATTATCAGTCAATAATAAATAAAATAGAGAAGGTGTAAATATTTCGGAGGTTTTTATGCCCTTTGTGACCTTCTCACAAGACTTTGGGTACCAGGAGGCTCATTCGACCTACCTTGGACATTCATATCCAAATCTGTTAATGACCCACGCGAGTCACAGAACCGACTCGGTTTCTACTAACCGATGTCGATTGGAATCTTCGTAACCGATACCGGTTCTCTACTAACCGATGTCGGTTAGGGTCAACACATCGGTTACTATGTAACCATGTCGGTATTAATTTTAAATCTAAGAGTTCATTTTCATTTACAAACTTCTCAACCAATTCATCCTTAGGTACCAAAATTTGATCCTTGTACATTCTCTTTTCATTCCATTCAATGTCATGACTCCTAATAATTTTAGAATTCTCTAAATCCCAAAAACAAAATCCGAAATCAACAAATCCATAACCAATGAAAGTGCATCTCTTAGATTTTGCATCCAACTTTTTCTTATTTTCCTTATCAATATGCACAAAAGCTTCTGAACCAAAAACTTTAACAAAAGAAAGATCTACCTCTTTTCTAGTCCAAGCTTCCTCTAGTATTCCTCCATCTAGTGAACTTGAAGGCCCACGGTTAATCAAATAAAAGCTGTTGTATCAACCGCTTCTACCCAAAACTACAAAGGTAATACAACATGTATCCTCATACTTCTAGCACATTTCATGATTGTCTTGTTCATTCTTTCTCGCAACACCATTCTCCTATGGTGTTCTTGGAACTATCCTTTCTCTATGTATCCCATTCACTCGAACAATAATCATTGAAAGATTTTCTACAGTATTCACCACCATTGTCGGATCTAAGTCACTTTACCTTTGAATTTGATTCATTCTTAACAAGGGCTTTCCATCTTTTAAAAGTCTCAAAACATCATATTTACGTTTAATACAATAAACCCTTACCTTTCTTCTAGCATCATCAATGAAAGTAACATAATACTGGGATCCTCCATGAGAATCTACCTGAGCTAGTCCCCACACATCTGAGTGTACAAGCTCTAATTTCTACTCCTTCTTAGTTGCCCCAAATTTGAGAAATCTCACTCTCTTTTGCTTTCCAAAGACACAATGCTCACAAAAATCAAGATCTAAATCTTTCAAATCTGATAACTTACCCTTAGCCTTTAAGATTTGCATTCCTTTTTGACTCATATGGCCCAACCGATTATGCCACATGCATGCATCTGAATCTGAAGTAAATAATGCAGAAAAGGAATTAGTAACACAAGTAGATAAATATAATGTTCCTACCTTCTTACCTCTTACCACAAAAAAATCACCCTTGGTGACTTTCCAAGAGTCTATTGTGAATGTAACCATGCAACCAACTTCACCTAGTTGCCTTGCAGAAATAAGATTCCTCTTGAGGCTTGGCACATGCCTCACATATTTCAATACCCATGTATTTCTATTCTACAATTTTAGATGAACTTCCCTTTACGGTAAGAATACTACAAGGTCATCATCACTCAAATAAACATGCCCAAATTACCATGGACATAATTTCTAAAATAACCCTTATTAGGGTTGCATGGAAAGAAGCTCCTGAATCTAAAACCCATTATTCTATTCTATTATCCAAAGAAATAATAAGAGCATCTTGCATCACCTCTGCTGCAAAATTTACTTCTTTATTTACCTCTTTACCTTTTTCTGGGTGTTGGTTCTCTTTATCCTTTGACCAACAATTTTCTTTGCATGTCCTTTCTTTCCACATTTCCAAGTGTAATTCCCTTACCTACGGATTTAGATATGTTATCCCTTGACTTTGATTTCCCATTACTCTTACTCTTGGATCTCTCCTTCTATCTCGCCTCTACTTTCTACATTCAAAGTGTTCCTAGATGATTCCTTTGTACTTTTCATGTGAATTTCTTCATTCAAGAGTATACTAACCACATCATCAAACTTCAAAATATTATTAGCGAGATGTTGTATTACTAACATCCATTGCAAGTTATCCCAACTATTAGGAAAAGAACATAAGAATAAAAGTGATTTTACTTCATCATCAAATGGAATATCAATTGACTTTAACTCGATTTACAATAGATCGAAATCATTCAAATGACTAGATACAAATCCACCTTCATGCATATTAGAACTAAATAGTTTCTTCATCAAATAATACTTATTTGAAGCACTAGGTTTTTCATATAATTAGCAAGAGATTTCATTAACCCTACCGTAGAAGTCACTTCTATAATATTGGAAGCCATAGATGCTTCCAAGCTCAATCTTATATATCCCAAATCCTTTCGTTAAGAATCTCCAAGTATTCATTCGTCATCTTCGTAGGTATGGAATTTTCATCCAACAAGTAAGTACAAATCTCTTTGATATAGATAATCCTCAATCTGCATCTTCCATAATTGATAATTTCGGCCGTCAAACTTCTCTACCTTGTATTTGTTTTCTTCTTCCATTGTTGTAGCTCCCACTCAATCGAAAAATGTTTGTGAGTAAATCACAACACACAAAACCCTCAAACAAATCTCTAATACCAGTTGTTAGGGTTAGCACACACCGGTTGTACATATAATATATCAGATCTAAGAATACATGCAAATAAAAGCGGATATTCCACTAGAAGAAATATACAAAAAAAGAGATATAAATCAACACAAGATTTAACGTGGTTCACCCAAAGGTGGGCTACGTCCACCAAGAAACAAGTCAATCTATTATCCAAAGCTTTGACAAGATATATAATGAAGATTTACAATCTTCCACACCTCTCAGATGTACAATACTTTCTTTCCCTCAAACTTTTGCTTCTTCTTCAAAAATTATCTCTCTCACAATTATTCTAACAATAATCATCAAATTTTCAAGTTCTTCTTAATAATTACTTCTAAACCCTAGCTTTCATGCTTATATAGGTGTATACAAACTTAGGGCACTTAGTCATGCAATTACAAACAATAGATCTGCTTTAACGCTAAAAATAGATCTAATTCCCGTGAGTTAATTAAAACACCCACACACAGGTAACCAATGCCGATTATCCCTAACCGATGTCGATTCCTCCTTGCCTGACCAATGTTGGTCATATGTGACCGATGTTGGTCCCTCCATAACTAATGTTAGTTATTGTGTTTTCCAGCAAGTTTCATAGTGCATGTTAATCCGAAGTAATTGAGCTCCATAACTCAACATAAATGTGACCAGGAAAGAAGTTTTCATGGACTCACAAGATTCTATAGGAAGTTTATAAGAATTTTCAATGGAGTGTGCACGAAGATCACATAAACCATGAGAGGGAATCATAAGGAATTTGTATGAATGGAATAAGTGTAGGGTAACTTCCAAGATGTTAAGAAAAGGATGCATAACACAACCAATGTTAGCATTACAAATATTTAACAAGGTTTTTCAAGTATATTATGATGCAAGTGGTGTAGTGTTAAGACAAGAAGGAATAACCATAGCCTACTTAAAGTGAGAAGTAGAATGATGTCAAAAGGAAATACTAAGTTTATGAAATAGATTTTTTTGTGCTAAATTGTTTCCAAATGAATTTCTCTTATACATAGATCACCAAGTGTTGTATTTCATCAATAGTTAGGTAAAGTTGAACCAAAGGCATATGAAATGGGTATATTTTCTACAAGGTTACTCTTTTATGTTAAAGCATCAAAGTGTTAAGTCAAACATTATTGTAGATGCCTTAAACATACAAATTTTGTTGTTGAATGAGATACACATCGAAGTCATGTGGTTTAATTCAATGAAGTATTTATGTGCATAAGAAAAGGATTTTAAGGATGCACATGAAACATGCACAAAGTTGACATATATAGATAAGATTTCATTGTTGGATTATTCTATCTAAGATAAAATGTTGTTACGAGGAGTGTAATTATGCATACCACAAGGATCAATGCATAAGAACATGATTAAAGAAAAGCATATCGAGGAGGTATGTATGAGGTCACTTTGGAAGTGACAAAACCTTAACATAGTTGGAAGAGCATTATTATTTTCGAATATGTAAAGTATTCCAATTTTCCAAAGGGCATAAGTAATATATAGGGTTATACCAATTCGCTACTACTTGTTAGAGAGACCATGGGAGAAAATCAACATGGATTTTGTGATTGGATATTCGAGAACGCAAAGAGGAACTAACTCCATATTTGTGGTAGTGGAAATATTTTTAAAGATGACACAACTTATCACATGTAAAAAGACCGGTGATGTGTTTGGTACTATGAATTTGTTCTTTAAAGAGATTGTGTGGTTCGCATGGGTTGTAGTTGAGCATAATATCTAACATGTATATAAATTTTCTAGGTCATTTTTGGTGAAACTTATGGAGGAAGCTAAGAATGATACCAAATTTTGGTTCGTCATAATACGCACATAGACATTTGGAAAAAAAAAGTGGTGAACATAAGTTTGGGAAATTGATTGTGCATCTTGATCATAGATAAGCCAAAAAAATGGGATATGGTGCTAGAGAAAAAAAGTTTTCCTGCAATGATTTTTTCAATAGGAGTACCGGGAAGACTCCATTTGAAGTTTTCTATGAGAGAATTCAAGATGATTCCTAAAGTTATGAGAAGTAGGTGATAATAAAGGCACAAAAGTAGAAGACTACATAGAGTGTATGTGAAAGTTACATGAGTATGTGTGGAAAAGGATAGAGTATTGTAACTCTTGTTACTATGATAAAACATATGAAAGGTGAATAACAAATAAGTTTGTAGTTTGAGATCAAGTGTTGGTAGATTTTTGTAAAGACATATTTTTGTGAGGGACATATAATAATTTTAAGTTAGAAAAATGTGCCATGCGGGGTTTTGCATAAAATGGGTTTTTATGCCTATTTAGATTGAGTTACCCAAAGGATTGGATATCTCTTTGATATTCAATATTGTTGACTTATACAAGTACCATGAAAAATAAATCAACATGCAAGGAGAAAGGCAAGAGTGCATGAAGGAATTCCTAAATGACAATGCACAAGGATTGCGAAGGCTAGAAGCCATTGATTGGAAGAAGACGTGGAGAAGACAAATATCGGAGAAGGAAAGAGAAGATATTAAGGACATATTGAAATAAAGGATAATGAAGAGGATGGAAATAAAGTAATATAATGAATACTTGGTGAAATGTAAGAATTGTGTGTAGTATAGGATGTGTCATGGATGAGTTCGACAAATCTTGGTCAACTAGGAAATCTTCTTGAGGACCCTAACTCGTGAGATGGAGCTCACTTTATTTGTACATGGGGTGTTTGATGTAGGAAAATCACAAGAAAATGGGTTATCTTGTATAAGTGTAAGAATTTTTTCTAAGTATGGGTGCACGTGTGGATAATGGGCAAGTGAAGGAAAATTGAGTACATGATGCAACTGTCTAGTGAATACATGGAAGTGTGAAAAGGATTTGTTTAATGAGGAATAGTGTGACACATGCAGGATTGTGCAACAAAGGGTACATGATAGTGCATAAGTTATTAAAAATGATAAAAGTGTGTTTGGTGTATGTAAAAAAAATCGAGAATGGAAATGAGAAATCTTAAACAAGATGTTTGCATGATAGAAAATGCTTGTGCATGATATTTTGTTGAATGGAGTGTAAGACTAGGGCACAATAGAAGCATGCGAAAAAATTAATTTGCAAAGGGAAATGTTTAAAGTGACAAAAAGTATTAATGGGGATCAATTACGAAGGAATCATGTCGGTCATAGAAGAAAAATGACACATGGACATGTCTAACAAGTACCGACAAACCATTTAATGTATCTCCGATAAGATCCTAAGGACACATTATCCACAACAACTAGGTTTGACATGGTGCAAGTGATGAAACATCTAGAAGGTGTAATTGTTGATAACATTTAATGAAACAATTTGAATTTAGATAGATCGAGAAAATTTGAGCAAGAAAAAGGAATCTAAGCCTCCATTTAAAAGGTGAATAGTTCAAAAATTAAAGAGATAATCAAGGAATTAGTGAGATATATGAGTCAAGAGTGACGAGGAAGGCCTACAAGTAGTCCCAAGAGCACACACTACCATTTTCATGGCTCTAGAAGTTTGTTTTTTTCTCTATAACCACATTAGAGGACATTTTTGTAGATTTTGTTAAGGCTTGAAAAATAATAGAAATGTGTTGTTCTCGTGTAAGTTGCATTTTTATTTTGATAGGCATAGAGGGACTCCCATCCTTGTTTTTCGTCAAGAAAGAAGTATTTTTAAGAGTTATAAATAGTAGCAATGTCATAGATGAGAATATCTCCATCAAATACATTTGTGACAAGAATGACGGAATAAGAGGAAATTGTGACATGACATGTGTCATGTTTTCTAACTAGAGGTCAGTCCATTCGATATCGATAGTATGTCATAGGATGATAACTAGATGCTTTAACAATGAAAAAAAAACTCCTTGAAGTAATTTGAAATATCCATATACCTCTTAATATGCATATATCATAGTAAGTAAAAGTGCTCAAACATATGCTGAAATGGGAAGGGTGACTTTGGAAACTTTTCCAAATAAGTTTCCACCCTACTCCAAAGCTTGTTTCTAGGCTTATCCCCCATACCAAATAACACAATATAAAAATCATATTATGACGTATAAGAAATGAATATTTAAACAAAAAATTAAAGCAAGAAAGAATAATAATAAAAAAATGAAAAGGAAAATTACCCCAAATAATCAACAAACAATAATAAATTAAATGGCGTTCTTTTGCAAATTTAAGATAAAAAGCTAAGTAGCCTCAATAAAACAACCTTAAGCAAACAACACAATGTTGTTTTGAAAATTCAACACATATTTAGTTCAATCAAGATAATAAATAAACGATAAATTTAACATAACACAACAACAAGATTCAAAATCTTTTGCATAGATGAATTATGTGGCTTCCAAAAGTCATTCGAGGGGATTGTAATGAACCGAAATCACTCTATTTATTCACTTATAATGTATTAGTTTTCAAGTTTTTCCACAAGGTTAAACACTTTTGAGTGCCCAACAAAAATATTTCCTTTAAGATAACCATTAAAGGGGCAAAAATTGTCATTTACATAGCCCGAGGTATGTAGACACAATATGCATGATGTTGCTTTAGGGGTGTCATGCATACTAAATGGATGAAACTCGGGTTTCATCTTACACAATAATCCATTTCTTATTTTGTACTCAACTTAAAACACATGGAAAAATTCTCACATATCCCTCACCTACACTTGCACCTTGATGTTATCCATATGAATCAATGATACATGGTCACATAATATAAGACCATATAACTGAAATGAGGATTCACTACACAACATCTTCACAAGAATGGTCACAACTATGAGTACATAACAACAACATTTGGTATAACATTATGAGTACGTCCAAAACCACCATATGTACAAGTTTGTCAACAACAAATATGAAGGTACACAAAAAATCCTATAGATTTCATGTATATTATCACATAGTTATTTAGTCACAATTTTGTCCTAGAGGTTCTAGAGCTTGAATATCTACTTTGATATCATATTTCATACTCATAAATATTTGACTCGAGTTACAACTAAAACCAAGTAAAATTTTTAACAATGGATACATAATTCCTTGATTAGTTTCACATAAATATTTTACATGTACAACTTGCAACATAAAACATGATGATGCATATTACAATCTTAGTTATTTACCTTATAAAAATTTAATTGCTTGAATTTGTCTTTTTTTTTTCAAAACATAAGAGCACACAAGGTTTCACTTGAATTTAAATAAAGATAATAAAAAATGAGGAAAGGGGATTTAGGATGCAACTTGATGACTAGTCAACTAGGTTGAAACCCTTTTGTTAGAGTAGATTCAAGTTTATAAATCATTACAAGGTTAGGTGTACATTCCTAATCCATGTCTCTTCTAGGAAACACTATGTTACACTTTTATTAGTAATACTAGAAGTTATAAAATGGGTCTAACGAGGGAGCATCTCAAGCTCCAAGGTTAATAGTCTCTAATATGTTACTAAGTACATTCATGGAATTACAATGTTACAAGGACTCACCCAAAAACACTCTCATAAGAGAACAAATTACACCACATAGGCATCCATTGAGCACATTATTTTAATTAGGAAGCATTGAGTTCATAGAGACATCCTAATTGTAAAATGATTTTCCAACTATTTGCTACACTTCCCGATACCTTCCACACATAAGATACAAAAAGAAGGTACCCATCTAGGTCAAATGGTATGATTCACTAATCATGTTGGGTTTAAGCATACTTAACAAGTGACTTTTTAAAAGGTTGATACTAAGGTAGAGGACCTTGTTGACCTAGGAACTAGTGGAGGGTCACATAAGTGTGACCCACTCCATGCAGGATTACACAAAGATAGTGTCATGGTATAAACATAAGATACTTAATCTAATTTAATGAATTAAGTCTAAAGTGAGTTTGGTATCATTTTAATTTTCTTCTTACATGTACATTAAGATATCTACTATGCATACACATAATAATTTCATTTCACCGAGATTTAGAGTTTAGTTCCCTAGTCATGTTTTATCCCAAAGGGAAAAACATAAGGATAAGACTCTCTCGAGAGATAAGAGGATTACAAAATCATTTCAATGTCTCAAAATAATTCAATATGTTTTTGAGTATATAATAACCAAAATTACCAACAATACCTTGAATTGGGACTGCTTCTCCTAGATGTAGCATAACTAAACAGTACACAACATTAACAAATTGCATACCTCTTTTATAATTGAAGTAAACATGCAGCTATAGAATGAAGCAACTATATTTTCTCTTCAACACTTGTTTGTAATTTAGCCACAACACCGGAAATCTTGTAACATCATGGGCTGACACAAGGCTGTCATGGACTACAATATAACATGCAAGAAACTAGTCATATCATTTAATTTTCTCGAGGGAGGAGAGAGAGGAGTGAGAGAGTACATTTTCTTCATTCAATTTTATCTATTCAATAAATTAGTTTGGGAAGAGAGACCATTTTCTTAGTTTACACAAGTTCTCTCATTCAACTCAATTATTCAATAAAATTAGTTTGGGGAGAGAGGAAGAGATAAAATAACAACACAACACTTCATTATTGCTAAGCGATAGGAATCATGATCACAACAATGTTTAAGGAGATTGGGTTGATGTATGTTCACAAGTAGAAAACAAAAACAATAGTGTGTTGAAAACATTTACCACACAACCATAAAGTATATTTAAGCATGCCAAAGTTTATAGAGGGTTTTCCACAACTTCCAATAAGTAGCATGTCATGGACCACTCCTAAAATTCCACCCAAATTTTCAATGAGGGTTTAGGTAGTGTGACAAGGGGCTCATTCCAATCATTCGGGGTAAACAAGCTTCATCCATTAAATTGAAAGAACTATAGAATGCCACCCAAAATAAGTCACTAGTAGGGTGAACACTAAAACTAACACTTTTATCACCTTCTCTTAACTAGGGATATTGTACAAAAAAAAATTCTACATGTCATATTTTAAATTGCTTCAAGATGGTGTTAAGGACCGGATGAAAATCAGGTTCATTTTTCACACAAGCAAGCTACCATTTGTGCAAGGATCCCGATCTCAAGCAAGATGGAAGGATCTGGAGGTGTTGGTTTTATGTGGAGGTGTTGGTTTTACATCAACAAACTATATTTCTTATAATTCCACACTCCTCTTCAAATAATTTAAAGAGTGTGCAAGCATGCACCGTGTGCACAAGGATCTTAGAAAAAAACGTAGAGTGACACAATTTTCTCACATCAATAAGCTTTAGAACATGTTTTTGCTTTAGTGAATACAAGGATTTTAGTCGTTTTTATCTAATTTGTTTGTGTTAATGTGTTACAACTTGGGCCTATCACCAACTCGATATGAACCTAGAATGGAATAGCATTAAGACATCGTGGATGGTTCTAGTCAAGATCATGGGCATACAAACAATAGTTTTGTTTACAAATGCAACAACATATTATATTTACATATATCTTAATTTCTATATATGGCTAGTCTCTAAGAAATGCATATAATAAGATATGTGGCGATCTTCCTCTACCTAGATAAATAAATTATTGTTCATGTCTACCCTAATAATAAATTCCTTAGATAATGTTACTATTGTGCTATTTTTCTTATTTTTTACACCACGGGGTTATCTCAACTTACTCATAACACATTATAATGTTTTTGTTACACTACCATAAAGTAAGATTGTAGGTGTATATGAATTATAACTAACATTTGTAAGTGTGGTTTAGAAGTAGTTTGACAATTAGATGAATGTAATTGCATACATGGCTATAAATTATGTTGAAAATTATCTTACGAGTTAGACATAAAATGTTAAATAGATGGTTGTAAATTTCATTGTTGTTGGGCAATGTCTTTACATATAGGTGGTGGCCTATTGCGTCTTTTTGGCCCATATTATTTTTACTTTATAATCCACACACACACGCACGCACGCACACACACACACACACACACACACACGCATGCACACACACACACACGCACGTACTCATGAGCACATGTGCCCACACACATGCATGTATGAATGCAAACATGCATCTACACACACCTAGATAGATACACACATGCACAAACATAATGAAAGTGTGCACACACACACACACAGCGCGCACACACACATAAATGTGCACTCACATGAAACATAAATGAAAGTGTGCACACACACACATAAATGTTCACTCACACACACACACACACACACACACACACACACACACACACACACACACACACACACACACACACACACACACACACACACACATGCAAGTGTATGTAAACACACATGTAAATGTTTGCACACATGCATAAAAACACATGGACGTGTGCATATGCACTCACGTGTACACACACATGCACACACAAATACACACACATGGTTGTAAATTCCACCATTATTGAATAATGTCATCATATATAGGTGGTCCACCATTCTTATAATGTCATATAGTTTTTCTCACATTTTTTATACACATACCCCTTGACCCAAAAAGGAGTGAAAGTTAATAAATTCAACTTACTACATTTAACAAAAGTGAAAGGTTGGCCAAAATGGAAAATCCCGTTTCTGCACAATAATGTTCTTAAAATCATTGTCGTGGAAAACATAACATGAAGAAAGAAATTAAGGAGTTACAATATCAAAAGGGAAAAAAAGAGGATTAGTGCTAAGAGTGAGGTAGGGGTGGATAAATAATAATGAGATGTGTTCATGGAGAAATGTAGGTCAAGGAGGGGTTGAGAAAAGTGGAAAATAAAGTGTTGGTTTAAAGAGAGGATCTAAGGGTCGTTAAAGTTAAATTGAATCAAGTGGTACCATTCAATAGGTCCACCATTTAGATGCGTTTAAATAATATTAAAGTCATGTAGGAGAGTCTAAACGGTGAGGAAATCCCTAGATCGAAGATTAGTCAAGCGATAGAACCAAATGCAAGCAGTTGAAGAGGTCATCAAAAAGGAGAACCTTAGAGTGAGCCACCAGAGAATTTCCTTAATACTATTACAAAGGAATAAGAGTATTTTGCTTGTTTAAATGAACTGGATATGCAATGATCTATTTCTCGTTTTTAATGGGATATGAATCTTTTTTTAATTTTAATTGAAAGTTGGTAGAAAATGTCCCCTAATTGTCTTGTTTTTTTGTTTGATAGTAATTTATTTTTGCATACTCTTTATTTTAAATCTTTTTGTGTTGTTTTGTATAAGACAAACAAACCCTTTTAAAACCCTTTTTATGCAACAATCAAATACATTAATTGAATATAATCATTCTACGAGTTATTATATCCCAAACAAACAAGGTTTGACCCTACATGAACTTACAACCATGTGCATAAGTTCTAATTAAAAATAATTTTACAACGTTGTTTGGTAGATATCAAAGTGATTTGGTCTTTGGAGAAGACTCTAGGATGTTGAAAATGTGTTATTTGACATGGATGGTCCATTCCAAAGCTACTCAACATGATAGGTAACATCTTATTCATACACATGAGGCTTGTTGAGAAATATGTGAAATTCCAATGACATGACATCACAAGTGAATGTGTCTCATATCGAGTTATCACCACACTTGAACATGCAATATTTCTAAACCAAAATAGAATTTATTTATCATACATATCCTAAAGAGTATGGTCAAGGATGTGCTTCAATAAAAAGCCTTATGTGCTAGAATTTATATTCCACAATTATTTTTACGCCGAAGGCATTACCCCTATGGGAAAAGGCTTTGTAGACATTCATGGGATTGTGTCAAATTTGATGGCCTAAATGATGGTTTTGCTATTTTTAACAATTTTGCTTTTTGCTATTTTTAACAATTTTATTTTTGTTTTTCTAACAATTTTGCTTTTATTTTTAAATTTTATTTTATAGCTTATGCATACATTAACCTTTGCTTTTGCTATTTTTAACAATTTTACTTTTTGCTTTTCTAACAATTTTACTTTTCTGATTTTGCATGTTGCTTTGACTTTACTTTTAATGTGAAGGTTTCGATGTTTTTATTTTTTTAATTTTTTAAAAGATATTTTTAGCTTTTCCAGGTTTTAACAATTACATGGTGAATGTTGTGTGTGTGTATGTATATATATATATATATATATATATATATATATATATATATATATATATATATATATATATATATATATATATATATATATATGTGTAGGAATATTGTTCTCAAGATTGTTTTCTAACAATTTAGTGGATCAGACACGTGACCCTTGGATCTGCAGCAGTATGCGGTACTTGACTGAATTGTTGTCTGAGCAGCAGAAGTTGGGGTCATTTGTGCATTCTTCCCATCTACAGTCGTCTTTTGAATCAAGGTAAGTTTAATTTCTTTAAACCCTGTGCTAATTTCTTAAAGGCTTCAACAGGTCAACACCAGTGATATAGATTTTGTTGCCTAAGTTATTGGGACGTCGTCTGATAGGGAATTTGCTCATATTTGAATTAAAACCATCCTCCCTGTATTATTTCTCCAACATGTCAATAATCTCCACGAGCTCTGTAGTTAACAACCTAGTCTTCCTTATGATCCACATCTACGATCCCATCTTCATCCCATGCCGTAATGCTTAGTTCATTTCCCTTTCCCTATGTGAATCTGGCTCGTTGAGCTAGTCATGAACTCATTGATTTTGTTTCCCAAGCTATTGGGGACGCCGTTTGATAGGGACTTTGCTCATATTTGAATTAAAACCATCCTCCCTGTGTTATTTCTCCAACAGGTCGATAATCTCCATGAGCTCTTTAGTTAGCAACCCAGTCTTCCTCATGATCCACACCTACAAGCCCGTCTTCATCCCATGCCGCAATGCTTAGTTCATTTCCCTTGCCCTATGTGAATCTACCTTGTCGAGCCAATCATGAACTCATTGTTTTGACATACACAATAATTGGAACATACATGATGTTACACATGATTTGCAGATAACTGGTTCATCATTCATCGAGAGAGAAAAGGTAGACATAAATAACACCAACATATAGGCCACACCACCATCTACCACACTACCTTTGTCTTCATAACAACAACTAGCTCTTGATACCATACTGCAACATTCAAAGCAAATAAAACAATTCTACCTCCATTAAGATTGATAATTCAAGGAATAGTTGGCACTAGAAAATCATTTCTAATAAATAAAATCCTAAATTCATTTACAACAACATCAACCACATCTCCCTCACCTCTCCTTCTGCTCACCCCTACCAATGTTTTAGCATTCAACATCTATGCACCCAAAATCCATGCAGCCCTCCGTATTCGAATCCAAGTTGATAGGAAAAATTGACAATAGGCTACGTGAGGCTTTCCCACACTCAAAAACATCTGAATTTGGAAACAGATCAATCATCCTCCTCGATGACCTCAAGAAATTACCACCTTTGGTTATGGAAAATCCTCTTTATGCAAGTAAATCCTATGGAGCCACCCTTTGGAAGGGATTTCATTCTTCCATTACATTTCAAACTATATTTCGGCAACAAGGAACAACCGATGCACAAGTTTCATTCCAAATTTACTACTCAACATGCGAGATTCAACCCCTCTTATTGAGGAATGGGAACTCCTAATGTCTCGCACAGACACACACCTAACTCAACAAGAGCTCAAAATTTTAAGGACGCACCACATTTGTTTGCAAAAAATGACCTCATGGACTCCCACAACCTTTAGATGTTGAAGGCATTGAACGCGTTACGTTTGTCTAATCTATTGTTGAAAGTAAGGTGGGTTTGGACCAAAAAATGTTGATGATGATAAGTTGGAGCAAAAATTTTTGTTGTGTAAACAACAAAAATCATGCTTAGTGAAAATTTATGGGTTGATGCAGGCCTCATAAATGGTACTATAGGAATAATGACCGACATTGTCTACAACGCATCAATTCCACCACCAACATTACCTTTATTTAATGTTGTCAAATTTGATAGATATAATGATCCATGTTGAGATCCCTCCAACCCGTTACATATTTCGATACCCCCTATTTTGAGAGGGAATCGAAGACAATTTCCACTTAAAATGGCCTGGGCATTAACTGTCCACAAGTCCCAAGGACTTACTATGCATAGAGAAAATGTCGACATTGGAACAAATGAAAGGTAGGGTCTGACATTCACAACTCTCTCCAAAATTGCCTCACTTGAAAATTTGTGCATTTCACCTCCTTTTTCATTCAAAAGGTACTAAAAAATGGCGCACATAACAACACTTAGAGCAAGAAGAAAGGAGGAAACAAGACTACTATCACTCAACCCTTCATAAATACTACACTCTACTTTGATAACACCTCCGCTACTACTTTACTCAACACTTCTTTTATCCTAGACGCCATTTCTATTCAAGGGGTATCAAATGTACTCATGTTTACCAGAAATAAAATTACCCTCAAAAGGCTACCATTCATGATATAATTCTTCTCATGTTAAGTTCAAATAAAACAAACTACAAAAATGATACCACTCGTGATATGAGATCAATAAATGTATATGTATGAGTTTGTAACAAAAGTAATAATTGTCTTTCTAAATCTAATAACATATACCATTGGTGTTCACATTGCATTTTACACATGTGATTGCTAGTTTATTGACTACTATTATCTATGGCAACATGAAATTATCGACATTTAACCACACACTTAGTGTGGAAGATACAATCTCATTCATACCTTATTTTGGTCTCTTATGTTATCACTCATACAAATGACACAATCACGGAACTCTTTCGGGTAGTTTTAAAAAATTATTCTTACATGAGCACACTTTTGAAACTTCATGTACTCATACTTGTAATGTTTTAGGGGCTGATATCCATTTTGCTCAAGTGCTTACAAGACAACTATAAGATTGAATGTTTTATGTGGATACCTAGTATTCTACGATATACCTCTTAGAAGTGCATAAGCGCATAAGGGAATGTCGTGTCTCAAATGATGCCAGGAAGATATTACAGAGGTTTATGATTTAAAGAATTCACAAGAATGCAAGGGGTGCACAACGATCTTAGGAAAAGAATGCAAATGGACATGACTACGCTTAAATCACTAAGCTTTTGAACATGTTTTTTTGTTAAGTGGATAAGAGATTTTGAGTAATTTCTAGGTCTAGCACCATGATATGATTTGTTTGTCTCAATGTGGTATTGCTTAGTCTTGTCACCGACTAGTTATGAGCCTAAAATAGAAAAATGAGTTAGGAATTTTTGTGTTACAATAAAAATTTTTAGATACTTAATAAGTACAATTTTTACACCTTTACATAAATTTGGTCCATTAATACATAATTGACCTTGTTCACATATTTTTCGTCTTTTTGAGAACTCTCAAATGCACTAGATTGACTTTATTCTTAAAATTTACATAACCATAACCATTTTAGTCTAAATAGAAGTTGATGTGTATTCTAGATAGATGTCAAACATCTTTCAAAAATTATTTTGTGACCATTGGATGGGTTCATGGGACTTAGATAGGGTCAGTCCAAAATCTATGCCCGTGTCACCAATATGTCCTTCACCTTGCTAACATTCAGAATTTCAAATGCATAACTTGCTCGATCAACATTAGCATGATTAAGGTCAAATGAGTAGAAAATCTAATGAAATTTTGGCTACTTAATAATGTACCATAAGTTATACAATCCATCTAGGACTCATCTAGACATAACTTCATCGGTTGAGAAACTATGCACAAGATCCAAATCTCCAAGAATAGTCTTAGATCAGCTAAGAGCATAAATTTGAATTACACAAAGGTCCAAAATTTATGTTTCCAAGCGCTAATATCAAATTAAGGGTTTTATATTAATTACATTTATTTATATATTGTTAATTTCATCTCATTATAGGCTTGTGGGGGAATTATTTGATCTTGATGCCTCTTAAGAGTAGTGATACATAGGTAACATTCAACCATCAAGGGGTGGCTGGGAAAATTCCAACCCAAAATACTTACCTCTTTTTAAGGTTTCTCATCTCAAGGGCAAGTTGAATTTGGTTTTTATAAAATAGACGATAATTTTGCTATATCACAATCATTGCAACATTCCAATGCTAGAAATTTGAAACCTACATATAAGGGCACCTATAGAATAATATTTTATTTTTAGGTTTGGCGAAGGCAAAGGAGCATGCATTGGACAACCATAAGCTTACAATATAACATTTTTGTATAATTTATATGTAGGTTCCAATCTACCATGTAATTGGCGTGTGATTTTCATGTGATCTTTAGCTTATTTTCGTAGGTGACATGGGTGTGATCTCCATGAAATTTTTAGAATAGGAAACATATAATCAATAATAAAATTCCATCAAACCTTGAACTATAGCTTGGGTCCCCTTGGGCCTCCGACCCGAGTATATCATTCATTTCTTTGTTTATCATTTATCATATCATTTCCTTTTTCATTTTTGTTTATCAACCTTGAAAAGGTTAGGGATCTAACCGGTTAGGTCCCCTAACCATTAAAAAATACTAACATTTCCCCCAATTTATGATTGTGCGGATTCAAAGAGAGTAGATTGTGTATGCTAATTATGATATTTTTAGGTCGGTTGATGTAGGATTTAATGGCTTATTTACACACATTTTACTACCCTAATCCGAATATGTACGTCTTTCCATTACATCTTGAAATTACTTATATGAATCTAAATATCCTCATTTGATCAATAAAATCAATCATGTAACTAATTTGGTTGGCTTTTTAGTGGTAATGGATATGTACTTTGCCCACTATATTTGAAGAGATTTTGAGACATTCAAGTGTAACACCTTAGCAATAAACCTGTAATATATAAATGTGAACTAGCATTATAAATAAATAAAAAATCACTTGAAACATATCAATAAATTGTACTCCTAAGTTCCCAATCAATTCAATTTTGTGTGTGGAAAATTTGGACAAGATACTTATAAAATTTATATAATTTAATCTAGTGTTATGGAGATACCACAAATGTAGAGTATAAAGTGTTGGAAGATGATGATATAATGTATTATGAAATTCAAGTTAAAATGAAATGTGAACATACAAATAACCAATTTACTTAATAGTGTTCAAATAATTTCACTACAAATGACATGAACTAGAAAATGTTTTTTCTCAAAACACATGTATTTGTTTAATGAAATCTAGAGTAATTCAACTAGTTCATCTCACATATCAATAATATGTAATATCTTTCATGATCTTATTTATCTAGCCTATGTACACTCAAAGCAACTTGATGTAGATATAAGCCAATAGAAATTACATGTTGGCTATAATGATAAACCTTTTGTTTGGCTCATAATTAACAAAATGAGTCCCACTATGATGAATTTTCACTTGTCTCAAATATGTCCCTTGTATTGTGACTGAATTAGTAGGAAACATCATTTCACCACTTGTTTTTGGACCATTTAATCTAGTCCTCTTTTCTATGAACCACAAAAGTAATAGTTTACATTTTTACAATTTCCTTTATCTGCAATGATTGCAAAGACATCTCTGAAAAATAATAAACTAGTTCAAATGCTTAACCATATAACTTGATATAATTATTTATCAAATATAAAACATTTCAAAACTAATATCATGCTCTTCTAAATAAGTAAATTATACACATACCCTATTTAACTAGTCCATATATGTGGTCATAGTTAAGTGTTATCAATGTAACATCTTCAAAATTATCATCTTCATTTGACCCATATAAATCAACCAAAACTAGAGAAAATTTATTCAATTCACCCACATAAATGTGATGTTGATTGTTGCATAGTCTCTATATGCACTTATCATGCATTGTAAAGAAAAAGTAACAACTTCTACAAATTGCCCAATTATGACTATCTACGGTCATCACAAAATTCACAAACCTTGTATTATGGAGTATCCTTTGATAACCATGTTTTTCTTCAATTGATTCATAATTAAAGATGTGTAGACACCTAAAATTCGCTAACACAACTTTAATGCTAAGACTGCACTAATTATCCTCTTTTCTATCACTGTCGTAATAATTAGCACTTTTCCGCTAATTAGCTAACATTCCTCTTCATATCCATTAATTAATCAACCTTTCTATCACTCAGGATGCCGATTAACGACCTTTCGTTAATTAGTATTCGCTTCTACCTAGGTCAATTAATTATTCTTAATTAATGACGACCGCTAGCCTAAATCAATAAATCTTCATCTATTTGATCAAGTTCCTCTTATATCTCTCAAATCACACTAATATTCCTCTAATCAACTTCTATAAGCCTTCTTCTATCTATTAATTAATCACCCTGGATTAATTAATACACCCCCTAATTCCCATGGTTGCTAAATGACAAATTAAACTTAACTAAAGCAACCTTATCCATTCCTAACCCACATGTTAACTCACCTAGCTTTGGTTAACTAAACTAAAGTTACTTTTCCCCTTATCCCACATGCACCAAGTTGCACATCTCTCTCCAACATTCAGGTTATATAAAGGACCAAGCTCCTTCATCTAAAGACACCATCCTTTGCATATAGCATAAACTATAGGCATTTGGCTTTGAGCATTCTCCATTGATTTGGATTAAGATTCTCATCTTGCATCCATACACTCAAAATTGAGTAATATGGGAAGATCCAAAATGGCCTTGTAGCCATGTCTTGGTGAGATTCCATTCTCAATTCTTGAGATCTCCACCATTCCATTTTGATTGCTTATGTTCTTCATAGGTTCATAGTTTATATTTTAGCAATCATAGAGAGTAGAGATTTAATCTTTAGCATGTTAGTTTGGTTTTATTCAAGTTTATATGCATGTTGATAATTTTTAATCTCTTTAAGCTCTTAGCATGATGGTTCATGTTTAGTTAACTTGCTTTGGAACTAATGTAGATTTTTAGTTTCAGGGTTTGGAACTAATGTAGATTTTTTTAGTTTCAATTATTTAGTTTAGTTAACTAATCCATGTACACAAGATGTGCCAAATTAAGTTTAACATTACATAAATTAAAATATGCATTATACACATATATTTAAAGTATAAAATGATATTGTATAAACATGTGCTAAATTCTAATATCAAACCAATATATAATTTCTAGATTTCTCATTACGAGTGTGTCTATAATCTCCCAAAACATTCTATCCTGGAGCTGAGTTCTTACCAACTAGAGCCACATCACTTCCAAATTATTTCCTACACCATTCAACAATAATATAGGCATCAATCAACCAGAATTATGTAGTCAAAACTCTATTTTATCAAAGCACACTTGATGCAAGGATTGGTAGCATTGTGTTCCTCCTTCCCATGACCACTCCTAACAAAAATCCACATGTGAGTATTTTTTTTTTTTTTTGAAAATGTTGATATTGACTAAGAACAAAAAGAGAGAGATGATTCTAACTATGTCATGCAACCATCTTACCAAATGAAGTGTTGATCTAATTTCAGACCATGTTCAAAAGATTTTTAGAAACAATTCAAAATAGTATTGCACAAAGTGTGTGTCATGCTCCTCATCACCACTAATATAGAAGTTATATTATTTCTTAAGAACTAAATTTTTATAAGTATTTCCATCACCATATAATTGTATTTTTGCATGCCTATAACACATGCACCATGATATTAACAAGCTCACTGTGATAACATTGTGTTTGAATCTTTTTTGATGAGAAAATGAATAATTCTTAGAAAGGTGAACCGTTGACAATATCAATATAGGATTAAATGTGTCATTCAATAGCTTACATTGACTTGCTTTCCACTTTACACAGTGAGCATGCATTATGTAAGGAATGATTTAGGTGTGAAAACTATCTTTAATGTTACAACATGGATTTTTTCATATACTAAGTCCAACCTTGTAGCATTTTTTCTTATTTTAGTTGAGTACTTGATGTATTTAAATTTGTACATGCATCAAACTTATTATATATGTACATTTGTAAGGTTAGATTAAGATCAAAAAAAATATTAAAATTCTTACAAACACCTCTTAAAATTCACCAATTGAATCATGTCGGTGTCTTCAACTCTTTGTGGACTAGAAGTTTCCAAGATTCCATACATGTCATAAACACATTTCATGCAAGCCATGATACCTTTAATATCATCATCATATTTGTTGCAAAAAATTGAGGTTGTGAAGTTGACCACATGTCTAGGGGCATTATACACACATTAGTTGATTCTCTTAACTTTTTTACACCTAAAAATAATGATTATGAGTGAGAATGTAGAATTACTTGTTGAATTAAGCTCTAGAATTGAAATTTTCAACATAAGTAATTATTTATCTAATAATTAAAATCAAACTCAACATGATAGTAGAAACAACAAGTTTAAGAACTTTATTTTTCTTCACATACCAAGGCTTCAATGTCTCAAACATTTGTTGTCAATCTTAATATGGAGATGTTTTTCACAAAAATTGGCATACATCTCATATCGAGTTATTTCAATTCAATAGATTGCATTCTCTTTGTACTCATTATAACTAATCTTACATTTTAGAACATACCCGAGATTTGGGGAAACATGAGCCTTTTTGGTCCAATAATAAAAAACTATACTCCTAACAATTTGTCTAATAATAAAAACTATCCTTTAACAATGTTTTCAATATTAGGACAATGAAGATTCTTACACAAAACTCCCTAATCTAGTTGAAAAGCATGAGACAATGTATCACCATATAACCTACCTTGTGTAGAATAATAAATACAAGTTCCCATTAATAAATATGAGTTCCTAAAGTAATATCTACTAGCAATTGCACATAAGTTGCAAACTATACAGAAGGGATGTTCATGCATAATCTTGGATGTATAATTTAATCTCGTATAACCATAAAGATATGTTCTCTCCATAATCTCTAAGCATTGGATTGATTATAATACCATCTCTCACATTTCCTTTTGGTGAAGAATATTTTTGTCTCCTTCAAGGGTACCACTCCTTGTTCATTTTTCTTATCTCCACCTCCCCCAAATTAGCTTCCTCGATATGTGGAATTTCTTGAAAGTAGTTCAATATCATCTAGATCTCTAGCATTTTTTGTAAGAAAATATGAGTAAATTTTGGGCCCTTTTATATCATTACGAGTATGAATTAGTGCACCTTGATATATAAGCAACCTGTCTACATATTGCTTTACATAGCATTGCTAATAATTTCTACAAGAATATTGTATTTTTGAAATGATGGAGCCTATTTGCATCTCTCACAATAATTTTTCTTCAATAATCTTGGAGATAATATTGGTTGCAGTGCGCGATCAACATATCCACAAATGTTCTCAAAAAATTAATAGTTTTCAAGGGAGCATGTTTAAAAATCTAAACAAAGCTACTAACATCTCACTATGGTGGTAGAGGAATAATTATTTTTCCTCTTTGTCAACGTCACTCAATACATGTTCTGAATTTTAAAATATACCACACCGCCTTCATCTCTGAAGACAATTTTCCAACTTTGCATATATCATCTATATTTGTGGCTATGATTTTTCTCCTCCACAACAAGAATGCATCATTTTATGACTTATAATTAAAATGCATCCAAGTATCAGTTTAATCCATCTATCCTTCATCAATCTCCTTACTATTTGAACCTCACCCCACTAGTACACTTTTGCATAGATGTTTGATAAAAAACATAAGTTGTAACAATTTTAATATGATCAAACTAAAAATAATCATAATAATCATGGATACCAATTCTTATATGTTCTCTATAAACACTAAGAAAACACATCCACATAACCACCATAGGTTTGATTGACATGTTGATGATAAATTTTAGAGTTTACTCAAGTTAGTGATGTGGATCCAACTGTAAGAGGTTGAAATACCTCCAAACCAAACACACAAACTATTTGCAAAAAACTAGAATCTTAAAAATAGTTTTATTTTCATTGGAATCCACACTAATCTTTTACATCATTACAGTCTTCCTTTTATTTCACATTAGCTCTAAAACCCCTAAAATGCCAAAATGACCTGCTAGTAAAACACCTGGATGGGCCCCAAATTTTGTGTACAAAATATGCCTTCATAAATGAAGGATCACACAAAAATTTGGCTTATTTTATAAAGAATAGAAAACTTTATTAAAACTCTAAGTTCTAGACAAAAGTAAAAAAATGTTCGGAGTCAATTTTAGACCACTAGATGAAGGAATTCGACCCATAAAATATACCGAAATGGCAAAAAAATTGTGAAAAGGTTGGTCTTGTAATAATAATAATCAAAATATACCACACTAGAAAATTTCAAGATGATCCAACTATCGGATCAAAAGTTATGGCCTTTAGAAGTTATGTTCCTAAGTAATTCTCCCCTTATTGAAAAGAATTATGCTCTTACAAATTAGTTTTGGAATTCATCCAATTTTCCATTTTCAATATTATTCAACTCCCATTCAGGAATCCAAGTATTTTCTTCCTTCTGTAAACCTTCCCACTATGCCAAATATTTTCTTATAGCTCCCATGTCTAAGTAGTGATCTGTCTTTTGGTCCAAAACATGCATTACCATTTCCTTTTTCTTCTTCGACATATGTTACTCCAAATTTATTTCTCCCTAGTCCACATCATTTTCCTCATGACCTAGAAACTTATATAAGTGTTGGTGAGAAAATTTGTTAGGTAGAAAAATATGTGGATTTCTTGCCAATGCTTTGGGAGTCGAAGTTCCTCTACTTAGATGGTGTAGCTTATATATGAATATGCGAGTAAGGTGAGTTTACTTGGGTTGGCCTTATGGTCGGGATCCCAGTAGGGGCACTCCATTACCCTATGGAAAAAACTTGTGGATACTTGCAAGAGAGGAATTTTCTAGGAGAGCAGTAAAGGGAGTGAGAATGTTAGATAGGAGGACTAACATTGCAAGTAGAAAATCGAGTCTTGCATACATAAATTAGAAGTTTCATCACATGTACTAAAATTAAGAAGAAATAACTCTTTAAATAGCAATAAGACTAATCAAAATTTATGAGCACAAAGTATCAATAAATCCCTCAGTTAAAAGAGGGCTAAAAACTTCTTGTATTGATGCTTAAACAAAAGTTGTACATAGTATGAGAATAGAGGAAATTTGAGAATGGGGGAATGGAATAATTTTTATCTCTTTGATTTTTCACAAGGATATCTCTCTCGTGAATTCACAAAAATAGATATGAAGAAATTTTAGATGAATCTCAATCAAGGAGATCATTAAAATTTATAGAAGAGGAACAATTCTTCATCTATCCCCCAATGACTCTTCGTATGTCTTGACATCACTTAAGACTCTTCACCTTCCTAAGAAAACATTAAGTCCTTTTTATAACATAAAGGTGACTTATTACATTAGAAACATTAAGACATATGAAAAGTGCAACCCCCAACGTGAAATTAGAACATTAAGGAGAGAGAAAGTTGGGGGAGAGGAGAGAGAGAGAAAGGAGGAATCATGCCGATGAAGAATCATGCTCATGTTGACTCCTGGAAAGCTCACGATTGACCTTGATACCTTTAAACCCTTTGTGATGAATGATTTTTTTATGTTGTGGATGGGTTGCTATAGAAATTTATTTGGCTGCATGTGAGAAACCACCTCCGAATGACCCATAAACACCACAAACTAAGTGTTTATAAACATTTTTGATTGTAAACTTTTGTGACCATAGGTATTGCTCATGAAAATCACCCCTAAAGAGGTTAAAACTTTGGAATAAATCCCACCCTGACTCCCTGCAACACTACCACACTGCTTAGTTGATTTGAACAATGATCCTGATGAAACACACTATGAGTAGTCTAACGATGTTGACTGTGAATTCCACCTCACACATACTGATTGAAGCATGAAATGAGTGTCAAAAGACACTATTGAGATCCATGTAAGTGACCTCACTGTCACCTACTCCCGCATACTCTGATGATAGAGACTACACTAGTTTCTCCCTTGTGAATTTGAACTTCATTATTTCTTGACACTTACTATATTTGGAAAGGGAAACTATTTTTAGTAAGTGTCGATATTTTTCCTCTTTGGTCCCCAAATGGTGATGTCAACTTAGATGTTCAACTCCCGGTACGTTCCCTTTGTGAAATCTACCCTCAGGAACCACTTACTATTTTTAGTAAGTGCCTATGAGACAACTTACTATTTTTAGTAAGTGTGAAAATTCAGCTCTTTCGAACCTCAATTAGATATGACAACTTGAATTCTTTTTCTCCCTATGTTCCTTTCTTTCGCCTTTTGGATCAGTTTTCCATTTTTAGTAAGTTCTTATCGGACCACTTACTATTTTTAGTAAGTGTCAATTTTGGATCGAGATGACCATTCCAATGATTTTCACCCATGATATTTCCTCTATGTTCATTACCTCCTTCACAACTTATTTAGATGGTGGCTTACCTAAAATAGTAGTCTCCCATGTAGAAGGCATGTTATTTTTAGTAAGTGTGCTTTTGGTGGTTGGATCACGGTGAGATGAAGATTTTTGAAATGGGTTTTTTAATATCAATCCCCTAAAATTTTAGGATTACCCGATCACTTTTATGAGATTTTAAAATTTGAAATTTTTTCGCTTGTAGCATTCTGTAGGGATGACAAATCATTAATGGAGCTTGAAAATTACAGGTTTCCTTTTTGGCATTGGATTGAGATGAAAATTACATTTTTGATGTGGGTTTTTCTTCTTATTTCACCGGTGAATTTTTTTCTTCAAACCGATTGTTGGTTGATCGAGAAATTGGATTTTTGTTTTCGTTGTGCAAAAATGAGGATTTCTTCACTATAAATAATTATGTGTTGTGAATAGGGGATCCGTTACTGAGTTTTTTATGGCCTCTAAAAATGGTGAAGACAACAAAAAACCTTGTCTTCAATCCGTGCACCTATTTAAAAGATATGTTGATTTCTTCTTCCTAAGCAGAAATGAAGGTTTTTAGATGGAAATCTTCATTTCTCTCTTTCATTCTTCGCTTCTTCGACTATTCCTTCCTCTGAGATAACTATGATTTCACAATATGGTGCCATGGTAGATCTAGTTTAGTATAATAATGGTGGCATAGACGTTTGGAGAAAAATTGATAGAGCTCAAAGCAGGTGTGCAAGGTGGGGAGATGAAATGGAGGGAGAAAAATGCTAAGTCATGGCTTTAAAGCATTCAAAAACACATACCAGGGGTTGGGCACATTTTTTTGTCCCTGATGTCCCTTTAGCTAAAGTGACGATAGGGACATCAATTTGCACATCGCGCCCAGAGATGACAATTGTCAAGATCTGAACGAATGAGCATTAGGGCTAGGGAGCTTGAGGGAAGCACCTGGGGGTTGAAATTTGGAAGTATGGAGGACCATAAGGCATTCCTAGGGCTGAGACCATTTACTTTCCCATATGTCCCTTTAGCTAAAGGGATGAAAGGGACACTAGTTTGCACATTGTGATAGGAGCTGACACTTGGCGGTCATATGTGCATTGAGGGGATAGGCTCCAACAAGCTCTTAGGGGCTAAACTTGTGCAATACAAAGGGTCCTATGAATGATATTTATGATAAAATGGTTAGGGCACATTTTATTATCCCCTATGTGCCTTGTTTGAGGGTTTTGTGTTTTGACATATTTACCCATAGAGGATTTTGGATTGAGTGGGAGCTACAACAATGACATAAGAAAACAAATACAAGGTAGAGAAGTTTGACGGCTGAAATTATCAATTATGGAAGATGCAGATTGAGGATTATCTATATTAAAGATATTTGTACTTACCGTTGGATGAAAAGTCTAGACCTACGAAGATGACTGATGAAGAATGGAAGATTCTTAATAGAAAGGCTTTGGGATCTATAAGATTGAGCCTGGAAGCATCTGTGGCTTCCAATATTACAGAAGTGACTTCTACGGTAGGGTTAATGAAATATCTTGCTAATTATATGAAAAACCTAGTGCTTCAAATAAATTTTATTTGATGAAGAAACTATTTAGTTCTAATATGCATGAAGGTGGATCTGTATCTAGTCATTTGAATGATTTCGATCTATTGTAAATCAATTAAAGTCGGTTGATATTCCATTTGATGATGAAGTAAAATAATTTTATTCTTATGTTCTTTACGATAGTTGGGATAACTCGGGCAATGAATGTTAGTAATACAACATCTCGCTAATAATATTTTGAAGTTTGATGATGTGGTTAGTATAATCTTGAATGAAGAAATTCGCAAGAAGAGTACAGAGGAATCATCATCTGGGAATGCTTTGAATGTAGAAAGTAGGGGGAAGAAGGAGAGATCCAAAAGTAAGAGTAATGGGAAATCAAAGTCAAGGGATAAGCAGATATAAACCCGAGGTAAGGGAATTACTTGTTGAAAATGTGGAAAGAAAGGACATGTAAAGAAATATTGTTGGTCAAAGGATAAAGAGAACCAACAACTAGACAAAGGTAAAGAAGCAAATCTTTCTACAACAGAGGTAATGCAAGATGCTCTTATTCTTTCTTTAGATAATAGAATTGAATCATGGGTTTTAGATTCAGGAGCTTCTTTCCATACAACCCCTAATAAGGGTTATTTAGAAATTATGTTTAGGGTAATTGTGGGCATGTTTATTTGGGTGATGATGAACCTTGCAGTATTACTCGTAAAGGGGAAGTTCATCTAAAATTACATAATGGAAATACATGGGTATTGAAAGATATGAGGAATGTGAAGCCTTAGGTGGAATCTTATTTCACAGTGGCAACTAGGTGAATCTGGTTGCATGGTTACTTTTACAGAGACTCTTAGAAATTCATTTAGGGTGATTTTTTGTTGTTGTGGCAAGAGTAAGAAGGTAGGAACGTTATATTTATCTACTTGTGTTACTCATTCCTTTTTCGCATTATCTAGATTCAGATGTATGCATATGGCATAATCGGTTTGAGCCATATGAGTAAAAAAGGAATACAAATATTAAAGGCTAAGGGTAAGTTATCAGATTTGAAAGATTTAGATCTTGATTTCTGTGAGCATTGTGTCTTTGGAAAGCAAAAGAGAATGATATTTCTCAAAGTTGGGGCAATTAAGAAGGAACAAAAATTGGATCTTGTACACTCAGATGTGTGGGGACTAGCTCAAGTAGCTTCTCATGGAGGATCCTAGTATTATGTTAGTTTCATTGATGATGCTAGAAGAAATGTATAGGTTTATTGTATTAAACGTAAAGTCTGATGTTTTTGAGACTTTTAAAAGATGGAAAGCCCTTGTTGAGAATGAATCAAATTCTAAGTTAAAGTGCCTTAGATCTGACAATGGTGGTGAATAGTGTAGAAAATATTTCAATGATTATTATTCCGTGAATGGGATATGTAGAGAAATAATGGTTCCAAGAACACCATAAGAGAATGGTGTCATAGAGAGAATGAACAAGAATATCATGGAACATGTTAGAAGTATGAGGATACATTTTGGATTACCTTTGCAGCTTTGGGTAGAAATAATTGATACAAAGGTTTATTTGATTAACCGTGGGCCTTCAAGTTCACTAGATGGAGGAATACTAGAGGAAGTTGTGACCGGAAAAGAGGTAGATATTTATTTTGTTAAAGTTTTTAGTTCAGAATTTTTTTCGCATATTGATAAGAAAAATAGGAAAAAGTTGGATGCAAAATCCAAGAGAATTCTAAATTATTAGGAGTCGTGATATTAAATGGAATGAAAAGAGAATGTACATGTGGATCAAATTTTGGTACCCAAATATGAACCGGTTGAGAAGTTTGTGAATGAAAATGAACTCTTAGATTTAAAAGTAATACCACGGGGTTACATAGTAACCAATGTCGATTGACCCCTGAACGACATTGGTCATCAAAACCAGTATCAGTTATAGAAGAGCCGAACCGATATCGATTAGAAGAAAACGACATCGGTTATAGGTGACCGGCATCAGTCACTGAAAGATTTGGATACAAATGTCTAGGAGGTCTAGAATGAGCCTCGGTACCCCAAATTCTTGTGAGAAGGTCACAAAGGGTAAGTAAACCTCCAGAAAGATTTACACCTTCTTTATTTTATTTATTATTGAATGATAATGGTGAACCATAAAGTTTTGAAGAAGCAATGCGGGATAAGACCCACGTGCAGTGGGAACATGGCATAGATGAGGAGATAGAATCCTTGGAACAAAGCCAAACTTGGGATTTGGTTAAGTTGTCAAAGAGGTAAGAGGACATTGTTAAACAAATGGGTTTACAAGATCAAGGATGAAAAGGGTGGACAAAAATGTATAAGGCAAGGCTTGTAGTAAAGGGAATTGCACAAAAGTACGTATTGATTTTGGTGAAATATTTTCATCTGTTGTAAAGATGACTTATATTTGTATCGTATTGAGTTTAGTTGCAAAGTAGAGGATTTGCATTTAGATAAAATAGATTTGAAGACAATTTTCCTTCATGGTGATTTAGATGAAGATATTTATATGCAGCAGCAACCACTTGGGATATGAAGTCAAGGGTAAGGAGAAATTAGTGTACAGGTTGAAAAAGAGCCTATATGGGCTCAAGCAAGCTCCAAGGAAATGATACATGAGGTTTGATAGTTTTATACATGATCATGGTTACTTGAGATGTGGATCGACCATTGTGTTTTTTTTAATAATCTTGAAAATGGGAGCTATATTATTTTGTTACTATATGTGGATTATATGTTTATTGCATAATCTAGTATGTAGGACATTGGTGAGCTTAAGGAAAATCTAGCTCACACATTTACTATGAAGGATTTAGGAGCTGCAAAAAGAATCCTTGGCATGAAAATACATAGAGAGAGGAAGAACGAGAAATTGTATTTATCTCAGGAGGATTATATCTACAAAGTGTTAGAAAGGTTCAAGATGCAAAATGCAAAACCTATTAGTACACCTATGGTCGGGATGACAGTTAAAATTGAGTAAATATCAGTGTCCTTCATCACAGAGAAGGTAAAATATATGACATGAGTACCATATGCTTCAGCAGTTGGGATTCTCATGTATGCTATGGTTTGTAGCAGACCAGACATTGCACATGCAATGGGAGTTGTGAGTAGATATATGGCCAATCTAGGTAAAGAGCATTGGAAAATAGTCCATTGGATACTTAGGTATTTGAGAGGGACTATCTAGCATGTGATTATGCCATGGAGGTTCGAGATATTTCATTATGCGGCTATGTTGATTCGGATATGGCTGGAGAATTGGATGGTAGAAGGAGCACTATTGGATATATTTTCACAAAGAGGTGGGATGATAGTTAGCTAGATTTTAAGATTGCAGAAGGTTGTGGCTTTGTCTACTACATAGGAAGAGTATGTTGCAGCTACAAAGGCTAGAAAGGAGATGATATGGATGAGTAGGTTCATGGAAGATTTGGGAAAGGAGTAAGATGATTGTAAATTGTTAAGTGAAAGTTAGAGTGTAATTCATTTGGAAAATAACTCAGTGTTTCATTCGAGAATGAAACACATTCAGTTGAGGTATCACTTTATATGGCAGGTATTGGTGGATGGGCAGTTGAATCTGGAAAAGATTCATATAAGCAAGAACCTCATGGATATACTAACAAAACCATTAACAAATGAGAATTTGGTGTTACACTCCACTTATGTTGGTCTTTGATTTTGAGACTTGAAGATGAAGAAACATAGCTAAAGAAGGATCCAAGAATGATGTTGTAGATGTATGATACATTAATTAATCTCCAAGTGGGATATTGTTGATTTGTGGAGCTCAATTACTTCGGATTAGCATGCAATATGAAACTTGCTCTTGAAAACACACAGAATCAATCTTTGGAGGGACCGACATTGGTCACCTATGACCGGAATTGGTCGTAAGGAGGAACCTTCATCGGTTAGGGATAAACGACATCGGTTACAATGCGGGAGTGTTTTATTTATCTCTCGGGAATTATATCTATTTTTAGTATTAAAGCAGATCTAGTGATTGTAATTGCATGGCTAAGTGCCCTAAGTTTATATGCACCTATATAAGCATGAAAGCTAGGGTTTAGAAGCAAGAATTAAGAAGAACTTGTAAAATTTGATGATTATTGTGAGAATAATTGTGAGAGAGAGAATTATTGGAGAAGAAGCAAAAATCTTGAGGGAAAGAAAGTATTGTACATCGAGAGGTGTGGAAGATTATAAATCTTATCAAAAATTTGGATAATATCTGGATTGTTTCTTGGTGGACGTAGCCCACACTGGGTGAACCATGTTAAATCTGGTATTGATTTATATCTCTTGTTCTATATATTTCTTTTGGTAGAATATCTACTTTTATTTGCATGTATGCTTAGATTTGATATATTATTTGTACAACCAAAGTGTGCTAACCCCAACAACTAGTATCAAATCTTTGTTTGAGGGTTTTTGTTTTTGTGATTTACCCACAGTATTTTCGATTGAGTGGGAGCTACAACAATGAAAGAAAACAAATACAAGGTAGAGAAGTTTGACAACCGAAATTATCAATTATGGAAGATGCAGATTGAGGATTATCTATATCAAAGAGATTTGTACTTACTATTGGATGAAAATTTCAGACCTACGAAGATGACGGATGAAGAATGGAAGATTCTTAACAAACGGCTTTGGGATCTATAAGATTGAGCTTAGAAGCATCTATGGCTTCCAATATTACGTAGTGACTTCTACTTTGTAGGGTTAATGAAATCTCTTGCTAATTATATGAAAAATCTAGTGCTTCAAATATAGTTTGTTTGATGAATAAACTATTTAGTTCTAATATGCATGAAGGTGGATCTGTATCTAGTCATTTGAATGATTTTGATCTATTGTAAATTAGTTAAATTCGGTTGATATTTCGTTTGATGATGAAGTAAAAGAACTTTTATTCTTATGTTCTTTTCTTGATAGTTGGGATAACTTTGTAATGGTTGTTAGGAATAGAACATCTGCTAATAATATTTTGAAGTTTGATGATGTGGTTAGTATAATCTTGAATGAATAAATTCGTAGGAAGAGTACAAAGGAATCGTCTATCTGGGAATGCTTTGAATATAGAAAGTAGGGGCAGGCGGAAGGAGAGATCCAAGAGTAAGAGTAATGGGAAAACAAAGTCAAGGGATAATAGATATAAATCTAGAGGAAAGGGAATTACTTGTTGGAAATGTGGAAAGAAAAGACATGCAAAGAAAGATTGTTGGTTAAAGGATAAAGAGAACCAACAATCAAACAAAGGTAAAGAAGCAAATCTTGTTACAGAGAGGTAATGCAAGATGTTCTTATTCTTTCTTTAAATAATATATTTGAATCTTGGGTTTTGAATGAAAATAAACACAAAGTAAAGTGAAAAACACCTAACAATCACTTATGGTACAAGGCAGGGGGACAACCCACTTTTGTTGAAACACTTTTTTCTTTTCGGGATTACCCCTAAAGAGGTAACGCGAGAATGTCGATGTCTTATAAAAATGTTGACGAGTTCAAGGAATTATCCTCCTTTCCTCAAATGCTTATGAAATCTAGGTGCTTTCATGATCGTCCATGTACTTTGTAGGAGTGAACCTACATGAGCTTTTTGTTTCTCAATCCTTCGCCTAGAAATTCCCTTAGCTTTACATTCTTTGAGATCATTTCCAAAGTGTTGACCTATTTCCATGCTTATCCATAACACCAATATTTCTTTCAACATTTCATTATCATTCCCGGTGGCTGATCTTTTTCAATTTTTAAAACTTTATGATCTCTTCTCATCACCATATTCATTCTTTGTATTTGTAGAAAGTTCCAAAGTGATGTGATCAAGTTGGCTTTGAACATATTCCCAATGTTCTTGTTGTAGAAAACTCACCTTAATGTAAGTTGGCTCAATGTTTTCCCTATCATCTCCCACCATGATGAAAAATTCAAAATTGAAGATGTCCAAAGGAGTTTTGAGGATTTTTCTTCTTTTTCTTTCACGAAATTCCTCTTGCATTGTGGAAGAAGGAGACATGCTTTCACTCTCACATTCGTCATTGAGGAATTCATCTAGCCTATATAACTGCTCCATATCCACATCGAACATAGGTGTATTGAGACAAAAGTCCCTCATTCATTCACACTTGTCTTGTATCTCCATGGCTCGAGTCAATATTTTGAGGCTAAGTTGAGGATCTTCAATTTTTTCTACAACTTTCAAAATATCTTATATAAATGAATCTTCCAAATTCATCATAGATGCATCTTTGTTTTCAAAATATTTCTATAGTGTGACTCAAAGGAGTGGTAAACAATTTGATCTATACCTTCCCATGATTTATTCAAAGAAACTCCATTTTCTTTTTCAGTGTTTGGTGTTCTCCAAGGCCCTCTTTTATCTAAGTATGAACAATTCCAACTTATGAACCCTATACGACAAGCAGGAGAAGGTTTATGCTTTGTGGGAAAGGTATTCCTTTGAGCTCAAAGTCCATATTGTCCTCAACTTCAAAAATGAAATTGGCTTCCTCCATATGTTCATCCATGATCGAATCAGGAAGTGATTTTGATTCTTCAATTGTCTCTACTTCTTCACATATCTCCATCCCATCGTTAATCAAAAAGTTTGCAAAGAGATTACTTATGAACACCCTGAACTCATCATTTTTGTTTTTCTTCATCATCAGTGGAGTCTTCAAAAAGCATCAAATCATCCATCATGCAATATGAATCTTCATCCATTGAGTATGTTACTCCTCCGATGAGTTGTCTTTCATGTCGAATGAATTGATGAATGATGATTCCATCTCCATGTCTTTCTCAAGTAAGGAAGGGAAAATTTTCATCTCTCTCCGATGTAAGGAAATAGTTTCCTATACCACTACCTTGAAACAAAAATTTTGTATGATGTACTTCATAATCCATACTGGAAACAATTTCTTCATCTCCCCTTTCACAGGTATGGTCGCGGAGGACTAGTCCATTTTGATTTCACTACCCAAATACCTACAAAACACTTCTGCTTAGGAGCATGCGAAAGAAGTTGGAATTTCAGCTACTAAAATGGTGGGAACACTTTCTTCTCTGGGAGTTCAACCAAAGCAAATTGAGCATCCTTTATTCTACCTACCAATAACACTTCTTTAGATTCCATGGAATAGCAATATCCATTCGCACATGTCAAGGTAAGTCCTAGGGAATTTGTGACTTTCATGGGCATCACATTGTCAGAGGCTCTAGAATCTATGATGTAGTTATTGAGTTGGTAACCTTTGATCAAGAGGGACAGGTAGAAGGGTTCTACCTTGTTAGTTTTTGGATGTATTGAGTGCTAACATGTTCTACGAGGATGGAGTGGATGGGGTAGGGAGAAGACCTATATCACTGGGGTTTGTTACTTTTAGTTTGGGGGTGCCCTTCCTGATAGTATCAATGAATATTTCAAATTGGACCGGGTGTGTTTGCAAGTATTCCAACTCTGTGATTTGCACCTTAGTTTTACTTGCATGTTCCACATAATTAAATGGTGTTGGGGAAATTGAACTTGACATTCCAGGGGTAATAGAGGTTTTACACGGTGAAGGTGCAAGTGCATTACTTTACGAGTTTGATTTTCTTTACCAAGTGTGGTAAGTGGTTTAGAAGGAAAGGGAGAAATTAATTTTGCTTGAGCCATAGTGGGTCTAGCCTAGGTAGTATTTGACAAAGGATTATTTTTAGAAATAGCTTTTGAATTGGAGGGCATACTAAAAGACTTAGTTAAAGATGAAGTGGGATTCTTGAGCTAACCAGCAGGTCTAGTTTTTATGGCCAATTCCATTTACGGTGGTAGCGGTGACCCTCTGCTAATGATCTTATTTTGTGGAATTTTTACGGAGGATATTCCTTCTTCTTCATTTTAGTTGTTGAAGATTGTTACTTTCTTTGATTGAGCCCACGTGAACACCACACATAAAAATCTTGGGGCTTCTTCATCATCTTCATCTTCATACCCTCCAACATATTCCATAAGGCCATTTTGAGTCTCGCCATTAACTTCTTGACCTCAAGGTAGTCTCCATTAGCGCATTCTTCTTCTTCTAGTTCATCAACGTCACACATAACATTGACCAATAGTGTTTCAAGAATAAGCCTACGGGGAGGTAGGGTAATTCTCGTCCGATTTAGAGGTTTCGGCTCTCTTGGAGCATTCCATATCATATTTGAAACAATTATTTCTTCATGGAAACTATGTCATTGGCCATCTTCAATAACAAACCCAATCATGCACACATGATCTAAACAATTCCCCAAAATCTACATCACTAGAAGTATAAACTAGAATAATACAAATCAAAACAAAGTACACACATAACACAACATGTACATGGTTCACCAATGTGGGCTACGTCCACCAAAGATAGAGATCTCATATATAATATAACAAGAGTACAAACCAACTCTTCAATACAAGAGTACAATGCATCTCTCCAAGAGTATCTCCTCTCCTCCAGATCTCTAAACGAGATCTACATAAGTGCACTACAACCATGCCTCCAAAAACCACCAATAGATCTCACATAACTGGAACTACTGCATCTCTGAACTACTACCAAGTTCTCTGTGGATCTGCGACAAGACCTCTCGCATGGGTCTACCAATGTGCAACCATGATTGTGCACCAAGAAGTAAGTTTGTCTCTCCATCACTACATAACCTGTGCAAACATGAAGACAACCTCCTCTACAATATCTAGATCTACATGGATCAACAATACAATATGATCTCATGGATCTACAATACAAGATCTCACAACAACTTGTGGATCTAACAATATAAGACTAGATCTACATGGATCTATAATACAAGATCTCACCAACATGTGGATCTACAAGAAGAAACTCTATGTGTTTTGCATACTATGCAAGCCATTACAATGAGACAATAACTATACAAAGGAAATACAGTAGAATATGTTACCCTCTTCTCACCATTCAGATGTACCTGTTATTTCCTTCTGTCCAGCTCCTCTCCATGGAAGCTTTGTCTTCATGTAACATGTTCTTTCTTTCTCTTCTTCTTCATCCTCTCAATCAAGGATTCCACATGCAATAATAATCAATTACATGCCATCATAACATCTAACCCTAGCTTTCATGCTTATATAAGCATCTACAAACTTAGGGCACCTTAGTTATGCATTTACAACCTTTAGATCAACTTTATAACAAAGTTAGATCTAATTCTCGTGAGTTAAATATAAAATTTCATGCACAGGTAACCGACGATGGTTACCCTCACTAATGGTGGTTCATCCTGCTTGACCGATGGATGGTTCTTATCTGACCAAAATGGTTAATATGTCGACGATGATGTAGTTAATATGTTGATCGACACCTTGTGTATTGTGTAAACTAGCCACATGTAATGCATGCTTATTGTGAAGCAATCTAGCTCCACAACCTAACAATCTCCCACTTGGAGATAAATTGTTGAACCTCTATACTTGTACCTATACATCACCATCCTCTACATACCATGAATACCATCTATTCTTTACTTCAAAATTCTCTCAAAAATAAAACCAAGAAGATCAAACCATCTTCTCAAACCAAGAAGATAAAACCATGACTTACCAAACCTGCACGAAGCTACAACTGATCCATGAAACCAAGCCTCAAGCTCCCACTGAATCATAACACCATACCAATTGTTGGTATTAGGAAATCAAGCCAACCAAGCTCCTCATGTAATAAGCCATCATGACTAACACACCTGCAAGAGCTCCCACTCAAACTGAAGTACTGAGCTTCAACTGCAACCATAGCCATACCTGTAAAACCAACCATGTTCTCCATCCATCTATCCATGTCTCCATGCAACCACTAATGCAACTATCCAAAGACAAGTCAATACTGGAGAATATGAAAAAGCAAAACAAGATCCCAGGTAAAAACAACCCTAAATGAGTTCTACATGCAACAATGGGTGATCAATCCACAAACACCTGCATAACTCAAAGAAATCCAAACATTGCAATCTGTAAATCCAACCCTGCATAAACAACTAGCATGTCCAAGACAATCATCTATAGATAACATATATATCATGGAGTAACATAGTAATCAAGAGGAAATACAAACATCCCTACTCATGCTCAAGGCATCTAAACATGCTCATAGGCATCCATGTGCAAATCAAACATCTACATCATCATAGACTCACAAAACTAAATCTATCCACATGTACAAACTCACCATGTACATCCATCCATATCACAAGCTCTCCAGAAGCTCCAAGTCTACCACCGACTAACTCCAAAGCCAAATATGAATCATGTGCTCATCAATGTCAATAACAAACATCCATGCTAAACCATGCCACTAATACCAAGTGCAAATAAAAAACATGTCATCAACATACTCTACACAATCAACCAAGATGAAAGAAAAACAAGGGCACCATCTAAAAATGGTAAATAAACATTGTTGTCAAACATGTGACCAAACCAACCATGGTTTCCTAACCGACCCGGTCACTTCCTGACCGACCATGGTTACTAGATGACCGACCACGGTTAACCCTAACCGACACCGGTCTCTTGTAACTATCATATTTTCTCCTTTTTCACCCTTCAAACTCTAAAAATTTCTCTATCATCTAAAACTAGTTGAATCAACCATCAACTACCATCCCTAAGGAATATCCAGGCACCAAAAAATAAACCAGAAGTGACATCACAAAGCAATAAACTCAAAATACCTGTAAAGTTGTGACTTCCCTCCAAAACCAACTAGTGCCTCTGCCACTCTAAATAGTAGCAATCTCCTCTCACTGCATGTGCATCATGTATCCAACCTGCAATGCCAATAACCATGGCTTGCTCCCACTTAACCTGAACTCCCATGCACTGCTTCTAATCACCAAGCTCAAAAGTATATATGTCAGTGAGAAATAAAACAGATGAAAGAAAATATAAATTGATTCCCTTTTATCAAAGAATACTTCTACATCAAAAGTTTGGACTTCTTGTGAAGTAGGTGAATCAACTTTATTTTCATCCATGTGTACTCAACATATTTCATTACTACAACTATGTCTAAACATGACTTTTCATTGAGGATATCTTCCTTAGACTAGAATACCCTTGTCCTCAAGATTCCACACAACTGGGAAATAAAATTCAAACAACACCAAAAAACCATGGTGTAAATTTGTGCACACTATCCAAACATAATATCAGTTTGCTCCAAATGAAAGAAATAAAACATGAACCATATAGAGATACCTGACCCAAAGTCTCACTAGACTAACCAAGCCAACTCCATCCTCTTTCTGATCTAAACATTGAAGTGATCTACATTATTTCTACCTGTACACACATTGTGCCAAGAAACTTGATCCTCCAAAATAGGACACTAAACCATCCATGCCCTCTTCTACTGTAAGAAACCCATGTGCAAACTCGTTGTCACAGATACCAACCATGGTTCATTGACCAGTATTGGTTACCCTCTATGACCGATGTCGGTTCCTGACCGACGCGTCAAAGTTGGTGCTTGGAATGAACACAATGCCACAAATTGGCATAGGTCACCAAACCAGGTGCCTACTCGACCAAAGCCGATAGTTGTGTTGAGCTAGTCATTTCAAGAAGCACCCAAATCTTGCACAAAAACTTAACAACAATAATACATGCAAAAAAACGCACCAAGATGAAATACATCACCTTACCAACACCAAGATACTCAACCACATCTTCAACTGAAGAACATGCTTCTCTGATGGAAACCTTGTCTTCATTTTGTGCTACTATATTAGATTCTCTAATGAAGCCCATGCATCTAACTACACCAAAGGATGCATAACTTGCTCCTCTATCTCATACTCAGATCTGTAATCCCAAACATGCATGTGTAACCAAAATAATACAAGCATTGCAATACCAAGATAAAACCATACCTCTATAACCTAGATCTGCAATCTGACCAACATGTTTGTGCCTCCAAGAACCAGGGACACCTCAACAAACAAGATACATTCCATGCATCTTCTTAATTCTTCAGATATGTGATTTTCTATTTAAAAACAAGGTTTCCCAAGTAACCAACCACGGTCACCCTGTAACCGACCATGGTCACCTATGCGACCATGGTCACCATGTCGCGCCAATTCGGTTGCCACTTAACGACGATTGGTCACTGTAATTTCAAACAACCTTACTCTTCTAGCTTCCACTTGAGATTTAAATCTCTTCTGTGATTTTCACATCAGGAAAAACAAACCCTACTCTCATACACCTGTTAGTAAACCACTAACAATATACTGAAGCAAAACCTTGCTCTGAAATAACCAAGCTCTGATACTAGTTGTTGGGAATTTGGGACTATGGAATAGTGCTATGATTCAATAACAAACCCAATCATGCACACAGGATCTAAACAATTCCCCAAAATCTACATCAAAGTGGAAGTATAAACTAGAATAATCCAAATCAAAACAAAGTACACACACATAACACAACATGTATTGTGGTTCACCCAATGTGGGCTACGTCCACCAAAGATAGAGATCTCATATATATAATATAACAAGAGTACAAACCAACTCTTCAATACAAGAGTACAATGCATCTCTCCAAGAGTATCTCCTCTCCTCCAGATCTCTAAATGGATCTACATAAGTGCACTACAACCGTGCCTCAAACACCACAACAGATCTCACATAACCCAAGAACTACTGCATCTTTGAACTGCTACCAAGTTCTTTGTGGATCTGTAACAAGACCTCTCACATGGGTCTACCAATGTGCAACCATGACTATGCACCAAGAAGTAAGTTTGTCTCTCCATCACTACATAACCTGTGCAAACATGAAGACAACCTCCTCTACAATATCTAGATCTACATGGATCAACAATACAATATGATCTCATGGATCTACAATACAAGATCTCACAACACTTGTGACACTATGGATCTAACAATATAAGACTAGATCTACATGGATCTATAATACAAGATCTCACCAACATGTGGATCTACAAGAAGAAACTCTATGTGCTTTTGCATACTATGCAAGCCATTACAATGAGACAATAACTATACAAAGGAAATATAGTAGAAGATGTTACCCTCTTCTCACCATTCATATGTACATGTTATTTCCCTTATTCGTTCATCTCCTCCTCTCCATGGAAGCTTTGTCTTCATGTAACTTTCTATCTCTTCTTTTCATCCTTTCTTCTTCTTCATCCTCTGCCAATCAAGGATCTTTCATGCTTATATAAGCACATGCAATAATAATCAATTACATGCCATCATAACATCTAACCCTAGTTAAATATAAAATTTCATGCTTATATAAGCATCTACAAACTTAGGGCACCTTATTTATGCATTTACAACCTTTAGATCAACTTTATAACAAAGTTAGATCTAATTAACGTGAGTTAAATATATCTTGGAATCCTCTAAATTCATGTAGAACCATTTGACTACCTTCTTCTCTACGTGGAGAGATTAACCAAAACCTATTTCAAATGTGTTTCTTATATCTCTCGAAGGTAATAGATCTTGGGGGCAACATGTAGAACCATTTGACTACCTTCTCCTCGTAGAGATTCCAAAAAATATCGACGGTGATGATACATCCTCATGTTTTATGCCCATGCAAGCGGTGATGAATGTTGTTCATGCTCCTCGGGAAGTTGAGAACCATCTCCTCTAAATTTTGGGAATTTTTTTCTCGAGCCCTTTGGTAGTTTGTGGAGTGGTTGAGGAGAGAAAGTGGGCCAATATTTCCACCCCATGGTACATTTGGTCTGTGCTCTTCATGATCACGATCTTCCATTCCATTTCTAATTCGGTTTCTATTCTTTCCAAGGCTTGGCTTAAGCTCTTGCTCTTGCGTCTGCTTTGGCTTGAGCTCTTTCAATCTCCTCAATTTGAGCTCTTATCTTTGTTTCATCTCTTGCTTATCTTTCTTGAGCTTCTTCTTCTGTCTCAACATCTGTGAAGTCTTCAAAGTTCTCGTTGATATCTAGAAACTCCGCGTCCAACGGGTTGATGATTCTTGGACTTCCGATGGGTCTGGTTACTTGACAAAAGGGAGACCTTAAATTTATGAATAACTCTTGTATTCTTTGAAGTTCTTCGAAGATGGGATGTTTTTCCTCCTTGTCTTTGTTATCGAGTGTACCTTCTATTCACCAGCTTGAAAATATATACTCTTCTTCATGGTGCTTGAATCTGTCTTTGTCTTTCTAAATCAGCAGTGCATTCTTCTTCAAGGTCAAGTACTCTCATGGCAATAAAGTACTATGTGAAGCTTTGTCTATTATGCAAAATAGCTTCCCTCAAATCAAAAGTGATGTCTTCTTGGATATGAAACAACAATTAAGGTCTTTCAACATGAGGGTTGTCGGGTATAGCCATTGATAGAAGGCATAATGATCTTAATTTGTTCCAAAAAAAAAAAAATTGGATATTTGATTTTTTGTATTTTCCGACCTTCTCGGTCATATTTGGGTTTAGATGCTTGTTAAATATTCTCCACGGTGGGTGCCAAAATTATTGGTGAGAAATTTTTAGGTAGACAAATATGTGGATCTCTTGCCAATGCTCAGGAGTCGAAGTCCCTCTACTTAGAAGTGCAAATTCCGTATATGCATGCACGAGTAAGGTGAGTTTTATCCAGGTTGGCCTTGCGGTTGGGGATCCAACAGGGGGCACTCCACTAACCTACGAAAAGGCTTTAGATACCTACAAGAGAGGAATTTGCTAGGAGAGTGGGAAAGGGAGTGAGAATGTTAGATAGGAGGACTAATGTTGCAAGTAGAAAATCAGAGTCTTGCATACATTAGTTAGAAGTTTCATCACATGCATTAAAATTAAGAAGAAACAACTCTGCAAATAGCAATAAGACTGATCAAAATTTATGAGCACAAAGTATCAATAAATCCCTTAGTCAAAAGAGGGCTAGAAACTCCTTCTTCTTGTATTGATGCTTAAACAAAAGTTGTACATAGTATGAGAATAGAGGAAATTTGAGAATGGGGGAATGGAAGAATTTTCTATCTCTTTGATTTTTCACAAGGATCTCTCTCTCATGAATTCACAAAAAATAGCTAAGAAGAAATTTCAGAAGAAGCTCAAATGAGGAGCTCATTACAATTTATAGAAGAGGAGCAACTCTTCAGCTATCCCCCAATGACTCTTCGTATGTCTTGATATGACTTAAGACTCTTCACCTTCCTAGGAAAACATTAAGTCCCTTTTTATAACATAAAGGTGAGTTATTACATTAGTAACATTAAGACATATAAAAAGTGCAACCCCTACACGAAATTAGAACATTAAGGAGAGAGAAAGTTGGGGGAGGGGAGAGAGAGAGAGAAAGAAGGAGTAATCTTATCGATGAAGAATATGCTCCTATTGACTCTTGGAAAGCTCTACCGGATTTACCTTGATACCTTTGAACCCTTTGTGGTGAATGATTTTCTTACGTTGCAGATGGGTTATTACGGGCAAGTTCTATGGCTGCAGGTGATAAATCACCTCCGAATGACCCATAAACACCATGAACTAAGTGTTTAGAAACATTGTTGAATGGAACCTTTGGCGACCACGGGTGTTGCTCATGAAGATCCCTCTTGAAGAGGTTGAAGCTTTGGAACAAATCCCGCCCGACTCCATGCAACACTACCACACTGCTTAGTTGATTTGAACATGATCTTGATGAAACACATTATGAATAGTCTGATGGTGTTGACTATGAATTCCACCTTGCACATACTGATTGAAGCATGAAAAGAGTGTTGAAAAGATGTTGTTGAGATCCATGTAAGTGACCTCACTATCACCTACTTCGCATACTCGATAATAGAGATTGCACTCATTTCCATTTTTGAATCGAACTTGATTATTTCTTGACACTTACTATATTTGGAAAGGGCAACTATTTTTGGTAAGTGTTGAGATTTTTCCTCTTTGGTCCCCAAATGGTGATGTCAACTTAGATGTTCAACTCCTCAGTACGTTCCCTTTGTGAAATCCCCTTAGGAACCACTTACTATTTTTAGTAAGTGCCTATGAGACAACTTACTATTTTTAGTAAGTGTGAAAATTCAGCTCTTTCAAACCTCAATTGGATATGAAAACTTGAATTCCTTCTTCTCCTTGTGTTCCTTTCACCTTCTGGACCAATTTTCCATTTTTAGCAAGTGTTTATGGGACCACTTACTATTTTTAATAAGTGTTAATTTTGGACCGAGGTGACCATTCCGATGATTTTCACCTGTGATACTTCCTTTGTGTTTACTGCCTCCTTAGCTTCTTGAGATGGTGGCTTACCCAAAATAGCAGTCTCTCTATGTAGAAGGCATGTTATTTTTATCAAGTGTGCTTCTTTGGTGGTCGGTGATTGAAGGCAAGATGAAAATTTTTGATATGGGTTTTTTTAATATCAATCCCTTGAAATTTTAGGCTTACTCGATCACTAGTTTATGAGATTTTAAAATTTGAAAAAAATTTGCCTGAAAACGACCTCATGCAAAGCACGAAAACCATTAATGGAGCTTGGAAATTGTAGGTTTTCTTTTTGCCTTATATTGAGATGAAAATTATGTTTTTGATGTGGGTTTTTTCTTCTTATTTCACTGGTGAATTTTCTCTTCAAACCGATTGTCAGTTGATCAGGAAATTAGATTTTTGTTTTCGTTGTGCAAAAATGGGGATTTCTTCACTGCTAAAAATTTGTGCAATATATGGGGATATTTTGCCTAGGTTTTTAACCTCTGAAAATGGTGAAGACATAAAAATGCTTGTCTCGATTTGTGCACTGGTTTGTAAGATATGTTGATTTCTTCGTCTAACGATAATGAAGGTTTTTCATATGGAAATCTTTGTTTCTCTCTTCCATTTTTCACTTCTTCGACCAATACTTCCTCTAAGATCACTGTGATTTCACAATTTGGTGGTCATGGAAAAGATTCTTTAGTGCAGCAATGGTGGTTTAGACGTCTCTGAGAAAAATGGACGAGAGCTCCAAGTAAGGTGTGCATTTGTGGGAAGATGAGGTGGAGGGAGAAAAATGCTAAGTCTTGGCTTTAAAGCCTTCATAAAACACATACCATGGGTTGGGCACATTTTTGTGTCCTGATGTACCTGTATTTAAAGGGATGAAAGGGACATCATTTTTCATCATCGCACTGGAGTGACACTTATCAATATCGAATGATTGAGCATTAGGCTAGGGAGCTTAAGGGAAGCACCTAGGGGCTGAAATTTGGACGTATGGAGGACTAGAAGGAATTTCCGGGGCTGGGTGCATTTTATTGTCACCTATTTATCTTTAGCTAAAGGGAAGAAAGGGACATCATTTTTCACATCTCGCCTAGAGCTAACACTTGGCGATCATCCGTGCATTGAGGGGATAGGCTCAACAAGCTCCTGGGGGCTAAACTGGCAATGCACAGGGTCTATGAGTGATCAGGGGGCTAAAAAGGGTTGGGTGCATTTTACCGTCCCTATGTCCCTTTTCTAAGGGATGAAAGGGACATCAAAATGTGCTAGGATCCTAGAGCTGACATGTGTCCACTGCAAGAATTGGCTAAGTATGGAACACTCACCTTGAGCCAACTTGTGACGACGATAAATTGAGCTCATCAATGGAGTTTTTTGACAAAATTTTATATTAATTTGACTTAAAATTTCCTTCTGAATACAATGGTGGGGGTATCAGCTCTTGATTCCTCCATTTGAGACTTGAAAATCAGATTTTTTTTCTGGCTCCGTGATTGGGCATGAGAAAAACTAGATATAAACCTATTACGCCTAGGTTTTGTGAAAAATATTATTCTACCATATTATAGATCATTAAATTACCTTTTCGAATATGTCTTTTTATCTCCTAACTCCATCTAGAGCTCAAGAATCGCTTCTCGAAGCTCATCAGCGTTTTTGGCCATGTGCACTACTAGGCCGTAAAATCCTGCTTTTCGATGAATCGCCCCAAAACCTCCAAATATTTCCTAAATCTTCAAATCCTATTCTCTGATTTTACTTTCTTGGCACTTATCACTCATTTTCTTTAATCCTACATGGTCCAATCTTCTTATACTTTAGTTTATTATATGTCCCCTTAGAAACCTCTCCTTTCTAAGATGAACCATCACCATATCTCCTTCTTCAAATACATTTACTCTCCTACTGTGCATCTGTAGTTGCTTTATATTTTGCATTACTAACTTTCAGCTTTTCCCTCACTTCTTCCTACAATTGTATGTGTTCTACAAATGCTTCGCATCATCACTAGTTTTATCTTCACCTGAGTAGCACAATCAGATCTAGGAATCCCTTGGGGTTCCTACCATAGAAAATTTGGAAAGGATACCTCCCTGTTGACCTGTTTACTGAGTTGTTATAATCAAAACTCAGCTTGTGGTAAAGCCAAATCCCATTGTTTTGGCTTTTCTCCAACTATGCAACATAGGATATTTCCCAAGATTTTGTTCACTACTTTTGTCTACCCATCAGTCTAGGGGTGATATGCACTACTAAACTGTAGTTGTGTCCCCATTTTCCTCCACAAAGTCTTCCAAAAGTGACTCAAAAATTTTGTGTCCCGATCTGAAGTGATCATTCTTGGAACTCCATACAACCTAACCACTTCTGAAAAAACAAATTTGTAACTCTAGAAGCATCATTAGTTGTCTTATAAGCAATGAAATGTGCCATCTTAGAGAATCTATCAACCACAACAAAGATAAAATCATTCCCTCATTGTGTGTTAGGAAGTCCTAACATGAAATCCATACTCAAATCAACCCATGGCCCTATGTAGGACATGTAATGACATATACAACCCAATATTTCTATGCATGACCCTTAGCCATTTGGCACACTCTACATCTTGATATGATCCTACTTATGTCCCTCTTTACCTTCGGCCAATAATACTTTTCTACCACAAGAGAAGTTGTCTTACTTATACAAAGTGTCCAACCAACCCCCACTATGCAATTCTCTTATAATATTTTCTCTCATTAAACCAACAAGGATGCACAATTGTTTTCCCTGAATAAATAACCATCCTGCATCAAATAATCAAGAAGAACCACTACCCATTGTAGGGTCCTTACATTGTCTCACAACATCACCAAAATATGGATCACCTTCATACAATTCCTTAACTACCTCAAACCCTACTACTTCATTTTCCATTGTTATCAAAAGTGCTACACGCCTACTCAAGGCATCAACAACTTGATTCTGCTTACCTGACTTATGCTTTAAGACAAAAGTATATTCTTGCAAAAATGAAACCCACTTTGCATGCCTACTATTTATTTTTTTCTTTGTGTGTTTACATACCTCAATGCTTCATGGTCAATAAAGAGTACAAATTCCTTAGCTACCAAGTAATGTCTCCAATGCCTTAATGCTTGAACAATAACATAAAATTCCACATCATAAGTAGAATATTTCCTCCTAACTTCATTTATATTTTCACTAAAGAATGCCACATGCCATCCTTCTTGACTCAATACAACTCCAATCCCGACATGTGAGGCATCACAATCAACCTCAAAGACCTTGTTAAAATATGGAAATACCAAAACAGGTGCCTCTGACACTTTCTTCTTCAACAATTCAAAACTATTTGTTGTTACCTTGGTCCATACAAACTCCTTTCCCTTCGTACACTTTGTTATGGGTGTGGAAATGCTACTGAAATTCTAATGAACTTCCTATAAAAAGTTTCCAATCCATGAAAACTACGAACCTCTATCACATTCCTTGGAATAGGCCATTCCAAAATTGCCTTCACTTTTTCCTCATCCATCCTCACTCCATCCTCTGAGATGACAAACCCCTAAAAAAACTAGACTTTTATGAAGAAATCTACACTTCTTTAAGTTTTCATACAAACTCTCTTTTGTAACAATTCTAACACCAATTTCAAGATGTAACAAGTGTTCTTCCACTATCTTATTGAATATCAAAATATCATCAAAATAGACAACCACAAACTTGTCATTGTATTGTATTCTCAAAGTACTCTTTATTCATCAACCTCATGAATGTATTGGGTGCATTAGATAGCCCAAATGGCATCACCATCCACTGTAAAATCCATATTTTGTTTTGAAAGTCATTTTCCATTCATCCCCTTCATGGATTCGGATCTGGTAGTACCCACTCCACAGGTCAATCTTACTAAAATATCGGGCTCTCGCTAACACGTCCATCATATCATCCAATCTTGGAATTGGGAACCGATACTTAATTGTGATTTTATTTATGGCCCTACTGTCCACACACATTCTCTAGTCTCCATATTTTTTGGGAGTCAATAGTGTTAGAGTTGCACATGGACTCATGATTTTCTCTCACTAACCCTTTCTGTATTAGATTTGTCACTTTCTGTTCAACTCCTCACTCTGTGTGGACTCATCCTATAGGTTTCCCTGATTTGGAAGGGCGATCCTGGGATCAAATCAATATGGTGTTGTATATCCTACTTCGGAGGTAACCCATTTGGTAGCTCATCTGGTATGACATCTTGTATTCTTTTAGTACCTTTTTGCCGCAACAGGGTATATCAAAGGCCTCTATTTCCACCTTCTTTGACATCAATGCATAACACCAACCAACTTCTTCCATTTCTACAACAAACTCTTTTGTAGCCAACAAGCCCTCACTCTTCTCTTCTTCCTTGAAGGGTAACAAGACCACCTTTACACCATCCTTCCAAAAAGTATAAGTATTTTTCCTCCATCATGTGTAACCTTTCTATCATATTGCCAAGGCCTCCCTAGTAATATATGGCATGCATCCATGGGATAACATCACACCACACCTCATCCTTGTAGGTATTCCCAATCAAAAAACTTTATAAGGCATCTTTTATCTATGGTTACCTCGTTCCCTTTCTTGAACCATGATATATGATAGGGATATGGGTGCTTCTCACATTTTAGACTGATTTTATCAACCATCACAGTTGAGACCATATTTTCACAACTACCACCATCAATAATAATTTTACATACCTTTCCTCCAGAGGTGCATCTTGTTCAAAAGATATTTGTTCGCAACCAAGAATCAACACCAAGCACATCATTGTTCTTTCTCCTTCCTCGGGTGATCATCATCCTCCTTATCATGAGGGTTTCACCCAAGTCTACAAAAACTCCATTTCTTCTTCCTCTTAGCTTCAACTAGGTTTACTTGTGGTTTGTTTCCTTCCATCTATATCCATGTAGGATAGTGTGGACACTCAAAAATATTTGTGCCCTTCTTCACCACATCGGTAACATGTATATTACCTTTTGGGGCTATATTCCAACCCCATCCTCCATTATAACCTCTTCCCTCTCTAAAACCCCTACCTCTTTGGTAGTTACCATGACTTTGACCAAATTATTCTTTCCCTTCTTGCATTAGAGGATTCACCTTTTATAGAATCAAATCTACCTCTACCTCTCATTGGAGATGATGATGGCCCTCTCTTCACACCTCTTCTAAAATTACTCCTCTTGTTTTTTTTTTTGATTTTATGTGAGTTGATAAGCATCATCCAGGCTATGGATCAGAGCATACTCAATTCATCTTGTATGGTATAACTCAACCCATTTACATACCTTGTAGCCTTTTATTCTTCAGACTCTCCTTGTTCCACCTAGATTGATAGCTTGTAAAATTCATTGGTATACTCTTCAATGTTGAGATCCTTCTGTCTTAGGTTTTGAAACCTTCAAAATAGTGTCTGGGCATAATCTACAGAAGAAACTTTTCTTTCAACTTCTTCACCATTTTATTCCAATTTTTAAAACTTTCCTTTCCTTTCCTTTGTCTTTCATTTTGCAAGTGATCCCACCAGATCAATGCATGTTCGGAAAACTTAGTGCATGCAAACTTAACCTTATTCTCCTTGAAAGGGTTTTCCACTCAAAAGAATTTTTCCATGTGATTCAACTATTCAATCAACTCCTCTTTGGTCGTAACCCTCCACCATAATTAGGAACATTAATCTTGATGCCATCATTCTTTCCTCTAAATTGGATCAATCTCTCCTCAAATGGTCTCTCATTCAAGGTGTCTTCATCTCTCTCATTTTCTTCTTCATTTCCTCCTTCATTCATTAATGGAGGTAATTCTTCAAGTATCACTATCTGGGTTTGCATCCCCATTTGCATGTCTCCTTCTAAAGTGGGTAACTTCTCTATGAGCTCAACAACTTGTCTTTATAGCTCTTGCATATGCTATTCATCTGGGCATAACCTCCCCTCCCACATCTATCCATGATTATATAAAATAGAGGCAATAAATTACACAAACAAATGTAATATATATTACCTTCACCATTCCCACAAGATCCAAATCTTGCTCTGATACCAATTGATGTGGATCCAGCTGCAAGAGGTGAAATACCTCCAAAACACACACAAATATTTGCAAAAAAACCAAAAGCTTCAAAATATCTTTCTTCTCATTCGGAATCCACACTAATCTTTTACATCATTACAATCTTCCTTTTATTTCACATTATCTCTAAAAAACCCTAAAATGCCAAAAATTACCTACTAGTAAAACACCTCGGATGGGCCCCAAATTTTCATACAAAATATGCCTTCATAAATGAAGGATCACGCCAAATTTTGGCTTATTCTATAAAGCATAACAAAATTATTAAAACTCTAAGTTCTAGACAAAATAAAAAAACATTCGGAGCCAATTTTAGACCACTAGATGAAGGAATCAAGATCTACCACCCTAGAAAATTTCAAGACGATCCAATGGTCGGATCAAAAGTTATGGCCTTTAGAAGTTATGCTCCCGCATCGTTAGCCTAACACGACCAATCATGTAACCATGTAGCAAACATAATGATCAATTATAAGCATAATGTTATAAGAGGTACTCATGCCATTGAATTATTTATAACCCTCATCCACATAACTTGCATGGATACATGCTAATAAAACAAAAATGAAGTTGACATTCAAGGTATGTTTTAATAACTTCATTATCTCAAGGAGTTTGATAACATCCTTACAAAATATGTTTTTTTACTTATCTTCAAACATGGAATTTCATGAGACCATATCTCTTTGAAGCATTTTGTTGAATAATTCACATGCTCGACATTTTGTGGACATATCTTTTAGGGAACTTGCAACTAAAACCTCTACCTGAAATTCCCTTCTTCATAATACTTTAATAGATGTCCATGCCCTATTTAAAAGCTCTTATTTTTACATAGGTGGTTAAAGGAATGATAAGAAGATTGTTCCAAGCCACGATCTCAGATGATAATAGAACACCACATTAGATTTGCAAAATAGAAGAGCTAAAATACCATATATGGAAATCCATCATAATCCATAATGTTCAATACATTACAATACAATGACTTGAATTACTCAATAAGAAAGATGTACATATAGGAGGAGGAAGTGCAACTACTACCTAAATTAGTGGTGAAGAACTCCCACTAATCGATACTGGTAGTTAAGTTAACTCCAAAAGACTAGTAAGCTAACTCAACACAACTAGTAAGCTAACTCCACACAACTAGTACACCTAAGAAAGCTAACCCAACAAGTGTAGGGCTAACACAAGTGTAATAATTATCTTGATAAATAAATAAAATGATAAATAATAACCTACACTAACAAGTGGTAGCATGCTAATGAATGTGAGCTGATTAGATTGGACACATGTTGGTTACATTTGGTGAAACACCATCAATTCCCCATGAGGATGCATGTGTCTTCTATTAGCTTCTCGTCCCCAATCCTCTTTTACTCATTTTTCCTCTGTAATATATGAATCTCCAATTTTGATAGAGACTGGAAGGATGTTGACAAAGGTTGTGGACTTTTGGTTTACACCCACCAATTACATTTAGTGAAAAGTTTTTAAGGTTTTTCCAACAAACCTATTTTTTGCATATCCTGTAATCATTGCAGTCCATGAGATTGCATACCTTTTAGATATTTTTTCAAATAGTTCACATGTTCCCAAATTTTGCAAACATATCTCCTAGGGAACTTGCAACTTAAACATCCGCATTTCTTTGATGGATGTTCACACCCTATTTTGAAGTTCTTATTTTTACACAAAATTGTAACATACTAGCGAAGATGAACTGATCAGATCAGACACATGTCAGTTGCATTTGGTGAAACAATGTCAATGCCTCATAAGGATGCCCTTGTTCTCTGTTAGATGCGGTTATGATACTCCATGATAAATTACCCATTGGGAAACAAATACGATTGGTAAACACATTCATGGCATGGTAGATGATGATCAACAAACTGACAGAGAAGAATGTTCAGAAAAATCAGCCGCTGAAAAGTTGTCAGAAAACACAGATACTCGTCGCCAAATGACTCCCCATAGGACGCCTCCGGCGTAATAAAATATAATCACATCGATAGGCATTTATACAACAGGACACATTTACTTGCAGGACAGCAATCAACGGTTGCACTTTGGGTTGTACATAGGGGCAACCATAGCAAAAATATTAGTTGTATGCATTTATCGAGGAGTGATACAGTTACAATTGACGGATGGGATTCTATGTTGGCATAACATGACCACCAGTGGGAGGATTTCATCTAGTGATTTGTAATTTAGGTCAATAAAACCATTGCCAAACTATTATAGGGTTTTCTTTTTTATGTGCGGCTGTGTGCTGGGCAGAAATGGCGATCGCCTGTGTTAGATGTTCTTCCCAACCTCTTGTTGATGATGAAACTACTGCAGTTTCATTGCCGCCTTCTTCCATACCTATTATTTCTTCACCAATTCATATCCATTGTTTCCTATCAATTCAGCAATGATTAACCAAGAAATTGTTCTAATTGATCAGGTCCATCTGCTTATCACCTTAATTGAACATCAACTATAGAGGTAGAAGGTGAGCTTCAATAAAATCAAACAATACTCTGCCAATACCTATTATTAACTGATTTATCAATGTTTCAACTGATCACACATTTGTTCACTATTGTAGGCATTGTGAGAAGCAGTGACTTCTTCCTATTCGAGTGTTAAGCTCAAGTCAGTAGCCTACACCATAGATCTGGTAGCTAGGATCATATACACCATTTCAACAGAAGCTGACATGTTTAAGGGCACGATAATGCATTTATTTATGGGAAAATGAAATGTACACGAAGTTGGTTGAGTTATATGAATTGAAAATCGTTATCTTACAATGTTTTTCTTTGCATTGTTTAGGATATTTTTTCGATAGTCTAAGGTGGCATATTCTCTACAGAGATTTGTTGAGGTGAGAACTATTCACAAAAAGCACGTAGAAAAGTTGGTTGATGTTCAAAAGATGCCAAAAAAAACTTGAAAAGTAGTGCAGAAGCTCTGCGAGTTATTGACACGCCTCTCCAGCTAGGACGCGATCGTGGATAATGGAATGGACGAATTCACCTAAGTAGTTCCAAGCAGAGAAGTTCCTCTTTCAAAACTTGTTGCCTCTGTAGTTGCTATGTGGAAATCTAATTTCTTGGTGCCTGGTCTGTCAAATCATTTTTCTTACGCATTCAGAAGAAAATGCCTCTTTCCAATTTTTCCATTCAAAATTTCCACATATTTTTTCCTGCTCTTCCTGTTTTAAAAAATTACGTCGTTCGCTTGCTAAAGGATATGAGATTTGCGTTCAACCTATCCTCACGTACGTTCGCGGGGGAAATTTATTTGAATTCAATCAAATAGGCTCCGCCTGAGATTTGTATCCTCCGTTATGTTATGTTAGTTAAAAATCTTGGTGTAGGGATGAATAAATTCTTGAGGGGTAGTTGTGGTTTTCTTTCATTTAAATTTGCAATGTTTTCTCTCCAAAATCATTCTAGAGAAAAAGATAAATTCTCCTTAAATTTAATTGTTGGGTATAATTTTATTTGGTTTAAAATATATTTATCTATTAGTATAACTTATTGGGTAAAACTTTACTCTTGAATCTAATTCATTACAACTCTTTTGAAAGAAATGTTGTAAAATCCAAATATGATATTTTATTTGTATTTAAATCACATTCCCTTCAAATTTGATAGATGTATTGACGTCTTTAAACCACATAAATTTCATGCCCACTTATTTCAATTAATAAAACACTACATAAATAGCTTTCAGATTCGTAGTCACAACCTTCTCACTACATGGGTAAAAAAGTCGTGGAGGCTTGAAAAATTAGGGTTTGTATGGTTCGAACCCATGTTTTAAATTTTATGCAAAATGTTTAGATAACTACACCATCTATAAATGGAAAAACACAACAAAAAAATTTGCCCAAAAACACATGAAATCCCTCTAGGCATATGCATCACTATGAACAACTTGAAAAGATCATTATTTTTCAACTCTGTCATCGCATTCGATGGATTTTTTGGGAAAATTTTGAAAATTGTTGAATGTGAAAATTGTGAATGAAATTTGTCTATATTGGGGATTTGAATCGTGCCTTGTTTGTGACCTTCTTTATTGTCATATGATTTGAGCGAGGATGCAAGGCAATGTAGCATAACAAGGTTAGGGGTTGAGTGCTCATTCAAGACATGAAGTGAAAATGAATTTGTGACGCCTGAGTTGAGTTATGGGCAATGGAGGTGGTTATGGTGACTTGAGCCAAGTAGTGAACGAAGGTTGAGTGGTGTGACTATGCACTGCGAGTCAATCGAGACGAGATGAAGTTAAATCATTTTGGAAAACTTGGTTTATTCCCTGTTCGTTGTTAGAAATGGTGATGAAATCCCTACCTACATGCTACAACCATTCATGATGGACCTAAATAGATATTTTCATCTGATTTATTTATAAGGCTTTGTTTTGTTTTTAATAACTTTAAAAAACATTTTTTTAATAACATTGTTTAATAGATAATATAATTTAATTTAAATAATAATTTGACTTTTTTATAATTTCTTTATTATAATTTAGTTTATGTTTTTATTTCAAGGTGGTTTTGATATGTTTACAAATGATTTATATGAAATGTTAATTTTTTTAAATATGTGGGTTGGTCAAATTTAATCACAAATTTATGGTTGATTTTTGAGTAACATTTTTTTACGAATTTAATCATCTACGAATTCGAATGCGATGACTTCACTTTTCGGTGTGTGGAACCTTTGGGATAAGGGGATAATGCCATTTCTCATTTGGTCACTATTATTAACTAACTCCGTGGTTGCTTTGCTTTTGGTAGATCAAGAGTGCACTTGAATCTACAATGTTTTATGCTCAAAATAGATTGATCCTTGAAGTAATACAAGTTCGTCTAGAGCAATGTAGCATTATATCATTCTTGGGGATTTTAATCCCATATTTCATCTTTTCTAACATATATTTGATTATGTTAATACAATTGATTAATGTATGATTCTCAGAATCCAACCCTATATTGCATATATATGGGTTTGATTGTGTTATGTCATGCTTATCAACAAATAAATATGTTAAGTAGTAGGTTTGGTTATAATTCTATTATATGTCTAATTACGTTGATAGGCATTATACTATGGACTCTATTGTCTTGATTTCTCCCATAAATTATTGATAATTTCTCTAGAGACAGGACAATAGTTGCAAAAATTGCAGTCTTTCATATTATTTGGTATGAATATAAAAAAATCTACTCTAATTTCCACCATAACACATTCATTCAAGACTACAAATTTGTACAACCGTCACGTGGGAAGCCACTCCACCAATCGTGCGTCACAAAAAAAGTAATTTCTAGAATGGGACCTACGTTTCAAATTGTAGTTTTTATTCAAATCACTTCCACATTTCATATAGTCTAACACAAGGTTTAGTTTTTAACCATAAATCATTTGGATCTTTTATTATAATAATAATAATTTGATTATTCCTTTTATGAATTTCCTTGATAGTAACCCTCTCTAATTTTGACTTTTTGTGAATTTAGAAATTAAAATTCAGGTTTGAATCTATGCATACGTTTATTTCATGCCGCCTCTATTTTATTATTCTTGGCTAATATTAGTCTTTGTTTTATTTCATGACTATGGTTTCTTCTTTCCCGTTCTTTGTTAAGGGTTTGTTTTCTATTTTTTTATAAGTTTTGTTGCATGTTATAAATGAAAATAACATGTTTTTAAAGTATGAGGGTTACTTGGCTATAATTTTATTACTCGAGCGTAGCTAACATGTCTATGAGGGGTAAGATCATACATAATACAATAGTCACTTAAGATGTACTTGGGAAAAGAAAATAACAATGAAATAGAAAATACGAAGAAAATAAATCCCATTCCATTTGGAGACTTATGGGGGCCATTGGATATGATTTTTTTAAGAAAACAAACTATAGTATAAGTTTTTCTCCATAAGTTAGAAGTAGGGTTCTTTCTCCCCATTTATAATTTGTTATTGTAGTATTTATTTCTTGCTATCAATAAAATTAAATTTTGATATTTGAAACAATTAAAACATTTCATTTGTAATTTGTTAGTGTAATTTTCATTTCTTGTTATTATCAATAAAATTCTAACTATTTGAAAAAATTAACTCACTTAAACATTCATCGTTCATAATGGTGATTTGTCATTGATTTTTCTTTGAAGAGACACTTTTGGTATGTGCGTGATCCAACAGAAAAGCATTTGAATTTAAATCCAAGAAGAAGTAAAAAAACAATAATGGCGGTTCTGAAAATACGGCAACTGCTATGTTCATCGATCGTCAAAAGCTCTCAATCCAAAGGAAACAAATTTTCATGGCACCCAAGAAAGCCAATGACATTTTGATTGCTGGTAGCCTGGCTTTTCCGTCTATTTCAATGGTAGGGTCTTCCTTTGGTCCAAGGAAAACCGCAATGCAAACAAGCCTAAAAAAACCATTTTTTCCTCTCACACGGCCAAAAATTTAAAAATACAGAGACCCAAATCCGCTGGTAGCTGACCATGCGGGCCAGGGTGTTTTTGCAACAATTGACGCGAATTCCAGAGTATTATAAGCCCTCTTGCATTCTATAATATTTCTGGGAAACATTTATGAGTCCCCAGGCTGCAACCCTATAACTATATACCATACCCAAATGGCAGTACCATGTTTTTCTTCTTCTTATTCTGTTATTCTTTCCATTTGGGAATTTTGAGGCCGTCTAATGGCAAATGGAATCAGAGATCCGGAAATCCAGGTGGATTCTCCAGAGGCAGAAACTGAAAAACCCCTTCTGCTTAAGTACGTCACGCCGACGACTCCGCACTTAGAGGAAGCGGAGATAGATCCTGCGCTGGTACGGCTGGGAAGATTGCTGTTTTTCGTGGGAATCGACCACTCGACCCCGCTTAGAGCAGTATTTGGTTACTTTCTCTTCGTTTCACTGGGGATTGCCGTGCCTGTGGTCACTCTGCGAGCCACTGCCTGCAAAGACTGTCGGAAGATCGAGGTGACCAAGTTTGAAGTGATGATACAGATCTCTGGATCGTGTTTAGCTGCGGTGTCAATGCTGTGCATGGCTCATAATCTTAGGAAATATGGCCTCCGAAAGTTTGTGTTGGTGGAGGTTCAGCATCCCCTTGTGCGATTTCATTACGACTTTAAGAACCAAATCCGGGTAATGGCTATGGTCTTTCAGTGTCTATTTCACCTCTAACCTTAGATTTATTTTTGGGTTATGGACATATTTAGTATCTGGTACTCCCACAGAAGTAATGTTCTTAGGTGCAAACCTCATTCCTACTATTATAATGGCACTGTGCACAACGACTCTGTTTCTGTTCTCGTCTTTCATAAATGACATTGAATTTTTGATGAAATAGATCTTATATTAATAAATAGGTATTATGATTAAGACTGTTTATAAAAAGATAGGCTAGGAACAAAACAATCAAAACTAGGTCTTTGCAATAACACATTGGATATAATCATGGACTATTTGTATAAAGAAAAGTGTTGATCTACCATAGAGTTAGCAAATAGAAAAGTATTTTTCTTTATTTATAGATATTTCACAACCAACTCAAGTGCTAAAAATAGGAAGGAAACTAGTCCCAAAATAATATGACAACTATACTGTAACAAACTATTGACTTAAGTAATTTTACATTACATTATTTCAAACCATGAATTAACATATTAAAACTAAACTTAACAATGCCCCTAATTCAACATGATCAAACAAAGAGAGATTCTTTGAATGTCTCAATTTTTTTTTGTGCAAGTAACTTAGTGAAAACATCTGTACATGGTATTGAATAATCACAATGAAGGGGTTTGGTGAAAATCCATAACTTTAGGTTTTTCACCTTCTACCTCTCTCCCAATTGACAAAGTTGTGGTTCAATGTGGGATATTCTATTAGTAAGCTCCCATTACTTGATTATATTGTTCTTTCCCCCTAGTTGTGTGCCACCCCTAATAATAGTTAGGTTAATTTTTACCACCACCCAATGCCTCAGTGAGCTGCATTCCGAAAGCCTGCGATTATGGTAATTTCAATTTGTCATAACTATAGAAATTACACTCTCCCTTTGTAGCTTTTGTAGCTTTCTAATTGACTGCCATGGCATTGATAATGGTTTGCTCCAGATTACACTCGTTACAGGAATGCATGGTCAGTCCTAAATAAGTCGGAGAGCTCGGCTGTGCCTTCTAACTGGCTTTGTTTTTGAGATGGTTATCCCTCTATCTTCTGGCACCTTTTGGTCTTATGTTAGATTTTTACAGTCTCTCTAACATGTAAACATTTATCTTAATTCTTATAGGGTGGCCATTGTTGCCCCCAAGAACATTTATTTTTGTATAACAGACCTGTACAGGTTATCAAGATGCCTGACCTGCTAAGATGTTGCAACTTCTCTTTATCATGATATGTTATTGCTACTGTTGGATTCAGCCAAACCTGTAAGTCTTTCTCCTCCAACCTTGTTACTCTAATGGTGGTTTTGGGTCATCAGAATGGGCATTGCAGTTAAAATAATTGATTCAAAATCTAAATGTTTTCAACCGTGACTTTGGATGGTCTCTGGACTGGTCATTTAACCATGGCTAGTTGCCGGACAGTCTCCTAATAATCTATTGTCAAAGTAAAGCTATAATACACGGGAATCAAGCCCTCAACCCATTCTATCAAATTGGTAACCTAGCTAGAACCATTAAATAAAATCAAGGGGAGATCCTTGTCACTTAATATTCAATCTTAAGGCATTTTTCTCGACACCCAAATACTTTAGCCAGTTGACTGCGGCCCATCCCTTGGTAACAACTTGGTGCTACACGCTCATACAATCAAATTTGAAAACATGGAGTAGGCGAGAGACCAGGAAATCCACACAACTTCCTAGTCGATATACTCTAAATACTTAGCATCCCCTTAGGCCATATCAAACCTTGGCTGGAATCCCTAAAGACAGCCATAGAATTGATGAAAAAAAAATGAAGTATGAAATGACATGAGGTTTCTGAATATCTGCATGATTTTATAATATATATGAGTGAAAATCAGGACTGTATGTGGTATCATTTATTAATACAAGATGGCAGTAAGAGGGTATGTGTTTGGTGCATGCTATTACATTCACCTCGGTGTTTATTATTAGATTAGTTATTCACCCCATTTATGAAATGGAAAACACTATTTTTTAATCAGGGTTATGCCCCGTTTGCAAATAGTAAGGCTTTACAGATTGTCCTCTGTTTGACTTAATAATATCTTCTACCATATTCAAGATTCGTTTATGACAATTTCTCCAAATGTCTGAGCAAGTCAGCAGAGAGTTGTAATGTAGCATTTATTCAACTTGACCTGGGTGATTGACAGTGCTAAAAATATGTAGAACTCTGTATTTGGAAACTTACTATGGCATTTGCTTTATTTATACAGTTTGTCTTTCATCTTATTATATATGCAGGAACCATATGTGATCAAATATCACCAAAAAGACAGTTTTGCAAAGTTATATTCTCTTATATGGGTGGTTAAAATTATAAATGTTTGCATGATGGTCATGGATCAATATCACTTGTACATGATGACTGACTTTTGGGTATTGCTTTCCGTTGGCAGGAAGCGTTAGGCTTCTTAAATGGATTATCTTTCCATGCTTTGTGGTGAAGGTGACTCGAGAAGTTTTGCGGATTATATTCCTCCATGAAGAATCCTGGTGGAAAAATGTGGTCGTTCTTGTAGCCATCCTTATATCATGGCTTTATTTGACAGCTGTTTTCCTTTCTGCGTGTGTTCTTTTCAACTTGGTGTGCAATCTTCAAATTGTTCATGTTGAAGATTTTACAAAGCTTTTGGAAGGAACATGTGATGTGTCTCTCTTCTTAAAGGAGCACATGTACCTACGGTTCCAGCTTTATAAAATAAGTCATAGATTCCGTGTGTATCTTCTCCTTGCCTTCTTGGTGGTAACTGGTAGCCAGTTTATGACTCTTTTTGAGACAACATATTACAGTGGAACAATCACCTTTGTTAATGCAGGTGATTTTCTGGTAATTCTGAACAACACCTTACTTTTCATTACTCTTTTTGTGTCCAGTTGCATATCATACTTTAACTGAACTAGGAGTTTTACCTTTCTTAATACATCTGGTTTTGCATTTGTTTTTCCTTGAATTAAAGTTTTTTATATGATATCAGCATTTTTCATTTGGATTACAATTCACTTATGGCTGTGCACTCTCAGATTTGTCTCTTGGGAGAACCAACTAGATCAAAGCCATTTCATCAAATAAATTAGAATAAATTGTGCAATCCTGTTCTTCAGTCTTAGATCCTTTTCATCTGCAGTCTTTTGCTTTCTAGCCTACTAAATCATGTGCCTTTTACAGCCTTTGTGTAAGGCTGTTGATTACATTTCAAAGGAGCTGTCAAATCGTGTTCCCATATAGCTCAAGATGAGAGTTGTGTATTTATATTCCTCTAATTGTCAGCTTCTTTGCCTTTTGTAAGCTTATAATGATAAATTAAGTTGAGTTATTTAATGTTCATTGGACCCTAGAGTGGTAGGAAACATTATTGAGATTTACTTAATGGCTTTATCAGTCTGATGGATATCTATGGCTTGTGGTTGGCTTTCATGTGAGGAAATAGAAACCGTCTGTATATACAAAATGACAATGTGGGTATTCATTATCCAATTCTATTGTGGTCTATTCTCTGCTATCACTGTGCAAGTTCTGAAGCTGAATGAAGCAAGTTCAATTATTAGACTATCTATGCATGGCACTGTCACGGAACAGATTGGTTGGTTAGGCCTTATCATTCCATAAAACATTTTTCAACACACATAACATGATGCCTAGTATGCAGGTATCTTCAGCAGTGCAGCTTGTTGGTGTTGTCCTTTGTTTACGTGCAGCAGCAAAAACTACACATAGAGCCCAAAGAATAGCCTCTATTGCAAGCCAGTGGCATGCTTTGGCAACAAGCAATGCTGGTGATACATCTGAATCAAAGGACGAGGCTAATGGTAATGGTAATGGCCCTGTACAAGATGTAGACCCAATCTATTCTCTATTAGTGGCTGACTATGAAAGTGATTATGATTCCTCAGAAGATCTTACATTGCCTGCTGAATCTCATTTTGCTTCTAATCTGGCTTCCTACCACAAGAGACAAGCTCTTGGTAAGCTTGCTGAACTCTGGTGATAGTGCATTCATTGACATAAATTCTTAAACTAATATTTTTATGACTTCAAAAAATGTTAACAAGTAGTTCCTATAGACTAGAGGATAAGAGAGTGATTCTTTAGGTGCTTCACACTAGAACATTTGATCAATTTTTAATTGGGGAAGGCAATTCTATATGGTTTAGTGTTTTGCTCTGTTGTTGGAGGGTTGTTCTTCAGCACCATTTGTTGTCTTTATCCTGTTTTTGGCTGATGGATGATTATTGTGCTTATGTTTTGCAGTGATGTACTTTCAGTTCAATCACGCCGGGATCACCATTTTCGGATTGGCTGTGGACCGTGCCTTGATGGTCACCCTTTTGTTTATAGAAATGTCCCTGGTACTTTGGGTGTTGGGAAAAACTATGTTTGCAAATAGGAAGTAATGCTCTTTTCCAATATTTATGGCCTCTGGGATCCATGTAGTGATGCAGATTCACAGAAAATGTACCGTTTCTTCAGTAACTAATATTGTGGGAAAAGCATAATTGGCACTTATGAAGTGCAGAATGTTGTCGAAGAAAAATTCACATTGAAGATAGGTTGGCTTCAAAATCAAGATACAGGAAACCTGAGAAGCTTGATTGGCATGCCATATACGCTTTTGTTAGTATGTGGTTTGTGTTAAGACCAATTATTTGGTCTGTTTTTTTCTTTCGTTTTTGTTGAAGTCAAAGTGAGCAAGATTCAAGTGAAAATAGGGGTGTTCAGTGGGTATTGAGGTTTGACCTATTTTTACAAAAGGAACCATGACAACCGTGCAAATGAAGTTGTTCTGAAGCAAGGTAGCAATTTTTGTATGGAGTGTTTTAGAGGGTGGAACTTAAACATGGGAATAATAGTGTACTAAAAAGAATATGATGAGTATGAAGTAATTTGTATATATATTTATTTTGAAAACCAAGTACAACTAGCAATTGTATGTGAAATGTACGATGGAAACGCCGAAGGGGATATATTGGGGAAGTCGAACTGGAGGGAGAGAAACCATGGGAGAGGAAGAGGGATTAAGAGGAGGGGTTTGATGGTGGAGAAGTGCAAGGGAAAGGAAAGTGGGTTCGGGGACAAATGTGAAAGTAGACCCTAAATAGCCACATGACAATAATGGCTAGCGAATGAAGGAGAAAATTCTTGTTCTCTAAGAAGTCAAGGGAATTGTTTCTGAGATATATCATAATGCAAGGAGAGGTCTAAAGTTAGTGTCGAAGTGAAAAATAGTTTACAATTATAGCTTCTTGTAGAACTTGGCAGGCCCCCTTTAAGGTTTTAATTTGAAGCAATTGCAAGGAAGTAGGGAATAGAAAAAGAATCATCAACAATTGAACGTACCGAACAAATGGTCACAAGAGAGAAATTTTGTATGGAACGTACTTTCTATTTTTTAATTTATTGTATTGCACACGAAAGATAATTCTAACCCGATGAATTTCTACTATATGTACTTCACTTTATAGTTTTGAACGCAATTAAACTATTGACATGATGCAATATATGCTTAAATGGGCAAAACCAAATAAAGGGAGATGTGGCCGCAATGCCTTATTCTAGTAGAACGTTGTAGCACTTGTTTCTAGCTATAAGCTTGAGTAAGTGTAGGAAACAGATGATGCAGGGATATGTATCGACAACAAAGCCCTTCTAATGATTAGTCATATGAGTGAAATATAGATTACAGATTTTGATTGGACAACGTTAAGTTTTTTAGAAAAGGCAAAGACATGAATGGAAATCAAAAAGTAAATATGTTGGAACTAAATACTTGCAAGTCCCACATCACCTGATCTTTTTTCTTTTTCTTTTTGTCATTTGGGCCATCCTTCGATCCTCCATAGCACATGAAAGGTTATAAAAATGGACGTGAAATGTACGATGGAAACGCCGAAGGGTATGCATGGAAGAAGTGAAAATGGAGGGACTGAAATTGCGCAAAATGTGCGATGGAACACGAAAGGGATGCATCGAGGAAAATTAAGTTTGAGGGAGTGAAAAATTGGAGGAGGAAGAGGGGAGATGAAGAAAGGGCTAGAGGGAGGAGAAGTAAACTGGTGGGAAAGTAGTTGGCAGAACCATTATGTTGAAATGTTATTTCTTACGACCGGGGGCATCTGAACCATGTGCCTTTTTTGTCAATTATTTGAAAGAGAATGGGGATGTGATGTAAAGGTTGTTGAGGAAATGTACTTTGGACGATGATAAGTTTGAATGGAAACTTGCATTTGTTAGAATCTGTAACTCTACATATGTTAGATATAGAAAATGTATGTGTAAGGTTTGTTATGTCACTGATTTCATGCACCTCGACCTTCCACTTTCCCTATTGTATGTAAGGAACATCCATATAGACTCCCACTGATGTTTGAAACTTGATGTCTACATTTGTCAGATACGAATGCAAGGGGTTTGAGGGAGGAGAAGTGCAAGGGCGGGGAAAAGCCTTGCATTTTTGGCTAGAACACACACAAATGCAAGGTGAATTCACATGCACGTTTCATGGGACATTGTAGAGATAGGGAGATGTGGAGTGGACTAGGCATCCCAAGGTATTTATTACATGCACATGTGAAATTAGGGTTTCTCTCTAGATGTCAGGGTAATGATCAGGGTTCCCATTGTCAACAATCCTAGTGGTGTAGTCTACCAATGACCAACAATGTCAAAGAATTTTATTTGGGTGACATTTAATTTGTTAGATATTAAGACGAAGATATGAACAAAAAGTTACCAATAAAAAGGTGAGAATTAAATACCTACATATTTCAAGATCATCTATCGGATGACATTTAACTTGGTAGGTAAGACGAAGACATGAATTAAAAGTTGAAAATAAAATGATAGAAATTAAATACCTGCATGCCATGCAGCTATTCCATAGCTCAAATTGTCCCCACCCAAATAATATTTGCTATCTTTGCTCCACTTTATAGTATAGATCTTGGTCACACTATTCATGTGAATGCAATTTGCGCTTCACGGAGCCAAAAAGGAAAAATTCCAAAAGGTTCAAGGTCTAACACCCATCCACAAAGCCTTTTTCTTGTAGAACTTTATAGTCCCCCTTTTTAGCTATAAGCTCGAGTAATTGTAGGAACATTTGATGCACCCAAGAGACGTTGATAATTGAACACTCTCGATACTGTTCATATGAGCGAAAGTTAAATTTGGTACTTCAATCAAACTTAATAAAAACATACAAAACATATATTATTAGCAAAAATATTTAAATATAATATACAAACTATTATATGCATTATAATATATAAATATAATTTATTGTATATTTTATTAAATGTATAAATAATTAATTTTTAAAAATACACAAAACATATTATTCATAAAAGCTCGTATATTATATATATATACTAGCAATTGCAAATGAGTTGCAAGTTACGCCGGAGATGGTTTGGCCTTTGCGTGTACAATATGGTTTGGATGCAATTTGAAGGTGACTTGTATTTGTATTGCATTACAGTTGGGTGTGGTCTATATAAAGGTGGCACACTTTTTTAAGTACGAAGGTTGGAACCAAGATCCGGGAACACTATTGTGGGTATGATGGGGAAGGAGTGTGCACATGCCTTGTACGTCGTGTGCCAATTCTGTGTTACAAAGTCTTTTCTCCTCTTCCTTGCGTGCTTTAACGTTCTTTGTATATTTCATTCTTGCGTAGCGTTCAAATGTAAAAGCTAGTAGGATTTGTAGATCTTTGATGGCACAAACTCTTGACATTGCCGTGAATGTTAGTCCTTGACGGTCAACATTTCCGATGTCTATTGTGGCCTTGTCAAGAGTTAGGCCTTGTGATTTGTGGATGGTGAGGCCCCAAGACATTTTTAGTGGGATTTGGCGACGATTTCCACGTGTGACAAGAGGTAGGGGCAAGTGGGTTGGGTTGAGTATGTCCCATGGGGGCCCTTGGTAGTGTTTGAAGTTGACAACAACAAAGGATGACAAGTCTGGTGGTTGTGATTCTGGATTGTACACGACATTGATCACTTGCCCGAGTGCACCATTAACCAATCTGAGCTAACCCATAAGTTAGATGTCAACATGACCTCTTGTCCGGTGCATAGGAAAATTTTTGGGTCTAGTTGAGTGTCGTTGATGTTTGAGTCAGAGTTATGTTTGCTTTGTTTTGTGATGCTCATTGCAATTAGTACGTGTAAGGATTTTAGCATTTGTTTATTGTGCTTGCTTGTGAGGTCCTTTGTTGCAAATAGGTGCTTCTCAGTCGTGAAGATGGATTGCTCTGAGGTAGACATGCACGACTTTGTACGTGACATGAGAAGAGACCAATCCTTAATGGTTGCTTCTGCATTTCTGATGTTGGTCAACATTCTCTTGAATTCAAGTTGTGTCGGGTTTAATCCTTGTTGCCTAAAGTTTGTGTCCAAGGTGATCACTGTATCAAAAGCATGCCAAAGGGAGCTGCCTATTTTGTTGCCTGCATATAATGGTACATCGTTGACCGGAGGGAGCTGGCCTAAGTCACCCACCAAAATCATTGAACAGTTGCCGAATGCGTGGTTACTATGTTGGGGGAATGCCTCACGAAGTCTTTTGTTGATGTTGTGTAACATTGTAGGACCTATAAAGCTCATTTCATCTATGAGTATGTAATGTACGACACTCATACACTCTTGGAAGATTGCTAGGGCTTGGCCTTCAAGAGGTTTCATGTCGGAAATGGGTATTCGGAGGGAAGAATGTATAGTAGATGATTTTATATTGAATGCAACAATACCTATTGGGGCTAGTACAAGGAGGGAAGATTTAAATTTTCCAGTCATATTTTGAAGCCCATTTCTTATGCGTTGTATGAGGTATGATTTTCCTGTACCAGCGGTTCCCTGAATGATCATCTTCAATGGTGGGTGTTTCCCTTGTTGAGTTGCATGGGAAAGTACAATTGAGTATGCAAGGTGTTGTTTTGATGATAGTTGGAGAGCGTCTAATTGGGTAGGTGGAGAAACAAGTGGTGGTGAATTTTTAGTGTGGGCAAGGTCTATGAATTTAGGTGCACTTTTTTGTAAGGCAATAGGGATGGAATGAACCTTCCAATTGTGGTTAATGTCAAAGTCACGAAGGCCTATCATGTCTACATCATCAATTGTTGTATTGAGTGTTGGGTGCATGCGTGCTATATGCTCCCATTCGAATAGTTCTGCATGTAGCGGATTAGATCCCTGTGAGTTATTGTCGTCACTACTTGTCCCAGTTGCAGTTTCTTCTAGAGTAGTGGCTCTATGAACATGTAAAGGGATGTACGATTTTTTCAATTTTCCCCATTGGTTAGTTATTTCAGATGTAGAGATGCCAATGTCTGTTTGGATATGTCGAAAGGGTTTATAAAGCAGAAGCTCTGTCCAGCAAAAATCCTCATAGTGTATCACATCTGGGGTGGGGACATCACTGTATCGGGGGAATACGTGGACAACAAGCAAGGGGTTCTTCTTTGTAGCCATTGAGTAACTTTCCTTTGGTTGTTGTAGGACTAGGAATGAGTAGCCTCAAAGAGGGAGGTGTTCTCTAATTGTAAAGGGTGTTTTATGTATGCATCTACGAATGAGGGGAATTGTAATGTGATTCCTAGGTCTGTGAGGACACGTTTGAATACCTTTACCGACGGATAGGGTAATAAATGTTTGACTACAACTGGAGAGGGGGAGTTTTAGTAACATGTGGCATGTTTCTTGTGCACCAATGTCCCGGTCAACAATAGTTTCCTGAGAGGAATTTGTTGTAGGCCACCTTTGCAGGGTGATCGATGCTAACTTCATTAGATATCTGTGTCAACATGTGATGGTAGCTTTCTGATTTCTTCTCTGCCTTGGCTACATATTTTGCAATGTATTGTAAGACCGCATGTCGTGACACAACGGGTGACAATCAACATTGGCTCACCATAGTGCTAGCATGTTTGAGTTGTGTATGTTGACCCGTGCATCATTGCGTGTAGGGGTGTACTTTTTTACCTGTTTCATCTAAGCCCAAACTCGAATACTCTTGGAGTGGCCAAGGGGCTTTATATCTACATTGAAGTGTCCCATTTTTTTTGCAAGCAAGGTTGCCTCACTACATTTTGTGTGGCGTTGCACGCGGTTCAACAAGTTTTCATAGTTGCCACTGGGGTTGTTTGTAAGTATCCGTATGTGTCTAACAAGCACGGGTCATCTTCTTGCGAACGATGTATCCCAGATTTTCCACTCTCAGGGCCCCTTGGATTCCATGCAGTTACTAATTGGTCGAAGAAAGTCTTTGCCGCATCAAGTTGAAGGGGGTCGTCCCAGTCTAGGACCTCCATGTTTGGTGCATTTGGAAGCCATATAAACCCGTGGATATGAGCCGAGCCTCTGTGTTGCCATTCATACTTATATTTTCACAAAGAGGATCCATGTTGGTAAATGGGGTAGGGGTGGTATTGTATGAAAATCTAAGTGGTAGTGAGCTCACTGTACCAGTAGTTTGCAATGTAGTTTTTTTAAGCACCTCCTCGCAAAATATTGTAAATCTTTTTCCATGTATGCAGAGACGATATGGGGGTGCATGTTCAAGTTCGTGTTTCTCCATTCTTTGGCCAGTTGTTGTGGGTGGCGTAGGGGTTCTAGCATTGCTTTGTGTAAATCTGGCCATTTAGTATCTGCTGCACTTAAAGTGAAGAAAAGTGTAGGGCTTTCTAGTTGGGTTATCATATCTGTGAGTTCATGTCTGCGCTTGCACCAAAATGATTTAGTTCCTCGCAAATTGGACCCAAAGCGCATTAGTTGCTCTGCAATGTGGGCATCTGGGTAGTGTGCAAGTTGCTGGCGTAACATCGAAACCGTGGTAGGCAAGTTGTCCCCTATATTTTTTTGTGAAAAACAAGATGTTGATTGGCTTCTGTGGTGCAACATAATGTTGAGAATGAAGTAGCGAAAGCGCGGATGGCTTCCAAATCTGTTATCATGGTAACGCATTAGGTGCAATGCGTATTCATGCATGTGAACCCTTTTGATCCGTGCTTGGTGGAACAATGCAATCCCTGTAGGGAACAATGTTGGAAAAGCCATAGAGAGCAAACCCTCAGTGTTGTATTCGTTGACTGCGGATGAACCAATGTGTGGCCACTCAATTGACTGTAGCGGAGTTTGTTTTTGCCTTCGATGAAATTTGTTATTTGGTCAACTTCGAAGTGGTTGGAGGGAGGGAGGACACAAAAGATGATGGTTTCCGCTCATGGGTATTTGGTGGGGAACTTGGGAGAAGGTCTACTTTTGATTTTGCTTCAGCATTGTCTAGGATAGTTGAATTGAAGTGTGGTAGGGAAGTAGATATATCAGTACTGTGAGGTGGTAGGGAATGCAATGCAGTGTGGTCTAGGACAACATCCTTGTAGTAAGGGTCATGAGCTATTTTGAATTGTAATGCAGCCAAAACACGAGATCTACTTACAAAGCATTCGTAAGCTTTATTTGTTGCTCGATTCTTCGGATGATTAAGATGTCCAAGTCTTTGACGCGCCGAGGCAAGTGTTTAGTTATGGATGAAACATCTTGGGGGAAGCATATGGTGTGGCCCCTATATTTGTATTGACCACCTACAGCGTGAGTCACCTGCAATATTGGGTTGACCCTTGCTATCAACATTTCCTCAACTTGTGTAAGTGAAGATAAAACCTTAGGTTGCGGGCCGGGTCCATGTTATTCCAACTTGAGAAGCGGCGATCATCTTTTTCAACAATGCATCTGCGACATGTATTGGCACCTTTGTAAACCCTTGTACGTAGCCCAACATATAATTCATTACAACATGAACATGTGTTTGGAGGTGGGAGGTGATCTAATCTTTGGTGGAATTGGCGTTGTGTATCTTGGAGTGAATGCCTATTTGGAGTGTGTTCTTTGAGTAGGTTGACATGGTTGGCTACATAGGTTGGTGCCTGTGTGTTCAGCTTTTGTTGTTTCATGCAAGCTATATGACGACGATGTTCATTTAGGTTGTTTTTGTTGGCTGCATACCTCAACCGAGCCTTTGCATTTTTCTCAGTTCGTGTCAGGCCTGTGCAAAATGAGGAAAAAGGTAACAGTAATTAGGTATAGAAGGTAGTTAATGCATGCAAAAAGTAGAAGTACTTTTGTTTGATTGACGTGAAGTGTAACAATGTATGTCTAAACATCATTTTTTTGTTTAATAATGTCGATAGTGTTTGCATTGCTGTTATAAAGTGACTTTTTTACGTGCAAGACATCCTCAGACGACGGGATGAGAGGGAAATGTCCCCCCGCACCCGAATATGTTGTATTATAAAGACATATTAAGAACCAAGAGTGATATATAAATATAGAAAAATTGAGCACAAATGCACATGGTGAACTGTCGCAACATACTATGAAAACCAACAACATGCATTAATATTAAAGGTTATATAACTTACGAATGCAAAAACCTATATGTGGAGTAGGTGGTATGGTAAGTATGTATTGGAAAGTTCCTAACATTGTGTGGGTATAGTATAATATGTTTTCTGAGATAGTGCAGGATCTTTTTCATCAATACATAGTTAAGGGGATGCGAGGAATGCATCTAGTGGGGATTCATGCATGTTGAAAGTCATGTCCTTAACTAGCGCAGTGACAACAGTGCACTGGGCTTTCTCTTCTGACCTGTAGACCTCTAGCTTCGTGGATATTGTGAACATGTAGCGGTGGAATAGAATTGGCTTAACAACAGGCCAAAACTTGTCGGGTGTTGGTGCAAGAAGTTGTAGCTCTTGTGCTGATATACCCATGATTGATGTAGCAACCTCATCAAAAGTAGTTACCCATGTTGTTGTTGTGCCATCCTCAATGATGAAGTGTAATGCATATTTGTAGTCGCAATGAGAGACATCATGCTTGCATTTTTGGCAATACCAAGAGGAGTTTGCAGTTAGATCAAGTTTTTTCTTGCATTGGTGGTTGTTAACAATTGATGTGCATGCTGGATAGCTAAATGAGGACATATTCATGTGTATAATTGTTGTTGTGGTGGAGAAGGTGAGTGTTTTACCTAGTTGCGAGGAGGATTTTATGCCTACGATATCGGTTTCCTCAATTTTTCCAATACTCACTGAAGGGTATGCAGTTGTAGAGTCGAGTGAAGTAAACCATGCACGCAGTGCATGAGCCTCAGTTATATCAGGATCTATGAAGATTTGTGTATTAGGGCCCGTGGCTAATGTTGTTCCTTTGAAAGATGTAATTTTTGCTCTCTTAATTGCAAGAACTAGTCTGACTGATGTATGTGTAGCACATAGTTCACTTAGAAGTTTTCCCTCATTGTCACTGAAAGCACCCCATAACGTTGCCTCAATACATAGTGTCGAGTTATCACTAAGTAGGACTGTGCGTTTGTGGTTGAAAGTACTATCACTTTTCCTTATAGTGGAGGGGGCAGTAATGGATAGTGCAATAGCGAGCAGGTCAATGGTGGATTTGGCGGGGAGGAGTTGATTTCTGCTATTGTTTTGAAACGGAAAAGATATTGCGGTATGTCCACGGACTGATTTGTACTAAGCTTTACAGAGGAGTCCAAGTCTAGGATGATGTCCCAAGGAGTTGTGGAGTTGTTGTAATCTTTTTTTGTAGTCCGCAAGGTGCCTCCTTTGATTGTGTATGTTTTACCTAGTTGTATTTGGTTGTAGTAAGAAGTTGTAGCTTGGTCAAAAGAAGTCACCACTATATCTGAACTGCTTTTGTCGATAATGTCGAAGCTAAAACCTACATACCTGTGTTTTTGTCGTCTTATATTTGTTTAGGTAGCCTTTTTTGATGACCCTGCCTTCAATAGTCCAAAGGCTTTAGTAAGGATTTAACGATTTTATTGGCGTGAGTTGCATGCAGTCTCTGGCGTCCTTCATGAGTAGTTGGTGTCAAAGTATCGGTGCGGGATGTTGGCATGTGTATGGCCAGTTGGGGAGGCACAACGTTGGAGGCAATGGAGCCTATGATGGTAGTGGTTCCTAAACAATAAAATAAAATGGAAATGAATTAGCAAATGGGGTAACGTAAAGTATGAGGGGGTACACGCTAAACCATAAAGTGTGGTAACCAATTTATTGTCCACATAAAGTGTTTTTTTAGAGAATAAGCACGTAAAGATATGTACAGTGGGGAAGATGTTCATATAACACAACAATTTTCATGCTCATTCAAAGTAAAGTACGAAACATATGTACGGACAACTATAATGTATATCTCATGAAAGGAAATATACAAAACTTTTGATGGTGGTTTTAAAATGGAACAAGTACAACATATTTATGCAAGTATAGGTTTTCGAGTCAGTCCTTCAAAAAGAGGTTACTGTGGGTTAGTATAAAAGAGGTGGGCATATGTATGAGCAGTGCAAAGTCGTAGTAGGGGTGAGGTAGGGGCTAAAATTATAGGGACGCAAGATAAGCATTGAATGCAGCTCTAATGGAGTGTTCCTCGCCACCAGAGTAGTACTGGTCATAGCTTAGCGAATGAAGGAAAGTGTACAACGCGTCAAGCCTAAGGTACGTTGCATCTACCTTGTGCATCATGTCTAAGACAGTGGTTAAATCACTATCGAGAATCATCGTTGATGGGATGAGAGACTCTGATATCCTACCAGAAATGGTTGAGCATGTAGTTGCAACAGAAGTAGCCAAAGAATGGACAGAAGTTGCAAGCGGTGGTTGGACACTTTGTATTGAGCTTTGGTTGGTGGCTGCCTGGGTTGCATATGAATGAGGGGACCCATTTGAAGCTACCAGATCAATAGGAGGGCTCCCAACAATGGCACCAGAGGTATCATCAGATATCGTGATAATGGATGGACTTCCATTTGGAGTGGCCATAGTACCTGAAAATAGCAAGCAACTTTGTTTAGTATAAAACATTTTTCTACTGACAAGTACATAAATACATATACATATATATGTCACGAATTTCAATAATTTGTGTAGCATTGAAGGTGGGAAAAAGAGATATTGCAGAATAATTTATGTTGGACGTGATAACAAGACATCTTGAGCCTGCATACTCCAAATCCTAGACATTTCATCTATAACATTTGGTCATTCGGAGATTGTATCTCTAGAACATGCAGTATAAGTCCCCATCATGTATACCCACAAGTACGCAAACAAATTGAGGCCAATTGTATCTTTGATTGACCAAGTAACAATCTATCGTTAAGGGCAATTAATCTACCAGTGCAAATAAGCTAAAAAATATTACCATCATTCATATTCTTGGTATATTTGGGGTGTCTGATTTAAAAAGACTTTGCACCCTATAATCAAATATAAATATGTCCAGTCAAATGGGAGGCACTCACCAACAGTAAGGCAACCCATGTCTATAAAGAGGACGTCACAACAACATAATCTAACAATAATGGAGTTGTTTGTAGTCTTATTATTATTGTCTTCGGCGTTATTCATGTATAAATCTACAACAGAAATTTTATAGGGCAAGCATTCATAATGGTTAGGCCAAAGACAGAACCATGATATTTAGTGAATGTCATGCAATTGAGATGGAGATGTAGTTAAAACAACATTTGAAAAGGAAAATGATATGTACATTCCTTTCGAATTGAGAAGCGCTCAAGAATTCAAAACATTGCAAAAAACATTAGCTCAATGAAACTAAAATTGCAAAGCAAATTACTATCTGATTATCCAATTTGAGTGCAAATAATATCTGATTTAGACATTTTTGAAAGTTGTGGTTTCAACCATTCAAGGCAAATTTAGACACTTTTTGTGGAGGAAGATTTGTGATTACCAGAAAATGAGCAGGAGAAAAGAAATACGATATGTGGAGACATGAAAATCCAAATCAAAGGTGAAAATATTGTTGACAGTTGTGAATTCAAGGTCATGAATATATGAAAAATTCTTGACAGGGGGAATAAACTCGCAATTTACTAAACTCACAATTTACATTCTAATAAAAGTGTGCGTGGGCATAGGACAGTGAGACTGGAGGAGTCCCTGAAGACAAGGAGAAATAATGCAAGTTAAATTTAAGAAAAATATGCCCCCACGAGTTGCAAAGGTTTTAGAGCCTCCAAAAGATAAATATGTGAAAGAACAGAACCAACAAATTGGTGATTTTTGACCTGTAGGGTCTGTTTGCCTAGCCTCTTGATCATGCAAATGTGGCCTTCAGAGGAAAACGATTTCTATGGGTATGGTCAGTTAGCTACATGCTGCTCGTTGAGGAAGTATAGACCTAGGAAAACAAATCACATTATTACAAGGGCAGGAAAAAGTAATCCTAGCTTCATAGAAGCACTGAGTTCAGCAGTCCATAAGGAAAACAAGAGGAATTCCTATTCAAGGGAAGTTCAACCAGAAATACCAGCTATTCAACTCTTAAAATCGAGATCCTTAGACCTGATCAATCAGATAAAGGGTCCAAAAAAGAACAGACAAATTAGATGTGTCCTACAGGAGCAGAAAAGCAGGTCCATAAGATTATCAAAGGTGCTGCTCTTGTTGAAGTGATATCAAGACAGGGTAGTTGCCTACTCTTTGAAACTGTTCTGGTTATGTGATATCAAAAAGCAAAAAAAGCAGACAGTGACTTAATTATACAAAGGGAGCATAATAGAAAGGCCACAATGGCATAGCAACAAAAATATAATTTGCAAACCTCTTATATTTTTGAGTTGTGGTGTATATGAGGAGAGAAGGGTGTTGCAGTGCTGGCAAAATCAATCCAGTGGAGATGGTGCAGGATGAAAACTTAAAAATGCAGGGGTGTATTTATAGACAGAGATAGTTTAAGCAGTCCTGTAAGAGAAGGACAACAGCTAGAGGGAAACAAACACATTAAGGCAGCTACAATAGATCCACTATTGTTGCAACAACCAACAGTTATGAGAGGAACAATTTTAGAGTCATTGATTGGATATGCATGTAGGAGGGCAATCTTGCAGATCACAGAGTTTTAATGGCGGCTATATGTCCCCTACAAATTGCTGGATGTAATATCCAAAAGTTATAGGAAAAATCCAATTGTATTTATTGCAAAGCGGTGGACTTAAGATTGTGAATTGCTTGACGTATTTATGCAGTGTGTTGCATACGTAGTATGGAGACAAATGGGACTGTGAAGCAAGCAACTGGGAGGGTCGGTGGAGTAGCTGCAGTTGGCACGATTCACGATTTGTCCCTTTTTTTTTTTAGAGGTTGAAACTGTATCAGTGCATTGGTAGTCGGTTCAAACCTCCTCCCTCACAATAACATCTAATTCCACAGAAAAAAATGTTATATGCATGGTGTTGTTGAAATTGACACTTTCCAAAGCAATGCCTTCTTCAAAATAAACACCTTCCGATGAATTTTATATATATATATATATATATATATATATATATATATATATATATATATATATATATATATATATACAAAAGCTGGAAGCCCTGTTTTGTAAAGTAACATAGAATCACATATAAACTATCCGGCTGATTTAAGAGCACTCCAAATCAATGCTAAAATATACTTAACTAAACTCTTCAACAAATTTCTAATTCCATGTCTTTGCCGTTTAAAAAAAATATACGTATGGGAAATTGGGAATTCTTTCCATGCATATATTAATGATTTCGTGTCTAACAAGATAATATATTTTGTAGATAAGAATTGGCAGACTGCTTTGGGTGGAGACCCCTCAACCAACGTGGACGCCATGAAAACCCCTCAACACACGTCAGACGCCAAAACGGAATGCCACGCATACCAAAAACAATGCCACTCAGATAAATTTGGCCGAATTCACGTGTCAGAGAAAGAATGCAACATGAAATAATGGATGGATGTGAAATGTCGGTGTGGATGAGGAGTTTTGAACCGTGTACGGTGTATGAGATATACAGCATCCGGTCAGAAGGAAACAAACGCATGCCCACAGAGACAGAGGAAACACAAAGAAATACGACTGCGGGAAAATAGATAAATGACATGATTTAATTTAATCAATGATTTCCTTAGCAAGTGACAGAGAGGCAGAGGCATTAAAAAAATGTAACACTGCGATCTGGATCTGTAACCGTATCTGAAACGGGTTCAATTGTCTCTAACAGGAAACATGCACAGGTGAAGCGGGAAGGATTCTACGTGGACTTGTTTCCACCTTTAGATTTTCAACGCATGTACCTGGGCATGCTTTGCTTCATTGATTTCCTGCCAAACGTACATTCATTCATTAACACGGGCGGCCTGATAAAAAACTCCAAAACTATCAGATAAATATCTACATGCTTCCCCAAAGTTATCACAGTTTCACATTTTTTTAATGGTGGATTCCAATATAGGGAAAATATTATAAACATCAGTATTTGGCAACCACGTAAAACAAATTTAAATACAATTATATCTGGGTATATCCTTTTTCTTTGGCATTTTGATAGTGATTTTAAATATATTCTTGATTGTAGCATTTTTACCTAGCTGTGACACTATGTATTAAATCTCTAAAATCAATTTTTGTTTTGTTTTATAAGATGTTTTATTTTTATTACCTTATTTTCACAAGTGTCTCATAATGTACAAATGTGGATAGTGTTAATTGAGACTACAACAATATGAAATATAATTAGTGTACATATTTCAGTGTTTGATTCCAACAAAAGGGCAAAAGTCCATTTGGTTGACAATGATGGCTCACAAAGAGCCTACCAAGATTTGGTTTCCTAAAAGTAAGGAATGGGGCTAGGTTTAAGTTCTATCCCCATCCAAATGAGATTAGAGTAATGAGGAGAGATTTTTTTGGATTGTTTGTGTATAAATATATATAGGGAATGCCAAATGTAATTATCACATTTCGAATTGACAATCTAATTTGGTTGTGTCACAAATTTAAGCAACTTCTAGATGGTGTAATCATAGTTTGTAAAGAGGAGTTGTGGATACCAAGTTTTTATGTGTATGAAAAATTCAACAAATAACAAGGTTTATGAGTTGAATTTTGTTTGAAGATGATTATAATGAAGACCCCACCAAAATCCATACAATCATAATAGGTTGATGTTTCTATGAGATACAACCAAACAAAGACTAGCATAATGCAATCAACAAGCAATTGTGTAATGCAATAATTAAACGAACCCGACTTGGGGCTCGGGAGGTGACCTAATAGACAACACTCTAAACAAGGGTTATGTGCATGTATAGAAGATTTGTGACAAGAGTAGTGAAATGGGGGCGGGGTAGAGGGGGAGAGTGTGCATGAGAGATAGAGATAATAAAACACAAACAATAAATGTGTTTTATTTATTTGTTCTCCATGGTATACTCTTGAGAAAGATGTAAGACTATTATATTCTATTCAAATAGATAATTATCTTGCTAGCTAAGGTTACAAATATGTATATGTAGATTACAAGTTTCGAGAGGGTGTGAAGAAACATTACGAAGGTCAAACCATTTCCAAATGTGACACTTAATCTTCCATTCATTATGTGATCTAGTTTATGGGTGTGTAGTTTGTTGTAGATGTGTTGGCATGCCACTGTGTCTCAAGGGTGTTATCTAAAGGCACAATGATTATGTTTCTTAGTGTCTATAGGGTAAAACATGAGAGAGTAGTTGAGTTCCATGAGGTGTGATTTGACCTCTACGGTGTGCCTTGAAGGTGTGTCAAAGTCTATGGAAGCCAATGGGAGACATTGTAGAACACATGCATAGGTGACGCCAAGTATGACCAACACAAATTTTATTGCGTTACTATAGGAGTGTGAGAAATGTGGAAGTTGGATTGATGGTCTTGGAGGAATTGCGACCGTAGGGTTGATGTTTTGGAGTTTTGAGGTCCATTGAGAAGGAATTACAAGCCTAGGAAACAAGTGGGAGGCTAGGCTTTTACGTGTTGCTTGGTGACCATTTGGCTTATTGTGGGTATTGGTTTGCTCTAATAACTATGTACATGGGCATATAATACTCCTATGATTTCATTATGACAAGACATGTTCTCTGATATTTGTTAGGGTGGTAGGTTGTATGTAATGTTCATGAAAACTTTTAATTATGACCTCAAATTTGATGTCCATTTGACTTTCACCAAGAAGTTTTTCCTTTATCTTGGGGAAGTGAATTGAAAAATTGTAATATCTTGGATGTAATATGGTGGAGTTTGGAGCCCAATTTTTTTCTATAGAAATATTTTTGCAAGCCTTACACATTAATGTCTAACTAGATTGACACTATTTCTTTACATTAAATGGGAATTTTGTGAAGAAGGTAATGTAATTATTAATAAATGTAGTAGCCTAAAAATTTAAAATACAGGCCTTGAGATTCATATCTCAAGGTTTGATGTCGAGCTCATATACTTTGATTGTTTTTAATGGGACACACAAGAGGAACCATTATGATAACCATTGATCTAGGGCCTATGAGGTGTCTTGATAGAAACACTCTAAATGAGGATTTAGATATGTTATGTGTGTGTTCAAAATATTTATAAGAAGAGTAGTCAATTGAGAGAGACATATCACATAAAGTTGGGTGCGTATATGGGTGGCATCAAGTCTGAATTGCAAAGATTGCATCACGCCACTACAAAATCTTGTCCAACATGTGTCGAAGGTAGATTGATGGTCTTGGAGGCATCATGAACCTAGGTGTGAGGTTTTGGAGTACATAGTCCATTGAGAAGGAACTATGTGAGCCACAAACTACTAGAATAGACTTGGTATAACACAAGAACCATTATTAATAGATGCTTTTGGATCACAATCCTTATCTTATCAATGTGTGTAACCATTTTCATAACATCCTTGACATTTTCATGCCGCAAAAAAAGGTCTAATCTCCACAAAAATGGACTTATTTTCCTTTAGCTCTCACTTGTAATTGCTTACCAAATTGTTAATACAAGTTTTATCCTACAAACTCTAAATTTCATAGACGTTTAACATTTTTACATTATTTTGATGGTCTAGATAATCTTTTATGGAATTGTGTATCTATATTTGAGTTAGTTTGAATTATGTCTAATTTTTCACCAATATTAAATGTTACAATTCTACATTGTGCATCAAATAATAAGGGACAATATCATGTTGACGATTTTCCAAATGATGTATATTATGCAATTGGTTGAGTATGAAATGCTTCATTAATTGGCATTAAGGAAATTTATACTACGCATTTGGATGAATATGAAATGCTACATTAGTTGTTGAATGAAAATGTTTACATATTATACACCAATTTATTTGATATAAAATTAACATTTAGCGTTCCACACTTGGATATGTTCTTTGGAATAGATATCTTAATAATACTTTTGAGATGTTTATCTAAAGCTATGTGAAAAATCTAATATCATTTTTTAATGATATTCTATGATTGAACATGAAATGAATTCATATATTTATTGAAGTAAACATACTTGATTTGATAAATCATATTATGCAAATGAAAAACCACATATAAGATTTGAAAACCTAAATTTATAGAGTTTCACATAAATAGTCTTTGTTCTAATGATATGTTTCCTTATGCATTTTTAGATTTATCAAAAAAATCTGAAAACTTATGCTGACAACTAAATTATTCAATTGTTTACCACACCTTATAAAGTTCATGTAATGTAATGGTTGTAATTACATGAAGGAAAATTCAGAATGTAAATATTTATCTAAATTTTAATTTTATATTTTAGACTTCTTGAAGTTTCTAGACCCTTTCTAAAGCTTTTTAAGTTTCTTTAAGTGCTAAAAAAATACTCACAAGTTAATCTTATATGTGTACTTATGCATTCCACTTTAGTTTGTCTGTTTATCTTTATTTACTTGCTCTCAATTCACTTTATCCTAACATATAAGTTGAATTTCTTGGAGTCTTGTGAAATCAACAAGTATCTAAAAGACATATTGAGCCGATATGCTATTAAATGGGAGGAAGCACGTTCAGGATAATCAGTCTCAGTTAAGTGTCTCACGTTGGATTAGTTTGACCCTGTCAAGTTTGTCTCGCCGGAAAATTACGCCAGTTGATCGTAAATTTGACAATTGTTTGCATGTTTTCCATGATTTTTTAGCAACAACATTGGTGAGTGACTTGTGGAAGGAGCTGTGAGAAGGTGGAAGTTAGGGGAGAATCCCAATCAGCCGTCCTTTGCTAAGGTAGAGACTTCTACCAAAGCATTAATTTAGCAAGTGTTTATCCAACATTATGGTTGTCTATTTTATACCTATAAAAAGATTTAACAAAATCTTGGGAACCTCTAAAATTTCTAGCTTACAAAAACAATGGAGATATCCATCTTAGTACTCCAACTAATACCTTTTCTCCTGATGACTTGCAACTGAAATAAAAGAGTCTCAACTAGGATAAATTTGCATAGTATCCTACTACTTCATATCTAGAATCATAAATGGACTTCTTATCCTAAATATATAACCCTTGTAGCTCCAAATCTATCATAAGAAATACAACAAAATGATATAGCTATGTTGGATAACATCTCTTTTTAAAAACTTCTAATAAGGAGGTTTTTTCAATAAAGGAATGTACAAAATTATTCTTACATATATAACATTTTTATCCCTCAAATTCTTGGTAAAAAAGGCATCGATTATAAGGACCCTTTCAAAATGTTCTTCCTATGAAAAATTTGAATCCCTTAGAGTTGAATACTCTTTGTCAATCTTGATGAATGTGGTGTAGACACAAAATATATGCACTTGGGTACATTTCTAGGTCCTAAAACATACTAATGTATACATGATTCCTAAGCAATAAAACCAGAGGTTGACAACTCTTTTGGCTTTTTGGGTTCCTTTATCTCTTGCACTTTTTGTCTTTACACATCTTACAACTTTGTTTGCATTTGACTGATTTATCTTTTGATGGCCTCGGACAATAGCTTTTGATTAGGGCACAAGTGCCTAGACGCTCCTATCCCTCCAAGGCGTTCATGTCCCTCTCTTTCTTCTTCCTACTCTTTTGGGTCCTTTTCGCTTCTTATTAACCTTTTTACACTTTGGGTCACCTTCCAGGTTGTCAATTACAAAATTCAAATAAGGGGATCATATATATACTTAGTTACTTCTCTCAAATAAAGGGTCAAGCATCATAAGCATTATCTATCACCACCTAAGCTTGCACAAAGGCACAAGAGCATTACAAGACATATATCTAGCACATCCATACAAGGGACAAGTGATGCATTTATCTGCATACATCATTGCGTAGAGGAGGAGTTCATTCTATTCCATTACACACATTTTACAACTCGGAAAAATCTAGATCCAGCTCGCTATCATCGTGCAACTTGCACAAGGGAAACCTAGGGCATGGGACATAGATACACACACATACACATACACAACGAACTACATGGAGTCTAATATGTAGTGCAATGCTCGTTCGTAAGTTCACTCTTTGGGTGATTGTTAGGGTCATTTGACGAATCCACATTCTACATCTTTTTTATTAGATTTGATGTGGTTTGTGGGCATGTGCAACTAGTTGTCTATTTTGCACATTACAGGTGTAATCAGAACCCTAACGATTTGAAGTCGGATAGACAAAGTGAATATTGGAGTGAAGACCTTCCGACCCATAAAAGATCAAATTCCAAGCATCTGAGAAGACATAGGTGCCAAGACGGTCATTATCGCTTGGGGTGCTTTGTCCTCTTGTGGGAACTCTGTTTGACACAATTTTGAATTCTCAAACCCTTGGTGAGCCCTGTTAATATTGTTTCCATTTTGTTCCACGGTAGATACACAATCCCGATCATTCCCAAATCACACGGAAATCAAATAAGTACCCATCCCTCTCTCATTTTCTTAGTGTTTTACATTATTAAATTCTTATTTCTTATACACACTTTGTACATAATTATTAGAATGTGATTAATTAGGGTAGTTACTCTAAAATTGTTGGGGTTAGCACACTGGTTATACAAACAATATATCAGATCTAAGCATACATGCAAATAAAAGTGGATATTCTACCAGAAGAAATATACAAAACAAGAGACATAAATCAACACCAGATTTAACGTGGTTCACCCAATGTGGGCTACGTCCACCAAGAAACAAGCCAATCTATTATCAAAAGCTTTGAAAAGATATATAATGAAGATTTACAATCTTCCACACCTCTTAGATGTTCAGTACTTTCTTCCTTCAAGCTTTTGCTCTACCACCAAGAATTCTCTCTCACCAACCTTTTTCAAGTTCTTTCTAATTCTTGTTTATCATATCTTCTAAACCCTAGCTTTTGTGCTTATATAGTCGTTTATAGACTTAGGGCACTTAGCCATGCAATTACAATCAATAAATCTATTTTAATGCTAAAAATAGATATAATTCGAGAGTTAATTAAAACTTCGTCACATAGGTAACCGACGTTGGTTCTGCCTAACCATCGTTGGTTCCTACTTGCCCTTGACCGATGTTGGTCTTCCCTGACCGATGTCGGTCTGCCCTTAACCGATGTCGGTTACTTTGTGTTTTCAACAAGTTCAATTACATGCTAAAATGAAGTAATTGAGCTCCACAACTCAACAATCTCCCACTTGGAGTTTAATTACTGCACCATACCTATACAATGTCATTCTTGGATCCTTCCTTGGCTTTGTTTCTTCCTCTTCAAGTCTCAAACTCGAAGACCAACGAAGTGGAGTGTAGCTCCAACTTCTCCTTTTGCTAATGGCTTTGTTAGCATATCCGCAGGGTTCTTGCTCGTATGAATCTTTTCCAGATTCAACTGTCCATCCTCCAATACCTATCATATGAAGTGATACCTCAATTGAATGTGTTTCGTTCTCGAATGAAACATTGAGTTCTTTGCTAAATGAATTGCACTCTGACTGTCACTAAACAATTTACAATCACTTTTCTCCTTTCCCAACTCTTCCATGAACCTACTCATCCATATCATCTCCTTGCTAGCCTTTGTAGCTGCAACATACTCTACCTCTGTAGTAGACAAAGCCACAACCTTCTACGTAATCTCAAAATCCAGCTAATTGTCATTCCACCTACTGTGAAAATATATCCAGTAGTGCTCCTCCTACCATCCAAGATATCTAGCCATATCTGAATCAACATAGCCACGTAATGAAATATCTGAACCTCCATAGCATAACTGCATGCTAGATGTCCCTTTCAAATACATGAGTATCCATTGGACTGCTTTCCAATGCTCTTTACTGGATTAGCCATATATCTACTCACAACTGACTCCCCTTTGCTTTGCAATGTCTGATGTCAGTAGTACAAACCATAGCATACATGAGACTTCCAACTGCTGAAGCATATGACACTTGTGTCATGTATTTGACCTCCTCATGTGATGAAGGACACTGATCTTTGCTCAATTTGAAGTGTCCAGCCATAGGTGTGCTAATGGTTTTTCATTTTGCATGTTGAACCTTTCTAACACCTTGTAGATATAATCCTCCTGAGACAAATACAATTTCTTGTTTTTCTTGTCTCTATGTATTTTCATGCCAAAGATTCTTTTGCAGATCCTAAATCCTTCATAGAAAATGTGTGAGCTAGCTTTCTCTTAAGCTCACCAATGTCCTGCATACTAGATCATGCAATAAGCATATCATCCACATATAGTAACAAAATAATATAGCTCCCATTTTCAAGCTTCTTGAAATAAACACAATGGTTAGATTCACATCTCAAGTAACCATGCTCATGCATAAAACTATCAAACCTCATGTACCATTGCCTTGGAGCTTGCTTGAGCCCATATAGGCTCTTTTTCAACCTGCACACTAGTTTCTCCTTACCCTTGACTTCATACCCAAGTAGCTGCTGCATATAAATTTCTTCATCCAAATCACCATGAAGGAAATTGTCTTCACATCTAGTTGCTCTAAATGCAAATCTTTCTATGCAACTAAACTCAATACAGTATGAATAGAAGTCATCTTAACAACAGGAGAAAATATTTCACCAAAGTCAATACCTACTTTCTGTGTAAATCCCTTTACTACAAGCCTTGCCTTGTACCTTTTCTATCCACCCTCTTCTTCCTTAATCCTGTAAACCCACTTGTTACTGTAATGTCCTCTTACTGCTGACAACTTAACCAAATCCCAAGTTTGGTTCTGTTCCAAGGAGTCCATCTCCTCATCCATGTCATGCTCCCACTGAACGTGAGTCTTATCCTGCATTGCTTCTTCAAAGCTCTCTGGTTCACCACTATCAATCAACAATAAATAAAATAGAGAAGGTGTAAATATTTTTGGAAGTTTACTTACCCTTTGTGACCTTCTCACAGGAGTTTGGGGTACCGGAGGCTCTATCTGGGCCTCCTGAACATTAGTATCAACTTTTGATAGTGACCGATGTTGGTCACCTCTAACCGACGTCGGTTCTGCTAACCGATGTCGGTTCTGATCCTCTGTAACCGTTGGTGGTTCATCTGACCGATGTCGGTCGGTCGGGGACTTACTGCGACACGATTCTTGTGTATTTCTGTAGGTGTTTCTTTAAAACCCAAGAGTTCATTTTCATCAATAAACTTCTCAATTTTCTCATCCTTGGGTACCAAAATTTGATCCTGTACATTCTCTTTTCATTCCATTCAACATCACGACTCCTAATAATTTTAGAATTATCTAAATCCCAAAAATGGAAACCGAAATCACCAGATCCATAACCAATGAAAGTGCACCTCTTGGATTTTGCATCCAAATTTTTTCTATTTTCCTTATCAACATGCACAAAAGCTTCTGAACCAAAAACTTTAAGAAAAGAAAGATCTACCTCTTTTTGGTCCAAGCTTCCTCTGGTATTCCTCCATCTAGTGAACTTGAAGGGCCACTGATTAATCAAATAAATTGTTGTATCAACTGCTTCTTCCCAAAACTACAAGGGTAATCTAGAATGTATTCTCATACTTCTAGCATGTTCCATGATTGTCATGTTCATTCTTTTTGCAACACCATTCTCTTGTGGTGTTCTTGGAACCATTCTTTCTCTACGTATCCCATTCATTGAACAATAATCATTGAAAGCCTTGCTACAGTATTCACCACCATTGTCAGATCTAAGGCACTTTAACTTATAATTTGATTCATTCTCAACAAGGGCTTTCCATCTTTTAAAAGTCTCAAAACATCATATTTACGTTTAATATAATAAACCCATACCTTTCTTGTAGCATCATCAATGAAAGTAACATAATCTGGGATCCTCCATGAGAAGCTACTAAGTGGTCCCCACACATCCGAGTGTACAAGCTCAATTTCTTCTCCTTATTAGTTGCCCCAACTTTGAGAAATCTCACTCTCTTTTGCTTTCCAAAGATACAATGATCACAAAATCAAGATCTAAATCTTTCAAATATGATAACTTACCCTTAGCCTTTAAGATATGCATTCCTTTTTACTCATATGACCTAGCCGATTATGCCACATGCATGCATCTAAATCTGAAGTAGATAATGCAGAAAAGGAATCAGTAATACATGTAGATAAATATAACATTCCTACCTTCTTACCTCTTGCCACAACAAAAGCACCCTTGGTGACTTTCCAAGAGTCTCCTGTAAAAGTAACCATGCAACCAGATTCACCTAGTTGCCCTGCAGAAATAAGATTCCTCCTGAGGCTTGGCACATGCCTCACATCTTTCAATACCCATGTATTTCCATTTTGTAATTTTAGATGAACTTCCCTTTACCAGTAATACTGCAAGGTTCATCATCACCCAAATAAACATGCCCAAAATTGCCCTGGACATAATTTCTGAAATAACCCTTATTAGGGGTTGCATGGAAAGAAGCTCCTGAATCTAAAACCCATGATTATATTCTACAATCTAAAGAAATAATAAGAGCATCTTGCATTACCTCTGATGAAGCAAGATTCACCTCTTTACCTTTGTCTAGTTGTTGATTCTCTTTATCCTTTGACCAACAATCTTTCTTTGCATGTCCTTTCTTTCCACATTTCCAACAAGTAATTCCCTTACTTCTAGATTTAGATCTGCTTTCCCTTGACTTTGATTTCCCATTACTCTTACTCTTGGATCTCTCCTTCTACGTCTCGCCCCTTGCTTTCTACATTCAAAGCATTTCCATATGATGTTTCCTCTGTACTCTTCCTGTGAATTTCTTCATTCAAGATTATACTAACCACATCATCAAACTTCAAAATATTATTAGTAGATGTTGTATTACTAATAACCATTACCAAGTTGTCCCAACTATCAGGAAAAGAACATAAGAATAAAAGTGATTTTACTTCATCATCAAACGGTATAACAACCGATTTTAACGATTTACAATGGATCGAAATCATTCAAATGATTAGAGGCAGATTCACCTTCATGCATCTTAGAACTAAATAGTTTCTTCATCAAATAAACTTTATTTAAAGCACTAGGTTTTTCATATAAATTAGCAAGAGATTTCATTAAGTCTACCGTAGAAGCCGCTTCTGTAATATTGGAAGCCACGGATGTTGTAGGCTCAATCTTATAGATCCCAAAGCCTTTTTGTCAAGAATATTCCATTCTTCATCAGTCATCTTCGTAGGTCTAGACTTCTCATCCAACGGTAAGTAAAAATCTCTTTGATACAGATAATCCTCAATTTACATCTTCCATAATTGATAATTTCAGCCGTCAAATTTCTCTACCTTGTATTTATTATCTTCTTCCATTGTTGTAGCTCCCACTCAATCAGAAAACCCTCTGTGAGTAAATTTGTCAACACAAAAACCCTCAAACAAAGCTTTGATACCAGTTGTTGGGGTTAGCACACCGGTTGTACAAACAATATATCAAGATCTAAGCATACATGCAAATAAAAGTGGATATTCTACCAGAAGAAATATACAAAATAAGAGACATAAATCAACACTAGATTTAACGTGGTTCACCTAGTGTGGGCTACGTCCACCAAGAAACAAGCCAATCTATTATCCAAAGCTTTGACAAGATATACAATGAAGATTTACAATCTTCCACACCTCTCAGATGTTCAGTACTTTCTTCCTTCAAGCTTTTGCTCTACCACCAAGAATTCTCTCTCACCAACCTTTTTCAAGTTCTTTCTAATTCTTGTTTATCATACCTTCTAAACCCTAGCTTTTGTGCTTATATAGTCATTTATAGACTTAGGGCACTTAGCCATGCAATTACAATCAATAAATCTATTTTAATGCTAAAAATAGATATAATTCCTGAGAGTTAATTAAAACTTTGTCACATAGGTAACCGACGTTGGTTCTGCCTAACCATCACTGGTTCCTACTTGCCTTGACCGATGTCGGTCTTCCCTGACCGATGTCGGTCTACCCTTAACCGATGTCGATTCTATGTGTTTTCTAACAAGTTCCAATTGCATGCTAAAATGAAGTAATTGAGCTCCACAACTCAACAGAAATAAGATTTAATTCAAATTAGATTATATCATTTAGTGAACCCCACTTCCTATTCGAACACTTGATCTTAGTCTTTCATATTCTCTCCATCTTTCTTGCCACCCTAGATACCCTTGGATTCCTATATTTTCACCAAATATGAGAGTCTCCCTCCTCGCTTTCTTGTAGGCCAAACCCAAATACGAGCGAAGAATACAAATTTTTTTTTCTTTCACTCGTATTCATCCTAACACTTCTCCTGAATATGTTTATCATAGATTCACTACGACATTATCTTTTAACAAAGAACATATTACCTTTACATCTGCTGAAATTTCTTCTCAATTTATTTTAGATAATGATCCACCCCTTTATATTCAAGTTCACATCTATAATATAGGGGTTGAACGAGCTTTAGTTGATAATGGATATGGTCTTAACATTTGTAACCTATCATTCCTTCAACAAATTAGAATTTCTGAAACCTCATTAAATCCCTCATTTATTTGTATTTGTGGTTTTGATAATATTCCTAAAAGGGTCTTATGTACAATCATACTTCCCATTATTTTGGGTCGTGTACTTTTACTATCCCATGCCATGTCATGCCTAATAATCTTAATTATAATATTCTTCTTAGATAACCTTGAATCCATGCCATTCATGTATTCCCTTCAATCATTCATGCGCGTATTAAATTCCTATACCAAGGTGTTGTCTATGAAGCCTTTGTAGACCTTTGAAGAGACAAAATCACGCACTTATTACTATTTAATAAACCACCAAGTATGTTGATTTATATATGAATTTGCGTAAGAAAATTATTCGTTGATGACCCATTGTCCATTTTTTTTTGTTTGTCTTACTTGTTTATATTGTTTTATCTTTCACACTTGTCGTGCTTATACACTCGGTTTGGTCAAGTCACGAGGATCTGTCTCTTAGTCTTCACATGTTTCTCATTAGTTGTCTTTGGACACTAGCACCTAAGACTAAACACTAACGCCCATGTGCCTATCCATCCTAGGCACTGTTTCCTCTTCATTTTTTATCTTATTTTTTACATTTGAGGTCAGTATTTTTAGTTTTCCCACTCATATCCCAAGGTACAGTCAAGCATGTCGGGTCATTAGTGTCAAAATTCAAGAAAGAGATCCCTATATAAACACAACATACATACCATTATAATGGCGAGACAATTCTTATCAAGGGCTATCTATCTACATATCTCAAGGGACTGCATTTGGGTGCATTATTCTGCATACACACTGCATAGGAAGGGGAAGTTCATTTAACATTTACATCTATTTAGCTACCATCTGCTATCTTGGCGTCAGTGGCAAAAGGGCAACTAGGAGCATTATTGCACACACAAGAACATAGAACTACATTGGGTTTAAGATGTAGTGCAACACTCAATCGTAAGTTCACTAGTTGACAGTTGAGGACAGTCGACCCCTCATTTTACATCTTTCTTTTTATGATTTGATGTATTTTTGAGGGTTTTGTAGGAGGATATTTGTGTTGAAAATTTATAGGTACTCTTGAATTCAAAGTGTGACTTTCAAGTGATCGAGTGGAAAATAAGTGTTAAACCCTAGCGATAGTATTAGAACTAGATCCCACATTTTTCACAGATCTATGATGCCCACCGGAGGTCGAGGGAGCTCGTAGGGTGCCCCTGCCCTATACTGAGGCACTCGTGTCCAGGAGTTTGACCACCTTTACATTTTTTTACGAGTAGGTTGGGATGGTTTGTGTTTTTGTTCTACACATTCTCAATCTAGACACACTTTAGGATAAGTTAAATCAAGTTAAGTGCCCTATCTCTTGTCTTTGCTTTCATAAATAAATAAAAAAATTACCTAGCATCTCGGTGTAGAGACAAAAATCATGCACTTTGGGTTATATTTAGTCTCGATCTAATACTACTATTTAGATGGTTTCTTAGAGAAGAAAGTACTAATTAACCCCATCCCTTGGTCATTTGTATTTATTTTCAGCATCATTCCCGACCTCCACCGCACACATGCCCAATCAATTTTTCATCATTTCCCATCATTTTAGCCTTGACTAGGGCACTTAGGCTAGTAGTAAGGTGCCCATGGGTGCCCTAGTCCCACTTAGGACACCCGAATCCTTTTTGAACTTTCTCGCCACTTTTTGGGAACTTCCTAGCCATTTAAGATCTTTATCTTTTTTTGGTTGGCCATTTCAAGGTTAATTAAGAAATTAGATCAAGAGAACTCTATAAATATAAAGTTATGAGACCATAATGAGGGACCAAGTACTATCACTACTATCATCCACCTAGATTTGCATCCATATTGTATTGGACATCATTCCATCCACATAGCTCCATCACAAGGACAAGGCTTGGGTTATTTGCATTACACACAACATATGGGGGTTCTATTTTATTCCATGCACCATTTATTACATTTTTCTACACATAGTTAGCTCACTACATCACAAAGTGTGACTAACACAAGAGCAACCTAGGGATATGTTCACACACACACACACACACATAGAACTACATTTGGGTCTGGAATGTAGTGCAACACTCAGTTAGTAAGTCCACTATTGTGGTAGTTGAGGTCAATCTGACCCTTGCATATGAATTTTTATTTTTTAGGAATTGATGTTTATTTAGGGTTTTGCAAGTCTTTTCTTCATCTTGGAATATCGGTGAAATCTTAAGCAAAGGCAACAAACTTGATGCGACAAACAAAGAGGGTTTCAGACCATCTACCAAACCTATGAAAACTAGTTCTAGAGCTTTTGCACACCAAGACGCCCATTTTATAGACCAGATCTCCCGTAGGCTCCCAAGTCTAGAGAATCAATCCAGATCCATCCTTTTTGGGGTTCTACTCATCCTTCCTACTACTTCCTGATTTTCCAGTCACCTCAACAAAATAGACCACAAGAATTTTTAATCATTTGAGTCACTTCCTCTCTCTCTCTCTCTCTCTCTTGCATATTAGGGTTTCTAATTTTATTAGTTGCTTAATTCAATTACATACTTACTTTTTACTTATTTGCATTTTTTATGTCCTCCTAGATTAGATTAACTAGTGCACACATTTACATTTTAGTTAATCATTTTGGTGAACCCCAAATTTTCAACACTTCCTTCATTCACACTTTTAGGTTCTTCATTCATTTTCTTATCATTCTAGGGTTTCTTTCATCTTTCTTTCATCCATTATCCTAGAGTCTACTCATCATGAACATCTCTATTCACACTTATATGCAAAATCACCCTGATTGTATCAATAAGCTTAAGAAGTACTTGGCTACCAATTACATTCCTCCTCATACTTCACCCGACTATGTATATCATAAGTTCACTTGGATCTATCCCTTAATGAGGATCAAATCACTTTCACAACAGATGATCTACCTTCTCAAGCGATACTACAACATGACCCTCCCTTGTATATCCAAGTTTGTATTAACAAAGTTGGAGTCAAATGTGCTTTAGTCGACAATGGATCTGGCCTTAACATTTGTAACATCACTTTCCTTCAACATATAGGAATTTCAGAAGCATCTTTAGCTCCTTTGTCCATCTCTATTCGTGGCTTTGATAACATCCCCAAGCATGTCTTAGGTACTATTCATTTACCGGTCACTATTGGTCCATGTATAATTGATATTATATGTCATGTCATGCCCAATAATCTTAATTATAATATTCTTCTTGGGAGACCTTGGATCCATGTTATGCATACGGTCCCCTCTACACTACATGCACAACTTAAATTTGACATCAAGGCACTATTTATGATGTGTTGGTTGATCCATCACCTTTTGAGTATTGTAACTTTGTTGAACAAACTATTGATATCCCTACTTCCTCTTGATATTACTCATGAATTTTCTAGGTATGGGTTAGGGTATGAATATTTCTGCCGCTTTGGCTTCTCTGATACATAGGTAGATCAACAAGAACATAAAATCAGAGCTTTGGGACCTCCCCACACGGTCACAAAAGTTTGGGCTAGGTATCAACCTCCTTCTACGCCTCCTACGGATACTTATACCACTTTTCATGTTACTTCACTTCCCTTGCTGCATCCGAAACTCATTAGTGATGATGCATCTACTCTTTGGGATACCCTTGATACTTTTCTACCGATAACGCGCTACTTGATTATATGGGTGCTTATGATCATCTTCCCTCTTTCCACCATAAGAGGCATCATCCTTTATCTCTCACTAATATGGTTTACCTTGGAGAATATGATGTCACCATTGATAACATTGATCCACCCGACACTATTCCTATTGATCCATATATTGAAGATCGTTCAACCCTTCTCAATGAAGAAACAATACAATACAACTTGGGCACATCTGAAAATCCACACATAGTTTTGTTAGTCACTCTCTCACCCCCTTGAACAAAAGGATATCAAGAAATTCCTTCATGATTTCTGGATATTTTCACATGGGATTATAGTGATATGTCGGGTATTGATACATCTATGGAAATGCATAATATTGTCCTTAACCGGGTGCCAAACATGTCCAACAAAAATTCATAAGATGCACCCCAAAGTAGCCCTCTTAGTCAAAGAAGAAATTCAAAATCTTCTAGACGCAAGTTTTATTTGTGTCAAATTTCCTAAATGGGTGTCTAATATTGTCTCGATAATGAAACCAAATGGTCGGGTTCATTGTTGCATTGATTTTTGTGATCTAAACAAATCTTTCCTAAGGATAGTTTTCCTTTGCCACACATCGACACTATTGTCGATTCTACAATGGATATGACATTCTTTCCTTTATGGATGGATTTTGGGTTATAATCAAATCAATATCAACCCATGCTGGCCAAGAAAAACCTCCTTCACCATGCCATGGGGTACATTTTTCTATACAGTTATGCCCTTTGGCCTTAAAAACGTCGGGGCTACTTATCAACGAGAAATGACACATATATTCCATGATTACATTCACAAGATTATCGAGGATTATGTAGATGACATCTTGGAAAAATCTAGGTGATGGTCTTCCCATGCGAAGGATCTATGAATACTATTTGAATGATTACGAAAATATCGTGTGCATTTAAATCCAAAAAATGTGTTTTTGGGGTCACAACAGGTAAAATATTGGATATATTATCTCTCAATGTGGCATTGAGATTGATCCTAACAAAATTAAAGCCATTATCGATATGCCTCCACCCAAGAACCTACATCAATTACGCTCATTATAAGGTAAAATTCAAGTTATCCGCACTTCATTACACAACTTGCTAATAAGACCCAATCATTCACATGAATCATGAAGAAAGATACCAAGTTTGTTTGGGATGAGCAATGCCAACAAACATTTGACCATATCAAAGCCTACTTGTTAAATCCACTATTCTAGTCCCTCCCATAGTTGATCAACATTTTTGTTATATATCTCTACTACGTTTCATGCCTTGGGCACTTTATTGGCACAACATGATGATTCTCAATGTGAAAGAGCCATATATTATATTAGTCATACTCTACTCTCTTATGAATGTAACTATAGCTACATTGAAAAATTGTGCCTCGGTCTTGTCTTTTTGTAGACAAATTGTGACATTATCTCCTTAACAATGAGGTACATATTATAACAAAAGTTGACCCATTACATTACCTCCTATCCCACACACATCTATCAGGATGTTTGACATGTTGGGTCATGCTCCTCACCGAATTTGATTTTAATTTCATACCACAAAAATCAATCAAAGGACAGGTTATCGCCGATCAATTAGTCATGGCACCCCTCTTGGATGCATCACCCATTTTTGATTCCTTTCGTGATGATTTCACTACTTATACCATTGAGCCACATACATGGAAAATGTATTTTGATGGCTCTCATTGTCGATCTGGTGTTGGGGTTGGGATAGTCTTCATTACCCCACATGGTGACCCACTCCCCTTTCGCATATCGATTAGGGTTTTCTTGTACAAACAACATTGTTGAGTATGAGGCTCTCATTTTAGGATTTCTTACCACTCAAAAGCTTCTCATTCACAACTTATGCATACATGGTGATTCTCAATTAGTCATCAATCAGGTTAATGATACATATAATACAAAGGAGGAGCATCTCATTCCATACAACACCCTTGTAAAGGATCTTTTAGCTACTTTTGAGTCTTACTCCATTACTACTATTCCTCGCAAGGATAATCATCATGCAGATGTTATGGCTAGTGTCACATCGCTCATCCCACAAGACATCACCAAAAAACAAGCTACTTTCATAATTACACACTTATGACATCCCTCTATCTTTGCATTACCTCTTGCATCTTGCACGATATCATGCAATCAAGATAACGCTAAATGGTTCACGCTATTTATAATTACTTATATAAGCAAACTATCCCGACACCCTACAACCTCATGAAGCTCACCGATTACGTCGTGAGGCTACTCATTATGTTATTGTTGGGACCGAATTATTCAAATGTGCTATTGATGGTCATCTTCGGTCCCTTTCACTCACAGATATTCCCACAACCATCTCACAAATTCATGATAACATATGTGGTGGTCACTTCTCGGGTAAAGCTATGTCGCAAAAATTTTTTACGCCAAGGGTATTATTGGCCTACAATGGAACAAGATTTCCTTGAATATACTACTCATTGTGAAAAATGTCAAAAACATGGAAATCTCCATCATGCACCCGCATACGACCTCCAACCCATTGTGCCTACTTGGCCTTTCTCCCTTTGGGGACTTGATCTAATTGGTATGATTAATCTGAATCGATAGATAGACATAAATACATCATTACAACCATTGAATACTTTACAAAGTGGGTCAAAGTGGCTCCTCTACGAAACACCATTGGCTCAAACATTTGTAACTTTCTCACCACGCATATTATCACATGTTTTGGGGTTCCTTCTGCTCTAATCACGATAATGGAACCTCCTTCAAAAATAAAGATGTTAAGAAGTTTTGTGATAAATTCAAAATTAAATTATCATTCTCCACACCTTATTATCCACAAGGCAATGGCCAAGCTGAGGCCACCAAAAAAATATTGTCAAAATATTACACAAGACCATTGACTCTAGTGGTACCGATTGGCATAACCAACTATTCTATGCATTATGGGCTTATTGTACTAGTGTTTGTACACCTACTAATGCTACCCTTTTTCATTGGTTTATGGTGCTGAGGTTGTTATCCCACTTGAACTCGAGATACCATCCTTGTGGATATCTCTCAAAGGCATCCTCAAAGACAATGAATATCATGAAAACCGATTACATGAACTAGAAATGTTGGACTCGTGTCATGTCCAAGCACTTGAACATCTCGTGCATATCAATCTCGCATCGCTCATGCCTACAATCAAAAAATCACTCTCGAGAATTCAACATCGGTGACCTTGTCTTGAAGGAAAATAAAAAATACAAATGTTGAGGCACCTCTCAAAGGAAAATTTAAGCCCAACTAGCTTGGTCCATACATTATCACTGATAAACTTGGTGGTGGAGTATATCACCTCACCACCCTTTTAGGTAAACCACTCAAAAATCCACTCAACATAATGCATCTTAAGAAATACTACACTTAGATTACCACAATGTGATCATTACCCAATGACACACTCTTGTGCTTTGGTTCACACTTGACTGTTGAGGGATTACTACAAATGAACCCCACACACATTGCATATAGGTCTTGCACACCGCATCTAGTTACACATCGCACATCCTACATCATACTAGTTGTCATTATACATATGTCATACTTCTATTATGTATAACTTTGGCGTTACATACTATTCATCTTACACATTACATACACTATTAGGCTACCTACGCATATTGCATCACATCCTATACATAGTCTTGTGTCCCATGGCTTACATCATACACTATGCATATTCACATCATCCATTATACTAGTCATCATCACATATGAGTCTAGCACCATTTCATCCTACATATTGCATTACTAGTCCATTTACACACACTATACATCACACTTTATACATTTTACATATCTTGTATAGAATTCTACACACAATGCATTTACACATTCTATTCACCACATGGTCATTTTATCATATGCATCGATATAGTATATCATCTTCTACATGCTATACTCACCACCCTATGACACACTTTAGTTCCTTGTTCCATACTGAATGTCGAGGGTTTACAAATTAAATAGGCATTATACTCATCACACGTTTAAAATTTGACCTTTCATCATGCAACATTTCTATGATAGTGACACACGTTATAGGCTAACTCGTCACTTCATTCATCTTGTAGTGGTATATGCTTTAGGATAAATCACCACCTCCCTTCATGAATCTTGTAGTGATATACACTTAGGGATAAATCATGACTCATTCATGCATCATGTAGTGATATACGCTTGAGGATATATCATCACTCCTCTATTCATATTGTCATGATATATGCTTAGATTAAGGGTTCACGCACATATCATATTTTCTAGGTTGCATTTCATCAATACACATACACATTCATCACAATGTGTTAGAAACAACACACACTTCGACCATTTTCTGATGACACACTCTCATTTATGGTTCATTCTTGACTACTGAGGGGGGGAAAAAAATGAACCTCATTATATACACTTCCATTAACTGGGGGGCATGGCTCCCCTATCACTCCATTTTGCATTCCATTCCATCCATCCACAACATACTGCATATTATGGTTTCTTTTACTCTTTCTTACTTGTGCTTGTTCATGGTCACTTTATTACACATGCTAGTTGATTAATATTATGTCATTTATCTATATCATCCTCACATGTTCGTTCACATATTTTTATAGTTGTGATCACAAATATAGGTGTCTTACACATAGCATGGATGCTCGCCTTCTACCCTTCCTCCTACATTGGTCATTGGGGCATCCACATTCGTCTCGAATAGGTGTTATTGTTTCATTTTGTATTTAACACTTTATATTAATTGTTATTCACTATTTTGACATTTCAAGTTTCTTTCTAACATGCTAACGGGTGCTTCATGTGCAACATTTGTTATGCAAGGATACTTGCTTCCATACTTGTTTGTTATATTGTCTGCTATTGTTTGTTCTCTTTTATGGGCCTTTTTGATGTTTGGTGTGCACACTTTTTTTTTGTTTATGGCCATGATGGCCTTGTATGTCTTGTGACATCGTGAGTGATGTCCCATGTTTGTAGCCCACTTTGTGTGGCTTACTTGTCTTCTTGTGTGTTTACACTACTTTTATTAGTAGCTTTTATATTGTATGTGTAGCTTACAGCTGAATGTGTTTACACATTGTTTGCGTAGTTTGCACTTGTTTTCTACATGCATGTTTTTTCCATACTAACACTTGTTTGGCTAGCCTTCTTATTTGTATGTGCCTTGGTTTCTACCAAGTGTATTCCCTTCCCCTTATAGGGTAAAAGTTCACATTTGGTCCTCTTTTGGGGCCGCATTCTCCTATCAGTGACGCCGCATGTGCCCCCAAAGAGGGGGCATCATTTGGGTTTTTTACAGTCTACATAGCATGTTTACACCTATTTAGTTCCGTGTACTTTCTGCCCTTGGCATTTTGGGTTTGCATACAAAAGTGAGTTTACACCAAGTCTAAGAACTCCATTTAAAATAGATTTTATAGGACATAGTTGTCCTTAGCATTTGGGGGATCAGTTAAGAGTTAGAGGATACAACGTAATTCCTCCTAATACTTCTTTACACCTTCGAGTTTTGGATCTCCCAAAAACTAAGACAGTATAGAGATCTCTTCACACAGATTCGGGAGAAGCGATTAAAGGTTGGAGGACATAGAGATCTCTTTGGCCTAAGGCATCGAGATCGCCCAAAAACCCAGAAGTACAATATATCCTTCTACACTCTTTCTCTCGACATAGATCAGTGCACATGTTCCATTTACATTTTTCATTTGCATACTTTACATTTACATGATTTTTACATACATATGCATGTGTCTTTTACATAGCATTTTTACACATATATATTTGACTACTTGATCATTTTCTCCTTACATGTCCGACCATGATGAAACAAGCAATCGAATGAGGGAAATGATAGCAAAAAAAAACAACGTCAACAACAACACTTCACGGTGACACACTTACATACTAACCATGTAGGTACACCACATCAATAAACTACACACACATTTCCGCCCTAGGTTCACTCTCATCATTTTTTTGCATTTTTCATCTTTAGTTTCCACGCTCCATCATCTTTTTATCATTCCACACTTTTTCTAGTCCTTTGACATGCCTTCTTCATCGATCTACATGGTTTTTAGGTACACATCTCTATCTACTTTATGTTACCGAGCTTTCCACTCACCAACATAAAGTGGGGGCAAATGTAGTCACAAAAATTAGACACTTTGGGTTATACTTAATCCCAGTCTCATACTACTATTTAGATGGTTTTTGAGAGAAGAAAGTAGTAATTAACCCCCGTCCCTTGGCCATTTCCATTTATTTTTGGCATCATTCTCGACCTCCACTACACACATGCCTAGTCGATTTTCATCATTTCCCATCATTTTAGCCTTGACTAGGGTGTACGAGGCTAATCACTAGGTGCCCATGGGTGCTCTGGTCCCACCTAGGGTGTCCCAATCCTTTTTTAACTTTCTCGCCACTTTTTGGACACTTTCTAGTCATTTGAGATCTTTATATTTTTTGGTGGTCGGTCATTTGGGGTTAATTACGAAATTAGATCAAGAGAACTCTATAAATATAATGTTACGAGACCATAATGAGGGACCAATCACTATCACTACTATCATCCACCTAGATTTGCATCCATCTATTGCATTCGAAGATCATTCCATCCATATAGCTCCATTACAAGGATAAGGCTTGGGTCATTTACATCACACACAACATAAGGGGAGGATTCTATTCTATTCCATGCACATTTTTATACACATAATTAGCTTGTTACATCACAAATTGCGAATGACACAAGAGCAACCTAGGGCATGTTCACACACACACACACACAAAACTACATTTAGGTCTGGAATGTAGTGTAGTTGCTCATTAGTAAGTCCACTATTGTGGCGAGTTGAGGTCAATCTAGCCCTTACATATGCATTTTTCTTTTTTAGGAATTGATGTGTGTTTAGGGTTTTACATGTTTTTTCTTCATCTTGAAATATCAGCTAAAAAGAATGATAAGAATATTGTTGCAAGCCATGATCTCGGATGATAATAGAACACCACATTAGATTTGTAAAAAAGAAGAGCTAAAATACCATATATGGAAACCCATCACAATCCATAATGCTCAATACATTACAATACAATGACTTGAATTACTCAATAAGAAAGATGTACATATAGGAGAAGTGCAACTACTACCTAAATAAGTGGTGAAGAACTCTCACTAATTGAATCTTTGGTAGTTAAGTTAACTCTAGAAGATAGTAAGCTAGCTCCACATAACCGAGAAAATAACTCAACACAACAAGTAAGCTAACTCCACACAACTAGTTCACCTAAGCAAGCTAACCCAACAAGTTTAAGAATTATCCTAATAAATAAATAAAAGGATAATTAAAAGGAATGATAACAAGATCATACCAAGCCAAGAACAGAGATGCTAATCAAACACCATGATCAATAAGATGCAAGTAATTCACCAAAATAACTTTACATAAACCTTTGCAAACAAATGAGCAGTAATATCATATATTATTATGGAACTCAATGAAATACAATGAGAATGGGCCTTGCTTATATAGGCAAGGAATAAAAATCTAAGAACCAGTCAAGGTTGTAGATCAAGCCATAAATCAAGGAAAGAACTAGTCATCAAATAACTAGTCAAGACCATATATTTAGGAGTGAACTAGACATCAATGATCTATTCAATACCATAGATCAAGGAAAGAAATATACCTAACAACTAGATAATATCCCCTAATATCTAAATAAATAAAAAGAAATATCCACACACATAAGTGGGTGAGGATAAATACAATAAAGGTAAATAAAGTACCTAGGTGAACATGAGCTAAGGTAAATACCTACTCTAACACCCCCTCAAGTGAAGCTAGGGGCCAAAATAGAAGTGGCATGTCCATAGTATGAGTCCCAGGAAACTAGGCCTGATGAGGTACTCATGTACAATATATCCATGAAGAAATATCGAACAAAAAGAAGGAAAGAATTCTACTAGAGGGAAAAAGAAAGAAGAAGAAGAAGAAGGAAGATGTTCTCACGAACACCCCAAGAACAACTTCCAAAACCCCAAGCATTCCACGTAACTCAAGGTAGCGAGGTGATGCAAAAAGCTTCATAAAGATGTCTGCAACTTGCTGTTGAGTTGGAATGTACTCCAAGAAAATAACTTCATCTTGAATGTGTTGATGAATAAAGTGGATGTGTATCTCAATATGCTTGGTCCGTTGGTGCTCAAATGGGTTGTGAGAAATGTGAATTGCACTTTGGTTGTCACACCAAAGTATAGTCAGTGAATCTGTGGGAATCCAAACTCTTTCAATAATTATTGAAGCCAAAGAATTTGTTGACTCATTGTAATTTTTGCCTTGTACTCTGCCTCTAAAGATGAAAGTGCAATATCTTGTTGCTTTTTACATACCCAAACAACTGGAGAAGAACCAAGAAAAAAAAGATAGCCAGAAGTGGAATGCATGTCATCAATAGAACCTTCCCAATCTAAATCTATATACCCAACCAACTGATTAGAACCCCTAGTGTAGTGTAGGCCAAAGTGGGAAGTGTTATGCAAATAGCGCAAAATCCTTTTAGCAGCATGTCAGTGACTACTATGAGGAGAATGTGCAAACCGAGATATAAGCCCTATTGCAAATGAAATATTAGGGTGAGTATGGGTCAGTACATGAGACTCCCAACCAATTCCTATATAATGTAGGATCACAAAGTGGTGTGGTACATGTGGAAGTAAGAGTAACTCCAGCTGAAAAGGAGATGGACTTGGCTTGCAATCAGCCATATCAAAGCACCTAAGAAGATCATGGGTGTACTTTTGTTGACTTAAATGAATCCTTAAATCTGTCTGAGAAATCTACAAACCAAGGAAATAATACAATAGCCCAAGATCTATCATGTCAAACTGTGTAGAAAGAGCCCTCTAAATACTTTGAATGTGGGAAGAAGAGTTTCCAGTAAGTAATAGATCATCAACATACAAGATAAATATCACAATATCCTCACCAACATGCTAGAGATACATTGTATGATTGGAGTGGCAATGAACAAAACTAGTAGATAGAAGAAAAGAATCCATCTTCTCATACCAAGCCCGAGGGGCTTGTTTGAGACCGTAGAGAGACCTTCGGAGCCTATAAATAAGAGAAGAATCCTAAAAAATCTAGCCGGATGCTCCATGTATATTTCCTCTTGTAGATCTCCATGTAAGAAGGCACTCTTCACATCCATCTGGTATACGGGCCACCCCTGTGATGCAACAATAACAAGTACAAGGTGTATAGAATCCATCTTGGAAACGGGTGCAAAAGTCTCAGAGTAATCAATACCTTCAACTTGTGAAAAACCCTTTGCAACAAGACGAGCCTTATACTTGTCAATGGACCCATCAGCTACGTATTTGGTTTGGTATACCCACTTACACCTAACCATATTTCTTCCTTTAGGAAGAGATACCAAATCCCAAGTATGATTATTCATCAAAGAAGAATACTCAATTGCCATCGCATCATCCCACTCTTGTATCCCATGAGCCTTTGAAAAAGACTGTGGATCCTCATATGCTACCTGACACAAAATTCAAAACTTGTAAAGTGTGTGTTATGATGCCTAGTGGGTGGAAGATCCTATATGAAAGGTGTTACCTCAGAAACTGTAGTACGAGCCCACTTAGGCATAGTGACAACATCAGCGGGAATAGGATCCTCAACATCATCTATAACCTCCTCATCAATATCCTCAAAGAAAGGATCCTATAGATGAGATGAAAAGAAGGAGCATGGAAGAAGATGAAGAATCATGAGGAGTGAAGTGCTCATCAAACTGAACATGTGTTTGAAAAAGAACTTCATGTGTATCAAGATCTAAAATTCGATAATCTCTCATGTCCTCACAATACCCTACAAAGATCAAGGGTTTACTCTTCTTATCCAAAGCTTTCCTTTTCTTCTTTGGCACAAAGGCCCAAGCATGGCTCCCAAAGACTCAAAAAAATGAGACATTTGGCTTAGTGTTGGACAAGGCTTCCTCACGGAGTCAAATGATCAAGTGCTCTTGTGTGGTGTGTGATTATGAATGTAGTTAGCACAATTAACCACTTCTGCCCAATAGATAGGAGGTAAATCTCTAGAATACATCATACAGTTAGTCATTTCCTTCAAATTTCTATTCTTCCATTTTTCTAAGTCATTATGTTGTGGAGTATGAGGAAAAGAATGTTGGTGAATAATGCCTTGAGTTGCCAAAAATAGAAAACTCATTGTTGAAGTACTCCCCCCATTATCAATGTGAAGGTTCTTTATACAACTCAAAGATTGTTTCTCGACCAAAGCCTTGAAGACTTTGAAGTGTGAAAAAACATCACTTTTGTACTTGAGAAAATAAACCCAAGTACGCCTCAATAAATTATCAATAAAGGTAAGTGCATACTTAGCTCCATTGAAAGAGGGGGTAGAAAATCATCAAGTCATTGTTATCCATATTTTCCCCGGGTAAAATTGGATCAGCCATGACCCCGCACAAGAAGAAGCCAGAGAATTCACATTCAAATCCTACAATCAGGCAATAGAAGGACTCTACAATGGAGTGATGGGGCTGCAAAAGATCAAATGACCCCATGCAAGAAGAAATTCAAGAAATGGCTCTGTCGATCAAACCCGTGCTTCAAATCTACGTAAAACAATATAGCGGGCTAGAAAATGGAATAGTAGGGTCGGGAAGGAGAAGACAGTGTCAAAGAAGCCATAGGCTCAAAGGAGAAGAGAATGGTGAAATTTTGAAGTCTTCGGGCTCTAAAATAGTTTAGAATGAGCCCAAAATCAACTAAGTATGGAGGAGATAGCGGACACTGCCAAGTGTCCAAATGGCGCACCTCTAAATATTGAATCCAAAAGGGGAGGCTCGAACAAGAGCACAGCCCCCATGTGTCCCAGGCCCAAAGAGAGGTAGAGTCAATAGCTAAAAGTCAAAAAGGCGGATAGGGCGGGCCTAAAAAAAGACTAAGTATAAAGTGCTAGCGGAAGCTGCCACGCGTCAACTTGGCGCATCCCCAAAGGTAAATCCAAAAGTGGAGGCCCAAATGAGCGTGGGCTCACCACGTAGTCCAAGTTGAAAAATGGGACAAAGCGGGCCCAAAATCAACTAAGTATGGAGAATGAGTGCCATCTCACCACGTGTTCAGGGTCCGAAAAGGTAAGAGAGGCCATTGAAAATTCCAAGAGCCTACGGAGGCTTCCACGTGTCAACCCGATGCTCCTTCAAAGGAAAAATCCTGAGCGGGTTTCTAAGTGAGCGCGGAGCCTCCACGCGTCTGGTTTCATAAAGGGACAGGGTCGGGGTTGAATAGTCAAAGCATTGAGACAGGCCAGGCCAGCGAGAGGGTGCCAAGTGTCAGCACGATGCTAATTCAAGAGAAAAATTAGGGGAAGGTTTCCAAACAAGCGTCAAGCCTCCGCGTGTCCCGGTCAGATATATGACCCCGCTGAGCAAAAGACTTAGCAAAAACATGAAGAAACTAAGCTAAAGCAAGCCATGGAAGAAGCCACGTGTCACCATTGACGTAACTCAAAAGCAAAATACAAAGGCTTCCCTCAGACATGCGCCAGCCCTCCACGTGTCGGTTTCAAAAAAGGGGGCCCGTTTTGGTAGTTAGTTCCCACCATTTTGTATGGACCAATTCAAATTTCAAATGGGCATATCTTTTGACTCGGTGCTTGAAATCCAACAAATCTAGCACCGTTGGAAAGATCTCGGCCTCATCTACGCCATGGAGATCTGAAACTTTAATTTTGGAGAGGTTAGGTGGGGAGAAAATGAAGAAACATCTTTGGGCCATTAATACAGGATCTATTTTCCCCCAACAACCAGATCGGATTTGATTTGATCCATCATTCCTCCTCCTTGAGGTGCCGAACAAGTAATTGATGATGTAGACACATGACAGATTTGGGGTGGATTTTGTAGGAGGCATTGATGATAGTGGTTGAGCTTCAAACTAGTTTTCCCACTTCTCTCTCCTTCTTCCCTCTATGTTGAATCTATAAAAGAAGGGTCGGGGCTCATTGTAAAAGGTTGGACATTTTGTTTTGTGCCTCCCTTCTTCTTTTGTTCATAGAAGGATTTGTGGAGCTTTTCTAACCTCTCCTTGGGTTGTAATGCAATTTTTTCTTCTTGGCCATTGCAATATATTGTATCGATTCTGAGAAATAATATATATGTCTGTGGATGTTTCTCGACCCTCTCATGTATTCGTTATTGTCTCTCTGATCTCTTATTGTGATTTGGTCATCTATGCATAGTGTTTGTATTACATTTTGTGGTTTGTGTTAAACTACAAAATGAGCGTCTAACATTCCTTTGGTGTATCACCTCATTAGCTTAGGTTTATTTTCTTGCATCTCTCTAACCTGTCTCCTTGGTAGATAGAATAGACTTAGAATAGATCCTCTGTAATTTGTTTGTGTGCACCTGAATAGAGGGATAGGAACCGCCTCAATCCAGAGAGCTCTCTCAACTCGCAAGGTCCCACACCTTGAGAGATGCTCCATGTTGTGCAATCACACTGAGAGTCTCAACCCATCTAGTTGTAGACATTCAGGGGTGTTGTGATTCTACACTAATAGTTTTGGCATGCCCGGTGGGACAAAGAAGTCTCCATCTTTATTACAGTAAGATTGATGTGCACTTGTTGTGATTCTAGCTTTTAAGAAGCTTTAAAACTACACATCTGGTGACTCCAAAAGGGACAAAATCCACTTGGTTTTAGTAGTCCAAGCTTTCCAAGTTCATGAGAAGAATACAAACAAGGTCAAGAACCAGAGAAGAGGGACAGTTTGTCCACCTGCACTTGTCTCCAGACAGAAGGAGAAGGGGAGAAGAGCCCAGAGGTCTTCATCTCCACCAAACAAAGCCCTATCAACACCTCCTCCTAGTAGGCCATTCTTTCAATCAAGAAGGGTGCTCAGGCCGATCAGGATGGCACAACCAAATCCTTATGTCAATTTCTCGTGCAGACCCACTCGCTCTTAATGCACAAAATCTAGTCCCAGTGGTAGCATTAAAGAGCATCCCATATTTCACTGGAGAGAGAACAGACTTCTCTAGTGACCACATTCAAGACATTGCAAATGTCTGTGCAATCCATGAGATCACTGAGATGGACATTGTAGTTAAGTTTCTAGCCTCTTCACTCAAGGGTAAAGCTTCACAATGGTTCAGGAGCCTAACAAGAAGCAGGCTCTATTCAAAATTGGGACCATCTGTGTAGAGCTCTTTATGACCAGTTTGGAGAAAAGGAGATAACATGTCCTTGTTGGAGCAACTGACAACAATCAAAAGAGCTCCTAATGAGTAGTTGACAGATTTCAACCTTAGATTTCAAAGGACCTGGGACAAGATTCCATTGGTTGTAAGGCCCACAGATGCAGGTGCTTTCTTATACTTTCTTAGAGCTCTAAATTTTGATATTGCTTTAATGATTCAGTCAATGGGAGGCACAACCTTACCTGTAGCTTATAGCATTTCCATAGGAGCTGAAAATTGTTTAATTCAGGCTAGAAAACTTGCTCCTAGGCCACCCATGCCTCTATACCCAGAATTAGGAAACCCAAGCACTAGCCAGACACCCACATTAGCTCCTATACCTACTCCTAGGAATCAAAGTTCAGTTGAAGCCTCCACCTCATCCTCTAACACCTCAAAAGAGCTTCAAGAAGTTATGAAACAACTTAGAACCTAGGGAATGAGTTAGTAACTATCAAGAGGAAACAAGCTCAGAGTTCTAGGCCATATCAGCCTCAAGACTCAGTATCAGGCTAGACCCCCATATCAGCAAAATAGACCACCAACTTAGGCTATAAATTAGAATCAAAACCAAGGACAACCTCAAGCTGCTAGACCTTTCAGGTCATATGATCCAAACACAACTTCAACATCAAGGGCATTGGTTCAGCACAAAACAACATGGCACAAGAATATGATTGGTGTTTCCCATGTAATCAACCACATAATCAATCAATGTGCTTTAATGGTGCACTAAACTAGGCCTTGATGGTATAGACCACTGGTGTGTCACAAGAGTCTAGCCAAGAAGAAAATCAGTAGTAAGGAGCTCAGCAAGAGGCATCTCCAAGTGAAACTATGCTTGTCAATTGGCAGGTTGAAGACTTATGTGGAATGAATCAAACACCTTCTCAAAGTGTAGCTGCCAATACATGGTCCAAGAAGAGAAATATTGGAGAAGGAAAATCACCAAACTCAGGTAATCCTCAATCCTCCATTACTCCACAAGGTATTGGCACTCAAAATGTAACTCCCAATATGTAGAGTCAGTCCAAGCCACCTTCCAAATCCACTCAGGCACCGGTTGTAACAACCCATGTGTAAGAGAAAAATGTGCTAAGGAAGGGCAAGCTAGAAGGATAGCTCATTTAATATCATTGAGAAAATGAAGAAGACAAATGTGAACATTTCATTGTGGGAGTCACTGGCCATTCCAGGATAGAGGGATCTGTTGCAGACTGCCATGGCCAATTGGTCAAGCTCAAATAGGCCCCCTAGCCTAGCAAGAGAAAGTGTTTGCCAATGCAGCTCAACCTGGGGGAAACCATGGAGGACAACAAGGTAAGAATTTGAAGCCTCCTCCATTCTATGTTTCATTGATCATTGGGGACAAATTGGTACATAATTGCATGATTGATTCGGGGGAAAGTAGTTATGTAATGCCAAAACAAATAGCTGATCAATTGGGTCTTCAATACAAAGTCATCTCCAGAGGGTAGTGCAATTGGATGGGACAATAGTGAAAACTATTGGAGTCATCAAAGATTTGAGCCTCACACTGCATGCCTGCCCTAATGTGACTGTGTATTAGAACGTATCAGTCATAGACTTGCCACCACATTTTGCATTGTGTTTGTCCAGGGACTTCACTGCCAAAATTGGAGGCTATTTTTCTATTGATTGGTCGCATATGCTTTTTAGAACAAGGTATGGAGCTAAGGCCACAATCAGATCTGAGCCCATAGTAGATTACCATATTGAGTCTTATGTACCCAGCCGATCAATGCCAATTGTTTAGCCTTTGATCAGGAGGACCTCCTAAGCACTTGTGAAGCAAGATACCAAGGTGGGGTGTATCCCAGACTTGACTCTCGATGAATGGGTGAACAAAAGACATGCTTTTGACCCCTATAAGGAGATGGAAGAATCTGAGCTAGGAGTCTACTATGCATGAGGAGAATCATCCTCTTCCTGACATCATTAAGCTACAGAACACAAAGATGACAATGAAGTATGGAAATTGTTCTTTGATGGCTCAAGAAGTAGGCAAGGAGCCGGAGGAGGAGCTATGCTTGTTTCCCCCAAAGGTATGAAATACTACTCAACTTTCCATTTCCAATTTTCTGTTCAAACAACACAATAGAATATGAGGCTTTGGTTCATGGATTGCATTGGGCAAGGAAATGAGGAATCAAGAACTTGCAAGTGTTTGGTGATAGTGAACTAGTTGTTAATCAGGTCCGAGGACAAAATGTTGTCAAGAATGACCTGTTAAAGAGTTACAAGAACCGGGTATGGGACCTCATTGAGGATTTTGAGGCATTCAACATCAACTCCATCCCCAAGGAAGAAAAAAAATGAAGCAATAGCAGACAGATATTGGTAGTAGTTGGGGCAGCATTTGATGTTGTGGAGAGTATCAAGAATGATAAGCATCAGCCCCATATCAAGTTGGTTGTAAGACCAGTTGTCCCAGACAACAACACAAGTTGGAAAGTCTTTGAAAATGATCAACAAATTGTCAACTTTCTACAAGAGGAAGTTGAGTTCTCCTCCAGGAATCAAGACAGATTGGAGCAGCAGTATGGTGATCAAGTGGTGCAACTGAGGACCAACAAACTACCAAAGGGTCTTGTCACTTTGGAATCAATCTTCAACCCAAATGACCAATTCCAAAAAGAAAAGGAAAATATTAGGTAAAGGGTGAAGATTCAGAACCTATTTTTATAGAAGAAGGAAAAACATTGCAGATTGGGAGTAAGCACTCAACAAGAAAAATCTGAATTTGTTCAACTCTGTCAAGAGTTCCCAGATATGTCTTTCCTGGACTTATAAAGATTTAAGAGGTTTCAACCCAAAGCTGGCACAACACACCATCGAGTTGGATCCAGGAGCTAAGCCTTTCAGACAAAAGCAAAGGCCAATAAATCCCCACATTGAGCCTCTCATGAGAAAATAATTGAACAACTAATTGAGGCCAGTATCATCTTTCCTATCAAGCATTTGAGTTGGGTTGCTAACTTGGTGCCTGTGAGGAAGAAAAATGGAGAAATCAGGTTGTGTGTGGACTTTCGTGATCTGAACAGAGCATCACTTAAGGATCACTACCCACTTCCATCAATGGAACAGATCCTACAAGTTGTAGTTGGCTCTGAGAGGTTTTCATTGTTGGATGGATACTCAGGTTATAACCAGATAATGGTGAAAGAGGAAGATCAATTCAAGACAACCTTCACCACCAAATGGGGAACCTATGCTTATAAGAAGATGCCATTTGGACTATCAAATGTTGGAGCAACATTTCAGAGAGCTATGGACATGGCATTCAAAGGCTTAATTAACAACATAGTCCTGATATATCTTGATGATATCATTATTTTCTCCAAGAATGTTGCAGATCATCTCTTTCACCTTAGACAGGTATTCCAGAGATGTAGGAGGTTTGGGGTGTCATTAAACCCAAAAAAGTGTGTGTTCTGGCTCATGAAGGGAAATTGTTGGGCCACATTGTCTCAAGAAAGGGATTGAAAATTGATCCTGAAAGGGTTGAAGCCATCTGGACACTTCCATTGCCACAACATAAAAGGTCTCTCCAAAGCTTCTTGGGGAGGATAAAATTTGTTCGTCAGGTTTATACCTGATTTTTCTACTCTTGTGAAGCCTTTAACAATGATGTTAAAGAAGAGTCTTGCATTTAAATGGACAGCAGAAGGAAAAGAGAGTTTTGAGGCCATCAAGCTCGCAATATCACAGGCTCCAACTCTCATTAACCTAGAATTTTCCAAAGACTTCATGTTATATGATTTTGGAGGGTCAGACACCATCTCAACCATCTTGGTCAGCCCAACAATGAAGGTTCAGAGCAACCCATAGCTTTCTTCAGCCAGAGCTTGGAGGACTACGAGGTAAAATACTCTTTCATTGAAAAATAGGTCCTTGTTGTTATTAGGAGCTTAAAGAAGTTTAGACACTTGGTCTCAAATAATAAGATTCAACTGCTAGTATCTCATGTTGGTGTTAAGGACTTCCTTTTAAATAAGGATTTGAATGAGAAGAGGGCAGGTTGGATCACCGGGTAATGGAATATGACATTGAGATCAAGGTGACCAAACTGGTTAGAGGCAAGGGACTGTGTGAACAACTCACCTCTAAGCAACAGGTTGAGTCAATGGGTGAAAAGGAGGTTGTCCTATTTCTACATAGAATGATCAAGAACAATCAACTAATGATGCACCTGCTCCATGTTGGACCCAAGCTTTGGTGCATTACCTTCAAACAGGTTTGTGCCCTCTAGAATGGAACAAGGAAAAGAGAAGATACTTCAGACTACAAGCTATCCCATATGTGCTTGTTGGTGGTGTCTTGTTTAAGAAGGATATCAATGGTATTCTATTGAGGTGCATTGAGACAGGCCAAATTGAGAGAGTGTTGCATGAATTCCATGATGGAGAAGTAGGAGGTCACTTTTCCCCTCGAGCAACAGCTCTCAAGATCATGAAAGCTGGTTATTATTGGCCTATAGTGTTCAGGGACTACTACTCATGGGTCAAGAAGTGTAAAAAATGTGCATTCTTCAGGAAAGGAGAAGCTAGCAGCCCTGCCCCTTCATCCCATTTCAGTGAATCACCATTCATGCAATGGGGACTAGACTTCATTGGGGTGATTAACCCAAATTCAAGCCAAGGCCACAAGTGGATACTTACTGCCACAGATTATTTCACCAAGTGGACTAAAGCGTAGTGGCACTAAAAGAAGCAAATGAATCCAACATCTTGGATTTTTATGAAGGAATAGCCACCAGGTTTGGAGTCCCTACCACTATTATATCAGATAATGCATTGGCATTCCTTGGTACAAGGATCATTGAATGGGTAGTTAAGAATGGTGTGTATCTCAACACCTCATCAAATTATTACCCTCAAGGTAATGGCCAAGAAGAGTCCACAAATAAGAACCTATTAAGGATTATCAGAAGGACTCTGGATGAAAATCAGAGGACTTGGCATACAAGGCTCAAATCAGCTCTATGGGCTGATAGGATCACATCAAAGAGGTCCACAGGTAGCTCACCTTACAAACTTGTATATGGAAAGGAGGTAGTATTGCCCATCTCATTGGAGTTTCCACTTTGGAACTCATGAAACAGTTAGAGCTAGTTGAGTTTGAACCCATGGCAATCAGGTATGCAGAGTTGATGGAGGTAGGAGAGGCAAGAGAGCATGTAATGCGAGGTCATGGAAAAGGATCAGGCATTAATAAAAAAGAGTTTTGATAAGAAGGCAAGGATGAGGACCTTTCAGGAAGGGGACTTAGTCCTAAAGTGGGATGCAGATCGGGAAAAGCCAGGAAAACACTCCAAATTTGATGCCATCTGGAGTGGCCCTTACATGATCACAGAGTGCAAGAGTAGCAATGCCTTCCAGTTGGCTAAATTGGATGGAAAAATTAGTAGATCCCAGTGAATGGGATCCATCTCAAACATTGCTACTGAATGGGAAGTTTCCACCCCTGTAAATATTAGCATAGGATTTTAATTTCCCTAAGTGTGTATGCACGTTGTTTTGTTGTAGTGTAGTTTTTGTTTCCCTAAGTGTTGTGGCACATGTTCTTTGTTGCTCTAGGTTACGTCATTACATAGCCCAACGTGCCTCCAAGTGGACGTGTTATCCCTTTTAGTATTCATGATAGGGAAACTCATAGTTCCTGTAATAGTTGTTATCTTCAAAATAAAACAAATGCAGAGCAACTAAAAATCGTCTTCGAAATAGTCCATTCAGGGACAGATGAAAGCCCCAGGTCAAAACAATTTTCTACTCTCAGAAGCCTTGTTTCAAGATTTCTTATGAAAATTGAGAGTGCAAACAGTCGAGGCTCATGGATTAGAGAGGATCAATATCAGGCCATCATTCTTGACTCCATGCCCAATGGATTTAACAAGGCTACTGGTCCCTTCATCTAGTAGGTAGATGCCCCTGCGAGTCACCAAATTGTTATCCATATTTTTCCCCCTCGGGAAAAATTGGATCAGCCATGACCCACACAAGAAGAAACCAGAGAGAATTCACGTTCAAATCCTACAATCAAGCAATAGAGGACTCTCTGATGGAGTGGCGGGGCTATGAAAGATCAAGCGACCCCCGTGTAAGAAGAAATTCAAGAAACGACTCTGTCGAGTGAACCCGTGCTTCAAATCCAACAAATAGATTATAGTGGGCTGGAAATGGAATACAGGGTTGGGGAAGGAGAAGATAGTGTCAAAGAAGCCATAGGCTCAAGGGAGAAGGAATGACGAAAGTTCAAAGTCTTTGGGCTCTGAAATAGTTTAGAATGAGCCCAAAAACAACTAAGTATGGAGGAGACAGTGGACATTGCCAAGTGTCAAAGCGGTGCACCTCCAAAGATTGAATCAAAGGGAGACTCGAACAAGCGCAGGCCCCCATGTCCCAGGCCCAAAAAGGGTAGAGTCAACAACTAAAAGTCAAAAGGTGGATGAGGTGGGCCTAAAAAAAGACTAAGTATAAAGGTGCTAGTGGAAGCTGCCACGCGTCAGCTTGGTGCATCTCCAAAGGTAAATCAAAAGTGGAGGCCCAAATGAGTGTGGGCTCGCCACGTAGTCCAAGTTGAAAAATGGGATAGAGCGGGCCCAAAATTGACTAAGTATGGAGAACAAGCACCATCTGCCACGTGTTTAGGGTCCGAAAAGGTAAGAGAGGCCGTTGAAAATTCCAAGAGCCTGTGGAGGCTTTCCACGTGTCAACCCGACGCTCCTTCAAAGGAAAAATCTTGAGTGGGTTTCTAAGTGAGCGTGAAGCCTCCACGCGTCGGTTTCATAAAGGGACATGGTCGGGGTTGAATAGTCAAAGCATTGAGATAGGCCAATGGAGGGTGCCAAGTGTCAGCATGGCGCTAATTCAAGAAAAATTGGGGGAAGGTTTCTAAACAAGCACCAAGCCTCGTGTGTCCCCGTCAGATATATGACCCCGCCGAGCAAAAGACTTAGCCAAAAACATGAAGAAACTAAGCAAGCCGTGGAAGAAGCCATGTGTCAGCCCAGCGCAACTCCAAAAGAAAAATACAAAGGCTTCCCTCAGACATGCGCCACCCTCCACATGTCTGGTTTCAAAAAGGGGCCCATTTTGGTAGTTGGTTCCCGCCATTTTGTATGGACCCGATTCAAATTTCAAATGGGCATATCTTTTGACTCGGTGCTCGAAATCGACAAATCTGGCACCATTGGAAAGATCTCGGCCTCATCTATGCCATGGAGATCTGAAACTTTAATTTTGGAGAGGTTAGGTGGGGAAAAAATGAAGAAACATCTTTGGGCCATTAATACAAGATCTATTTGCCCCCAACAACTAGATCGGATTTGATCTGATCCGTCGTTCCTCCTCCTTTGAGGCACCAAACAAGTAATTGATGTAAGCATAGATTTGGGGTGGATTTTGTAGGAGGCATTGATGATAGTGGTTGAGCTTTGAACTGGTTTTCCACTTCTCTCTCCTTCTTCCCTCTGTGTTGAATCTATAAAAGAAGGGTCGGGCTCATTGTAAAAGGTTGGACATTTTTGTTTTTTGCACCCTCCCTTCTTCTTTTGTTCATGAAGGATTTGTGGAGATTTTCTAACCTCTCCTTCGGGTTGTAATGCAAGTTTTTCTTCTTGGCTACTACAATATATTGTATCGATTCTGAGCAATAATATATATGTCTGTGGATGTTTCTCGACCCTCTCATGTATTCGTTATTGTCTCTTTGATCTCTTATTGCGATTTGGTCATCTATGCATAGTGTTTGTATTGCATTTCGTGGTCTATGTTAAACTATAAAATGAGGTCTAACATTCCTTTGGTGCATCACCTCATTAGCTTAGGTTTATTTTCTTGCATCTCTCTAAACTCTATGAAGACCATCTACCATACCATAAGTGATTCTCAACTCCTTCAAAATTTGGAATTAAGATGTCCAAATCTTTCATGCCAAAGCTTACTCTTTGAATCTACATGAGAAACCAATATTTTGCCAAAGCTTACTCTTTGAATCTAAGAAGTGTCATTAAACCCCTCAAAGTGATATAGTCTAGAACTATGATCAACAATACCCTAAGCAACAAGTGAATAAGGCTCCAACAAAGTTCTTACTTATGCCCCATGTGGTGTAAAAGTCATTGTTTTCCCTTGACCAGAATGACAAATTTGATATACATAAAGCAAATTTGTAGTGATGTTAGGAACATATAGTGCATCTTGGATACTGCCACCATCAAGTTGTATATCACCTTTTCCCTCAACATAAAGAAAATAAGAATCTCCAACCTCAATTTTGGAAGTAGAACTCAAACCTAGAGAAACAAAAGACTCCTTGGAAGAAGTCATGTGATGAGAAGCACTAGAATATATAACCCAACTATCTGCAAGTGGTGACTAAGATCTCCCAACAACATTAAGTGTTTTGCCATGTTGATTAGAAGGAGGTGGAGTGGAGATAGAAATTTTGTGTTTCTTGATTGCATCCTCTAAGGCTTGCATTCGCTTATAACACCTATGTTCTTCATGACCAATACCCCCACAAAAAGAGCATGAAAGGCTAGACTTATTCTTGGATTTAGAAGACTCCTTGGGTTTAGAGTTGTTTTCTTTGGGTTTAGGAGCACTTTGAGATGGAGAAGGGGTGGATTTGGTTTTACTTTTTAGTTTTCCCTTGCCCTTAGGATTAGATGTAACTAATTCCTTTTGAGAGGTGGAAGACTCAAGGTGAGACAATTTTGATTCTTCCTTGTAAGTCTTTCAAAAATGTTTCTAAGTTAGGTGTTTTGAATGTGTCACCTAAGGCATCCATGCTAGAGAGAGAAAAGGTAGAAGAAAATATTTGAAATGATCCTCTCAACTTAGATAGAATCAAGTAAATACACTTCTTACATCTTCATCTTTCTTATCTCTTCCTCCCCTTCAAATGTGTCAACAAATGCTTGAACTTGGTAAGATAGTCTATAATTGTTGGAAAATCTACGGGATTAAGAGAGGTGATATCAATTTCAAGTTGTATGGCTCTTATATGATCATTAAGATAGTCTATAATGAGTGCGTGTTACATTATTACACTTTATAATTATAGTGTGATTCTCAAAATAAATATTTTCAATGGAAAGAGCATAAAAAGAACAAACATTTTTGTAAAAAACGGCACTCAAAACTGAGTTACCGATCAAAAGTTATAATTTTCAATATTGTGCTCTACTATTTATTTTAGTTGTCACTTAAACAAAATAAAATGCTCTTGCCTTCACCATATAAATAAAATGAAAGGGGCTGGAGGTAAGCACCTACTAGTAGGAATCACAAGCTTTAAGCCCTCATATGACCGGGGGCTAAAGATTTTAATGGTTCGAGATCTCAAAAAACCCAAGATAACCCATAAAAATAATTTCTAGTTTTCTTTCTTGGTTGGTGCAGATCCCAAGGTGAACCGATGCGTTTCTCAAAGAACAAAAAAACTAAAAAAATGACTACCTTAAGACATGGTCAAGTTTAAAGTCAATCTTAGGGTTTTACCACCTTGAGATCAATGGAAGCCTCTATTTTATATAATAATGCACGCAACAACAAAATATGAGTAAACCCAAATATATGAATATACAAAGAATTTATTTACAAATAAAACTTACTAGATGGATGTCAATAGCAATCTCCTACTCGATACCGTAAAAAGAATGATAACTAGATCATACCAAGCCAAGAACACAGATGTTAATCAAACACCACAATCAATAAGATGAAAGTAATTCACCAAAATAACTTTGCATAAACATTTGTAAATAAATGAGCAGAATATCATATATTAATATGGAACTCAATGAAATACTGATGAGAATGGGCCTTGCTTATATTGCGAGGAATAAAAATTTAAGAACTAGTCAAGGTCGTAGATCAAGCCATAAATCAAGGAAAGAACTAGTCAAGACCATAGATTTAGGAGTGAACTAGACATCAAGGATCTAGTCAATACCATAGATCAAGGAAAGAACTATACCTAACAACTAGATAATATCCCCTAATATCTAAATAAATAAAAAGAAATATCCACACACATAAGTGGGTGAGGATAAATACAATAAAGGTAAATAAAGTACTTAGGTGAACATGAACTAAGGTAAATACCTACTCTAACAAGAATTATCCTAATAAATAAATTAAAGGATAAATAATAACCTACACTAACACCCTCTCATAAGCATAGCTTAGGTGGGAAAAAAGAAGGTGGGTCTGGTAAAATGTTACGATGAGGTACTTGTTGTCCACTCAAAATTCCCATGCTCTTAAGAAGGTGAAAATTTAAAACTTTGAGTTTAAGTGTCTTCTTTGTTGTCGATAATGTGAAAAGCCAAGAAATTGATAAAATCTGCGTTTTGGGTCATTTTGTGTGTTTTTGAGCTGTCGGACATTTTGTCCAGCGTGTCCCAAGTGCAATTGGGCCCTTTGTTCCCCCGATCGGCGGTTTATCCAAAGTCTGTTCTTTTCGGGCCCGTCGGAACTATTTGTCCCAAATGTCCCAAGTTAAATCAGGACAATTGTTCCATTTTACTTTGAATCGGCCGTACGCTTGCTTCCAGCGTGCTTTTGTCCCGCGTGTTCCAAGAGCATTTGTGCGTCTTTTCCCCGCATCGCCCGAATCGGCCGAGTCGCGTACTTCGCGCTTTCACGTCCCTCATGTCCCAAATGAACCAAGTGCCATTCGTGCTAATTTTTCCCACTCTACCCGAATATCTTGCTTTTCAAATTGGTAGGTATGTATTTAATGCACATTTATTACCTTTCTCTCTCCTAAACGGCTATATAACGAGCGAACCCCCTATGCGTTTTTCACACTGCTTTCATGCTATCTTTTGCTCGAACCCTTGCAATCTAAATTCTGCGCGTATCCATTTTCCTCTGCAATTCCTTCCCAAGTCTAGCTTGCAGCTCCGCCCTCCGAATTACTACCAACATGAAGATTAAATTTCAGGGTCAGGAACAAGTCTCACCACTAGAATCCGCCGTTCCCGATATCGGGGACAGTGAGGTTCGCCACCTTGACTTTGGTGATTTTTGGTCGAGGATGACAGATGCAAACCCTACACCAATGGCACAGATGATTCATGACAGCGGTTTGGCTTTCGCTGGTGGTTTCCCAATCTCGGTGCAATGTGCAGATATAGTGCTTTCATGCGGAGCTCATTTCAACCCTGATTCGAGCGAATTGACCAACATACACGGGGAACTCATCGCCAAACTTGACGCTGCCACCATTGGCACTGCACTGAGGATTCCAGAAATGGATAATGCCATAGTTGTTTCCCAGAATCAAGCACAGGCCCTGTTCAATCAAGACAGTGACAACTACAAGGCGCGGGTGGCAAAGTCTTGGCTTAAAAACCCTAAGAAGGGAGCATCTCGCCTATCCAAGACCCTTTTCGAGTAGATTTCAATGAAGAATTGTCAGATTTCATAATCTTACTGGCTCGGGTTATGGGCTTACCCTCCACTAACGAGTTCCATTTCTGGATGTGCCCGCTCATCAACATGGTGTGTGAAGGAACTCAAAATATCAATTGGGCAGAAATCATCAGCATGAACCTAGCGGAGCAGCTGTCCAATGTGCAGCAAACGAAGAAATTCTATATGACTTCATACCTGATGTACACTCTGGCGGCATCAAGGCAATGGTTTGGCTTCTCTTACATTGATGCCCACAAGGCTGATCCTGTGTATGCCTACTGCCCACAGTTCACCCTAGAGACCAGCAATCACAACTTCCGAAGGGTGAATGATGCCTTCACCATGTACATGGTCAGACTTCTTGAGGGTGACACTGCTAGAAGATTTTCTGATGAAGCCATGAATCTAATATCGCACTACGGTGCTTATTTTATTCAATTCAGAAAATTTTCTTATATCAGGCTAGCTGGCTATGAGAGCACCCCTCTGAGGCTTCCTATGTTCTGCAGTGATAAGATGGCTCTGATAGAAGTATGCAGGCAATTAGATAAATTACACGAGAACTTGCAGGGACAAAAAGATTCTTGGTTTGCACTTTCCCATCTCTTTGGGAAATTACACTTGTAAAAAGCAATACAGACGCCTGAGAATATAGAAAGAGCCACGGCTCCCATCATCATCCATTTCTTCAAACCAAGAACTTGCTTGACTTGAAGAAGTTCATTGTGAGAACATTAAGATAACATATCATCATAGGGCGGATCTGGAGGACTATTGGGCTGAATTTGTGTCGATGATTTTGAGGCTAGAAGGAGGCATTATGGCGAGGTTCTCTCTCTGATTGATCCAAGAACTCGGCTTGTACCCGGTTCTGAAGGACTCGAGGATGACAACTCGATCTATACTCATATGAGTATGACAATGTGGTTAAGCACACTCCCTTGGAGGACTTGGATTGGTTTAAAAGAGAAAGATGATGCTCGGCTAAGATCGGCTCCGGTCTTAGTCGGGACTAAGATGCGGTTTGATAAGAAAGTTTGAGAGCTTAGGAGGCACTCAGGAGAATCCTCCTCTAAGGATGTTTCAACACCAAGGAGGGAAGCATCGACTCCAAGATCAGACACACCTGTGCAAACCCCTCCTGCCTCATCAACACAAGGACCTGCAGTTTCTACTCCTTCTTCATCCACCCAAGTATACCAGAAGAAACTCAAAGAGGTTAAGAAGGAGCCTGTGGAAGAAGATCCTCAGAGAAAGCAGCGGAATTACCTTTGGGATCAGAGAACATTATTGTTCTCAGTGAAAGTGAAGAGAGTGAAGTGCCAGCTCCTTCAAGCGCTCCTGAAGCTCCAACAGATAAAGACAAGGAAGTCCAGAGCACCGAACTTCCAAGTGCTATTGACTCCTCTGCACCAGTTGTCTCAAGCGCGCCAGTTGTCTCAAGCGCCCCACTCATGTCTCAACTCGAGACAACGGTGCAGACCTTGGGCGCTATGAGTTCTCTGTCTCTTGGTCCTCTTGCCCCACCTGCTGCTTCCTCCTCCTCTTTTGCATGGGTGCAACCTTTTGTCGACAGTAGGAAGAGGAAATCTTCCTCTCGGAGCTCAGGGCCAAATTTTGATGTTGTGGCAGCCTTGTTAGGCACTACTCCTCCTTCTCGTGCCAAAAATCCCTAGAATCACCTCCAGGATAGTGTCTGATGCTCAGGGTCAGCAATTCCTGGAGATTGCTAAGCCTACAGTAGATAAATCAGAGCAGGACTTACAGGCATCTGACCTAGAACTCTCAAGGATTCCTATGGGAGAGTCTACCCCTGAAGGTGAGATCCACAACCTTCCAGGAAACAGTCACAAGAGTCATTGGGAGGGTAGAAAAAGGGTAGCAAACTATTGAACAATTGGAGGAACAAGCCCAGGTTCTCACAAGTTTTATCAAATCTCTTTTGTCTAAGGACAAAGTTTTGGACCCTACCCCATTGACTACCCTTCCGCCACCTGTAATTTTGAGCCAAGATGAAGTATAGAGTATCAAAGACATGCACAAGTATTCCGTCATGGCGAGCTATGGAGGCCATGGTGGAAGATATACTTGTTGCGAGTTGAACTTCATCGATGAAGCTTTCAAACTCCACGGAAAGGTGAACAACTTGCAACAGAAGCTCTCCTCCACTATCGGGATCATAGATAAAGAGCTCAAACTTTGGAGCAGTTGCATAGTAGACCTCCGCCTCATGGGACAGACAGATGAGAACATTTTATTGGCGAGTAAGGTTTTTGATGATGCAAAGGATAATCTGTCAAAGTCCTGGGTTTACAGCGTGGAGTGGAAGATCAAAGTCTTGGAGGAGGCTTTGGGAGAACTGAAGAATAGCTGGCAGAAGGGTGAGGCTTTCAAGACACTGGTTGTATCTACTTTCAAAGATATACATTGTCATCTTTAGGATGAAACTTTTGGTGTGCCTCTTTCCTTGCAAGAAATCAAAGCTCAATTCAGAGTTTTTGTCAAAGATAATCTATTCAAGGAAAGCTCCATTTCCAAAGAGAAAATGAAGGAGATCTACTCTCTTCAATCTGCCATTGAAGAAGCAAATAAAGACTATCATACTCATGTCGAGTTTGATAAGGAAATGGAGAAGTGCCTCAGATTTTGGACTCAGTCTACAGCCAACACGTCAGTCCCCCGTGGCAGAGACATAGCCGAGGCATTGAAGAGATTCAGGTAGCAGATTTTGAAGTCACTAGGTCCCTCCCAGTCATAACCACCTGTCTTCTTCTCCTTGTTCTTCTCTTCTCTTTCGATTCTTTCTCTCGGATTTATTGTAATAAGTTGAGGTATTGCGATTGGCAATCCTTAACTAATATTTAGTCAAAAGAAGTAGTTACCAAGAGTAACTGATTTGTAAGCTATATAATGGCCTCTCCTCGCCATTTTGCAAAAAAAAGGAAGAACTTGGCTGATTTTCTGAAAGTGTAAATAAATCATAAAGAAATCAATACAGAAGGGCTTTTCATTCTTCGTCTATCTGATCTCTTTTATCCCTAAGCTTTTCATTTAATTTTGTGAAGATCATTTGTCTGTGTTATGTTAAGAAACTTTGTATTCTTGCAGATGTTATTTACAGAACTTTGTGTCTTTTAAATTTCATCTCACTAATATGATACAAATGATCTTGTTTCAATTCACTGTAACCATACATAAAGAATTACTCTGTCATCTATAATTCTGAATGTTTCCCTTCTGCTCATTCTCGTATTCTCATTCCTCAGTCCTTTTGTAATTGATGATCCTTATAGAAAACACTTTCATTATATCCAAGTTCAACAAGAAAATCATGTTTTGTATATTTGTAAATAGGTTCGTTTCTGAATAAGGGAACCTCTCCCATTAAAGAGGAGGGACTTCTTGTCCCCTGACTGTTGCTCTTCGTAAAGTCCTATTTGACGACCAACAATACCCACGTATAATAACTTAAAAATTGAACATCGTAAGGTACCCAAAACCAGTAATAACAAAGTAGAGAGAGAAAAATCTTGCTGCAAGATATCCTAAGAATCTCGGCTCCAAAAACTCGTACAATGTTGAAGAATTTTGGTGCGTATTGTGGTCTGAATCCACTACTCGATCATAGAACTCAAAAACAACTGACACTGGGCTTCACTAGAATAGCTCCATGTAAGGAGACTGTCAATGGAGTGATGTCGAAAGTGTAAAAAAACACCAAACATAATTTGATCAACTACTACAAATAGGTGTGCCATGATCCAAGAACAACCAAGGCAACAAGGTAAGGACACGAGATCCAAATAAATAGGAGTGCCACGATCACAGAAAAGCCAAGCTAACAAGGCTAGGACACAAAATTTGAAGAAGTGAGATCAACTTCTACAAATAGGTGTGTCACGATCTAAGAACAATAACCAAGGCAAAAAGGCTATGACATCATATCAAAATAAATAGGAGTGACAATATCCAAGAAAATCCAAGGTAATAAGGCAAGGATACGAAACTCGAAGAAGCAATATCAACACGTAACAAGACAAAGACACGAAACCCAAAGAATCAGTATCAACACCACACCCTCTTATCTTTGCTGAATGGGTAAAGTGACACCATAGATCTGTATGAGTTTCCAAAATCAACTACTCGAACACCGAGAAACTATCTATTGGGCTTCACGATCTATGGAATAGCTCCCCCATAAGAGAGAAGATGGATGTCTACATTATCTATCACTCGATACCATGAAATAAACGATAAGAATGTTGTTCCAAGCTGCAATCATAGATGATAATAACACACCACATTAGAATTTGTAAAATAGAAGATCTAAAATACCATTTATGGAAATCCATCATAATCCATAATGCTCAATACATTACAATACAATGAGTTGAATTACTTGATAAGAAAGATGTACATATAGAGGAGGGAAGTACAATTACTACCTAAATCAATGATGAAGAACTTCCACTAACTAATATTGGTAGTTAAGTTAACTTTAGAAGATTAGAAGCTAACTCCAAATAAATAAGAAGATAAATCAACACAACTAGTAAGCTAACTCCACACAACTAGTACGCCTAAACAAGTTAACCCAACAAGTGTAGGGCTAACACAAGTGTAAGAATTATCTTGATAAATAAATAAAAGGATAAATAATAACATACATTAACACCCTCCCATAAAGCATAGCTTAGGTGGGTGAAAAGAAGGTGGGTCCAGCAACAAGGCACGATGAGGACCCACGTATAATAACTTAGAAAATTGGACACCGCAAGGTACCTAAAACAAGTAATAACAAAGAGAGAGAAAAATACCTACAAGATATCCTAAGAATATCGGCTCCAAAAACCCATACAATGTTGAAGAAGTTTGGTGCGCATTATGGTTTGAATCCACTGCTCGATCATAGAACTCAAAAACAACTGACACTAGGATTCACTAGAATAGCTCCATGCAAGGAGGCTGTCAATGGAGTGATGTCGAAAGTACAAAAAAATACCAAACATAATTTGATCAACTACTACAAATAGGTGTGCCACGATCCAAGAACAACCATGCAACAAGGCAATGAACGAGATCCAAATAAATAGGATTGCCACAATCTAAGAAAAGCCAAAGTAACAACGTTAGGACAATAAATTTAAAAAACAAGATCAATAGCTACAAAATGTGTGTCATGATCCAAGAATAATAACCAAGGCAAAAAGGTAATGACATGAGATCCAAATAAATAGGGTAGGACATATATCCAAGAAAATCCAAGGTAATAAGGCAAGGATACACGAAACTCGAAGAAGCAATATCAACACGTAACAAGACAAGACATGAAACCCAAAGAATCGGTATATCAACACCACACCCTCTCATACGCCTGAATGGGTAAGAGTGACACCATAGATCTATATGAGTTTCCAAAATCAACTACTCGAACACCGAGAAACTAACACTAGGCTTCACTAGAATAGCTCCCCATAAGAGAGAAGATGGATGTCTACATTATCTATCACTCGATACCATGAAAGGAAAGCGATAAGAATGTTGTTCCAAACCACGATCATAGATGATAATAACACACCACATTAGATTTGCAAAACAAAAGAGCTAAAATACCATATATGGAAATCCATCATAATCCATAATGCTCAATACATTACAATACAATGACTTGAATTACTTGATAAGAAAGATGTACATATAGGAGGAGGGAAGTGCAAATACTACCTAAATCGGGTTGTGAAGAACTTCCACTAACTGATACTAGTAGTTAAGTTAAATTCAAAAACTAATAAGCTAACTCGACATAACTTATAAGATAATTCAACGCAACTAGTAAGTTAACTCCACACAACTAGTACACCTAAGCAAACTAACCCAACAAGTGTAGGGCTAACATAAGTGTAAGAATTATCCTAATAAATAAATAAAAGGATAAATAATAACCTACACTAACACCCTCTCGTAAGCATATCTTAGGTGGGCAAAAAATAAGGTGGGTCCCGACAACAAGGCCTGATGAGGTACCCAAGTACAATAACTTGGAAAATTAGACACCACATGGGTAGGTACCTAAAATGAGTAATAACAAAGTAGAGAGAAAAATCCCACTTGCAAGACATCCTAAAAGTGCGCTCCAAAAAGCATATAATGTTAAAGAAGTTTTGTACACACCTTGGCTTGAATCCACTACTTCGATCATAGAACTCAAAAATAACATACATTGGGCTTCACTAGAATAGTTCCATGCAAGGAGAGTTTGATGGAGTGATGTCGAAAGCATAAAAAACACCAAACATAATTTGATTAACTACTACAAATAGGTTTGCCACAATCCAAGAACAACAAAGGTAATGAGGAAATAAGGAAAGGACACGAGATCCATATAAATAGGAGTGCCACGATCAAAGAAAATCTAAGGTAACAAGGCTAGGACACAAAATTTGAAAAGCAAGATCAATTGCTACAAAAAGGTGTGTCACAATCCAAGAACAATAAATAAGGCAATAAGGTAATGACATGAGATCTAAATAAATAGGAGTGTGATGATCTAAGAAAATCCAAGGTAATAAGGCAAGGACACAAAACCCAAAGAAACAGTATCAACACGTAACAAGGGAAGGACACGAAACCCAAAGAATCGAGATCAACACCACACTCTCTCATACTTGCTCAATGGGTAGAGTGACACCACATATCTGTATGAGTTGTGAAAATCAACTACTCGAACATCGACAAACTAACACTAGGTTTCACCATAATAGTTCCCCACAAGAGAGAAGATGGATGTCTACATTATTTATCGCTTTAATACCATGAAAGGAATGATAAGAATATTGTTCCAAACCGTGATCACATATGATACAATAGCACACTACATTAGATTTGTAAAACATAAGAGCTAAAATACCATATATGGAAATCCATCATAATCCATAATGCTCGATACATTACAATACAATGACTTGAATTACTCAATAAGAAAGATGTACATATAGGAGGAGGGAAATGCAACTACTACCTAAATCAATGGTGAAGAACTCCCACTAACTTATACTGGTAGTTAAGTTAACTCCAAAAGACTAATAAGCTAACTCCACATAACTGAGAAGATAACTCAACACAACTAGTAAGCTAACTCCACACAACTAGTACACATAAGCAAGCTAACCCAACAAGTGTAGGGCTAACACAAGTGTAAGAATTATCCTAATAAATAAATAAAAAGATAAATAATAACCTACACTAACACCCTCTCGTAAGCATAGCTTAGGTGGGTAAAAAAGAAGGTGGGTCTTGGGAACAAGGCTCGATGAGGTACTCACGTACAATAACTTAGAAAATTAGACACCGTAAGGTGCCCAAATCTAGTAATAACAAAGTATAGAGATAAAAATCTCGCTACAAGATATACTAAGAAGCTTGGCTCCAAAACTCGTACAATGCTTTGAAAAAGTTTGGTACGCACAATGGTCTAAATCCACTATTTAATAATAGAACTCAAAAACAACTAACACTTTGGGTTTCACTAGAATAGCTCCTTGTAAGGAGAGTGTCCATGAAGTGGTGTCGAAAGTGTGAAAAAATACCAAACATAATTTGATCAACTTCTACAAATAGATGTGCCATGATCCAAGAACAACCAAGGTAACAAGGCAAGGACACAAGATCCAAATAAATAGGAGTACCACAATCCAAGAAAATCCAAGGTAACAAGGCAAGGACACAAAATACGAAGAAGCAAGATCAACTGCTACAAATAGGTGTGTCACAATCCAAGAACAATAACCAAGACAACAAGGAAAGGACATGAGATCTAAATAAATAGGAGTGCCATGATCCAAGAAAATCTAAGGTAATAAGGCAAGGACACGAAACTCGAAGAATCAATATCAACACGTAACAAGGTAAGGACACGAAACCCAAAGAATCGAGTATCAACACCCACACTCTCATACTCTTTGAATGGGTAGGGTGACACCATAGATACGTATGAGTTGCCAAAATCAACTACTCAAACACGAAAGCTAACAATGGGCTTCACTAGAATAGCTCCCCCACAAGAGAAAAGATGGATGTCGACATTTTCTATCACTCGATACCATGAAAGGAATGATAATAATATTGTTCCAAGCCACGATCTCAGATGATAATAGCACACCACATTAGATTTACAAAATAGAAGAGCTAAAATACCATTTATGGAAATCCATCATAATCCATAATGCTCAATACATTACAATACAATGACTTGAATTACTCAATAAGAAAGATGTACATATAGGAGGGAAGTGTAAATACTACCTAAATCGGTGATGAAGAAATTCCACTAATTGATCTTTGTTAGTTAACTTCAAATGACTAGTAAGCTAACTCCACATAATTGATAAGATAACTCAACATAACTAGTAAGCTAACTCCACACGTTAGTACACCTAAGAAATTTAACCCAACAAGTGTAGGGCTAACACAAGTTGTAAGAATTATCTTAATAAACAAATAAAAGGATAAATAATAACCTACACTAACACCCTCACGTAAGCATAGCTTAGGTGGGCGAAAAAATAAGGTGGGTCCGAAAACAAGGCACGATGATGAGGTACAATAATTATCAAACGAATCACAGCACCCTATATTTATACAAAGTGCACATACTTGAGCTCACGGTATGATTGGATAACATGGGTACTATCTCCAAGTTGTGGGACTTGCTACTTGAGATAGACCTCCAGAGAAAGCTGGTCCTTACTCCTAAACTACCTGCCACAATCTACTCTAATGCAGGGTAAGCTAATTGTTCTAATCTAGTTTTCCAAGGAACCAAGGAGAGAGAGTGCATAAAATGAAAGCCTACACTAAAGCGGTGATACACCAGAAAAGGAGGGTGTGTGAGAGTATCCTTCCAATGTGTGAGATAAAGAAGCAAAATGCACACTAGAGGGAGTGATGACAGTTCTCCACGATCTAGCAAAAATGCATTTTACAACAACATTTCAAACATACACAATGATAGTGGATCCTGCAGAACATAAAGTAGACACAGTATTCTTGTAATAAAGATTAAAGGGGCAAGAAGAATGCAAGAAAACACAGCAGGGGAAGATACATCCACAAACTTATATTTTATTGCTTCATGATATGCACAGTTCAATCTATTACAAGATAAGGGCTGGATCACCATGCGAGAGTCCTCTACAAGGGCTTGCAACACATTGGCTTCACAAAGTAATTTTGACAGAGCTTTTGCTATCTCGAAAACTCCCTCCTTTACTGATGAGCCCAACACTCCAATTTATTAAAAAAATGAGAAGAGAGAGAGAAGGAAAAATGAAAATCCCTAAAATCTATCTTTCAACCACTTGTAAGAGGCATTAAATGGAGTAACATGATTGTATATTACTTGCAAAAGGCTCCCCATACTTTGTCCCGGTGCTGCGGTAGAGAAAGAATGATGACCATACCTCTTAATTGCACTCCCAACCACCAAATAAAACACACATTATGAACCCATCCACGTTTTCTAAAAATATTGATCAATATCTCATCAAATCTTGAATTTCTTGATTTTTGTGCATCGGGCTCAGACCCATGATTCCAACGGTACCAATTTTGTGTGATTTCGTTGAGAAATACAAAAGTTATGGCCTTCTGAGTGTGGGCAGCTATTTTGGGTTTAGTAGACGTTTTACGTCATTTGACTAGAATGAGCATTAACTGATTGGAGCTGAATATGTTTCTTTTATTTAAATATATCTACCCTCATTAAAAATACGAATATCGAAAGTGTGAAAAAAATACCAAACATAATTTGCTCATTCCAGAAAGTCCAATTTTGTGAAAATCGGAGCTCGGAGTCAAAAGTTATGGCCGTTTGAAGTTCGCGGGTCAAACGTTGACTTTTCTTCTTTACCTTTGGCCGTTGGCCGGCATCCCACGTACGTAGCAGCATACTTTTGTCCGGCTATCCGGACAACATTCTCTACATCGGCCAATTCGGGCTTCCTTGTCTCTCTTTGCGACCTTTTCACCTTTTCGCGTCCGCGGAGTGCCACGAACTCTCTAATAAAATTGTAGGACGAAAATCTCGAAGCGCTCGAAATGGACCATCTTGCGCCAAATCGGTCGATTCACATCCCACGCGTACTTTTTTCCCGGCTGTCCCAAACCGCTCGAAACAAAAGACTTGATGATTTTATTGCCTTGGCGATTTCAAAGCTTTTTGCGTGCCAGCGTCGTCGACGTTCAACTATCCACGAACACGCACGGGACAAAATGTATGACTTAGCTGATTTTCTTTGTATTTCGGCCCCAAGCTTGCGACGAACCTCGGTATGAACCTTGAATGGTACGATCCGCACCCAAAATGCTTTAAAAAAGCTCCTGCAACCTTATCGATTTTTTCATTTTTTCATTTTCTTACTCGTTGGGATTTCTTCTTGGATGAGAGAGTTAGAGAGAAGCCGAAGAGGCCCCCAAAACATGATTTCGGGCCTTGAATCAATCTACTTGCTCGAGACTGAAGAATTTGATGCATGTTATCAAAATTACCTTGAGGGGTGAATTTTGGATAATAAAGTACCCATGTAAAATAACTTAGAAATTTTGACACCACAAGGTACCCAAAACGAGTAATAACGTAGAGAGAGAAAAATCCTATGCTGAAAGATAGCTTAAGAAGCTCGGCTCTAAAAACTCGTACAATGCTAAAGAAGTTTTGTGCACTGTAGTTAAATCCACTACTCGATAATAAAACTCAAAAATAACTGACACTGGGCTTCACCAAAATAGCTCCATACAAGGAGACTGTTAATGGAGTGATGTCAAAAGTGCAAAAAAAACACCAAACATAATTTGATCAACTACTACAAATAGGTGTGCCACGATCCAAGAACAACCAAGGCAACAAGGCAAGGACATGAGATCCAAATAAATAGGAGTGCCACGATCATAAAAAAATCCAATGTAACAAGGCTAAGACACAAAATTAGAAGAAGTGAGATCAACTGCTACAAATAGGTGTGTCATGATCCAAGAACAATAACCAAGGCAACAAGGCAAGGACATGAGATCCAAATAAATAGGAGTGCCATGATCCAAGAAAAGCCAAGGTAATAAGGAAATGACATGAAACCCGAAGAAGCAATATCAACACGTAACAAAGGACATAAAACCCAAAGAATCAGTATCAACACCACACCCTCCCATACTACTAAATGGGTAGAGTGACACCACAATTATGTATGACTTACCAAAATCAACTACTCAAACATTGACAAACTAACACTGGGCTTCACCAGAATAGCTCCCCATAAGAGAGAAGATGGATGTCTACATTATCTATCACTCGGATACCAAGAAAGGAACGATAATAATATTGTTCTAAGTCGCGATCATAGATGATAATAGACACCACATTAGATTTTCAAACTAGAAGAGCTAAAATACCATTTATGGAAATCCATCATAATCCATAATGCTCAATACATTATAATACAATGACTTGAATTACTCAATAAGAAATATGTACATATAGAAGGAGGAAGTGTAAATACTACCTAAATCGGTGATGAAGAAATTCCACTAACTGATACTGGTAGTTAAATTAACTCAGAAGACTAGTAAGATAACTCCACATAATTGATAAGATAACTCAACACAACTAGTTAGCTAACTCCACACAACTAGTACACCTAAGCAAGCTAACCCAACAAGTGTAGGGCTAACACAAGTATAAGAATTATCCTAATAAATAAATAAAATCATAAATAATAACCTACACTAACACTACACCGTAAGTATAGTTTAGGTGGGCAAAAAAAAGGTGGGTCCTGAAACAAGGCCTGATGAGGTACCCACGTAAAATAACTTAAAAAATTTGACACCGCAAGGTACCCAAAACCAGTAATAACAAAGTAGAGAGAGAAAAATCCTGCTGCAAGATATCCTAAGAAGCTCGGCTCCAAAACTCGTATAATGTTGAAGAAGTTTGGTGCGCACTATGGTCTGAATCCACTACTCGATCATAGAACTAAAAAACAACTGACATTGGGCTTCACTAGAATAGTTCCATGCAAGGAGAGTGTCAATGGAAGGATGTCAAAAGTACAAAAAAAAAACACCAAACATAATTTGATCAACTACTATAAATAGGTGTGCCACGATCCAAGAACAACCAAGGAAACAAGGAAAGGACACGAGATCCAAATAAATATGAGTGCCACGATTGAAGAAAAGCCAAGGTAATAAGGCTAGAACACAAAATCCCAAGAACCAATATCAACAACTACAAATATGTGTGTCACAATCCAAGAACAATAACCAAGACAATAAGGCAATGACATGAGATCCAAATAAATAAGAGTGCCAGCGATCCAAGAAAATCAAGGTAATAAGGAAAGGAAACGAAACTTGAAGAAGTGGTATCAACATGTAACAAGGCAAGGACATGAAATCCAAAGAATCAATATCAACACCACACCCTCTCATATTGTTGAATGGGTAGAGTGACACACAGATTTATATGAGTTGTCAAAATCAACTACTCGAACATTGACAAACTAAAAGCTGGCTTCACCAAAATAGCTCCCCCCACAAGAGAGAAGATGGATGTCTACATTATCTATCACTCGATACCATGAAAGGAATGATAAGAATATTGTTCCAAGTCACAATCGCAGATGATAATAGCACACCACATTAGATTTGTAAAACAAAAGAGCAAAAATACCATATATTGAAATCCATCATAATCCATAATGATTAATACATTACAATACAATAACTTGAATTACTCAATAAGAAAGATGTACATATAGGAGGAGGGAAGTGCAACTACTACCTAAATCGGTGGTGAATAACTCAAAATAGCGATATTGGTAGTTAAGTTAACTCCATAAGACTAGTAAGTTAACTCACTTAACTAAGAAGCTAACTCAACACAACTAGTAAGCTAACTCCACACAACTAATACACTTGAGTAAGCTAACCCAACAAGTGTGGGACTAACATAAGTATAAGAATTATCCTAATAAATAAATAAAAGGATAAATAATATCCTACACTAACATCAATGACACGAAACAATGCAATGAAACTTCATACGACAAACGGCAAGGGTTCGGACCATCTACCAAACTCGTGAAAACTAGTTTCGGAGCTTGTATGCAGACCAGGTTGCTAGTTTATGACTGCAGTGCTGTAAGCGCCTCGATCCCTCGTCAGGAGCACCCTAGTCTAGAGAATCAATCGCCAAATCAATTATTTTGGGGATCCCGCATGAATTCTGCTCCCGATTTTCTAATCACCTCAACGATGACAATCCCTCGAGCATTTTTAATCAACCAAGTCACTTCCTCACTCTCTCTTGCATATTAGGTTTCTACTTTTATTATATTAGTTTCTTAATTCATTTACATACTTCTTTACTGCATTTATATGTCCTCCTAGATTAGATTAACTAGTCCACACATTTACATTTTAGTTAATCATCTATATTTCATTATATGTCATTTATAACAATCATAATGCTTTCAAATTTAAATAAAATATCCCAATTTTATAAATCATTTTGGTGAACCCAAAGCTTAGAACTCTTTTCCCTAGGATCCACTAAAACCCTAATGGATAAGAATAGATTTTCTCCTCCTAGGCTAGTCATGCCTCATGTGAGTATTAATCCTATTTATGATGAAGCAACCATAGCTGAACTTAGTGCTCTATATCACAACACTATTCTTCTAGATGATACTGAAAGGAAACTATTGGCTAATGAATGCAATGTTCCTACTAGCTTTGATCATTCTACCATTAGCATCGTTTCGATCCAGCAAGATTTTTGGTTGTAGACCTTGTTATTCAGTTAGCCGCACTCCACCCTCTTATATTTCTACTGAAACTTTAGATGATGTTATTATCAGTTTTATGCTTAGTCTTGATGATGATACTTCAGATAAAAACATGATGAAAATATATGTGTGCATGATGTAGTTTCTAATACTAGTCAGGATGATTCTATAGTTGCATCTCATACTCCTTGCATTTTTTAAAATGTCTCCAATGATTGTAATGATACATCTCATACTAGTTCTCCTCCTACTTCATTGTATGTTGATGATATGCTTAATGAAATCCTTACATCCGAATCTTTGTTTGATATTGATGATACACATACAAGTAATGATTCTACTTCTTTGCATATTGTTGAATGTGAATTATCTACTTCACTTTCATCTTCTTCTGAGATTGTATCTAGTAACATGCATGTTGATTCATCTCCTACTATCTCTTCGATGATATTCCTACTATTCCTATTACACTCCATGTTCTTCACCACCTATTATTTCTTCAGCACCTACATCAAGTGTTCCCTTAGCATCAACATCTTCCACTTCTTCTATTGACATCCCCATGATCACTCATAATGGAAAGCTTCAACCACTTAATACACCATCCACATCTTCCATCATTCCTTCACATGATATCTTATCACTCATGCATGTTGTTGGCCAATTACAATCTCAGGTCCAATCTCTCACTCTTGAAAGAAAAGCCTATTATGTTTCCATTGATAATAATTATTTACATAGCAACCCTATTCGAAAAAGATTCACAATTCAACATTTCCTAAGGATTTCATTATGCCTACATTTTCATGCTTTAATGGTACTAGAAATCCATATTTACATCTCAAACATTATCATCTAGCTATGGCTTCATACTCCAATGATAGATTATTACTAAAATATTTTCGCCATAGTCTTACTGATGACACTCTCCAATGGTACACATCTACCCTTTGGATCTATTAGTACCTATTGTGATATGGAAGAGGCCTTCCTTCAACGCTTTATACTTAACAATGACCCTCGAGTCACACATGATCACTTACATGGCTTACATCAAGGCAAGACATAACCTATTATTGATTACATTTTGCATTTCAATACTTGCATGCATCAGTTAGTCTTTCATCCCATTGATTTAGAAAATTAATTCATATTTTTTCATGGCTTGATTCCTACTTTAAAACAATGCTTACAATATGACACATGTGAATCATTCACACTCTTATGTTATAAGGTCATTGATTTAGAACAAGATCTCATTGCTACACATGTCATAGATCTTCCTCCTAGTTCTATTACTACTACATCATCTAGTTCTTCTCCTCTTCCATCTATTCAACGTCCTCCTAGGTCTCCATCTCCTCCACCCCACAAGAAAATTCAATCTTCTCCATCACATAAGTGTCCTTCATCTCCTCCACCATGTTGGTCTCCGCCTAAGACTTCTCCATCTCCTCCACGGGATCCATTACACTTTTCTCATGACGCTAGGCCTCATGATGTGCTACGTGATTTTCTTGATAAGAACATGATTTTCTTACCTTATAATCATCATTATGCACCTCATCGCTTACAACGACAATGTGATCAACCATATTTAAAATATCATCGCATCAATGGCCATCATGACAATGACTATTATGCCCTTTATGATCGATTGCAATAACTAGAAGACAAGGGTGTCATTTCCTTTGGCTATCACTCTCGTGAACAATCTATGTATCAATTACATGCATTGTGCATCTAGTTCAGTTCATTTATATCATATACCTACTCATAAGGTCACTATTCCTCCACCACCATAGGTTATATCATTCATGTGCACTATCCATCTCATCCATCCACTATTGCACCATGTAATCTCGAACACGTAGTGCTCCTCCTATACATTGGCTGCCTAATCCATCCACATCTATACTTCCCACTGCTACACCACCCATCTTTAGCACCATCTCAACTAGGCATTCAGGTTTGGTTTATACACTCACACCGCTTACACTCCACATGCTTTCATTTCTCCACACCTACTTGGTCTTTGGTAGGTGTTTTTCTCACCTTATTCCCCGATGATGCACTCGTGTTCTCATGGTTCTTACATTATTGTCGAGGATGCTTACAATAAGAGAACCTCTCTAATTTCTTGCACTACATGCTTCATCGATCTATCTATCTAGCGCACACTATTAAATCATTTCCCGATGATGCACTCTTGCTTTATGGTTCATTCTTGATTATTTAGGGGTCTTATATAAATGAACCTTATTATTCACACACCATGGAACATCACTATTATCATCCTCCTTCTTCATCATAAGAATACATGCTTAAGTACACTTTTACGATCATCTCATTCACATACTCTTTTACATCCTTTATTTTATACATACTTTATCATTCATCACATCTCTATTCATACACACAATATACTTTTACATTATCTATCTATTGCATTAAATGCATTTCATACACCATCCATTATCAAATACATTATTTCATCACTTATCTATCTCTACTCAATCTAAACATCATTATACATTAGTCAACATTCACAACTATGCAATGCAAATCAAAACAAAACATATAAACATTGGTCAACACATCACATATTCATACAACACATTAACATAATACAATAACGACAATCACTTATTTCTATATATCATCCAAAACTTGTACTTACAAAGTCATCACTATCACTATATATAATCATTGGGAACTCTAGAACTAGAAGCTTTCGCCACGCTCAATGGTGTCGTTGGTCATGGCCCCTATACCTCTCTACCTTCCTATATAATAGAGTAAGCTTGATCGATCGCTTCTGCAAAGCGACCCTTTAGCTCCACAAACCTTACAAATACATATGTGCTAGGGGACCTCCACCCACAACATCTTTGGCTCACTGTGTCTCCTCTCGTGCCTTATCCCTCTCACTCAATAGCACTCTACAAGTAGATGTGCTATCACCACTTAATCGAACAAATGGGTGTGCTCACTCGTAATGTCATCCACCCGCTCTAACATCCCACCTCCAATAATAATGTCAGTGGACACATTCCACGTCAATGTGTGGATCGAAGTATCTACAATCAACAACCAATAAGTATCCCCTGTAACAATACAAAACATCACATCGGTTCATACGATCAAAAAAACTATGTAAAAATACATAAACTATCAATATACATATACTCACACTTTTCTCTCGTCAACTTTGCCACATCATCACCACCGGGTGTAAGTGCATGTCCCCTAATCCTAATAGCGATGCTCTCACCGCATCTACAAATATCTGGGTATAATAACACCCATCGGTGAGTTTCCCATCATGCACTATACTCCTTTGTACAACCTACATCATCAACATGTATTAGCTCTATGGTTTCATTTGACTCCTCTAGCCTAGGGCGTACTTAGTTGTGCCCTATGGGCCCTAGTCTTGCTCGACCCTCCTTGGTGCCCTCGTGGCTCTCACCCATATATATGGCTTGGGGGCACATCCTAAGCCATGCCAAACATCGTAACACGTGCTCTCCCGAAATAGCTCCACTACCCATGAAACATGTCCTCTAACCACATAGTGCGACGAATACATGAAGCTCCACTACATCCTCTAACCATTCACCATAGTCACGATACGGCCTCCAAATAATGGCCCCTGACCCATGTAATCCAACAAAGATCTATACGTATCATTATCCATCATCCTACCCTACACACCTACCCACCACTCAAAAAATATACTAGGTCTAGCCCACTCTCCACGTGGCCCACCAAAATGGCCTTAATATCCCAATATGCTCATATGCCCACACATGCAACAATTGGTGGCTCTTAGCCCACCCCCATGCTCTTCTTGTGTGAATCTATATCCATGTACAAAAGGGGTAATACACATCATTCTCATGCATATATCATGTCATCCTCCTCTATATGATGACAAATATAATGCATCTTATACAATATGCCCACTCCACCACCCTCAATGACAACTGAAGGTGTAATCACAACCATTATAAATTTCCACAATCACGGAATCCCTAACCTTAATATAGCATCAAGACTAATATAGACCTCAGTATGCACTCATGTCCCTATAAAGTACCACCTAACGGCCCTCATCTATCTCTATGCATCCTCTACGGCCATCACCTGTACCCTCTCACCAATAATAAGCAATCACAATATGTGATATACATCCTCTAAAGTCACTGTCATCTCTCCAGTAGGAAACAAAAATGTGCAAGTATCTGCACACCATCTCTCACAAAAAGTTGTCACACTCATAGGTTGTCCTAATATGGGAACATCCCCATCCTCGTTATATGTCATAAATCGTAATGGTATAGAACATCCCACTCATCATCGGACAACCCCAATCCCAAAGAACGTCCTCAAGTGGTGACCACCATAGAACTCTCTCGAATGAATGTCTCTCTACACAAGGTAAAAAAACAACAAACATGACATCATCAGTACATAACCATGACCCCTTTACCCCATATTAATATTCATCCTCACGTTATTAATTAATTTAAATTTAATTAAGTTAATTTAATCCTCACACCTCCACCTCATCATGACACCTCACCTGGACCCATTCAGGGGCATTTAACTCACAAGTGACCAAGTCATCACTCTCAACACTAAGTCATCACTCCCAGTGTTGAGTCACTACTTGACCTAACTAACTAAGACTTCTTCCTAAACCTAACTAGACTTCTTCTAAGATCTTCTTGCCTTCTCTCACATGAACTCTACTTCCCTAAGTGGACCCAACAAGGAAAGCATGCCAAATATGGGAAGATCTACCTATTTTTGGTAAATAGGACTATTTCACCCTAACCGACATTGGTTTATCCTCGGCCGACGTTGGTCACCTAAACCACCATCGGTTCCTTTATATACAATTTTACAACTCTTTACATGGGTTGGTCATTCATTTTTGGGATTTATTGCAATCAAGTGTGAGTCTCAAAGCCATTCCTGCATCCAAACGATGATGACACACCACAGAGTGCAACACAAGCAACATGTTCTCTTCCAGAGCATTGGAGTATCACGGGAACACACAGTTGCATTATCATGACATGAACCAACCATCACCTCATCAATCAATCACCAACCACCTTCATTCATGAGATCTTCATAACAACAAGTAAGTAATGTGGTTTTCATCATCTGTGCTTACTTATTGTAGATCTTTTACTTCTTTCAAGTATTTCCATTTTTGTTATTACCCGATATCTCCATCTTCCCACCAATCCACCTACCCAACCATTTCAAGCCTTTCCACCTTTCTTAACCTCTTCCTCTACATTCTCGAGTCTTCTCAGTTATATTACGAGCCTAACCACACCTTCCTCACTCTCTTGTGCAATCACAGAGAGGCTAAAAATCCATTTTTATTAATTTATCACCCATTACCCCCCTACCGACGCGTCGGTTTACCCCTACCGTTCATTGGTTTCATCCCTATATCGGATCATCGGTCACCCAAACGATACTAGTCTCTTATGTTATTTTACACTCTTAGACCAAAAAAGGCCTTCTATTCAACCCAAAACCAACCCAGACCTCACCTAATCAGTCCCAAGCCTTTACCAGACCTCGAAAAACCTACCTAGCCCAAAAAACCTTTGGTTTCATTAGATTTAGTGATACATTTCATATTTAACATTAAATCTAGCATATTATTTTTGTATTGAGAAACCTAAATCATTGCATTACAATATAGGACCTTTTATTTAGTTTCTTATTTATGTTAAATTAAATAGTGGATTGACAACCTCTCTAGGAAGCATCACGCTTCCGGATCTAGCATACACTAGGCAGTCCACTATCATATGCTATTTAATGCTCTTTTGTGGTCTTGTTTTGTATTTACATGTAGTCCTTCCCTAGACAAAAAGGAGTTCTCTATGATCAGCTTGGATAATGTCAACAATGTGTGCATTCTACCTTCCACCTTTGATTTTATAGGTATTCCTCCTAACCTCTTACCTTATCTGTTTTACTAAACTTATTGGTGAAACATTTTGGCACGCCTAGTGGGACCCATTTGGGTTCTTTGCATTGTTCATTCTTAGGGAATCATTGTGTGTTTATTTTTTTGAAAGAGAGTTCACATTAAATCTTCTCCCTTGGAAACATTCTTCTTCTCCTACTTATCTCAGTGAAACTTGTATTTTGGATTAAAAAGAACACTTCTTTTTATTTTGTATTGCATTAGTGAAAGACATACTCTTGCCTATTCATTATTGCTCTCATCGAATTTCATTATGGATTTGGGTTTAAAATATTTGCATCTCATTTTTGTATGTTGCATTATAGCTCATTTAAATTGTGGGAAACCTATATGCTTGGAAGTCATGACCAGCTGATGGTTGAAAAATTGAACCGTAGCTCACATTTTGCACACTCTCTCTCTATACCAAACCATTGAAAAACAAACTACACATTTCTTAAACAACATCTTTCCCGAAAGAAGTTGTCAATGATCACACAATTAGAGGATTGATAAGTGGGCTCTAGCTAGTGTTTTCAGCTAATCATCATATCAGAGTAGGGCCTCGTGTACTACAAAGTATATATTGGGGACACCATGCCAAAATTTACCTAAAACCAGCCATAGTTTTAGTTTCGTAGGGCACCTTTGGTAACCAAAAACTCTATTCTATTCACAAGTCATTCCTAAATGGCATAAGCCATAACATAAAATCTACAACATAGGATTTTGTTTTGTTAGATTTTTCTTGATTTGTGTTTTGAGGTGTGAGTTTTTTTCTCCATTTTTCTCTCCCTACATACTCCACAATCATAGTTGGTGTATTTTGACTATTTTTTAAGTGTGTTAGGATTAATCATTTCCATACTCAAGCTTTTGAGTTGGTCCTTTTATTTGATCTAAATCACCAAAATTCACTTTTTCCATCTTTTCAGATTTCACAATAACTGGTATCGGTCCAATGACCACCATCGGTTATATCATCTCACCACCATCGATTAAGCTCATCATCGCCATGATTTTATATTTTTTTGTTTTGGTCATTTCTACCAAAGTAGCATTCAATCTACATTTCTTTTCTTTCTGTGACTTTTTTCTGTCACCTTATCATCTTTTATGTGTTCTGTTATCACCTATAGAGTTCAAGATACATCTTATTCATACCTTTTCATCTCCATATTTTAATTTGTTATTCATTCACAATAATCGATATCGGTTTAGTGACCACACCATATATTATATCATCATACCACCATCGGTTTATTGACCATTGTTGGTTTAGTGCTATTTTGGTCATTTTTTTTCAAAATAGTGTTTCATTCACATCTATCACCTTCTGTGACTTCCTCTGTCACTTCAATATAATTTTGAGTCTTTGATATCACCTTTAGAATCTAGTTTCACTTCATTTTCATCATTTATTACCATATTTTCAAATCTTTCATTTCTCCATAGTAACCGGCATCGGTCTAGTGACCGGTGTGGTTACCCTCTCATACCGACATGGTTACCCAACCAACATTGGTCTCTGTGTTTGATTTTTCAATCAAAACAATGATCAAATCACACCTTCTAGATCCATTTTTCTCCACTTTTATGTGTTTTTGCATCATCAACAAACTCAGATCACTAGTTCTATTATCAATCACATGGTTTTGACTGTAGACAAGCCAACACTCTCATGTTTCATGCTAGCCACCAACCTCTCCCACCTAGCCCATCACCCCCTTCCATCTTATCACCTATGGACCCCAATCAAGTCTCTTACCATACCCACTAGTGATGAGGAGTTTTGTGAGACTCCTTGATCACAACCCCACTGGTCACTCTATAGTATTACCTTGCTCATTCATCTACCCATGATTCATCAGGCAGGAAACTTGTATATGACATGCCTGTGTCCATTCCTCCTACTCTCGCACCCACTTCTGCATCAACTACTACAGCAATGTAGCCTTAGCCTCTTCCACCTTACCACATGTGGTTTCCATCTTGACCCTACATCATCGATATCTTTGCACCTATGACATCTATCGCGCCTTCGACATCTGTCACCCCTACGATGTCCACCATGCCTTCATCATCAACCACCCTTAGTATAGGTCTATCTCATCATCCTCCACTTCTCATATACCTTATTCATCTCAGCCCACCACTGGTGTCGGCAACCCACCCACACTCCCTTCCAAAACCTTGTCCTCTCCATCCCATAGTCTCTTCCTTCGATTCTATGAGAGTCTTTACGTCCACCCCACCTACCTACACCTATCACCAACAACCCCCTATTTCATCTACCACTTATCTAGGTACTTTCCCTCCACATCTATTCCATCCTATGTTCCTTCATCACAATTTTTTCATACTGGCACCACCACATACTAGAATGTCATCACATGTCATACCCACCTTATCTACCCCCTTATATACTAGGGGGTGCTCCATCATCACAACCTACAAATGATCTTATCAAGATGATGATGGAAAGATGCAGACATTAGAAGCATTTATCTCTCGGCTCACGTAACTCTCTGACATACGATGAGATTTGCAATGAGCCCATTCACCCATCCATTCGATTCATCCATACCCATGCACATTGGGAAATGCCTAAATTCAACCGATTCAACAACAAAGAAGACCTACAACAACACTTGTGGTCTTTTAAACATGTGTGTTATCTAATCATCTCATGATGCATTTCTCTGTGAACATTTCCAATGTCATTGATGGGACCCACTTTAGATTGGTATAGTGCTCTACCTAGGCACTCCATCTTGTCATTCAATCAGATAGCTCAAGATTTTCTAGACCAATTTTTCTATCAACATTGTCAAGAAGGTCACCATGACTGACTTGTACACCACACACCAATATGAAGATGAATCTATCATAGACTTTTTCACTCGTTGGAGGAGCTTGATCAACCAACTCACATTCCAATTACCTCTAGATAAAAGTTAATAGAGTTGTTCACCAGAGCTTGTGCTAGACACATCTCACCAACTCTCCAAGTCCAAACCTTCACACATTTGATGAGGCATTCACCATGGCCCGGAAACTTGAAATCCATGCCATTGAAGAGAAGAAGATACAATTACATAACAAGAATGTTGTGTTTAAATCAAATGATACCTCTTCTTCTTCCAAACCACAAAATAATTATTCTAAAGAAAAAGGATCTTCCAATGTAGTGGTTTTGAAATCGCCCATCTCATCCATCTAACCAATCAAAACCTTCTTCCAACCTTTCTCCTATTTAGGATTTTTTAGTTCAAGTGAGAAATGAAAAAATATACTCCCATAGAGAACCCTACTCTTAAGTTTTAGAAAAACTTCTAAAATCTGGAGCAATCACTCTTCCACCCATCAAACCACATACTAGTTTTGACCCTTCTCATCTGCTGCATGGTACAAAGAAAATGATTACTAAACTATCATCGTGTTAGAGGTCATAGTGATGGTAATTGTATAACTTTCAAAAACATCATCCAAGAAATGTTAGATAATGGAGATCTCATCTTGGATAACCCCAATGCACCGACTAACCAAAACCTTCACATTTTCAAGAAGCCATTCCCAAATCACACCCCATCATCATCTAACCAAATGGTGAAACCTCGACCAATGATAGTAATAATGTTCGTGAGGTTCATGCCATCTTTGATATCATACCAGCTCCTTCTGCTCAATTTCCTCCCATCCCATCTATCGAGGAAATTCTTGCATGAGCTCCTTCATCCATGGAGGGACCTATTTCATCTCTCTCCTCTACCCATGGAGGAGTCCCCTTATCTTCTCCTCCACCCATGGAGGATTCCACCATATCTATCCGATGCATTTTCCCCACTCACCTCTCAACCTGATGAACAACCCGTACGTACTTACTCTTCTACCCATGGAAGAGTCATGCTTACCTTCTTCTTCACCAAAAGAAGAACCTACCTCATCCACCTTTCCTTCTCCCCTACCCACAGAGGATCCATTAGTAGTGTCCCTTCCTATTGGTGACAATTCTCCACTAGATTTTAAGGACCCTGTTGATATGCTCTCATCTCTTCTACCCAAGATTTGAAGCCAACCATTTCCTGTCTCATAGACACCAAATTTCTTTATAGGGATCACTACTAAATCAACATCATCCCCTTCCACTTCTATGCCATTCTCATGATTTGGCTGACCACTTGGACTATGTTGACTATTCCATGCTTTGGGGATGCCTTCAACTTCCTATCTCAACTCAAATACAAATGTCATCCATAAACACTTCCACTATTTATCCCAAAGTGTTTAAGATGATTAAATCCATCCATACCCATGCTAGTTAGTTATAGTAACCTCTTATCATCACCTCTCACCACACCTAAATCTTACCATTAACAAAATTTTACCTCTACCATTACTCCTGACCACTTGCACCCAAACCACCTACACCTTCACCCACACCCAAATCTACACTACATTAGGGGCCATGCCGACACCAAGCCTAGTCCATCCTCTGTTAAACTTGATTTAGCTACCTCTTCCCAAGCCATCACCAAAACTACTCCCCCACCTAAGAGGAAGACCCAACCTCTTAGGCCACATACACCGGATTTTCCCACTACTCCTTTGTCACCTTCACCACTTCCATCTATCTTAGGTCCACACCCATCAACCTTGGTCAAGCAGCCTCCTACCCAAGGTAAACCAAAAACACAACAGCCCACATCCTCATCATGATCTTATTTCTCCTAAATTACCTACATGACCTATGCCTTCATGTTACCTACATCCTTTCCACCTCCCATATATCTACACCATTTTTTGTATCCTCATCATTACCCATACCATTCCCTTCTCTTCAACCCAACCCCTTCCACATTTCCTTCCACTACTATTTTTACCACACCTCCATTATCACCTTGGCTAACCCATCCCCTTCCACCATCTTCCTTCCCTTCTACATCACACACTTCTTCTACACCTTTACCCAAGAAGGTGAAAACCAAGCCAAAACCCCACTACCTTCCAAAAAGGTAGTTAAACCTACACCACCTCCAATAACTAGCTCACTAGCTACACCTTTACCCAAGAAGGTGCAACCCAAACCCAAAACCATACTATCTACCAAACAAGTAGTCAAACTTACTCAACCTCCAATTCCACCTCCCGTGATGCCTCTCCCACCAAAAATCACCCAAAATTTCATCCAGACCCACACTCACTTCACATTGTGATCCATTGGCAAGGTCTTATGCCAACATCCTAGCTAACCTTTTGGAAACCTCTATCATCACATTACCACCACTTAGACCTTATGACCCACTCAAACCTAAACAGAAGGGTTTGATGATTCCAAAATTTTGCTTACCATCATGTGTCAGGGCATGATGTAGAAAATTGTAAGGCTCTTAAGATTATTCTTCTCCACTATGTCCTCTTGAAGAAAACTTTGATAATGATGATCTTTTAGATGAGGACCCCATTCCACCTTTCCTATCACCACATAGCCTCACCCCATACCTATTCAATGACCTCCATCTCCACCTCCGCAACCCTTTTACCCTCCTCCAACATTTGAGATCAACATGGTCCACATTAGAGAACTAGCCAAAACTCCTCCAAAATGCAGTGTGCCCTACTCCTTTCACAAGACTCTGTTCCTTCACCAATTTTTTTCCCATCCTGCCATTACACCTTTCATGACACACCTTCTTCATCTCCCTCTTTTCCTCATATTAACATGATTCAAGTTGCCACTCATGCACAAAAGGAAAAGGAAAAGAGAAGATAAAAACCATCCACTACACCTTTACCCAATATTCCATCTGCACTGCACCCAAAATCACCATCTGTGGACCGACATACCCCATTTATGATGGAGTTTCTCATCACACCATGCTAAACAACTTCACCAATCACCCTGAAAATGTCCCTATATGACCTTATCCAAACCTCTGATTCTCATAGTAGGCCCTCATTGAGGTCCTACAATCCATTGAGGTTCCACCTAATGACCCTACACTGTTGCCTCCATTATCACTCCTCATCATGTTTCCTCTCTCACCACTTCACCCCTTCCTCTACTCCCACTACCACTCATCATCAAGTAGCTCACTCTTAGTTTCTTTGATGATGAGATTGTACCTCTCCAATCGGATGATCTGACCCCACCTATTCTTTTCATCTCCATTTATATTGAGAATACATGTGTCTGACATGTTATGATCGATGGGGGTGCTAGTATCAACATCATTTCCTCCCATGTGTATCAAAAATGCATCCCTTCCAATTACATGCATAATAACCTAGTTATGTTGCATTTAATTTAACGATGCCATAACTTCCACCCTTAACACTATCATTCTCCACATCTGTGTGGGCCCCTGTACTATTCTTGAATTATTCTACGTATTGGAAGGGGAATTCCAATATAACCTCCTGCTTGGCTGACCTTGGATTCATGCCATGGGTTGTGTTCCTTCCACCTTACATCGATGTTTAAAATTTGAACATGAAGGACACAACTACACCATCCTAGCTGATCCTTCACCATTTAAAACTATAACATGCTCTACCGACCTAACGATGTCCTTATCCTAGTTAAGGCATCTACCACCACACTACCACTTCTTTTCATCTCATCCCATCTACCACCACTGACGCCTCTTCTTCAGCCACTACCTCATCCACCACTTCTACACTACATCTTCCACAAACCAACTCTATTATTATTCCCATGCTGCTAATAACTTCTACAGCATGGTCCATCAACCAACCCATTTACTTCTCCAACAACTGATGTTTCTTCTTCCCATGCTTCTAGTGATTCTTCCATTTCCCGCTACCCAAATTCCAACTTTTGATCCCTTAGTAGGTGTTTTTCAACACCTCACTTTGGGGGAATACCACCTCTATAGTGTAAACACTTTCCTTACTCCTCAAGAGTATAGAAGCCTCCATCAACATCCTCATTACAACCAGGGTAGGTGAGGTATTTCCATATGGTCCACCTCATCTTCGCACTAATTTGATGTATGGGGACTTGATGCTTCTTCACATACTCTGGAACCACCTACCCAAACTAGTCCATTCTCATTTGATTTCAATACCTCACCAATCACCACTTCACCCACACATTCCTCCATCATTATGCATGGAAAGGATTTGGCTTTGGTCTCTATGAACAAGGCGTCACATAGTCATTTCTTGCACCACCCGTAAACACAAAGATCATCGTGGTCTTGGATTTTTGAAGAACCTTCTTCTAAGAAAGCCCATATCATCCTCATAGAGGAAGATACACCTTCTCCACCTCATTCACCTACCCCACCACCTTCACCTATGGAGTCTATGGATCCAGAATCCATTCCTCCTAACTTTTTTTTTTTTTCATAAACACCATTTCCTTGGGACCTCTGACCTATCATCGCATGATGGTGAGGCTCCCTCTTCTCTTCCCTTCTCTTTATCCTGACATGATCGATGATGACACACCTTCTATAAATGTCATTCAATGTCAAGATGATGATTCCATTCTCACCTATTTAGGTGTGGAGGATTCTTATATCCATTGGTCATTACCTTCTGAGACACAAACCATGTTGAATGAATCGACCATAGAGATCAACATTCACACTCAAGATGACCCTCACATTCTAAAGATAGGCCAATATTTAGATTCCACTGAACATGAAGCTTTCACTTCTTTCCTCTCGAGATATACAATGCTTTTGCTTGGTCTTATGTTGATATGCCCAGTATTGACCCAAATATTGTGGTTCACAATATCATAACTATTCCTAATGCCAAACCTATGAAACAAAAGCTATGAAAAATGCATCCATGCATTTCCCTTCTTAAAAGAAGAACTCCAATGCCTCCTTTTTATGTTTCTTTTATTCTACCCATTGATTATCCCCAATGGATTTCTAACATTGTTCTTGTCACCAAAGTGATAGGGGACTGCATATATGCATGGATTTCGTGACCTCAACCTAGCTTCCCCAAAGATGATTTTCCTCTACCTAGCATTGACCAACTAGTTGATCTCACCATTGGCCATGAGATGTTATCACTCATGGATGGTTTTGGGTTATAACCAAATATTACTCACATAGAAGATCAACACAAAACTACCTTCATCACCCTTGGGGACCTTCTACTATCATGTTATGCCTTTTGGCCTTAAAAAACATGTGTGCTACATACCAAGTGGGCTATGACCTATATCTTCCATGACATTATGCATAACATATTGGAAGATTATGTTGATGATTCTTTTAAATCTAAAAATCAAAACATCTCGTCAGTTCTTAAGTTCATCTTTGATCATCTCATCAAATATTGCATTTTCTTCAACCTAAGAAGTGTGTCTTTTCCATTCTCTCGGGTAAGATCCTTGGTTTCATCATCTCTTTGCATGGCATTGAGGTTGACCCTACTAAAATCAAGGCAATTCTTGAGATGCCACCACCTACTAACCTGTGCCAACTTCGTAGTTTGCAAGGAAAGTTACAATCTATTTTACTTTATCTCCCAACTCTCTCGACCATTGTCAACCTTTTCATCATCTTCTTAAAAAGGATGTTTCCTTCAAATGGGATGATGAATGCCACAAATATTTTGAAGCATTAAAGGAATACCTCCTTCAACCACCTATGCTCATCCCACCAAAGGATGACAACCCTTTTACCTCTACATTTCTACCACAGACCATTCATTGGGTGCCATGCTCGCTCATCATGATGAGAAACATAGGGAGAAAGTGGTTTATTATATAAGTCATACTCTTCTAGATTATGAGACTAGATACACTCTCATGAAATTTTTTTTTCCTAGCCCTAGTCTTTTCATCACTACCAAACTTCACCATTACCTACTCAACCATAAAACCTTTTTTCATCACCAACACTGACCCTTACATTACATGTATGCTAAACCCTACCAACACCAATGTGCCACACATTGGCTCATGCTTCTTGTAGACCTAGATCTCAAATTCATCCATCAAAATTTGTCAAAGGAAAAACCATTGCTGACCAACTCACAGATGCACCTCTCTCTAGAAACCAATCTTCTAACTTTGACTTCCCTGATGAATCCATTGCTACCCTCTCCTGGATGATACCATTTACTAGATGACCTTATTCTTTGATGGTTCCAAATGTCAACATGGGGGTGGTGTAGGAGTTATCCTCATTCCTCTTGATGGTGAGCCTATGCCATTATCTTTCAAACTAGATTTTGATTGTACTAACAACATTGCAAATACGAAGCACTCATGTTAGGTCTTCAAACTACCATAGCCTTAGATGTTAAATCCATTAATATTTTGGTGAATCTCAACTGGTTGTGAACCAAGTCAATGGTATATACCAGTGTCATAATGAGATACTTCAAAAGTATAAACATCATGTTGACATGATTTTGACTACCTTTGACCATTATGAACTTCAAACCACCCCCACATTCCACTAAAAATTTGAGACACCATGGCTTGTCTTGCTTCCCAAATACCCACTTCACCCTCGACTTCAAAAATATTTGTCACAATACAAAGGTTATAATCACCTTCTTATCTATTCCGAGATGTTAAATTTGTAGGAAAAATTGAAACTGACCCACATGACATTTGGTATAAGAAGTTTGTTGACTACCTTTCCCTTTCAATTCTACCTCCGGATCTTACTCATAATGGAAAATGAGCCTTCCTCAAAAGTGTCTCTCACTATTTCATCATGGGTGGTCTTCTCTATAAATGTGGCTTTGATGGTATCCTCTTACGATGCCTTACAAGTTTGAAATCCCATACACCATCAAGGAAGTTCACGATGGGATTTGTGGAGGTCATTTCAAAGTGGCTTCATTGTCGCTAAGTGCATCCTTCACCTTGGCTATTACTAGCCAACCTTAAACCAAGACTATTGTGACTATGTCAAATGTTGTGTGAAATGTCAACAACATGCTAATCTTCATCACACCCCTAGTCATGCCTTACAAGTCACATGAGACCTTTGGCCTTTCTCTCAATGGGGTTTGGATCTCGTTGGAGAGATTAACCCTCATTCTTCCCAATGTCATCAATGGATTATTACCACTACCAAATATTACACTAAATGGGTGGAAGCCATACCTCTCATTTCTAAAAAAGTTGAGAAAATATGTGAATTCATCAACCATCACATCATTTTCACTTTGGTGTTCCTCACCACCTCATCACTGATAATGGAAAACAATTCAAAAACAAAACCCTATGGAAACTCTATGATGCCTTTGCATTCAACTCATTTTTTCTTCACCTTATTATCCTCAAACAAATGGCCAAGATGAATCAACTAACAAAACCCTAAACAAAATTCTTATGAAAGTGGTTGATGATATTGGTAAGGATTGCACACACACATTCCTTTCACCTTATGGGCTTATCACACTAGTATTCACACCTCAACCTGTTGCCACACCTTTCTCTTTGGTCTATGGTATAAAGGTTGTCTTGCCTCTTGAAGTCCAAATTCCATCTCTTCGTATCTCACTCAAGATATGCTCAATGATGATGATTTTTTCCAAGACATTTGGGCACATAGCTTGAGTTATTAGATGAACGTCATCTAAATGCTCTCAATCACCTTCAAATCTACCAAAAATGTATCAAACATGCATATGAAAAATGTGTCCAAGAATGAACCTTCAAGGTCGGTGACCTCATCCTAAAGGAAAATCAACATGTAAAAAAAGTGGAGAAAAGTAAATGGGAAATTTTTCTCCTAATTGGCTTGGACCCTATATCATTACTCATGCCTATGGATCAGGTGCTTATCATTTATCTTCCTCGAAGGTAAACTGAACTGAGCCCCTCAATGCCTTGCATCTTGACCATTCTATTGTTGAATCAAGTACTATATCACCTTTTTTCTATTACACACTCATCCCTTGAGTACCCATTCCTTTCATCTACCTCTTTTAAGGACCAATGACTAAACAAGAATTGTGTGATTATCCATCACCTTTTAGCCTTATCTTAAATATGAGTACCATGGACTCTACTCATGGCATGATTCTCATGGATACTTTTCATTCTTTTTAGGATGGAATCCCATGGTCATTCATCACTTAAAACCTCTCTTGCATAGTTAACCTTTGTGTGCTATGGTTTTTCCTTCATAAAAGATGCCTATACTCCTTTATAGTCTTGTCCATGACCTAAAAGTCCAAAGAAATTCAAAAGTAATATATGGGATATTCAAATTCACTCCTTGAGTCAAAATTCTTGTAACTAGATGACTCCCTCAAAAAGGACATCTCTCTCTATCTTGCTGCTATAAATAGATTGCTCCCTCGAAGGACAACTATAAAAGTTATCCCTATTATACAAAGTCTATCTAAAAAGAAGACTATTTGTATACAAATAAAAATAAAATATTTTGAAGCTTCCACATCGATCACTTCACAAAAGACCTCAAGGAGTCACTCTATTCATCCCACATAGACTTCCCACATCGATCAATCTATTAAAAAAAAAAAAAAAAAAATACAAAAAATCAAAAAATACAATTTTTTTCATCATGGACTCTATTTTGGTTTTGGGTATCTTGCAGAAGAGGCATGTTGTCTCACAACAAGGTTACACTAAACAACCCATTTCACCTCATCTTCCTTTCTTTCTTATCTTCTACCTACTCAAGGGATGTGCACAAATGTGACATTTCATGATCATGTAACTTCCTTCACCCTTAGAACAATCAATCATGCACTTACCTTTAGGGGTTTAAGTTCATCAACCCATCCTCGGTATGCTCATTATGGTCCTTGCCACTTCTAAAGCATTCCACCTCTTTTTTATTGTTCATCTCTTTTTTCTTACTTATTGATTTCTACACAAGACTAGACCTTTGACACCTACATTATGGGATTTCTTCTCCTTTAACATGCTTCAACCAACCATCAACCTAAACAACATTCTCAACCACCTAAACAACCATGCCTAAACAACCTACACTCAACCATGCCTAAATGACCTAGACTCCATCATGCCTAAAACCTATTGACCCATTCATCTACCCCATCATATTCTTCCCTAGCTTATGGGAGAACTACATTGGCCTGAGGCCCCTTTTTTTCGGGGCTATGTAGGCAACACTCAGAGGGCATGGGGCCCTTGGAGGTTAGCTCAACCACTTTTACCCCTAACCAATTTTCCCCTTTACATTCACATTCTAACCTAGTTAGTTTCCATTTACACAATAACTTGGAGATTAATATATCACAAAAACATACATCATTTCATCATACCTACCATTTTATAACATCAACCATATCATACCTGAATCATTTAACATTTCCATGATATCAATTACTTGGAAATTTAAACACAACATACATACAACACATCATTTCCATAAAATCAAGTAACTTGGAAATTTTCAACTCCATCATGCCTACACCTAGACTCAACCATGCCTACACCTAACTCCACCATGCCTACACCTAGACTCACCATGCCTATACCTGACTCAACCATGCCTATGACTCCACCATGCCTATACCTGACTCAACCATGCCTACACCTAACTCAACCATGCCTAAATGACCTAGACTCAACCATGCCTAACTCACCTAGTTTCCATAATATAACAATAACAATGGAAATGAAAACAAGTACATCATCAATCCAATAATCATCATCAACTATATAAAAGGGAGTGTTGTCTGTGTATCAATACATATATACACAGGGATAAATAATCAAAGTATCTCAAAAAAATATCATGTACAATCTCACAATCTTCATGCATATATATATATATATATATATCAAAATCAAAATACAATGCCACATCTCATAAATATCTCATCCCCATCTGAGGCCCTCCTCTCTCTCTCTCTCACCTATCTCCTCTCTCTCCCTGTCAACCACCTTGCCATCATCTCTCCACCCTCATTTCTATACCTCCCTCTACTTGGTCTCTTTCTCCACCCACCATCTCCTCCTCCTTTCCCTCATCTGGGCCTGGGCCTATGAGCTGGTAACCTCACCTTGACCCTATCTCTGGGGCTGATGACCCCCTTGTGCTACTACGAGATATGAGTCTGGGACGTCCTCTCACTGGCTTCTGTTGGGCCTGTGCTAGTGTATGATGGGACATCAATACTAGTTCATGGTCAACTGATCCTGTAATAATGAGCCTCATTAGGGCATCCCTAAACCTAGCCATGGATATATGGGTCTGGGGTGGTGCCATCATCGGCCTAGCTCCAACCTGTGAACCCTGCCCCAACAATAGTGGCCCCTGTCCTCCTGCCTATACTAAGGGACCCTGTCTTGGTGCTGGTGCCTGTAAAATGGGACCATGTCCTGGTGCCTCATTTACGTGCTTGGTACTATGTGGCTACCTAGGCTTATAAGGCCACAACTTGTGCCTAATGGGTGGCTGCCAAATGACCATGTAACCTAGTGACATGTTCTATAAAGTGGCTACTATGCTCCATCCCCTATGGGAGCCTGTGTAGGGAACTTGTGCTCTGTGCTGAGTGGCTAGCTAGTTGACCTATAAAGTAGTCACCTACCCTATCAAGGTGGCCCACCTATGCCTGTTGTTGTTGTTAATCAATGTACACCTAGAGAAGTCACCTATCCCTGTAAGTGCATCCTCTGCACCATCACCATCATGGCTAAATCCAGTTTACCTGGCCATGGTGGTTACTTTCTTATAACTCTCCCCCACCACTATCTATATGCCACAATGGTCCTATGCATCATCCATCCTAATATCAACGACACCTCCTCCTGTCCTATGGGATCTATAGGATGGGGTGGAGATAATGGTCTCTCCACATCATCTCTGTGGTACTATGGGAATGGTGGCAACACATCTGATGTAGTCGAACTAGAGTCATCAGACTCTATCAACTGGAATCATCTCATGCTCACCAACATGCCCCTATATCCACCTCAGTAGTTGTAGCCCATGTAACTCCTAGGCCATCCTCTAAAGGTAGGAAAACCAACATAGGGTCTCATACTATGTCCATGGTGTACAAACCCTCCAACTATCATCTGTAGTACATCCACGTCATGTGCTACCTCCTCTCACTCATGGATGTCCACCTACTACCACCCATCTCCTATATCCATCCCTCTATCCACCATGATGCCAATCTACTATCAGTAGTCCCCATGTGCACAATCACTATGTGCTCATACACCCAACAATGCAGTAGGAATGTACAATGATAGATGTCATCATGCCACATCCTCTATAGGCCCACAAAGCTCCTATATATACATGTGCTAAATATGTAGGTGCCCATGTAAAATAAGACCTGATCCTCAATCATATCTCGTAGAAATCCCATCAATCCCTAGGAAATCAGCCACCCTCTAAATTTGGGAGTGCATAGCATCCCACTACTACCATCATCAATATTGCTAACCGAGTCTCCTGTGGGTGCACAACATACAGAGCCCCATACACAAGACTAGCACTGTGCTTCGTTAGGTCACTCGCCATCTCCCAAATACTATAATCATCACCTCAAAAGCCCCATCTATGACACTGAGTAAATAGGCTCCCAACAATCGGTAGCCACAGAATCCTATATACATCCTCCAAGTGTGATCATCATCTCATCGGTAGGTAGATGGAAGGTTTGTCATTGCATCCCATCTATCGATGAGAGTGACCATAAGACTATGATCCTCATTGGATCCTGTACCACTTGATCCCAACCAATCCAACCTCTCGCATGTGAGTCCACTCATCCTCTCATGATGTTGGGTCACATCTCCACTAATAATGGTGGGACCCTATGTCCGCATCATCAACTGATGTCGTGCCTACATCCATGAAACTCAACAATGTCAAGTACTTACCTACTTTACTCATTTCTTCACCCCTACCTACCCCCCCCACACCCACATTTCTCTACCTACCTATCCATTTCCTAACTATTTCACTAACCTATCATCCATTTTATCTAGCCTAACAAGTCCCCATGTTCTATTTCATCACTTTCTCTCCTTCGATATTTGACCTAACCCATACCCACCTATTCAGCTATATATATATCTTAAACCCACCTACTTCTATTCTACTTTACCTCCCATCTCTCTAAATTTAACTACCTATTTATTTTATAAATCCATTTTCCCCATAACTTAACCTTTTATAAACTAGGTCACTTTTCATAGTGATCGACATCGGTCACCTTAAACTAGCGGTCGCACCGGTCACTCTAAGTACACCATCACCTATCTCAACCACCGATGCCGATATGCCAAACCGACATTGGTCGATGCCTAACTAATGGGTCGTCGGTCTTTGGTTTGGCCCTAAGGCCAAACCCCATGCCCCAAATTTTGAAAAAAATTGAAAAAAAACAACCTAAAATCTACCCAAATCCAACCTAAACCCCACCCCAATTCATTTACTCACCTAATTAATCTACATTGCACCCTCCTAATACCCAATTTCATTCATTTTTAACCTCATTTCAAAATTTTCAATTTCCCACCCCATTTGTTCATTTTACCACAAATTTCAATTAAAAATACACAATATGGATTGATTCCTACCTCAACATGTGCCTCCTCCTCCTCGTTGGCACCTCTGGTCTCTGAACTGGTGGACCTCAATGCCTCCTCCTACTGCAACCATGCCTCCAATCAAACTCTCAGTCCTCCGGCCAATCAAATCACTCGAATGATCTCGTGGACCCATCTACCTAGCTCCTCCACCACTCAAATACCTCCAACTCATCTTGGTACAATGCCTCATCCTTTTCTCCATGAAAATGCTAAAAACTCTTCTTCTTTGTCATTTTCTATAAGTGGAAAGGTTAAAATGAATCTGTAACATATGGATTTTTACTTTTTACCCTACCCCGACTACTGACCAATGTCGGTTTAGCTTGACCTAGTATCGGTCATGTGCCCTAGTGTACCATGGTCGGTTACTCTTGACCGACATTGGTTTTCCCTAACTGGTATCGGTTAGCTGTTTGAGTCCTTTACACTATTTATCTCCACATTCAATTTCCCAAACCCTTTTTTTCACCTTACCCAAGTTTGAACCCAACCTTACCACTCAACCTAATGACCTTATTACCTACAACCCAACCTCACAATCAGTTGGGGCATGTTTTTCACCCCTAACGTGGCCTTACCTATACAACCTTTCCTAAATCACCCAACCCAACCTCGCCCATTGTGACACTCAAATTCACTTACTAGTTATACCTTGTGATGATGCTACTTGTGTTGTTTAGCCTAATGACCTTACCTTGCCTAATGTCATGTTGTTTATCCCGACCTAACCTTTGGTGCCCTAGAACAAACCTATTTCCCATTCCTGCACCTTTCCTAGTTGTGTTTTAGGACCATATCCTATACCTTGGATACCTGAACCACTTCAACCTTGTTTGGATAAACCTATCGACCTTTGACAAAGTAGAGTTTGCAAGCTCTTCAACCTGGTACCTTATCACATTCTATATGTGTGTGCATTAGAATACCACTACCTATTACCCAAACCAAAATCACCCTTACCTACAACCCACCTACCCTTGTTTTCATCACTTACCTATTTATCAAACCACTCACCGACTCCATTTAACACCTCATTAGTTCCTGGTTTGAGGGGGATCACCTCCACCCACCAACCATACACTTGGGGAAACCTAACCTTCACTCATACTGGGGCACCGAACTTCCTATTTTTTTCAGCGTCACTTATCAATACAAGCTACGTGAAAAAAAAGGGGAAAATGTAGACACCAAATTTGGGTCACACTCCCTTGGTCCCCTTCAATTAATTAACGTAACACATTTAACTAACCATGACCCCTTTACCCCATATTAATATTCATCCTCACATTATTAATTAATTTAATTAATTTAAGTTAATTTAATCCTCACACCTCCACCTCATCATGACACCTCACCTGGACCCATTCCAGGGGCATTTAACTCACAGTGACCAAGTCATCACTCTCAACACTGAGTCATCACTCCCAGTGTTGAGTCACTACTTGACCTAACTAACTAAGACTTCTTCCTAAACCTAATTGGACTTCTTCTAAGATCTTCCTACCTTCTCTCATGTGAAATCTACTTCCCTAAGTGGACCCAACAAGGAAAAGCATGCCAAATATGGGAAGATCTACCTATTTTTGGTAAATAGGACTATTTCACCCTAATCGATGCCGGTTTATCCTCGGCCGACGTGGTCACCTAAACCACCATCGGTTCCTTTATATACAATTTTACAACTCTTTACATGGGTTGGTCATTTAGTTTTGGGAATTCTATTGCAATCAAGTGAGTCTCAAATCCATTCCTACATCCAAATGAAGACGACACACCACCAAAGTGCAACACAAGCAACAAGTTCTCTTCTAGAGTGTTGGAGTATCCATGGGAACACATAGGTTGCACTATCATGTGAACTAAACCAACCATCACCTCACCAATCAATCACCAACCACCTTCATTCATGAGATCTTCATAAAAACAAGTAAGTAACATGGTTTTCATCATATGTGCTTACTTTATTGTAGATATTTTACTTCTTTCAATATTTCCATTTCTGTTATTACCCGGATATCTCCATCTTCCCACCAATCCACCTACCCAACCATTTCAAGCCTTTCCACCTTTCTTAACCTCTTCCTCTGCATTCCTGAGTCTTCTCAGTTATATTATGAGCCTAACCACACCTTCCTCACTCTCTGTAATCACAGAGAGGCTAAAAATCCATTTTTATTAATTTATCACCCATTGCCCCTACCGATGTTGGTTTACCTTACCACCATCGGTTTCATCCCTATATCAGCATCGGTCACCCGATCGATACTAGTCTCTGTGTTATTTTACACTCTTAGACCAAAGCCTTCTATTCAACCCAAAACCAACCCAGACCTCACCTAATCAGTCCTATGCCTTTACAGACCTCTGACAAACCTACCTAGCCCAAAAAAACCTTTGGTTTCATTAGATTTAGTGATACATTTCATATTTAACATTAAATCTAGCATATTGTTTTGTATTGAGAAACCTAAATCATTGCATTACAATAGGACCTTTTATTTAGTTTCTTATTTATGTTAAATTAAATAGTGGATTGACAACCTCTCTAGGAAGCATCACGCTTCTTGGATCTAGCATATGCTAGGTAGTCCACTATCATATGCTATTTAATGCTCTTTTGTGGTCTTTTTTGTATTTATAGGTAGTCCTTCCTAGACAAAAAGGATTTCTCTATGATCAACTTGGATAACGTCAAAACGCATGTGCATTCTACCTTCCACCTTCCTCCGCCTATTATCGTATCGTACACATTCCACAAACACTATATTCATACTCAAAATCAGATTCAACTCATATACACTCAAATTTATTACATCTACTATATTGCACATTGAACACGTTTATGTCAACTTTCGGCTCAGTGTTTATTCTCATCATCACTCTCCCTTTCGCCGAAAGGGGGGCATACAATCGAGGTCATCCTATAATTCCCCTCACATATTTACGTAATCATTCTACATTTCTAATTCGATGTTATCAAAAAAATTCTTGTACATCATGTAACATTTCACACCATTTTCTACCAATTCCCCCTAATGACCTAATACGGGGGCAACAAGTGTAAAATGTCTCACGTGAGTAATTAATAAAACACATATCAACAACGTAAGTCTTCAAAACTACATCAATCACTCGATGCCATTACTTGGGAGTTACATCACCACTTTCCTAGATGACCTAACATGGGAAGTTATCTCCACATTTTCTATTGCTTCCAGATGACCTAACATGGAAGCCATCTCACACATATTGTGACACCCTTGGAGTGGGGGCAATGAGACATCATTGCCTTTCCAATATTGCTCCTATATGGGTTATTCACATTTGATCGAAAAGTATCGAAATGAACAAATTTGGTCTTTTGTCCGTTTGTAATGGCTAGACCTTTTGGGGATGTAGTTAAAGTTAGAGGGTAAAAATAGACCTATCTCCCTACACTCTTCCTCTGGTGACACGACATCCAAATCCTCAATTTTTTTCACACACACAAAATTAGGTTGGGAACTAATCACTCCTTACCCCAACAAATCTCCATTAGTGATAATATTGAAATCTCCAATCACTCAAAATAGAAATCATTAATCTCACTTAGTTCTCATCATAATGGTTCACCATCTCTCTTTACGCCACATGGATTGACACGTCGATCCATGGTTCACCATGATATATGTTCTTATTCTGCATGTACTTCTACAACATTTGTGCGTACTTAGTGATAGGGATTCTGGACTCTTCTCAAGTACATTCCTTATTTCCTTTACACTACTTGAATTTCATTCAAATAACATAAAGGGGGAAATGTAGACACAAAATCACACACTTACTACTATTTACTATACTGCTAACTATGTTATTTTATATATGAATCTTGAGTAAGAAAAGTATTCACTGATGACCCATTATTTAGTCTATTTATTTGCCTTGCTTGTTTTTATTTTTTATCTTTCAAACCTTTCACCCATACACTCAGTTCTGGTCAGGTCACTAGGATCCATATCTCTCGGTCTTCACACGTTTGTCATCAATTTTCTTTGAACACTAGCATCCATGATGAACACTAGTACCCAGGACGCTCCTGTCCATCATGGGCCTTTGTGTCCTCTTTATTTTTATCTTATTTTTAACATTTGAGGTCAATCTTTTTGGTTTTCCCACTCATATCCCAAGGTACTAGTTGGCATGTTGGGTCATTAGTGTCAAAATTCAAGCAAGATATCCTTATATAAACACAATATACATACCATTATAATGGCGGACAATTCTTATCAAGGGTTATATATCTACATATCTCAAGGGATTGCATTTGGGTGCATTACTCTACATACACACTATATAGGAAGGGGAAGTTCACTTTCCATTCCACACATTTGCATCTATCTATCTACCACCCACTATCTTGGTGTCATCGGTGCGAGGGCAACCTAGGAGCACTATTGCACACACAAGAACATAGAACTACATTGGGTTTAAGATGTAGTGTAGCGCTCAGTTGTAAGTTCACTAGTTAATAGCTAAGGACACTTTGACCCCTAAGTTTACATATTTTTTTAGTATTTGATGTCTTTTTAGGGTTTTTTAGGATGATATTTATGTTATATATTTACAGGTACTCCCACAGTCAAAGTGTGACTTTCAGGCGACTAGTGGTGAACAAGTGTGAAACCCTAGTGTGATTTGGAACCATATCCCGAGGCTTTTCGTAGTCTACAATGCCCTTAGGTGCCCCGCCCTATCCATGTGCCAATTTCCAAGAGATTTGATAACCTCTACATTTTTTCGAGTGGGATTACGGATCTGTGTTTCTATTCTATCACATTTTCTAGTCCGAACACACTTTGGGATACAAAAATCAAGGTAAGTGCCTTATCTCTTGTATTTGATTTCATAAATAAATCAAATAAATTGCCTAGCATCTTTATTTCATTATATATCAATTGTAGAGTCATTTATTTCATATTTTAATAAAATATCCATATTTTATTGAATCAACTCCTCGCCATTTTCCTTTTGCAACACCATTGATCATTCACATGAAGCCCCTATTTCTACTGCGGGGTTTCCTCCTAATTTTATAAAGTATGGTATTAAATATCATTATATGCTCTGTTATGATTTCATCGACACCAATTTAGGTAGAAATGGACAAGGCGTCACAAAGCCTCTTTCCATTCCCATATAATCCACCAAATTCGGCATCAGATGTCTCCCTCCATTTTCTCCTTCTATTCTCGCCACATCTTCTCCTAAGGTTTACACTACTTCACATACCCATAATCTTCCTCTACTATACCCTAAGCTTATTGGTGATTCCACTTCTCCCACTTGGCTTGAATTGGATACATTCCTTATTGATGATGCTTTATTAGAATACATGGGAGCTTACGACAATTTCCCGCTTACCATCACAAAAAAGTGTTTCCCATATGTTTCGGTCTTCTACAACTTACTTTTGGTGAATATAATCCTCCTAATACTAATAATGATACTCTAACACTATTTCTATTGATCCATACATAAAAGACGGATCCACTCTTTTAAATGAGAAAACTATTCAGGACAACCTTAACACCAATGAAAACTCGTGTATTGTTCTATTAGTTTCCTCTCTTATGCCTTTCGAGCAAGAAGATATCAAACAAGTGCTTCACAAATTTTTGATATATTTGCATGGGGTTATAATGATATGCCTGGTATAGATCCTTCTATTGCCATGCATAATATAGTCATCAACCACGACATCAAACCGATGTAATAAAAATATGAAAATGCATCCTAAGGTTGCATTATTAGTCAAAGAAGAAATACAATGACTTTTGGATGTCAACTTCATATGTGTGTCGACTACCCGAATGGGTGTTTAATATAGTTCATGTTATGAAACCAGATGGAAAAGGTTTTTGTTGCATTGATTTTTGCAATCTTAATAAGGCTTGCCCCAAAGATAGCTTCCCATTACCACATATCAATGTCATAGTTGACTCTATTGTAGGTTACAACATTCTTTCATTCATGGATGGATTCGTTGGCTATAATCAAATTAAAATCAACCTCATTGATCAAGAAAAGACATCATTTACCATACCATGGGGTACCTTTTTCTACACTATCATGCCCTTTGGCCTTAAGAACGCCGAGGCCACTTATCAACATGTTATGACACATATCTTTCATGACTATATACACAAAATCATTGAGGATTACGTTGATGACATACTTGCCAAGTCTTGACATCGCACCACCCATGCTCAAGATCTTTTACACATTTTTTGAACGATTGCAATAATACAACATATGCCTAAATCCAAAAAAAGTGTGTCTTCGGAGAGTTATGACAAGTAAACTACTTCGGTATATTATTTCGGAGTGTGGAATTGAAATTGATCCAAATAAGATATGTGCCATAGTTGACATGCCTCCTCCACAAAATTTACATCAACTACAATCATTACAAGGAAAAATCTAAGCCATCCGCCACTTCATTTCCTAGTTAGCTAACAAAACCCATCCCTTCACACGTCTCATGAAAAAGGATACTAAATTCATTTGGGATGATCATTGCCACCATGATTTTGAGGATATCAAAACATATTTGCTAAATCCTTCTATTCTCATGCCTACCACAACTAATCGTCCCTTCTTGTTGTATATTTTTGCTACATTCCATGCCTTAGGATCCCTTCTTACACAACACGATGATGTTCATCGTGAGTGGGTTGTTTATTACATCAATTGCACATTACTTTCCTATGAGTGCAATTATAGCTATATTGAAAAATTATGCCTCGGCCTTGTATTTTTGCGGATAAATTGTGACATTATCTTCTCAATAGAAAATTCATATTATTACCAAAGTGGATCCCTTACGATACCTCTTATCCTACACACACCTCTCTGGATGCCTTGCTCGATGGGTTATGTTACTCATGAATTTGATTTCAAATTCATCCCACAAAAATCCATCAAGGGCCATCTCTCGACCTTTCCCCCATTTGTGACACTTTTCGCGATGACTTCACTTCTTATGCAATCGATACTAACACTTGGACAATGTATTTTGATGGATCTCATTGTGCCTCGGGTGCTAAGGTTGGGATTGTCTTTATCACCCCACATGGTGATTATCTCCCCTTTCCTACCATTTAGGTTTCTCTTGTACAAATAATATTTTTGAATATGAATCTCTCATTCTTGGCCTCACTATCGCCCATATATACTTATTCAAAACATCCATGTTCATGGTGATTGTTAGCTAATTGTCAATCAAGTCAATGACACATATCAAACCAAAGAAGAGTGTCTCATTCCCTATAACAACCTTGTAAAAGCCATACTAGCTACATTTGAATCCTATTCTATTACTGCGATACCTCACAAAGATAATCTCCATGTTGATGTCATGGCTAGTGTCACCTCCCTCATCCCTTAGGATATTACCGATGAGTAGGCAACTTTTATAATTCATCACTTACGACATCCATCCAGTGATAGTCCAACTTTGGAAGCTTGTGTTGTTACAAGTAATAATGATCATCCTTAGTGATTCACACAAATCTATAATTACTTATATCGACAAGCCATCCTCGTTGATCTTCCACCCCCCAAAGCCCGCCATTTACGAAAGGAAGCTACGCGATATGTCATCATCGGTGCCTCATTATTCAAGTGGGCGTTTGATGGTCGTTTATTGAGTTATTTTGGCATTGATGACATCCCTTTGGTTGTATCTTAGATCCATGATAGCTTATGTGGTGGGCACTTCTCTAGAAAAGATATGTCTCATAAACTCCTACGACAGGGTTATTATTGGCCTACTATGGAACAAGATTGTTTGGAATATGCCACATGTTGTGACAAATGTCAAAAGCATAGTAACCTCCATCACGTACCCGCATATGAACTCCATCTTATCACCTCATCATGGCCCTTTTTACCTATGGGGTTTTGACCTCATCGGTAAATTCAATCTGAATCGGTGATGGTCATAAATTCATTATTACTGCTTTACCCATTTAGTAAATCATTTGAAAACCACTATCAATGCTAACATATGCCACTTTATTACTACCCACATCATCACACGCTTCGACATTCCCTTGGTCATTATCATTGATAATGGCTCTTCTTTAAAAAAAAGATGTCAAAAGGCTTTGTGCAAAATTAAAAATCAAGCAAACCTTTTCTACCCCTTATTATCCACAAGGCAATGGTCAAGTGGAAGCCACTAATAAGACCATTGTCAAGATATTGTGCAAAATTGTTGATACTAGTGGAAGTGATTGACATAATCAAATTTTATATGTTCTTTGGGCTTACTACACAAGCATTTGTACTCCCACCAATGCTACACATTTTCACTAGTCTATGGCACTGAGGTTGTCATTCCCCTAGAACTTGAAATACCTTCATTACATGTGTCACTCAAAGGAATTCTAAAGGATAATGAATATTGTGAAAATCGATTACATGAGCTAGAAATGCTTGACACTCACCGCCGTATACAAGCATTGGAACATATTCATGTATATCAAACATGCATTACAAAAGCTTATAATAATAAGGTGTGCCCACGTAAATTCCATATTGGCGATCTTGTTTTGAAAGAAAACAAAAAAATACTAATGTTGATGCTCAAGTAAAAGGAAAATTTAAGCCTAATTGGCTTGGGTATTATGTCATTATTGTCAAGCTAGGGCATGGATTTTATCATCTTTCCACTCTTCTGAAAAACCACTCAAGAATCCACTTAATGTCATGCACCTTAAACAATATTATGCATAAACGCATTTTCCTGTTTGTTACCCAATGACACACTCTTGTTCTACGGTTCATACTTGACTGTTGAGGGTGCAATTCCTAAATGAACCCCATGTCACACACATCCCTTGGGGGCACGCAGCTCCTTCCATATGCATATACGACATATCACAACACACCATCACTTTCACACAACATTTGCACATCTTGGTTATATTTTCTCTTGTTAGCTTATACTATTTACATGTTATACTCAATTTCCTATGCTAGTTGGATAACTAGTATGTAATTATATTTTTCTATACACACGTGCTCATTTACATGGTATTTTGAGGTGAATGTAGAACCTTTACAACTTCTTACATGATGCATGATGCTTGACACTGCTCTTTACTAGTCCGTCGAGGCTCCTAGGGGCATCTATCTTTTCTACTCTCATACTCACACTCACATGTCCTATTGTTACAATATTTACTATTTATTTTCACTATCACTTATTTTTCACTGATCTATACATGCTTTGACATACTACTTATCTTTCTAACATGCTAACGGGTGCTTCATGTGTAGCATTTTCCTTGTAGGATTCTATATAACCATGATTATTTGTTACTTCTTGTTTACTATTATTTTCCATTGTTTTGCGGGCTATGCCCTATGTCTTGCTTGATCATTTTTTTTATCACTACTTTAACTTTGATTGTTTTGTGACACGTGAGTGATGTCCCATGTATATAACCCACCTTTCATGGTCCCTTTTTCATCATAGTTACTTGCTTTACTTTGTATTATATTGTATGTTATCTCTTTTACACTAACACTTGTTTCTAGCCTATATTTTTGCATATTTCTTGGTTTCTACCATACACATCCCCTACCCCCTATAGGTATCTAATCCATGATATGCATATAAATTTTAGGTCCTCTAATTTGGGCCCTGTTTTCCTACATGTGTCACATACACCCCAAATGGGGGGAACTATTGGGTGAACAAATCACCCTTCCAACAACGCATAACTCCGAACATAACAATAAAGTACATAATTGGAAAAAGGCACACAATTACAAAGTGGTCAGAATCAAGACTTGGATCAAAAATAAAAAAATGAACACTAATGCCAAGTATTAAATAAGAATGGTAGGCGCTTATTTCGTAGGGGAAAAAAATAGTTTTTCATTTTAGCACAGTTTCAACATTTTACAAAATAGATCTACGCTATTAAATAATTGGCTTCAATCATGATGAATTTAGCAATTTAGTTAGAAAGTTGGGCATGACAATCTATAGTGACACTTTAAGAAGTGTCATAGAAGGAGAGAAAAATAGACCTCTTTCCCCAACACTCTTCTCTTGGCATGAGATCACCCAAAAACTCGCTCTTGGCGTGAGATCACCCAAAAACTCATCCTTGGCATGAGATCACCCAAAAACTTGCTCTTGGTGTGAGATCACCTAAAAACCTCACTCTTGGTGGCAGGACACTCAGATATGTGGCTCGACACTTTCTTGGTTGGGAATTGATCACTCCTAACCCCATCCAACAACATCTCTAAGAAAACAAGATAATTTTATATCCTATACTCTCTTATACATTAGATGCACTCTTTCCTTAGCTATTAATTTTACACACACCTTTACTTACATATATATACAATTTTCATATACAAGACTTTGACTACTCTTTTCTCTTCTTTTACAAGTCCGTCCTTATAAGAAACAAGAATCAACTCAAATCAACAAGCATGGGTTCCAATAACACGTTACTACATACATGATTCACCCTGACGATCTACCTCCCTTTGAAGTTGTCACAATTCACATTGCAATTCACATGGCCACTTGTCTTTTCAACACGCTATCGGCTACACTCCTTTCCGGATTACAAGTTACACATCTTCTATCTACTTTATTCTATCGAGTATTCACTCAACAACATAAAGTGGGGGAAAATGTAGACACAAAATCTATGCACTTGGGTACATTTCTAGGTCCTAAAGCATACTAATGTATACATGATTCCTAAGCAATAAAACTAGTGGTTGAAAACTCCTTTTGGCCTTTTGGTTGCTTTATCTCTTACACTTTATTGGCTTTACACATCTTACAATTTTTCCCGCATTTGATTCATTTATAGTTTGATGACCTTAGACACTAGCACCTAGTTAGGACTAAGCACCTAGTTAGGATAGAAGCACCCATGTGCCCATGTCCCTCCTAGTGCTCTTATCCCTCTCTTTCTTCTTCTTACTCTTTTGGGTCCTTTTTGCTTCTTGGTCACCTTTTTACACTTTGGGTCAACCTTCCAGTTTTTAATTACAAAATTCAAACAAGAGAATCATATATATCCTTAGTTACTTCACTCAAATAAATGGCCAAACATCATAAGTATTATCTATCACCACCTAAGCTTGCACAAAGACACAAGAGCATTGCAAGGCATACATCTAGCACATCCATATAAGGGACAAAGGTTGCATTTATTTGTATACAATGCATAGGAGGGGAGTTCACTCTATTCCACTCTATTCCATCGCACATTTTTCATACTCGAGAAAATCTAGATCTAGCCCGCTATCATCATGCAACTTGCACAAGGGAAACCTAGGGCACATGAAATGGATACACACACATATACAATGAACTACATGGAGTCTGAGATGTAGTGCAATGCTCGATCGTAAGTTCATTCTTTGGGTGATCGTTGAAGTCAGTTTGACTCCACATTTTACATCTTTTTTTATTAGATTTGATGTGGTTTTTGGGCATGTGCAACTAGTTGTCTATTTTGCAGGTTACATGTGCAATCAAAATCCTAACAATGAAGTTAGAGTGACAAAGTGAATATTGGATCGAAGACATTCCGACCCAGAAAATATTAGATTCAAAGAATTTGAGTGAGACACAAGTGCTCGGACTAGTTATTAGCGCACAGGGCACTCATGTCCTCCTATGGGCACTAATGTTTGGCACAATTTTGAATTCTTAAATCCTCGGTGAGACCTGTTGATATTTTCTCCAATGCTCTAGAGTTGATACACGGTCTCGATCACTCCCAGATCACATAGAACCAACTAAGTACTCATCCCTATCTCATTTGCTTATGGTTTTACATTGTTCAATGCTTATTTCATGTGTGCATTGTACATGATTATCAAAACATCATCTATTACAATAATTACTCCATCGATAATAAAAAAATTGAATATGGAGGTCATTCGTGAATCAACGCAAAATCAACCCCATTTTGACATTTTTAACACTATATGTAGTAGTGAACCATGAATATTATCTTCATTTATCCATTTAGAAAGAATTTTAATGAGTCCTTTATTAACGATATACCTAAGGAACACTTTATTTAATTGCTTCTAAGTAGATCATGTAAAAATCATTTTTGATGTAAGGCAACACGGTCATCATAAAATTCTATAGGAGTCCATCAATGCATGGAATTTTATTTTGAGGCATCAAAAGAAGAGCTTGTCAATTTATTTTAGGGGAAGTAATCTATCCAAAAAAGTGCTATAACCAAGTTCAATTTTATTGGGAATACTCTTTAAATTTCTTTTGAGAATTTTTTTAATGTCCTCTCGTGTACAATGAAAATTTTGTTAAAGCTATGAACATGGGGTAAGAATCTCGAAAGAAACCCCAAAATCTTTGAAACAAACAACTCAAATGACCATCATATTAGAGCTAAGCAAGAGCTATCTATTTGCATGCATATATAAAGCTTGAAACAAACAATCAACCTCTAAACATGACTATATCAGTTCTCTACTCCATGAAAGCTATCTATAAAATGAACCTATTAAATCTCTAGCAATCAGTTATGTGTTTATTGATGTCTCAAAAGCTTAAGAATGAGAGCTCACCATTAATGGCTTCTCCCATTTACTTCAAGCTTTGAAAGATTTAGCAAATACAAGTAAATAGCTCAAATATGAAATGAAATGACTCTAAAAAGACTAAAGCATAACCTAAATAAGAAATGAGATGAGAGAGAGAGTTCTTAGGGAAAGGTGGGAGGGGTACCCTCCTATTTATAGTTTTTGGTTTGGAGAAAAAGTGTTTTGGAAGCATGTGGGACTAAAAGGAGCTAAAAGGTGTTTTTTAGAAAAAGCACATTGGGAGGTGTGAACTAGATTTAGGAAGCCAAGTGGCTATTCAAAAAGTTGAGATATTTGTTTAAAAATTCAAACTCTCATTAGAAATTCAATAAGAGGGTTAACTAACCTAATCAAGGTTAATTAAAGGGAGAAAAAGTTTATCGAAGTTGGTTAGAGAGGGATTAGCAGATTTAGGTGGTTTAGAAGAGGTTAAAACGAGTGATTTACTAGCGTAGTGTAGTAAGTTGACACGAGACTAGGATAGTTAGTATGATCTTAGTGATAAGATCATGTAGACCAAATTACAGGTGTCTACATCCTCCTATTGGCTTTCCTCTTTGAAGAGATTCTCACAAGAATCTTGAGACACTAAAGTTATTTCAACTATTCATGTGTTTGGACCCCTTTCATCAATTATAGCACACATTTTCTCCTTTTTCTATTTGTCCTTTAAATAATTGAAGAAGAAGTTTGAACCTTTATCGACCTATTCAATCCATTGAATTCTCACTCTTATTTTGGCACCTTGTCCTTTATAGCTTTCAAGACTATGCAACTAGTTTTAATGGTAATAACAATAAAATCTTGAACTTGGATGTTACTCAAATTTGGGATGAGTTATTTTCTAACATGTTCAAGCTTTCCTTGGAGGGATTTTTTCTACATGTATGATAAAACCATTATTCTACCAAAGGACCGAATGAATTCAATATATTGTGAGAGGGAAGAGTGACACCATTCAATATTTGTGAATCCCCTTCTTGAGGTTTGTGTTTAAGGTGTTTTTCGGTTAGTGTTGTAAATGCAAAAAGTACCAAAACTCAAAAGCGGGGTTTACTAATAGCACCGATAATCACAATGCAGAATAATAGAATAAGTGAGCAATGAAAGAGGATTCACTTTTCACCAAGGGAAGACCTATAAATGGGATGAAAATATATATTATATATATATATATATATATAATGATTCGTTCTAAAAATGCAATCCCAAGGATCCAAAGGGACCTCATCGAAGGATGTCAACTCATTTGCTCTGATTAAGGTATTTTGATAATAATAGATAATAATGACAATAATGATTTAAAATTCAAGAGGGATAGTGAGACCTTGTTCAGCTTCGTAAGTGGCTTAGGCTAGGGCATTGGCAAGCTTGAAGCCTTTGAAGTAGTCGTACTAGAACTCTTCAGTGGCTTCTTGCTCTTCTTGGATGATTTTGATATGTTTCTTGATGTCTTCGATGTTTGGTGTGAACTTAATGGCACACATGTTAAGCTCGTGGAGGATATAAAATTCTTCTCACACGAGTGACCGCTAGATGATCGAGAGATCATATATGTTGATAATAGGATGTGAAAAACCTAGAACAATCATCATCTCTGAGAGGATCCATCTTACAAACAACTTATTAGGTCAAAATCATATTATTATGAATATGATAATGCTAATAGTGACTAGAAATGATAGGGATCGACAATGACCGGAGACAAAATACTTGATTTGAGAAATGATGAATAAAATAGACAATGATAAGTGTTAGAGAAATAATAATGATGCTAAGACATACTATAGGAAGTTTAGAAGTCTATGAAACTCGGAAAATAAATATTCATATGTGGTTATATGGCTAATGGTAAAACAAGGGGCTATGAATAGTGATCGGTGATGATCGAAAGTCAAAAAGTGATTGGGGATAAAAATTTTTACTTTGATAAAGGCTTGATAAAATGGACATTGATGGATGACAAAAGAATTTAACAACGTTGGGATAAAGTAGAATGAGTCTAGAAACCTATGGAATTATGAAAATAGAGATTTAGAGTTGTTTAAGAAACTAGTGAAAGAAGCAAAGGTCTAGGAACCAATCGACAATAATCTTATGGATATTACAGAATTTATAAAGTTGGTCTAAATGATTAGATAAAAGCGAGAACTCAAGAATTCTATGCGGGATGGTGTAGACAAAAAGCTATAAATAGGAATTGATGTAAAACTAATTGATGAAATGACAAACAAAGGGTACCATCTTGATGGATAGCTTGAAGATGATTAAGATCTTTAACATTTCGATCAATAATTTGATGAGGTTCTGGTAGCTTTGTGAGGGGGTGTGTTGATGATCTTGGACATAGTGATGTTATCACAGGTGTAATAGTTTGTCCCCAAACTTGAATTTTGACTAGCTAGGCAAAGGACCCGGAAGTTGGCTAAATATGATCGATGAAATCGTAATGATCGATGACGATCATGGATCACCATCGATTTGTTCCAAGAGGTTACAAACCAATAGGGAAAAGATGGCAAATGGTTGAAACCACTTGCCATCCGAGATGTTAGGTTGTTGGGTAAATAGTGTGAGGTTAGGGATTCGGGTAGTGAGAGGTTAGGGGGTTAAGATGGGTAGGGTAAATTAGGTTAGGTTGGTTGTAGGTGGTTAGGGATAGTTAAATGGGATTTACGGGGTGATTTACATTTTTAACTTTGAAGTATACTTTAGATGATGATAATAATGATGTTTAGGCTAATGTTATTGATGTTTTAGTGGGTCACCTAGGGGTGAAAAAGTGGTGTCTACGGTTTGGGTATGGAAATCCAAATTCTCACAAGAACAACACCACAATTAGGATTTTTCAAGTGTGATGTATTAAGTTTGAATGAGGTGAGAGGATGTAGAGGAAATAAGAGAACATTAAATTTTACAAAATATGGGAAAGTGGTTAGAAAGAGTAAGTAAATAATTAACTTGAAGTAAGATACAAAAGTGTACCAAATGAGGATTGTGAGATATGTATTATATGTCTAACCTATTGAGTTTCACTTCCATTTATGATCTTTGATTAGTCTATGTAAAAATTATACATATGACTTGAATATTTTCCATGTATTCTATGTAGTACACCCAAGGATTTATGACAATAACACCAAATTTTGAATTCATCTAGATTGATTTTATCATGGTTATACTAGTTGTAATCATCATGATATTCCACCATATTAAATTCTCCTCCTAAGATCCAATCGGCAACTTTGGAAATATTTTTGGACATGCAATCCTAAAGGAAACCCTTTATTTGACGTTATTAAGAGCATAAATTAAGCAAAACCCAATAGTTCATCCATTAATAACAATAAGAACCTAGACATAACTAGATGAAAAATCTTACCCCTTATCATGAAATATTTGGACATCCATGCAAACATTCATATGACATCTCCTCCACTCCCATCTTTATGAGAAGTATGCAAGAAAATGGCATCTTTCCATATATTATGTAGAGAAGCATCAAGGTGAATGTCAATTCATCTTATTTCTTAAAGAAATTTGAGTTTAAGTTTCCACTTATTAATACCCTCTTTTGACTATATACTTTCGGGAGGGAGAGATATCCATCTCGTATTCCAAGAATGTATATTATGGTTCATGACGAGGAAGGAAGAATAGGATCATCCCATGAAGGAAAACATTAAAAAATATTGGAAAGCAATGATGATTGTTCATTATTGTTTTGATTACTATTAGTTGTAGATGGGGATATCGATCTAGGATGATTTTTATAGGATGGGGGTTAGAATTAAGGGGAATGAAAGAGGAGGAGGCAGGGATGGGGATCCTTCACGAGAAGGATGAAGATGATATAAGTGGAAAGATAAATTGAAAGGTTCTTTTTTATCTTAATCGTCCTCCAATCGTTAGTGATCAAAACATCCTTCATGATGTGGGTGTTCAAGTTGGAGGTGGGAAAGTGAATTGGGGGAAGAGGATGTAACATTTAAAGGGTACATATTGGACTCGATGAAAGCATTGCATAGAGATGGGTTTTGTGTAGAAGAATGAATCAAAGTTGATACATGATGAGAGGAAGGGGAGATGGAGCATTTTTAGTCTTTTCGACTAGAAAATGATGACTTGTGGTAGAAACATGCATTTGGCTTATGTAAAGAAATTGTAGGTTGTTCCATTTTAAAACTAGGGCATATCAATTTAATAGTTCCTAAAGCATAAGCAAATTCAAATCATTTTCTACATAAGCTCTAGGTTGAACTCTTAGCTTGGAAAATTTGTCAAATTTTGCTTACACGAGATTAATCTTCCTAATTACCCAACAATATCCTTAAAAAGGATCGAAATGTCAAATTTATGTATGGAAGTTATATCCACATGGTATAACATGAATGAAAATTATCTTTAGGTTGGAGTCCAAAATTCCAAGCTTGGAGTTAGCGAACTTGTCCATATATAACCAATGTGTCATATTGAATAACTACTTGGGTGTATTGATAGATTTAAATATACATGGAACATATCCTTTCCCTAAGTGTCTTATTGCTTTGATTTCCTAACCCACATTTCCAAGTTCATGGTAGCCCATTTATAAGAATTTGAATCCATTAACACATGTCTTAAAAAGAATAAACTTACAATTCTAGTTTGGCATTCAACAATTAACCTCTATAATATCATCAGTGGCGCTAGAATTCTAGGGTTTTATCTTGTCCATCTTGGACTTGTTGGCAACTATTTGCTTTATCCTTGATGGGTTCACTCTCTTCTCCTTCATCCTTAGCTCCCATGTTTTGGTTCTCATATTTGTCCCTAATTTACTCCCTCTCTTGGGCATCCTTGCATTTAGGGAATTTAGGGGTTTAAGAGTTTATACCATCCAATATATTAGACAATTCAAGTCCCTAAATTCTCCTACACATTGCACAACAACATTAAGTTGCATTAAAAAGAAAGGGATACTCTAGTTATTATCTAGTTTTCTAATTGTTTGCCTTCAATATACAATTATTTATAAATTTGTTCACGAGTTACATCGACCATAATATAGAGTTGTCATTCCCAACTAGTCTAGCTATAACTTTTAAATATTCTTTATTAAAGTTATAAAACAAATAGACATAAATTAAGTTTCCATATTTGAATTAAGAATTCAATGTCCATTAGGATCCATCTCTCTCCGCAAATCTTAATTTTTTTATATTTAACACTTTTAAATATAAATTTTATGATTGTTAGAGAAAATGAACCCCACCCACTTTATACACGTTAGTTACGTCCAACACTAAAATTACACACCAAATTTTATAAAAGTAGGGTATTTATGTATATCCAAAAATTATCAAATAAACCACAATTTGAAGCACATCAACATGCATTGCAAATTGCAATAATTATGATGGGGCATTCTTCCACTCAAATATTTGTTCGACAACATAAGTAAAAATTATGTTTTTACTAAATTCCAAGCCTAGCCAATGCGCACACGCCTCATGGATTTCCTTAAAAGGAACTGTCGTTTGAATAATGAGAATAAACAGCCATATTCATAATAAGAGAATTCAATTCAACAAAGGGTCCACGTGTACAACATACAATCCACTTTTCGCTCAGTGCAGAAAATGATGCCACGAATCTAGGTACAACTTTACGAATGAATTTCTTTTTCTAATCATTATTTAGCACGCGGCATTCAAGCATTCGCTTCTAAAACGGTGATCTGTCTGCCTTAGTCATAACGGCCCATTTGTCCGCATGCGCATGTATATACACAAAATATATTAAAAACTCACCCAAATAAAACAGGAATATATACATACACCTTTGAAGCCATGTTCAAAACACAACCGCTTCCAACAAAAACACAGCTGTCCTTACGTGATAGTTTTCCTTTAAAAACAATCGTGTCTGTGCGTTGGCGCGGGATTCGAAACAGTAACCACTTGTCGACATTTGGGCTAATCTTCAAAATTATGCATAGAATATTATACCTTTTCCTTCAAAATTAAACGCATTTCCAATTTCCAAACCGTGGTGGCACTGGCACGTGGCCATGTGCCACCTCATCACAGTTTTGCATCCATACAAAATGTGGGGTCTGAGAACAGAGCAACAAAACATAGATATAATATGAATTTTAATTCTCTATGAGATCCAAGGTTTATGGATGATCAAAAATTGTAATTTTAATTGTCTATGAGATCCAAGGTTTTTAGATTAGCAAACATTGTGTGTTTTTAAAGATTTGTGGTTTTAGTGGTATGTTATAAAAATTAATTTTCCTTTTGTTGGTAAATTTTTTATTTTTTTTGTTGTTTTCAAATAATTTTATTATAAAACTAATTTTTAATTTTTTTCATATTTAAGTGTGATATTTGTGTATTTTGGATGTTGAAGTAGGAGATACTCTTCTATTTTAACTGCTTTTGTATTGCATAGAATATAAGTAAGTTTTCTCTTTCCATGGTTTGCATGCCTCGGGCGGTGTGCGAGCCTTCGTATTTTTTATTTTTATTTTTTGTTAACTCAAAGGAATTGAGATTTAGCCTAACCCCGGAGCTATGGAACTTCAACACAAGGTGAGTCCCATATAATCTTTGGGTGGAGTATAGTGGACCACTCACCACCCCCACGAGATAAATCGGGGGCACCTAAAGCGATGGTTGAAACCAAGTAATATTTTTTATTTTGCAAGTAATATATAAGTTTGGTCATAAGAGCTTCTTCTAGAAGGAAAACCTCTCTTTCAACCAAAGTGATTTCATAAAAAAGTAATCTTAATTATGAAATTGTTTATCATTAATCACTCTTGAATCCTTTCTATTTATCTCGGTTTCAAATATTTAGATCCACTAACCATATTTCATAATCCAACAACACCACACACAATAAATAACCCTAAAAAAGAACATGGTGATCTTCCTAACCCACCACCCATAAATCAACTTTTTAACACCTGTTTGGGAGGCCATTAAAAAAATTAAAAAACCATTTCCTTTGTCAATGCCAAATAATTTCTTGCCACGCGCCATTCAAATGTAAATCCGCTCAAACATGACCAGGTGGTGGTCATGTTTATATCTTGCCACGCGCCTGGAATTTCTCAAATATTTATATCAAAGTACACTATTTAAGATTCCGCCATTACATTATGAGCACAACAGTTTTCTCCTCCTCTGCCAATTACTTCGATTTTCAGCTTGCAAATCTCTAATGGCGAAGGGAACTGCCGATCTGGAGATCAATGTCGATTCTCCGAGAAAGGAAAGCGAAAAGCCCCTTCTGAGGAAACGTATCCGATCGATTCCCCGCTCGAAGGAGGCCGATATCGATCCTGCTCTTGCGCGGCTGGAAAGGTTGCTGCTTTGCCTGGGAATCGACCACTCGACCTCAGCTAGAGCAGTATTTGGCTTTTCCCTCTTCATTTTCCTGGGGATCGCCGTTCCTGCCGTGACGCTGTGGGCGACTGTATGCAAAGACTGTAGGAAGATTGAGGTGACAAAGTTCGAAGTGATGATACAGATTTCGGCGGCAATTTTAGCGGCTGTGTCGATGCTGTGTATGGCTCGTAATCTCAGGAAATATGGCCTTCGAAAGTTTCTCTTCAACGAGGTTCACAGTCCACTTGTAAGATTCCGCTACGATTTCAAGAGCCAAATTCGGGTAAGTGGATTTATTCCCTTAATTATTTGTTTCCTCTGCAACCATCGATTGTGTTTCACTTTTATGTCACACTACTCACCTGGTGTTAAATGTGACAATCGTTTACACTTCATTTATAAATTTTTTTTTGGCTGAAGATTCATATGGAGAATGCCCTAGCCTAACAAAAGTTCCTATTAAAGTCCATAATTAATCTACAAAACAGGAGAGTAAAATGCACTTTATCTAACTGCAAAATATTTATAATTTTTTTAAAAATTGTATGTTTTGATTATTTATATAAAATCTATTTCTGTTTTTGTATAATTTTATGTAAAAATAATATGAATATACACAAATATATATGAGAAATTGTTAAATAGATGAAAATTACTTTTTATATCTTTATTACTATTGTATTAGTGATGCCTATTCTTGTGTGTTGGGCATAGATGATTGTCAAATTTAAAAACTTGTCCTACCTACACAACAACCTACAAATGAAAGAAAACAATAACAATAAAATACAATAATAATAATTGTAGTAGTATATAATCAAAGCCAAAATATCAACCCAAACATATTTTTAGGAAGAAACAAACTCCAACTCTTACTAAATGTTTAAGATATTGTGATTTTTAGAGTGTTTTTCCAAGCAAGAAGAAAACATTAATAATAATAAAATAAAACTTTCTTATTACAAAAAAACAAATGTGGAATTTAAAATTAGAACATTTTATTTACATCTTACACTATTACACTCCATAATGGAAGTGGCCGTCTTACTAACATAATAGTTGATTAGGTGCAGGATGAGTATGTTCGCTTGCTTAGCATTCTCATCTCCTTCATCGTGGCTTCATAATCCAAAGAACAAATATCGTGTACAATTTTCTCTAAATGCATGTCTTACTACCCTAAACCAAATATGCCTCTATAATACATTTTGAAATCACTTTTACAACTCTAAAAAATATCGCCACAACTTGACTATCATTGTAAATTAGGATATCTTGTATAATCCTACAAATCATGGTCTATGATTACACTCTGCAATGGATAGGTCTATCAAGTTATTAAGTGGTATCCTTGACTACTACATATCCTGTATAATCCCACAAATCATGGTCTATGATTACACCTCGCAATGATGTATCCGAAGTTAATAAGTGATATCCTTGACTACTATATATCATGTATAATCCCACAAATAATGGTCTATGATTAACCTTGCAATGGATAGATCTATCAAGTTAATAAGTGATATCATTGACTAATACTATATATCCTATATAATCCCACAAATCATGGTCTATGATTAGAGCCTTACACCCTACAATGGATGATCATAGATGTGATATATATTGTCGATATAAAATGTTCAATGTGGGGTGTATGATTATAATAATAATAATTGGTTTTATACTCTATGATTTGTCAACATGAGATATATATTGTGGATATATAATGTGCAATGTGGGGTATATGATTATAATAATAATAATAATTAGTTTTATAGTATGTGATGTCAAGCGACATGTTTTTGTCTACAAGTGACTTAGAGCACATGGGACTATCTTGTACTCCTAGCATGGAGGAGGCACTCAAATATAAGGCATGCCTACCCTATCCCCTATAGGATTTGAACTTGTGACCTCTCTTTCAAGAGCACAAGTTCTTCACCATTAGGCCAATTCATTTGTATGATTGAAAGGCCTCCCAATACTAAGTCACCCAAATCAATGTTCATGAAACGAAACCATTTGTGGCCGTAAATGGAATGTCATTTCTTCTTAATAATTTACATAAGTGCATAACTTTACACTTGTCTATGGATACCATCCTTGTGCTTATATCACCGATAAGCATTTCTACAATGAGATGGCCTTAACTACAATTGTAGCTTTTTAATGCATATGGTGTGGTTTGGAGCCCTTTTTCTAGATTTTTTTTTTTTTAATCCGACACATTTGCATAGTTAGATAGATATCATTTTCACCAATTAGTAAGATATGAGTAGATAAAGGAATTTGATTAATTAATCAATGTGGTATGAGAAACATTGAGATTGATATCTATCAACAAGTTTCAAACAAATATATTTAAGATATATGTACTTCTTTATACAATAGTGATAAAAGGGTGGGCTTTATTTATTAAATATTTTTACCTATATTCATATATAAATTTATATAAAATGATGATTATATTTTACACTCAATGAAATATCCCTTGTGGGATATCACTCAAAAACACACAAATTAAAGATAAATTGCAGCAAATAGAAGATCGATTTTTGTCGTAAATACTCAGCTAGGGCAGCGAACTATTTTTATTTATTTTTCTCAAAATATTTGCCCAAAACATATGAAAATTTGCAAGAAGCTTGCTATGATAATAAAGAACCCTAGAACAATATTTTTGGAATTTTTCGATCATATATGACTGCTAGAAAATTACAGAAAACCCTAGACAACTAGAAAACCTTAAAAATCCATATCTTCTCAAATACATATGATAAAATTATGAAATTTTGGAAATAACATCTATAAATAATATGAATGAAAACCCAATTGCAGTCCTCGAAAAAGCACACTAAAAACCCTCCAAAAGCATTGTAAAATCCCAAAATGGGTCGCTCCACCTGGAAAGAGACCAAAACCCTCCAAAATTCCTCAGAAGTGGCGCCAAACCTGCCCTAATCATTGCAATAAAACAGATCCGAAACCCTTGATTTTTCTCCACCAAAAAGCCCAAAATTCCGCCAAAACCCTTCTCTAAAAACCCTAAAATTAATCTCGAAAATCAGCCCTGAATTAGTTCCAAATTGACAAGTTAGGGTGGATCTTCCACCATCGAAGAATGCCCTACTAACTAGGAATGGATCTCTCACCACCGAATCTAGGGTTTCTGTGGGATTTTACTTCATAAGCTAGAAAAAACAAACAAAAGTTGCTCAAAGGAAATCATAAGTGTGTATGCAATAATAATATTTTTTTCTCCTTTTATAATTTCCCCCAAAACTTGTGGCCCAAGAAACCTAAGTCGACCTTTAAAAAATAAAGCAACTTAAGTTGTTTTCTCCCCCAAGTCGCCATAGGGACATAAGTGACCCCAACGAAAGAATATAACATTAAAGTGTTATTAGTCACCCTCCTAACGTTAAAACATAACATTTCCCCCCACCAAGTCACTTAACACCCATGTTAACGCAAGAATATAACAAATAAGCAAGGTGGAATACCCAATAGCCTCTAAAGTCTTTAGTCCCTTGGGTATGACCAAGGCTAAGACTAAAGAAAAACCTCCAACCTGTCCGAATTGGGGACATTACACTCAATTTGAAAAAGACAAGGACAAAATATTTGTGATTATTTTATAGCTAAAATCACCAAAAACATGTAATTGAGTGTTAATATTAAATCCACAAAGTAAATGATCGTCAATTTAGAGTGGAAGGGGTCATCTATTATTCTGGAGTCTACATCTTGCGAAATAAGAAGTAAAAATCTTACAAAACAAATATTAAAGTTAATCTCATATTGGTAATAATTTTAAGACAAATGTCTTTTACAAGACACTAAACTCTCCAAACAAATTGGGAATATGGAAAGAAGCTATAAGGTGAGAAGTCTAAAGTGGTACACTATGTTTTTCATTCTTTTGTCTATTATTGCCATTCGAATATAATACAATTGTTCCATCAAATAATTTTAATCTAGACTGCACGGAAATGCCCTGGAGGTCCTCGTACCATCTTGAAAACATACTGTGTAATTGGTATGAGTATTGGTATCTTTGTGGAGTACGCACTATTAAGTGATGACATGGTACGCCTTCGAGCACGGTTTTGCCTGCCCATAGCGCACCCCCGCCACTACGGGTATGTACCCAATCGTACCATATAGCTTCAAAACGTCTTTTAAAAAGACAACTCAATAAAACTTAAAAAATATGCAATTTTTAAAATTTTAGAGTATCCTATTTCTAATTTTAAACTTGAATGTATTTTGTTATTTTAATTTATTATCATGTTTTGAACATTATGAATCAATACACATTTCAAATTCATACAAAATACATGACTACAATATGTTCTCGTTACTAAAGAGCAACAAGATACATACTTAAACGAGAAATTTCAAATTTGTTTTCATGTTTTATGAATGATTTTAACTTTTTAAGTTGTATGACTCTATGAGTATTAAATTTTAGTATGTAATGTATGAGAATTAAATTTCAATAAGTATGCAAAATATATATATATATATATATAAAATGTACCCAAAAGCATACCGTACTTGAGAGTTTTAAAATTTGCCGTATCGACTTATCAAAACCGTACCGTACCCATATCATGTGCAATCTAGATTTTAATGTGTCATATGATCAAATGCTAGTATTAGCATATTACTTGAAATTGTAAAGTTTGACATTATAAATTGAAAGGAAAATTGTTGGGAGTCTCATTCCCACATTCTCATGTCAAAACTTTACAATATACATTTCTAATTAAATTTATACCATAACATTTATTAATTGACTAAACCCACACAAAGAAGTAATATCACACATATACACTAATACATGACTTTATAATATAAACACACAAACAAACTAAATATGTTATAAATTAATTAGGCCTTAATATAAACATACAAATCAACTAAATATGTTATAAATTAATTAGGCCTAATGTCATAATAAACAAATAAATATACTAATAATATAAATTGATACCATACATTAATACCATAACCATTAAGCAACCTTTTACCAATAGACATTCTACAATGACACAAAGGGGTGGGATGTGATGGTATAACTGTGTAAGGTTTTATTTTCTATATATTAAATTTGCATCCATTTGACCATTACAAGTCTATTTTGACCACAAATTTTACAACTACGTGACTATCATTTTTTATAACTTTGAAAAACCAATTAAAAAATAATAATGAAATGTGCATCCATTTGACCATTACAAGACTATTTTGACCACAAATTTTACAATTACACTCATTTTTTTGTAACTTTGAAAAACCAATTAAAAATAATAATATATTGGTCATATCGTAGGGTTTGAGGCTCATTTTTTTCATCAACCTATGGGAAATATGAACATAATGTAATGGAATTATAGATCAATGTAATGGAATTGTAGATCAATGTGATGTGTGAAAACAAAAACAAAAGCCTTTGAAACCGAAATTTATATATGCTTATTTATGTTAAGAAGCATATAAATACATTAATCAATTACTTAATCCGTACTAATATTAAATGTTTGGACTCAACCAAATATTTATCCATATTTATTTTCTAAATATACTTCCAAATTATCATGATAATTTTATTGAACTATTTGATTATAATCATCCATTTAATATGTTTCAATGAATTCAATTTCAACTACAATATCTTCTTGCCACATGACACTTGTTAAAAAATATTAAGTTTGTTTGTATTTAAAATTGAGCACCCCTTAAATAATGTGCTAAAGGTGGTCCAACAAAGGCGTATGATGGTGTAAAGGTGTTGCCTAACCATCCACAAGGGTTCCACTCCCGAGAGATACCAAGTAATAAAGGGATGAGATCAGTGGTCGTGGCTCGGGCAACTTTGGTGGAATGGAAACTCCTTAGTCCTTGGCAGCTAAGCCTAATAATTACGTGCTGACTAATCCATACAATTTCATATTCAAACAAAAAATAATAATGTGCTAAAATGGGTAATTATTACAAAAATATATGAAATTGTAATAAATAAAAAAATATCGAGGAAAAATAATATTAAAGCAATAGCCTCTTAAGGAGATAATTTTAGAAATGGACTTAAACCCATGGATGGTGTAATTTTAACATATTCAATCATTTCCTAGGATAGTAAATGCTAAATAAATAAATAAATAAAAATAAAATAAAAAAATTGAGAAGTATTTAAATTTAAAAAAATATGGGTTAAATTCATCAACTTCATACTCTTTCCTTTCAATGTTCACAATGGAATAATTAGCAATTGCACCAAAATGGTGCAATGGAATCTGGATAGCGAGATAATAGAGATGGTGGGATGTTTGAGTGTCAAGAACAATTAACATTCAATGACCTTGTCTACATCTATAGTTGTGGATTTGAAAATGCGAAGGTATGGTTCTGCGATGGGTAGGCTCTATATACATACTACAATTTGGGGACATTCTACTTCCAAACAAGGGTTAAATTTGATGTTTTAGGTGTTTTTCAAGCTTTTAACCCTAAAATACTTGTAAATATTTAAAATAACTATCTCATACAAGTTGTGTATTTTAAAGGGCAAAATTCAAAAAATTACCATCACCTAAAAATGGGGATAGGTCAAATTTAACTCGCACTTCCAAATGTCGTGCTCAACTCACTTTTGATTAAAATTTGCATTGTTTCTCTCAACCCCGTGGACTACAAGATTTACAAATTACGCATCTTGAGTGCCACATTTTGTGTATACTCCCGCTCTACGTTATGATGAAAATATAGTCACTTTGTTTATGTATTAGATTTAGGCGACATTAGGATGTGTTGTGGGAGTAGTTATTGACGTGTATGACGTTGTGCCCAAATTTAAGAAAGATGACGAGGTTTACGACAACATTCAAGATTTTGTGCCCGGAAAACCTAAGAAGCATGGGACTTCGACTTAATACGCATTCATGGAAGATCATCTAGTAGCCTCGAAGTCAAGCAATTTGTGCTTTAAAGAAGTTAACAATTTGTCGCTTGCTTTATTAACTACACTACATGTATTCAACAATGTACTTTGAGTTCCAAGTGAAATTTGGGGTTAGGGGAATATGGACCTGTATGTGATTCTTTAACCCTAAATCTTCCTTAAACCGACAAGACACTGTTTTTATTTTATATTCTAACTAGGTTTTCTATTGGAAGGAACTTGACTTGGAGCATGCAAACCAAGATTTTGATGCATAAATGCTAGAATAATAATATTAAACCTTAACAATAACAACATCCTAATTTACTCCTTCGCTAATGTATTACTACCAAGGTGTTATACACAACCTTCCATTGTTAGCGTAAACATCACATATGTTTATAAGATTGACTAGTCAATTAAACAATGATAGATTTCCTCGAAAAAATAGTAAATAGCCAATTGATTAGTTGATCAACATATGTAATTCGCGGAGGCGTCTCCTTTGGTGTTGGCCCTGTTGGAAAGTGTTAAACTCCAGCGGGCTTCTTCTCTGTAACATTCTCTCAGCACAGTCCATCTCCCGACAATCTTGGCAGGAAACTGATTTGTAACCCTAACATTGAAATTGCCAAGCAAATATGCCACCTATTGCAGCGTAGGAGACTACCGGCCGGGTCTATCACTTAAGGGCTCATTCTTAAAAAGCAGAGGCACCACCTACACTCCCTACATAGGTTTAGATATTTTTTGGAGCTTGTTGGCACACCCTCTATGGATCTTGTCACTTAAGTGGCCACTCTCCCCTCTCACCGCCATGCTTTTGTCCCCGCCATCATTGCTTATGGTGAAACAATCAATGCATCCATCTCTGCAATAACTACGGAAAATATCTGCTTCTCCTTATAAATGAAGTCTCAATTTTTCTATTTTTAACCATCTACTTCTACTCCTACTTCACCTCTTCGCCAATTCGTTCCATTATTATTGTCATACGCTCCCTGTAGAAATGGAATGCACAATTTGAATAAATTGTTGTATGTGATGAATGGGCATTGCATGGGCTGAAGAGGACGATGCATGGACTGAAGAGGATGTTGCATGCGCTGAATGGGTGCCTGCATGGACTGGATGGCTACAAAAGACTGTGTTGGCAAACCAGGTCGAAGTTGTTGTAATTATTGAAGTTGTTGAAGCTGTTGAAGATGTTAGAGTTGTTGTTTCTGTATATGTTTTTCTTGTCGCTCCTTCCTCGCATTTTGTGGACGCCTGTTTATCCTTTTTCCTATATAACTGCTACAAATTCATTCAATATCAATCTGGAGACCTAATTTGGTTTGGTTTGGTTGGGTAAATTACAAACCAATGTCTCTCATGATGATGAGTGAAGAGTGTTATGCAGCTCTGCAACAGATCGCATTGCATTTGCGCGGCGACTCCTTCCCACCCATTTCTCCTCCTCCTGCTCTAATAGACAGTGACACAGTTTTGAGAGATTGTCCTTGCGTATGTTGACGGACAACACTTGTTTGACAATGCAGAACGACAATTGGAAGGCGGTAACAGACGGACTGCGACTTCGTCAGTGAAGATATCGGTTCCAGTTCCGTGTAAAAGACATTACAGAGGAGTGCGTTGAAGACCATGGGGGAAATTCACCACGAGAGATTAGGGATTGCTCAAAGCAGGGAGCCAACATTTGGCTAGGTAATTTTGACACGGCAGAGGCGGCTATTGAACATGCATATGACCGTGTTTCTTTCAAAATGAGAGGGGACAAAGATCTACTCAACTTTTCCCTGAAGGTGTCTTCCTACAATGATTGGTCAGGTTCAGTGGAGTTAGAAAAGAGAGAGAGAGATAAGAAGATGAAGCGGAAATGGAAGCGGCGTAGCTGGCTAACAAGAAAATTAGAAGAAATGATTGGGAAGAGGATGTGTTTGGAAGATTGGAAAAACTAGTGCCTCTTTCTCCCCTGCCATTGTTTTCCTTTGTACCGTCATGAATGGTGATGTAGCCATTAGTAATCTCCGTCATTAAATAAGTTAAGTGTTGCACATATATATACACAAAACCCACTTGTAATGCAATACAGATACAAGTCACCTTCACTTTGCATCCAAACTATATTGTATACAAAAAATTCAATCCCTCTCCGGCGTAACTTGCAACTCATTTGCAATTGCTAATAGATAAGACTCTTCCCCCTCTTGCTAAACAAAGCTAATAGATAAGACTCTTCCCCTCTTGCTAAACAATTATGTTACATTGATAAGGAGGACCACACAAGTGCAACAACATGAAAGAAACTAAACTAAACAGAACAACACCATAAAATCTCAAAAATGAAAACTGAGAAGATCTATTGATGTAAACATCGACGAAGGAAGAAAAAATGTAAAAGAAAGTCTGAAACAAAACCTACGGAAGCGAAAATAGAAGGGAAATAACTCGAGAAGTAGCAAGCGCGGATGTGGCGAGTGCAAAGGCTGCGATTTTTGATGTGCTGAACTTTTCAGCGAACTCCTTGGCATCCTGGAACACGAGACACTGCCATTGCTATTCTTTTCCACTGGATGAATGACACAAGCAACGTTGAAGAAAGAATGGCGCAGATGGATAAGAGAAGTAATTCCATCGGCTATCACCGAAAATGTGGCATCCTCCAAATGCAAAGCAAAACAGCTTTAAAAAACAGTGCCCTTAATCGACGACCAGAGGCATCCGATGGTTGTCCCATTCCAAGAGGAGCTCCCAGCCGTCGATTGGCACTTTTGACGGAAGGGGTACGTAGTATATACACGCTTATCGGAGTAAAAATGTCTTCATCGATGGCCTAAATGGCTTATTTTATTTTATGTTATGACGTTTCGGAGGCTGAAGCTCTAACCCGCATACCCACAAACAAAACCCCAATGGCATCACTGTGGTTTTCTTCCTCCTCTTATTGTTTTCATTTGGATGTTGTAAGGTACTATAATGGCGAATGGAAGCGGAAACGGAGACCTGGAGATCCAGCTAGATTCTTCAGGGGCTGAAACTGAAAAGCCCCTTCTCTTTAATCGTAGTACGCCGATGACTCCCGCTCGGAGGAACCGGAGATCGATCCTGGGCTTGCACGGCTGCAAAGGTTGCTGCTTTTCCTGGGAATCGACCACTCGACCTCGCTTAGAGCAGTATTTGGTTACTTCCTCTTCATTTTACTGGGGATCGCTGTGCCGGCGGTTACTGTGAGGGCGACTACCTGCAAAGACTGGAAGATAGGGGTGACCAAGTTTGAAGTGAGGATACAGATCTCTGGGTCGTGTTTAGCTGCTGTGTCAATGCTGTGTATGGCTCATAATCTTAGGAAATATGGCCTCCGAAAGTTAGTGTTGATGGAGGTTGGGCATCCCTTTGTGCGGTTTCATTACGACTTTAAGAACCAAATCCAGGTAATAGCTATGTTCCTTCACTCTTTACCCTCAGTTTTGTTTAAGATTTGTTTACTTTGCACTTGGGCGTGGCCATTGAGTTTAAGAGAAGTTTGCAGTAAAAATTAGTTACTGTCACGCATAAACCTTCAGGGTTTGCTGCAATTTGTTAGGGCATAATAGTTAAAAATATATATTTTTTATGTTTTTATGGCTGTTTTAACTATAAAAATACATATGTAAGTGACAAGTTAATTTTATCTAGGGTTGAATTTCATTTTTAATTTTTTTACGGCCTAAATAATATCTGTTATTTGTGTTCTACTTTATGGTTTTGATATTGCTCGCATTATTCATGTTTGTGCAAATTACACTTAAAGGGACCATAATGAAAAATGGGGAAAATCCAATAGATTCTACGTTCGAAACCAGATGTTCTACCATGTCACCTAAGTTAGTAAATAAACCTTCAGTTTCATGTTCAAAATTGTTCACAGACCAAGCACATGCTCATATTAAATATGGGAAAGTGTGTCCCAAATTTTGTTCAGCAAATTGAAAAGCTATTCCAAACGACCAACAAAACGACCATATCTCAGCGACTCCTTTACAACAAGGCTCTTCCACAATAGTCATTGAAGTGACATGAAAAATGGAGAACATCCAATAGGTTCCACGTTCAAAACCCAAATGTTCTACCATGTCACCTAAGTTAATAAATAAACATTACTTCAATTTCATGTTCAAAATTATTTACAGACAAAGCACATGCTCATATTAAATATGAATCTTAAATTTTATTGAGGAAAATGGAAAACTATTCCAAACAACCATATCTTAATGACTCCTCTACAACAAGACAACAACCAAAGACAAGACTCTTCTACAATAATCGCTGAAGCGACATCTCAATGAAATGACAGCTTATATGCAGCACCTTAGATATTACGTGTTATTACCATTTGCCACTATGATATCTTCCCATGGGGTGAATACCATTTCCAGTGCCGGGCCAAAGACAAAAACAACACAATAAAAAATATTATGTCGTTGAGCTGAGTGGGTTCAATCCATATTCATGCTGACTGGGAACAAGCTTTCGGCATAATCAGACTCTTTTATAAAACAATTGATTGAAACTTTGTTTCACCCTACCTTTTAAATTAGTAGCTTGTCTTTACTCGTAAGATTTGATACATGATTGTTTAGCGTGGGATTCCTTCCCCTCACTTTTTCAATAAATTATTTTTTCCCGTTTTTGATTTGTGCGACTAGTTTGTAGTATTTGTCTGTGAGTGCCCAGTCTTCACTTCGATTACCCAGGCCTAAATTTTCAATGATTCCTGGATCGCCAAATGCTGTTAAACTTAAACCAATGCATTCTGTATGCAACTCTCGTCATCATTCGCATAATTTATTTCCAAGTCAAAAGAAATGTTGTTGGTGCCACTCATGGAAGGCAAACTGGCTTTTCTTCCATCGATTCCAACGGTTGGACACTCGGGTCTTTTTTGAATCCGTGGAAAAAAGCAGTGAAAACAGATTCAACAATCTTTTCTCCTCTCAGGACCAGATAATTGAAAAATACACAGACCCAGATCAATTGACAAAAATCTATAAGAGTGGAAGCCCCCTCGCATTCTGTAAGATTCTGGGGAACAATTATGAGTCCCGGAGCTGTAACTTGTATAGCTATATGCAAAACCCAAATGGCAGAACCATGATTTTCCTCTTCTTACTCTGTTATGGTTACCATTTGGAAGTTGTCTAATGGCGGATGGAAGTGGAGATCTGGAGATCTTGGTGGGCTCTCTAGAAGCGGCAACTGGGAAACCCCTTTTATTTAACCATATCACACCGAGGACACCACGATTGGAGAAAGCACAGATCAATCCTGCGCTGGCAAGGCTGAGGAGATTGTGCTATTTCTGGGAATCGACCACTCAACCCCACTTAGAGCAGTATTTGGTTACTTAGTCTTCTTTGCACTGGGGATTGCTGTGCCTGTAGTCATTGTGCAGGCAACTACCTGTAAAGTCTGTCGGAAGATCGAGGTGACCAAGTTTGAAGTGATGATACAGATATCTGGGTCATGTTTAGCTGCGGTGTCAATGCTGTGCATGGCTCATAATTTTAGTAAATATGGTCTCCAAAAATTTTTGTTCGTGGAGGTTCAACATCCACCTGTGGGGTTTCGTTATGACTTCAAGAGCCAAATTCAGGTAATAGGTATGTTCTTTCAGTGTTTATTTTACCTCCAACCTTAGTTTTTGTTTTTGGGATGTTGATCATGGCTCGTCTGATGGAAATTTTTAACATTTCATACTTCCCAAGAGGTAATGCTCTTATTCTCAGGCCTCATTCTTACTTTTACAATGGCACTGTGCTCCAGGCTTTATATTTCTGTTCTCTGTTGAGACTAAATTTAAAACAGCCCGGCAAAGCCTGGAAAGGCCCAGAAACGTGCCACACAGAAAACATAAACTTTTCACAGGGGAATTATAGTCCTCCTGGGCATTTTTCGCATTCCAGAACCAAGATATACATCCCTGGCGTTTTCTGCATTAAGATATACATTAGCATATAGACTGATCTTGAGCCGGAATTCTTGATATTTAACTTATGTCCGTTTAGTGAATAATCACAAGGTAAGGTGTTTGGTGAAAATCTGCTTTGGTTTTCACCCTCTACCTTCCTTTCCAATCGGCAAATTTTGTGGTTCATATAATTGCGTTTTAAGCCTACCTTAAGTCATAATGATTGTCAATGTGGGATATTCCATACCCAACACATTTTTGGTTGATTCTTTTTGCCACCACCCAGTGTTTGACTGAACCAAAAGCCTGGAATTATGATAATTTGTCTTAAGTTAGAGGAATTCCACTCTCCCTTTGTAGCTTTCTAATTGACTGCCAGGTGCCATGTCAAGCGTAATGGTTTGCTCCAGATTACACTGGTGAGAGGAATGCATTGTCAATCCACAAGAAGTTGAGCTCTCACAGGCTGTGCCTTCCAACAGGCACTAGATTTTTCAATTTTTGTGATGGTTACCCATGTATATTATTGTACCCGTTGGTCTTATGTTAGATTTATGCAGCCTCTCTACATTTGAACATTTATCTTAATTCTTATAGCGTGGCCATTATTGCTCATATGAACATATTTTTCTGTATAGTAGATCTATACAAGGTATCAAAGGGACAGAATGGAGAGAGTTTTTGTCTGCTAATTTCAGTTGGTATATGTTTATATATACATACGCAATAATGTCAAATCATGTCTAAAACTTCCCATGCAAAAATAATGGTTAAGTTCGAGTCCATGTTCGGTGAAGATAAAGTTCGGCAAAATTCAAACTTTTTTGATAAAATTCGGGAGAACGTTGTGACATAGATTGTATGTATTCCTACTGTTGGATTTAGCCATATCTGTAAGTCTGTCTCCTCCAACCTTGTATCTATTGGTGAATTTGGGTCATTATATTGGACATTGCAGCTAAAATAACTGATTGAAAATTTATATGATTTTAACCACAATTTTGGATGACCTCAGGACCATAGTCATCTAACCATGGCTTGCAGCAGAGTCTTATTAATATTCTTTTGTCAACGTAAAGCTAGTACATAGGCGTCAGCCTCGAACCCGTTCTGTCAAAATGGGTAACCTAATTAGAAACTTAGAACTTATGTCACAAGCATAGTTACTAAATTCAGCCGGATCTGTACAAAATTCAGCCAGATCTGGATTTTTCAGTCGACCTGATCTGGGTCAGTCCTAATTTAGGGATTTTTTTTTTCAAAAAAATTTGTAGTTTTCTGGAAAAAACATGTCAACTATCAACTTTATATAACATTTTGCATTACATTATTAAAATTTTTCATTGTATTTGTCAAATTTTCATATTTGTAAAATTTGCACCGGATTTTTCAGAAACTTTTTAAGAAATCCGGATTTTCGGTTTTTTGCCCTCCCAAACAGATCCGTATTTCCGTACCTGGTAACTATGGTCACAAGGTTCGCCGAATTTTTCAGATAAAATTCAAAATTCGTCGATTTTTATACAGTTACCAAAAATTTGCCAAAGTTTGTCAAAGTTCGCAGTCCTTTTGGTCCAAGTTTGTTGCAGTTAGGGTTTTTGTCAGGGTTGCTGAATGTCCCTCCCCTTGCGTGGAGTGTTGGTGTGGAGTGTTGGCGGTGGTAATGAGCATCTTGTAGCCTGCGTGAAGCACTCGCATCTTGCAATATGTCCACCTGTAACCTGCGTGAAGCCCGTCACGGAAGGGTCGGGTATATCTATCTCATGCTTTAGTTTTAGGTTTGTGTCTTATATTTTTTATTATATTCAATTTTAGGTTTTAGGTTAGGTTTTTTATTTTATGTTTATTAAATAAAACTATATAAAGTTGATTGCATGTTGAACTAATAGAAAATATTAATTGATTTAAGTTAGATGTTATTTATATATATGTTTTTAAAACATTTTTATGTATGGTTTTATTATATATATTTTATTTTTTAAGAATTTAGAAAGTATTAAGATTTGATTTTTTAATCATTATTTTCAAATTATTAATAATCTATTCCACATTATAATATAATAAAAATTTCAAGTTTTTAAAAATAATTATATTAGTTTTTTTAATGTTTTAAAATTTAATTACATTTTTATTTTATTTTATATTTTTATTATTATTTTATGTATCGGTTGAATATAATGGCGAATATTTTTTCAAACTTTATTTAAGTTGTCGAACTTGAACTGCTTTTTATCCTACTCAAACTTGAACTCGAACTCGAACTCGAACCTTGTGACATAGCTTAGAACCATACAACATATACAAGATGACTGCCTTGTAGCTCATGAACTAATCATAACACCTTAGTCTCGACTCTCAAATTCTTTAGCCTGTGCGCTTTGGCCTAATACCTTGATAACAACTTAGTGCCACACACTGTTGTACAACAAAATCCAAAAAAAAAAAAATGGAGCAGGTGAGAGACCAGGAACCCCACACAACTTCCTCCTAGCCACTATACTACTACTAATAATCCATTTTTCTAGCTGCCTGTCACATAAAGCAGCCTCTCTGTTGGATTTTCATAAACCATGCAATCACAACGGAAACCAAGCAAGGGCCTCTATCAATTTGTTTTTGCAACCGTTTATAATTTTTACAGTAACTCTTTCAAACACGTCTTTTAGAATTTATTTATTAATTTGTTAACTTGTATTCAAATTTATTTTGAGTCCATCCAATTTCCTTGGCAATGTTTTGGTATCTTTATTACACATCACCTGTTGTTGTTGCAAATTGTATGGCTAAATAGATGAACGATTTTGTGGAATGTACTGGTTCCCGTTACATTGTGGGTTGCATGCTTGAGGCCCTTAGGCCAAGCCTAATGTAAACAGTTGCTGCGTTCAGGTTGAATGGCTTTGAGAGCTCGGTTTCTATTATTTTAACACTCAAACACACCAAAAGGTGCTAAACAGTCCATGCGTTAACAGCCAGTTAATGACAACTCACCAGCTGTTTAAGCTCTTCTGTTAGGCCATAGCAAACCTTAGTGAAAGCCCAAAGACAATGATAGAATCAATAAAAACATTTTGAGTATGAAATGACATGTAGAAAGAATATACTAGCCATTGTGGTAAATGAGGTGTCCAAAAATCTTTAGGATTTTGTGTGGATGTTGAACTATATGTGGTATCATTTATGAATACAAGATGGCACTATGAAGGTTATATATTTGATGGATGCCATGTAGAAGTTACTATATTCATCTCAGCGAATATAATTTGGTTAGTAGTTCACCCTATTTGTGAAGTGGAAAACAATATTGTTTGACCAATAGCAAGAATTTACCCTTTGTCCTCTATTTTACTTCATAGTATCTTCTAGACTCTAGTATATTTGAGATTCATTTCTGAGAATTTGTACAGCCAGTGAGCAGAGACTTGTAATATAGCATTTATTTAACTTGGCTTGGGTGATAAACTAATGAATTGGGAAACTTCCAATGGCATTTGCTTTATTTGTGTATTTTTCGTTCATCTTGTTATCTATGTGGGAACCAAATTTTAAATGCTTGCATGATCATCATGGATCACCAGAACTTGGACGTGACTGACTTTTTTCTTTCCTTTGGCAGGGAAGCTTCAGTCTTCTTAAATGGATTATCTTTCCATGCTTTGTGGTGAAGTTGACTCGAGAAGTGTTGCGGATTATATTCCTCCATGAAGAATCCTGGTGGAAAAATGTGGTCATTCTTGTAGCCATCCTTATATCATGGCTTTATTTGACAGCTGTTTTCCTTTCTGCGTGTGTTTTATTCAACTTGGTGTGCAATCTTCAAATTGTTCATGTTGAAGATTTTGCAAATCTTTTGGAAGGAACATCTGACGTGTCTCTCTTCTTAAAGGAGCACATGTACCTACGCTTCCAGCTTTATAAAATAAGTCATAGATTCCGAATGTTTCTTCTGCTTGCCTTCTTGGTGGTAACTGGTAGCCAGTTTATGACTCTTTTTGAAACAACATATTACAGTGGAACAATCACCTTTATCAATGCAGGTGATTTTCTGGTAATTCTGAACACCCACCTTTTCATTACTCTATTTTGTGTCCAGTTGCTTCTTTTTCCATTTAATAGTTTGCATATTACCCCTTAACTCAACTAGCAATTTTTCCTTCATACATGATCTCATTTTGCATTTGCATTGAGTTTTCGATATAGCATCATCCTTTTGCTTTCTAGCCTTCTAAATCATACGCCTTTACAGCCTTTGTGTAAGGCTGTTAATAACATTTCAAAAGAGTTGTCAAATCTTGTTCCCATATAGCTCAAGCTGAGAGTTGTGTATTAATATTCCTCTAATTATCAGCTTCTTTGCCTTTTGTTCCCTTATAATGATAAATTGAGGTGAGTTATGTAGTGTTTATCGAACTCTAGAATGGTGGGAACCATTATTGAGGTTTATTTAAGGGTTCTATCAGTCCGATGGATATATTTGGCTTGTGGTTAGCTTTCATGTGAGGAAATAGAAACCTATTTGTATATACCAATTGGCAATGTGGTGTTCGACAATCAATTTATGGTCTATTCTCTACTAGAATGTAGGAAATTTGTTTTTATTTTATGGCTTTATATATGGGTCTGCATTAAATGCTATCATTTTTCGGGTTCTGAAGCCGGATCAAGCAAGTTCAATTGACATTTTTAGCTCGGTTAGATTATCTATGCACGGGGAGTATGGTTTTCTTGGTCGTACATGATCACAGACATTTTTCAATGCACATATAACATGATCTATACTATGCAGGTATCTTTAGTTGTGCGGCATGTTGGCGATGTGCTTTGTTTATGTGCAGTAGCAGAAACTTCACATAGAGCCCAAAGAATAGCCTCAATTGCAAGTCAATGGCATGCTTTGGCAACATGCAATGAAAGTGATACATCTGAATCGAAGGACGAGGCTAATGGGCACGGCCCCGTACAAAATGTAGACCCAATATATTCTCTATTGGCGGCTGACTATGAAAGTGATTATGATTCCTCAGAAGATTTTGCATTGCCTGCTGAATCTCATTTTGCTTCTAATTTGGCTTCCTGCCACAAGAGACAAGCCCTTGGTAAACTTCTGAACTCTGGTGATAGTGCACTCCTCGACAAAAATTACAAAACTAATATTTATGACTTTGAAAAATGTTAACTAGGAGTTACTATAGACTAGAGGATAAGAGATTGATTCTTTAGGTGCTTCATACTAGGACATGTCATCAAATTTTAATCTACAGAGGATATGGGTTAGCATGTTCCTCTCATGCAATTCTCTTCTCAGGATGATCATTGTGCTCTGTTGTTTGGATAGTTCTTTAGCACAATTTGTTTTTAGTCTCTATCATTATCTCTGCTGATGGATGATTATCTTGCTTATGTTTTGCAATGATGTACTTTCAGGTCAATCTAACTGGGATCACCATTTTTGGAATGGATGTGGACGGTGCCTTGATGATCACTCTTTGTTTATAGAGATGTCCCTCATACTTTGGGTTTTGGGAAAAACCATTGTTGCAAATACAAAGTAACGCTGTTTTCCAGTATTTATGGCCAGTAAGATCCATATGGTGATGCATCACAGAACATGTACCTTTCCTTTTCTTCAGTAACTAATATTGCTGGAAAAGCATAATTGTCATTTATGTAGTACTGAATGCTGTCAAAGAATCAATGGAGGAGAATTTTTCACTGAAGATAGGTTGGCTGCGAAATCCAGATACAAGAAACCTGTCAAGCTTGATTGACATGCCGTATGTGCTTTTAGTTTTGATTAGTATGTGGTTTATGTTAAGACCAATTATTTGGTCTGTGATTTGTTTTTGTTGAAGTCAAAGTGATCAAGATCTGAGTGAAAATAGGGGTGTTTAGAGGGTGTTGAGGTTCCACCTATTTTTACAAGATGGAACCATGACAACCGTGCAAATGAGGTTGTAGTGATGCGAGTTTGAACACTGTAATATTTGCCTTCTATTAGTAATTTGACATTTATTCTTGATTGAAGCATTTGTAGCTAAGTGTGACATTATGTAATGATCCTATATAATTATACACTTTGCTTATGTTTCAAGATATTTTTATTTCCTTTTTTTCACCAGTGTCTCGTAATGTACAGAAGTGGATATTACTGGATAACATTGCAAGAGGATAAAATATAATTGTTAGATAAATTAAAAAAAAAGTGTGTTGTTGGCAGTCCATTAGAAGAGCTGGCAGTGTTAGTTCCAGCTCTGTCAGTTTGTTAGTAGGAGTAACAGGTGGCAATAGTCTTTCAGTTAGCTGTATACACGAGATGCATGTTTTTAGGAGTGAGTTAATCCTTGTTGAGGCTATATATATACTAAGTAATCTTCTTCACTGGAATAATATAAAAATAGACAGTTCATTTCCTTTTTGCACTCTTATGTTACTGTTTATTTTTGTTTTGTTTCTTACATGGTGCGAGAGGTACAGCTCTGATCTCCAATTGAAGTGGAGCTGAATCCCTGATTGGTTGAGGATGTTGGTTCGCAAAAGCCCACCAAGGTTCTTTTTTTTTCGAATTGCCTAATAAGGGTGAGCCCAAATGAGAAGATTAACAATGAGATTTTTCTGAATGCTTTCTCTATATAAAGAGAATGCCAAATGTGACTAGTTCATCCAAAGTTTCAATCTATTTTTCTTTTATTGGTTCTCCCCCTCTGTCTCACACACATTGAATGCCAATGCAATCAGTTTACGTTATGTTGGCGATCTAATTTGGCTGTGACAACTTCAATCAAGTTCTAGATAGTGCAATTACAGTTCACATGTAAGAGTTGTGGTTATCAAGTTCTTATACCTATAAAGAAGTTAAACAGATAACTATAGACACCTAATTTTGGTCGGAGACTAGTCATTGTTATTGTGCTATTGTATTTATTGATTATTGGTCCAACTTAGGCAAGGGGGGATTAACCCCTAGGCAAACTAGGCAACTACCTAAGGCGCCAGCAGTTAGGGCGCTGAATCCAAATATTTCCCTTATTGCATGTTATTTTTATAACTTACAATTAAATCAATTTATGAGAAGATTCAATAGTAATTGACCCATTTATTGATATTATTATATCGTAACATAAATTTCATGCATACACATATAAAGGTAATATAATATTAATTAACATAAATATCATGCATTGACATATAAAGGTATTCTTTATGTACTTGATGGGAAAAAATATTAATTAAAATTGTGAGAAGGGCATCCACTCCAATTATTGCCTAGGGCACTCCTAACCTTTAATTCGGCTCGAACTTAGGCTCTCATTAGCATGCATTCTTGTGTCGTTTGTTTGACATCATGTTCCCATGTTGATCTATTTTTCTTCCTTTTGGCTTAGTTTCTTGTTGTTTTTGTCATTTCATGTTCCCCTTGTTGGGGTTTCTCTTATCTTCCCTGTTATTGACTTGGTTTGGTGCAATGACTAGGTTCATGGGTTTTGTTGTAATCGCGCTCCTTGTTTATGCCCATTGCTTCTACCATTTGGCCCTTGATATTGGTGTCTTTGAATTTTGTGGTTTCCATAGTTGACTTGTCTATCTATTATTTGTCGACTCTTGTCCCAATAGAATTTTCATTTGAATTCAAGAAGTCTATAATACAAAGGTGCATTAGTTCACTTGAACAATAAAAAGTAAAATTAACAAAGAATGCACGAGAGAATTATTACTTTTGCACAAGAGTGATGTTTAAGTTATAAGAGTAGCAATATATGCGCTTAGAGATTCATTCTAGCCTCTACTAGTTGTTGCATGTTTTAATACTTAGGTTATAACACATGCATACACATGATTGATTGTTGGCATGCATCGAGTGTAACCTGCAATTTTTTCAAACCATGAGGGCCTTGATAATAATGGAGAGATAACATGGGTCCCCATTAACATTCCTTATGTTTATGGGGTTTATATGGAGTTGAGGTTCGATTAGGGTTTCAAAGAAGGAGATCAAATTCCCGATGATTAACAATGTAAGGTGTTAACATACACTTGTTGGATAGTAATTGTCAACTGAAGGTGTGCAAGCAATGTCTTGATAATGGTCTAACACAATTGGTGGAGCGTTATGTAATAATGAATTTGCTCAATAGTTAAGAGTGAGTTTGTGGATTCTCTAAATTCGAGGATCGCAAAGTGATGTGGCGTATAAAGACACACTCTCATCGAAGTGATTCTTGGAAATAATTTTAACTCCTTGAGATTTTGGGATGGTTAGACGACTAGGTCTAACCATGTTTCATCCTCTCATCAACGAGGATTTGTAAATACCGCTACATGGTGTAGTGTATGGACTATATGTTAGTTCAAAAGCTTGAAGAGCATATTTGTATTGAAAATTGGTCTTACTTAAAGCAATAGAATACATATTCACGTGTTCTGTTTGTTATTTGAAAGGGTTTTCCATGGAGAAATACAATGTCTTATTTGTGTCATTTTCTTATGCATTGTTGATTTGTTTAACATAACTCTTCTCCATTTTAGCTTATTGTAGCAAGGGATGGATCCCAACATTTTTGGTATTAGAGCTAGTTGGAGCTTGGTAAGAGTTGTTGAAGCCAATGGCTTCTAAAATGACGGGAAACACAAGTATAGAGATTGACAAATTCACTAGCTAGTATTTTGAATTATGGAAACTTGAAATGGAAGTTCTCTTGAAATCAATTGTTGTGTTGGTAACAATGCATGTGAATGAAACAAGAAGAGTTGTACAAGATTGATAGGAAAGTTAAAAGCTCTGTCACGTGATTTGTTTATCAAATTCAATTATATTGAACATATATAATGAAAAAAATGTGAAGAAAATATGGTTGGGAATATCGTACCAAGCTAAATCTACAGTAAACAAACTTTTCATATGCTACGCCCTTAACCCTAAGTCATATATCGGAATATGGATAGTCGACCTGTGGCTAACATAATCTCTTATCATATCATATCATATTTATTTATGCTTTCATATCCTTAGTGGTTCGGTCTTAAGGCTTTGCATAGTATAATAGGGTATATATACGAGTTAGAGAGTAGGATATTATCATCATATTGAGCACTTTGAAGTCTTATTGTATGGTTTGGAGGTTGGCCACTCAAAGTGGCTAACTCATTCTACTTGTATATGGTGATCATTTCCCTATATTTAGGTGTTCCTAGGTGTTATATTGTTGTTAATATTCCAATCTATCTAAGTAATTTCATTCCAAGTGGTATTAGAGCTTGATCTCGGCCATAACTGGGTCAAAACCTTAATTATGAAGATTCATCTATATCTCAAAAACGGTAACAAATTGTTCTCCAATTTTCTACCTTGTGTTGTGACATATATCAAGTAAGATCATTTCCAAATTTCAAGATTTTTGACTTGTTTTACACAAGTTATACAAGTTTTAAGGTTTTCCATAAATTCGCTACCTAGGTCTGCAATTTCGGGAATTGTTTATTTTCGAGTAAAGCTTGCCAAAAATAGGCTAGGTTTTTTCTTTGTGTTTCTCTCTATTCGATCAATAAACTTACGACACCCAAACCCTAGATTTCTACCCTAATCCTCATATCCCAAGACGCAAACCCTACATCATGACCGATAGATCAACTAGAGGCCAAGGGAAGGGTCAAGCCACTCCAGGAATGACTCTAAATAAGGAAGATATGGATTTGGAATCTTCAGCTTCTAGAGTATCAGAGGCATTTACCAAATTTAGGAAATGGTTAATAATATGGTAAGGAGGTCTTCTAACATGATCTTCAAACACTGAAAGATAATATGGAAGATAACCTTCAAGCACTAGGAGGTAACATTCAAGCAATGAAGAGTGAAATGCATCGGGGTTGGAATCAATGAGAAAGGAGATGATGAGTACTCTTTCAAGCATGAATATGGGCATGAATTCCCATTCAAGTCACATGGGTTCCTCAAATAACATACCCTTAAATCCAAATCAAACCAACCAAGGGGGCTCATATGCACAAAGTGGTGGACCTTCAAGTGAGTGGCATAACATGATTCCAAAAGTAGAAATGCACAAGTTCAATGGGCATGATCCGATCACATGGATCAACCAAATGGAGAATTTTTTTGATCGCATCAAGTCCCAAGTGGACAAAAGGTGGTAATGGCATCCTTGTATTTAGAACCAGAACAATTCATTTGGTATAGATGGATGTGTGAGCAAAATAAAAAGAAGGGTCTCCCTATTACTTGGTCTATGTTCATTGATGAGCTCCAAACTCACTATAGTAATAGTGTTACAGAGAACTATTTTAACCAAATAGTCAAATTATGAAAAACATGGACAATCAAGGTGTTAGGTGTGGAGTCTGTTTTCATGTGTGAAAGTGTTGAAGACTGTACACTAAGAGTACTGTACACTTTTCATGTATCCTCGCCAGGGTTCGGGGCCGAGCCGGCCCCGAGCGGGGTGGGGTGCAGCCCCCGAATTTTTTTTGTGCCTTAAAACGTGCCCGATATATCGGGAAACGTGATTTTCTCATATGGGTGGGATTTTGACCCATAGGTTTATGGGACGGTTTTTGCCCATGGTTTTGATACCCATGGTTTTGTAAAACTGCTTAAGCAGTTGTCTATTTATATGGTTTTATGCATATGATAGAAGGATGAAAAACATTGCAGATGTGCTTTGAATTTGGGTGTGAATTCTGTAGAGTTTGTTGAGCATAGCTCCAAACAAATCTGGGTATTGTATTGAGAGAGTGGTGGCTTGTAATAAAATCTGAGCAAGTGATTCTTGGTGGACATAGCCCAAATTGGGTGAACCATGTTAAATATTGTCTCTTTGTGTTGTGTTATTTTATTTTGCACTTTTATTTGAGATCTTTAATATTTTTGCATATTAGTTCTCTTGTTGTGATTACGTGTAAGGGATTATTCCACATATTTTATCCTTTATTTCCTAACAATTGGTATCGAGAGCTGATTTGGTTTGCTAAAGTGTTGAATCGCAGGGAAAGTTTTATCTTGAGTGGGAGCTATGGCAGATGATGGAAGATCTAGGGTTGATAAATTCAACGGGTAGAATTTCAGTCTTTGGAAGATGCGAGATGGAAGATTACCTTTATCAAAAGGATTTTATACTCCGTTGTCTGAGAAGGTGAACAAACCCTCGAGCATGACAGGATGTAAAATAGAATTTTTTGGATAGGAAGGCACTTGGGACAATCCGGTTGTGTCTTGCATCTTGGTATTATTTAATGTTTCAAAGGAAAAGACTACAAAAAAACTGATGGATGCATTAGGGAAGTTGTATGAAAAACCCTCTGCCTCTAATAAGATATTTTTAATGAAAAAGTTGTTTAATATGAAGATGTTTGAGAATGGTTCAGTAGCAGATCATCTAAATGATTTTAATATGGTTGTAAATATGCTAGCTTCGGTTATATAGAATTTGATGAAGAAGTTAGGGCTTTATTAGTTCTGTGCTCTTTACTTGAGAGTTGGAATAGCCTGGTAATGGTGGTAAACAACTCGGTTCCTGCTAACTCAAAGTTGAAGTTTGAGGATGTTGTAGGGGTGATTCTAAGCGAGGAAATGCGAAGAAAAAGCTCTGGTGAATCTTTTACTTCAAGGAATGCTTTGACAATGGAAACTAGAGGGAGACAGAAGAATAGAGGAAACCGTGGAAAATCAAAGGATCGGGCAAGGTCAAAATCAAAAAGTAAGATAGTATGTTGGCACTGTGGAAAATATGGGCATGCAAAGAAGGATTGTTAGGAGCTTTGGGACAAGAAGAAACAACAGGAAAAAAACAAGGAGGCAAATGTGGCAACATGTAATGTATGTTAGGATGCTTTGATTCTTTCTTTGCACAATATTATTGAATCTTGGGTTTTAGATTCGGGGGCTTCTTTCCATGCTTCTCCACATAGGCATTATTTTGTTGATTATGTTGAGGAGATTTTGGCATGTTTTTCTTGGTGATGATGAGCCTTGCAGCATAGTTGGAAAAGGTTATATTCGGGTTAAGATGCAGAATGGGAATACTTGGCTATTGAAGGATGTCAGACATGTGCCTACATTAAGACAAAATTTGATATCGGCAGGGCAGTTGGGAAGTGATGGTTGTATTGTGATATTTACAGTGGACTCTTGGAAGGTTACTAAGGGTGCTCTTGTGGTGGAAAGAGGTAAGAAGGTTGGAACCTTGTATTTAACCACTTATAGCACTAATGTTTGTAATCTTGTGGCTTCAGAAGTAGATACAACATTGTGGCACTATAGGCTCGGTCATATGAGCCATAAGGGCATGGAGATCATAAAGAAGGATTTTCCTGGATATACAGAAACAGGTTTGGAGTTTTGTGAGGACTGCATATATGGGAAACAAAAGCGAGTAAGGTTTCTCAAGGTTGGACCTACAAAGAAAGAGAGTAAGTTAGAGCTGGTGCATTCTGATGTGTGGGGGGCTCAGGTATCATCTCTTGGGGTTCAAGTTATTATGTTAATTTTATTGATGATGCAACAAGGAAAGTTTGGGTTTATTGTATTAGAAACAAATATGATGTATTTGACACTTTTGTTAAATGGAAAGCCTTGGTAGAGAATGAAACAAGTCTTAAGCTAAAATGTCTCGGAGTCGAGATAATGGAGGAGTATTGCAGCAATGAATTTGATGATTCTTGTTCTAAGAATGGAATCCGTAGTAAAAAAGCGGTTCGGGAACTCCGCGGCGAGAATGGGGTATCAGAAAGGATGAACAGAACAATAATGGAACGTCTTTAGGAGTATGAGGTTACATGCGGGACTGCCTCTTTCTTTTTGGGCAGAAGCGGTGAGCACAATTGTGTACTTGATAAATAGAGGACCCTCAAGTGCCTTGGATGGAGGCATATATGAGGAGGCTTGGTATGGTAAGAAATTTGATTATTCATTTCTTAGAGTCTTTGGATGTGAGGTGTTTGTTCATATAGACAAGGATGATAGGACCAAGCTAGAGGCTAAATCAGAAAAATGTACTTTCATTGGTTATGGTGGTGATGACTTTGGATATAAATGTTGGAGTATTAAGGATAAGAAAATCATTTGATCTAGGGATGTGGTCTTTAATGAGAAAGTCATGTATAAGCAGCAATTGCAGGAAAACATGGAAGAATCCAAGAAAGAATATGCAGCGGTAGAGGATCTTCCGGATGGAAAAGTGACACATGAATCAGTTCAGGAACCTCCTCAACAGGAACCCCAAACTCCTATATTGAGGAGGTCTTCTAGGGTAAGAAGAGAACCTGAACGTTTTTCTCCTTCTCTTTATTATTTATACTCACTTGATAGTGGAGAGCAGAGAGCTTTGATGAAGCAATGCATGTAGATGCTAGGAAGAAGTGGGAGTAAGCCATGGATGAGGAGCATCAGGCTCTCATGGAGAACTAGACATGGGATTTGGTAAAGCTACCCGAAGGAAAAAGAGCATTACAAAACAAGTGGGTGTTTGAGTGAAAAAGAAGAAGGAGGCAAGAAAATATACAAGGCTCGGTTGGTGGTCGAGGGTTTCACGAAAAAAGGTATAGATTTTGATGAGATTTTTTCTCTAGTAGTAAAAATGACTTCTATTAGAACTATTCTAGGAATAGTTACAAGCGAAGACTTGCACTTAAAGAAGCTTGATGTAAAGACTGCATTTCTCCATGGTGATTTGGAGGAGGAATTATATATGCAACAACGAGAGGGCTATGAGGTAAAAGTAAAGAGGAGATGGTGTGCAAACTGAAGAAAAGCTTGTATGGCTTGAAACAAGCTCCATGTCAATGGTATAATAAATTTGATAGCTTCATGATGGAGTAAGGTTATATTAGATGTCATTCTGACCATTGCGTGTATACAAAGAAATTTGAGGATGGCAATTATATTATCATGTGTCTGTATGTGGATGATATGTTGGTTGCAAGTAAAAACATGCAGGAAATAAAAGTACTCAAGAAGCAACTAAGTGAATCCTTTTTTATGAAGGATTTGGGGGCAGCCAAACAAATCCTTGGTATGAGGATATCTCGGGATAGGAAGGAACGGAAGCTGACTTTATCTCAGGAAGAGTACATTAAGAAGGTCTTGGAGAGGTTTAATATGTAGGATGCTAAACCGGTTGGGACTCCTTTGGCAGGCCATTTCAAGTTATCAAAGGAGCAGTGTCCTAAGACAGAACAGGAGAGAAACCAAATGTCCAAGGTACCTTACTCATCAGCGGTTGGTAGTTTAATGTATGCCATAGTGTGCACTAGGCTGATATTGCCCATGCAGTGGGAGCGGTGAGTAGATTTATGAGTGATCTAGGTAGAGATCACTGGTAGGCAATAAAGTGGATCCTTCGGTATTTGAGAGGGACCATGGGGACAATTTTGTGCTACTAGTGGATCGAACACCACTTTGTGTGGTTATGTAGATTCAGATATGGCTGGAGATGTAGACAACAAGAGGAGCACGACATGTTATGTTTACATTGTAGGTGGGACAACAGTGAGTTGGATTTCACGACTACATAAGTTGGTGGCTTTGTATCAACCACAGAGGCTGAGTATGTTGCTACCATAGAGGCAAGCAAAGAAATGATTTGGTTACAACAATTGCTTGAGGAGTTGGGGCATAAGCAGGAGGAAGGAAAGCTGCATAGTGATAGTCAGAGTGTTATACACCTAGCTAAGAACTCTACTTTCCACTCTAGGACAAAGCATATACAGTTAAGGTACCATTTCATTAGGAAAACTTTGGAGGAAGAGAAGTTGAAGCTGGAGAAGATTCATACCAGTCAAAATCCTACAGATATGATGACCAAGGTGGTCACAAGGGAAAAACTGAAGCTATGTTCAACTTTGGTTGGTCTTCACGGAAACTAGTGAAGGGTTGAGAAGCTTTGCTTAGAGGAAAACTAGTCTCAAGTGGGAGATTGTTAGGTTGTGGAGCTATTTTCATGTGTGAAAGTGTTTGAAGACTGTACACTAAAGTACTATACACTTTTCATGTATCCTCGTTGGGGTTGGGGGCGTAGTCCCGATTTTTTTTTGGGCCTTAAAACATGCCCGATATATCGAGAAACGTGATTTTTCATATGGGCTGAGATTTTGACCCATAGGTTTATGGGGGCCCATGGTTTTTTTACCCATGATTTTGTAAAACTGCTTAAAGAGTTGTCTATTTATATGGTTTTATGCATATGATAGAAGGATGAAAAACATTGTAGATGTGCTTTGAATTGGTGTGAATTCTGTAAAGTTTGTTAAGCATAGCTCCAAATAGATCGAGTATTGTATTGAGAGAGTGGTGGCTTGTAATAAAATCGAGCAAGTGATTCCTTGGTGGACGTAGCCCAAATTGGGTGAACCACATTAAATCATCTCTTTGTGTTGTGTTATTTTATTACGCACCTTTATATGAGATCTTTAATATTTTTGCATATTAGTCTCTCACATTGCGATTATGTTAGATTATTTCACATATTTTATCCCTTATTTCCTAACACAAGGATTATATCCAGTAGTTTCAAAATCTATCATTACGAGTGAATGAAATCTCATAGGACCATCTAAATGATCTCTTCTTGGGTGGACTCAAGGATAACATCTAACTTGATGTTCGCCTTCTTAATCCTGGTTCGATAACAAAATCCATGATAGTTTCTCGTCGAGTGGAGGAACGAGATTTGGTCAAACGAAGGGGTCTCAATAATCACAAGGAACACATGATGGCAACATCATCACTTCCCCAACCGACACGATTGACTCCTCAACAAATTGAAGATAAGAGAAAAAAAGGTCTTTGTTACAATTTTGATAGCAAGTGGAGAGAAGGACACATGTTCCGAGAAGAAGTTATTCGCATTGAGGGTCCCAATGAGGAGGAAGCATCGATGAAGAGGAAGAGGTTCTGTGATTGAGGCTGAAGAATCTCAACCATCTCTTGCTATGTAATTTCATGGTTTAGCCTTTGTGTACAGGTTAACAATGATCCTTAACACCTAGTCTCAAACAATGCTCAACTAAATCTTGCACCATATTTTGGAGCTTAAAAAATGACAAACATCAACATTATGAGAAGCTTGAAAATGAACCTCAAGCTAATATGGAGGTTCATCAAAGGTTTGTCATGGAGGTTCATCAAGTCATGGCACAAGGCCTTTCTTGATTAACTCCATTGATCTTCACAAAAATAGCTTGGATGATTGAATGCAAAGGGATGATGCTTAGCTCCACTCTAATGGAGAATGCTCTAAGATGATAAAATGGCTATAGCTTAGGCTCTATGCTCATTTAGGTGTGTAAAGGTGTAAATAGAAAGGTAGGAGGAGGGCTCCTTATATATCCCAATGGATAAAAGAATCTCTACATCCCTTTACATGTGGGATAATAGAGAGGTTGGGTTAGTTGTGGATAAGGATGGTTTAGGAGGGTTGAGTCAACCTTAGGAGAGTTTAGTTTGTCCTCTAGTGACTCATGGGGTTTGAGGGGTTTATTAATTAACCCAAGTGATTAATTAATAGGTGCGAAATCTTATAGAAGATTTTTAGAGGAATAATTAACATGATTTAGACTATGGGAGGAATTTAATCAAATAAATGATGATTTATTGATTTAATGGAAGAGGAAGCTAATTAATTAATAATAATTAATTAGTCTAGATAGAAAGGGGATTAATTAATAAAAGGTCATTAATTGGCGTATTTGTTGGATAGAAGAGTTAATTAATTAACATAATGTAACTAATTAACGTGATATAAGAAAATGAGCATTTATTGATGATATGTCATCAATTTGGGAAAGGATATAATTAGCACAATTTAAGTATTTAAATTACTTGAGCTAAATTATAGGTGTCTACATTTGCCCCTCTTTGGGGTGGCATAAGTGACGCCACTTCAAAGATAGTAGATAGGTAAAATTTTGAAGGGTAGAAGAAAAATTAGTAGAAGTGAGAGATGCCCCCTCGAGTGTCGATGGGTGATGAAAGAAGGTGATCGATGATCAAAAAAGGTGAGAGAAATGGATAGAAGAATGGGTAGGGGCAGGATGCCCTAGGTGAATCAGAAGAATAGTGTTGATAGGAGAATGATGTAGAAGAGGAATGAAGACAGAAAGAAAAGAGAAAGCTTTCATCCAGTGTATTGAAACAACTTTAGTGTCATCATATTGCCAAAGATCTACATCATCGGTCCTTATTAAAAATATAAGCATACGAAAAAGTAGAATGACATGAAAATCCATAATATGAACAATTGTCCATTGCTAAAAATACCAACTCCATGCAACATACAAAAATGTAATGCAATACGAGAAAGTAAAAGATGCCTAACTCCTTGCAACATACATAATGCAATGCAATACGAGAAAGTAAACAAGCTAACCTAACAAAGAAACATAATGCAATGTTTTTTTATTATCAAGCTTTGATTCGACTTATGTGAATTAATGACAAGGGTTAAAAGATGGTGCCCCAAGAAAGGATACATGCAAGGGGAATAACGGAGGACACTTGGGTCCTATGAAAACAATCATGCACTATGAAACAGTACCAAAAACTCATTGTGCCCCAGAGTACAAACATAGTAAGAAAACCAACTTTGTTGATGGAGGTAGATCAAGATGATCCATGAGTCACACACAAGAACATGCGAGAACCAAAGAGCGATGTTTTGTAGGATGATTTTTATTGTTTTGATTTTTTAGAAACATATTTGAATTTTTTTTATTTTGAAATTTTTTTGAAACTATGTACATGAAGACAAAGAAGCATGGATGCCCCAGTGATATATGGGATGTATAAGGGAAAAATGCCACGCATATGCAAGAAAGTGAAGATGTGAAAATGCCCCAACGATTAGGTGGGAGTATTCAAAGATAAAATCTTCACACGTAGAAGGGGATCAAGGCCAATATAAAATAGGTTCAATCATGAGGGAGCAAGGATGCCCCTAACATAAGCTAGCCAATAAACACATGATAGAAAAGGAAGTAGAAAATTGATCTTATTAAAAGGGGACAAAAGTGTCTGAAAAACATGCAAAAGAGGACAGCTTATACACATGGATGTTCTAAATGATTTTGAAGAACAAAGGATGTTATGAAAATATTTAGAAGGTGGTTGATGAAAAAGTGATTAGCCCAAGGCACAAATCATGAGACAAGACATGCACTAAAGCAAGAGTTTGAACAAGGTCCAAAAAGTAACACTTGGTAACATACTAATCTGTTTACTCATAGAGATCCGTGTGTGCACGTGGAAATGAATTACCTCTTGAAGGAAAGATTTGATAGATAGTAAGTGAAGACACTAGCCAATGTGTAGGAATGATTTAGTTTGAAAGGTGATTTGTGAATGGATTGTGGAAGGAGATATCCGTACATTGCTCCATTGCCAGCCAAACGTCCATAGCCCCGATGGAGATGCATTTGATTCTAATCACAACATTTCTCTACTTCAGTCAGGCATCCATAGCCCTGGTAGAGATTATTGGAAATACCCAAGAGAGAGTTATATATCAATTTGATTTTGCTTTTAGCTTTTGCTTTTGATTGATTGATTTTGATTCTTTTTTGTTTTGAAAACTTATTTCAGCTCTCTTGTTTGACAAGGGGTTAAGAATCACTGATGGCTGATGGAAGGATGTGGAAGTGATTGTGATGACGACATTGGCTAGTGTCAACAAATATATCCAAAATTTCTTCACAAAGTTTATTAGATGAAATTGTGATAGGATCTCTAAGAGGTCAGTCGTTCTTTAATTTACCAAGGTGATAAAAGACCAGGGTCAAACAGATACCATAGAGATAAATGTCACAAAATGTGTGCAAATAGGCTAACAATAACATCGAAGGGATGAAAATGGTGGATGACTTGCAGAGGAATATGAAAGAAAGGGAAGAAAGAACATCCATGTGTATGCAATACCTGATTGCAATGTTTGATCTTTGTACCTTTGATTTTGTTTTTGTAATGTTTTAATTTTTTTTTTTTTTTTGTATTTTTGAACTGTTTTATGATTTTTTTGATTTTTGATGGTTATCAGAATGAAACATGTCACTCTGCGTGATAGGATCCAACAATGATGTTCGTGATTTCTTTGATAAGAGAGACTAAGCATGTTTGTTTATCAAGAGTAATATTATCCCGATCTCGATGATCGTGGTGAGTTCACACTCAACAAATGATTGTGATTTGTTTTGAAACATGGGTTTTGTATGTGGGAGCTTGAGTTCCCTATCCATAGGTTTTTGCACTTTGCGCCATACTTGATGGGTACGTTGGTGTGCATTCTAGAATCATGTTTGATTTTGAATTTTATAATCATTTGAGTTGTTGGGAGCTTTGGAGCTCTTTGGTGTTTTGATCTTAGCTTGATAAAAACTTGTCTAGGTTTCTTATAAGCTAATGTTTGACTTGTTTGATCCCGAGAAGTGGGAGAAGAATGTGGACATTTAGAATTGATGTGAGAAATGATGGTGGGCTTGCCACAATATTTGGTAGAAGAATAATGTGATGGATGAAAAGGATATGGTCCAAGAATTGAAGAAGATGGGCTACGGGAGGTGAGCCATAGATAGAAGATGAAGGGCTACTAGGATGTGGCCCCAGAATAGAAGGAGAAGGGATGTTAGGGCATGACCCATAGTTAGAAGATGATGGGCTACTAGGATGTGGCCCAAGAATAGAAGATGATGGGCTACTCAGGAGGTGACCCATACATAGAAGACAAGGGGCTAGTTAGACATGCCCAAGAATAGAAGATAATGGACTACCCAAAATGGATACAAATAGTAGAGGGAGGGATACTTGGAGGTGACCCACATATAGAAGAAGATGAAGGGCTACTTGGTGATGACCCCAGTGTAAGAGATGATTGATTGAGGAATTGTGATATGTAAAAAGAGTGATTGGGTGATGAGAAGATGGGCCATGGATCAATACTAGACCTAGGAATTTCATCACATAATGAAGAATGTGAAGATGGAAGAATAAGAGGAGGATCAAGTTGCATGATCTGAGGATCTTCCTCTATTTCTTGATAAAAGGAATCAAAATTTTCCTCACAATACATGAATGCATCGAAGTCTAAAGAGAATCCTTTCTCGTAATTTTTTAGAGGGATATCTTCGTGTGCCCCTATAAATTCCATGATCACTCCTTTTTCTGAAAGAAATCAATTAGTATGGGTTGTTGATCGACCACATGGGTTTGATTGGAAGAAAAAGGTCCAACTGGTGTGGAAGACTTAGAAGATGTTTGATGATGATTGATAGAAGAAGATGACTCAAGAGACAAAGTAGATGAAGTAGATTGGGCTAGATGTCTCATGAGTAGAAGAAGATGTGGATTTAGAATTGGTTGGTATAGGTTTCCCTATAAGATGACGTCATGGAGGAATAATAGGAGGATTTCATATCCAAAATTTTGATTAGATTTGACTGGGAAGGAATTTAGACATGATTGAAGAAGGAAGACTTTGAGTTGATTGATGAAGAAGTTCACAAAAAAAGGAAGTTTGATTCAAGAATCACATTGGATGAATAAAAAAGGTCTCTGAAGAAAGAGAGGAGTGATTCAAGAATTATATTAGATGTTTGAAAAAGGGATTTGGAGTCATGTGTATCTTCAAAGGAAGAAGACGTCCGAGGCGATGATAAAAGGGTCTTCTGCGAAGAAAAGGAACATAGGATTCATATTAGATGGATGATAAAGAAGGTCCTGTGAAGAAGGGAGGACCGTGATTAGGAGTGAATTGGATGAATGATGAAATAATCTGTGACAAAAAAGGGGGACTCAAGAATTGTATAGTAGAAGTATGATGAAGGAGGTCCTGTGAAGAAGGGGAGGACCGTGACTTAGGAGTTGAATTAGATGAATCGAATAGTAGTTTGGATTTGAATCATCAAAAGAATAGAGGAAATATTTGGATTGGAATCCTTAGAAGAAGAGGAAATGTTTGGATTAGAATCAAAAGAAGAGTGGGGGAACCCGAATAATAATTTGGATCAGAAGTGTCCAAACCATACCACCGACTATGAGATGAAGGTGGGGAATGGGTTACCCGAATGGGTTCTCTAGCATGAAGAACCAAACGAGGTTTAGTCATGATGGGTGTCTTTTGATGTGAACTCTAAAACTTTGATTCCTTATTGTCGTATGTATAAGAGACCTTGTGATAATCATTCATTTTTGGTGCATGTGTTGGGTTCAAAGGTCTAGACCTAGATTGTATGATCAAACTTCTTCAAAGTGAAGAAGGTTTCATGTTGATTTGGGCAACATAATGACAACCAACTAGACATTTCATAAAGATGGGGATGCTTGTGTGATTTTCCAAAAGGGAAGCTAAGGAAAACATACATCATGATGACTCAAGATTGATAATCCAACAAGGTTTGGAGGTGTAAATGTCAAAGGATTGATCAAAATTTTAGCAACATAAAGGATACAAAGGAAATATTTCCAATGTTTGATTGATGCAAAAGTTTCTTGATAGGAAATTTTTTTCCAAGGTTTGAAAGATATGTTCAAAAATGATCATGAATTTAGGCAAAAACAAGAAGATCAAGAGGATCAAAGACCCAAAGGATTGTCCTAGAAATGAGTTTATAAGGTGGATAAACACAAGGAACAATCATGCGAGTTCAAAACACAAAGAAAAATTAATGACCAAAGAATAATGAATGATAAAGAATCAATGGATCAAAGTGATTGTCCTAAATGGATAAGTCAAAATGACGAATAATCACAAGACACAATCACACAAGGTTTTTTTAAACCAATCAATCAAATGAATTACTTCCTAAGTTTGTTTCAAATGATAGTTGGTGTTTCAAGATGATTAAAAAAATGTCACCACTTATGTCAAGTTAAAAGAAATGAACAAGGCATAAGTAATAACAAAAAGTTAATATGATCCCAAAAAAAAGTATACTAAAAGTGAGCTTGAATCCAATCAAGACCTATATCCCAAAAAAGTAAGTTATAAACATGAATGACACAACAATACCCCAAGATATGTTAACCAAACTTTTATGAAAAAGTAAGGTATTAATATCAAGATGATATTGATATACACACACAAGTGAAAGTAACACTCAACACTTTTCAAAATTGAGGTAGTAATTGAAATCAAACTAAAGCTAGAGTATACCTAGGAATTGTTAAAGTGTATATAACGTAACATCACAATATAGATATTTAGGTCAAGTTTACAAGAAACAAGATGTAAATACCAAAATTGTAGTGACAATGATATAAACAAGATAACTGTTCAAAGGAGAGTCAAGGTGATGAATCAAGCCTAACTATGATGATGATCTTGACTTGGGTATCAAGATAAAAAAGGCTACCAATGATATGAAAACGTCTCCACACACTTTAGACATTTAACAACTCATCCACAAACATGGATGAGTGTAAATGACACAAAAGTGGTGAATACAATCAATTAACAACACAAGGGTAGTCACTCTTCTTCTAATCAACAAAGTGTCAAAAGAAAGTGAAGGAAGTAGATCAATTGGGGGTGAAAAATGTTGGCCTCACTTTGGAAGAGTTTTGCCTCACCTTGCCTTAGAGAGTGAAAAACTAAGAAAAAGTAACGCTTCACACATTTTGTGATGAATAATGGCTCTCAACTCAAATTTGTTTTGATATGGTCAAGTTGGCTCCTGGTCAAAGATAGCTTCCTAGGTGGTTCACTCAACTAGGTGTCAAAGTTATCTAAGAGTGAGCTCGATTTTCCAAGAAAATTCACACTGACTAATTCTTAGAGTATCTCAACTTTACTTTACCCCCTTCAAGTATAGTGGGCAATAAATGTGTCCATTGTGTACTCTCTTTGGGGTCATGATATGAGATAACTTTTGACACTAAATCTCACAAATGGTAAAACTAGTCAAGTAGGTGTGTGGAGCACTTCCTGTTTCGTCCACAAGGTTCCCTCTTGCATGGACTACTTTAGGGTTCCTAGAACCACCCCCATTGTTGTAGCTTAAGGCGTTATGCCAAAGGGTTATGTTCTAGTTGAGTGGATAGGGACGTACCCTTTTTCAAAACCTGTAAATATAGTGTGATGTTTGTGGTGTGTTTTTATCTTGTTTAATTTAATGTGGTTTGCTTGAACACCTTTTGGCAACCTACATGAAAACTGTATTAGTAGTTTTGTTTTGTCTTGACTCCTCCTTTCTTTGACAAGCATTTTTTGTTTCTACACAATGGATTAGTAATTTTCCATATGCATAAAGAGAATAAACACCATTTTTGATTCTCAAGATCATCCTAGGATGCAAGAGAAGAGCATATGTGATGTAAAATCCAATTAAGAAATCAACAAATGGAAAATACTTAATTCAAATGCAAAATACATACATCTTGACCCAATTTGGACATTCTAAACATTTTTCAAAGCAATGAAAGAGATAAAATCATTTTGATTCCCAAGATCACCCCAAAAGATGCGAGGGAAGAGCATATGTGACCTTACTCTTATGATTAAGCATGCAAGGTTTATCCAATGTTTAATATAATTTAACAAAAGCATGTAAACATACCCTGTAAAAATAAAAATTAATTAGATTAAACTTGCAATGATGTTAGTATTTAATGACACAAACCTTTGTAAACATGGAATTGATATGCAAGTCTCGGACTGAGGTACTTGCGTGTCAAGTTATGGTGTGTGCGCGTGGGTTATGGTGCCTGTGTGCATCTCTGTGTAAACTTAGTGGGTTTTGAGAGTGCTTGCGCTACCGAGAGAGATGCATGCACTATAGTGCATGCTACGCTGGCATAGAGAGATATGATGCTTGCACATGGGAAGTGAAATAGAAGGTAAAAAAATGCTATGACAGTGTGTGCACTAGTAGAGGATGCTTGTGATAGCAAAAGGGTGCATGTACCACTAATACAGACACAAAGCATGTGCGCTAGCAGATGGGTGTATGCTACCTTTAGGGTGCTTGTTGATGCAATTTGTGAGGTTTTGAAATTTAAGGTAAGAAGGTAAGTAGTACAATAATGCGTGTGTGTGTGTGCATTGGGATTATTGCATGGTGTGTGCTTGCGTGTGGTTTTTGTACCTGTGCTGCCCCCCTTGAAAAAAATGTACTGGTGATGATGTTAAAATATGGCCCAATGACATAAACAAGTTCAAAATGCTCCAAATTTTAACATGTTAGCTCAAAATTGACAATAACCCATCAAAATTAAACCTCTAAATAAGACTCACACATGTAAGGTTAACAAAATCATAAGAATTTTAACATTATTTCACACATGTGCATATTAAGGGTTAGCCAAATGTTGAAATAACAACAAAATTTGAACTATAATGCTAAGGGACTAAGGATCCATCCCACCGGGCGTGCCAAATGTGTGCAAGAATTTTTAGCAATGTAAGTAAAATCAAGACTAACACCTAATAGCCTCAATAAAATGCTAAACTAAAATCTATGCACCATCATTCTAAGAGCTAAACAAGTAATAAACATCAACATTATGCATTAGAACCTTGAAAATGAACCTCAAGCTAACATGTAAACATTTATTGCTCTACTCTTTAGAAAGATAAATCAATGAAATGGACCTAGGTAGATCCTTTAGCTATCAAAGGGTTGATAGTTGTTTGTTTGATCCAAGAGGCTTGAGGATGGAGGTTCATCAAGTCATGGAAACAAAGGCCTTTCTTGATTAACTCCATTGATCTTCACAAAACTAGCTTGATGATTGAATGCAAAGGGATGATGCTTAGCTCCACTCTAATGGAGAATGCTCTAAGATGATAAAATGGCTATATAGCTTAGGCTCTATGCTCATTTAGGTGTAAAGTGTAAATAGAAAGGTAGGAGGAGGGCTCCTTATATAGCCCAATGGATAAAAGAATCTCTACATCCCTTTACATGTGGGATAATAGAGGTTGAGTTAGTTGTGGATAAGGATGGTTTAGAGAGGGTTGAGTCAACCTTAGGAGAGTTTATTTTGTCCTTTAGTGACTCATGGGGTTTGAGGGGATTTATTAATTAACCCAAGTGATTAATTAATAGGTGAGCAAGCTTATAGAATCTTTTTAGAGGAATAATTAGCATGATTTAGACTATGGGAGGAATTTAATCAAATAAATGATGATTTATTGATTTAATGGAAGAGGAAGCTAATTAATTAATAATAATTAATTAGTCTAGATAGAAAGGGGGATTAATTAATGGAAGGTTGTTAATTGGCATATTTGTTGGATAGAAGAGTTAATTAATTAACATAATGTAACTAATTAACGTGATAGAAGAGAAAATGAGCATTTATTGACGATATGTTGTCAATTTGTGGGAAAGGATATAATTAGCGCAATTTAAGTATTTAAATTGCTCGAGCTAAATTATAGTTTTTTCATGAGGTTCCATTTTGAAGGGAAGAATTTTTAGCTACATGGGATGAAGGAAAAACTTCACAATTGGTAAAATATCATCAAATATAGAAAAATTATTAAGAAGGGTGTAGATGGGTTTGTGGTACAACTATTTTCACTAAAAGCCTTACCATCAAAAAGTCCTATACCATTCGATCTACAAGCAATTGTTAACAAGAACCCAATCATGTTAGGGGATATGCCGAAAGGGTTACCTCCTAAAAGAGATCATGATCATGCTATTAAAATAGTACCATGAAGCCAACCCTAACATTTGACCTTATAGGCACCCTTATCTGTAGAAGAGTAAGATTGAAAAGATGGTGCAAGAGATGATGGAAGTAGATACTATTCTCCATAGTTAGAGTGTTTACTCTTCTCTAGTGGTGATGGTAAGAAATAAGGATGAAGGTTGGTGCATGTGTCCAGACTATAAAGAGATCAACAAATATACAGTGAAAGATAAGTATATTATATTCATATCATTGAACATTTATTAGATGAATTACATAATGTTGTTTATTTTACAAAATTAGATCTTTGATATGGATACTATCAAATGCGGGTTTATGATGAAGATATACATAAAGTAACATTTATGCCACATGAGGGCCATTATGAATTTCTAGTAATTCCTTTTGGCCTTACAAATACACCATCTACTTTTCAGAGTTTAATGAATTCAATCTTTCGTCCATTTTTGTGGAAATTTGTCCTGGCATTCTTTGATGATATATTAATATATAAAAATACTTGGGAGGAAAATTTACATCATGTCAATAAGGTATTAGACACTCTTAAACAACATGACCTTTATGCCAAGCCCTCCAAGTGTTCTTTTGGGGTAAGGGATGTAGAATACTTGGGTCATATCATGTCTCATGAAGGGATAAAAGTGGATCCTCATAAGATCCAAGCCATGGTGGATTGGAAGATTCCTAAAACCCTAAAAACCTTAGGGTATTTTTAGGGCTTACAGTTATTATCACATATTTGTGAAGAATTATTGTAGAATTTCCACACCACTCACAACGTTATTGAAGAAATAATATTTTCATTGGAATGAGGAAGCAACACAAGCATTTAAATCACTAAAGAAGGCCATGTGTACCACTCTAGTTCTGTCTATACCAAATTTCTCCAAAACCTTTATTGTTGAATGTGTTTCTTTAGGGTGTGGCATACATGTAGTAATTATGCAAGAGCGTCATCTCATTACATTTGAGAGTCGTCAACTTAAAGATAAGAACCTAATAGAAGAAAATTATGAGAAGTAAATGATGGCTATTCTTTATGTATTCAAATGATGGAGACTCGATCTCATGGGGCATCACTTCAAGGTAAAGACAAATCTGATGATTGAAATAATTCTTAGAGAAAATACTATCATTGGAAGAATAAAAAAATTGGGTCACCGAGAAGTTGGGCTATGACTTTGAGACTGTATTTACAAAAGAGAAAATAAAACGTGGTAGCAAATGCACTATCTAGGAGAGATGAGTCTATAAAGGCATTGATATATGTCATGTCCATATTACATGTAGATGAGAATGGTAGAATGACACAAAGACCCACACTCTCATTTATAAGTTCCTACAAGATCCAAGAATTTTAGAAAATTTTGTATGAATGGGGGATGCATTTTGGTACAAGGATCGATTCTACGTATGAAAAAAATCTACCCTTAAAAGCCAAGTTCTCTCAGAGCTTCATGCTTCCTCAATGAGTGGCCATTCAGGATTCCGAAAACTTATCATAGAATTAAGCAAGATTTATTTTGGGAAGGGTTGAAAGGAGATGTCTAGAAATTTGTGGTAGAATGCTTGGTGTGTTAGTGTAACAAGGGTGAAACTATTATGTCTCCAGGAATTTTGCAGCCTCTATCTATTCCTAGTGAGCGTTTGACAAAGGTTTTCATGTATTTCATCACAGGATTTCTGAAATCTAAAGGGAAAAGTGTAATTATGGTGGTTGTAGATAGACTCACCAAGTATGATCATTTTTGTGCCTTGTCACATCCATTTACAAAAGTATAGTTTCCATATATTTTATGGATACAATTCAGAAGCTACATGGAACACCCAAGATTATAGTCAAGTGATCGTGATCCTATCTTTACTAGCAATTTTTGGATTGATTTATTCTCATGTTTGGGCACTCAATTGGATCCCAACTCATCATATCATCTCCAATCTAATAGACAGATGGATGTAGTAAACGAATGTTTGAGGGGTATCTATGATGCTTTGCTTTAGATAAGCAAGAGAGATGGGTTAAGTGGCTACCACTTACAGAATGGTGGTATAACACTTCATTTCATACTTCATCCAAAATGTCCCCATTCTTGGCATTATACGGTTACCATCCACCATCCCTCACTTCCAACTTAAGGGTCCAACCTAAAGTAAGAGTAGTTGAAGAACACATTCAACACCAACATGAGGTGCTCTCTAGCCTTAAAGAGAACTTGGTAATGGCACAAAACCGCATGAAGCAACAAGCTAATCAACACCGTAATGAGTGAATCTTTGAAGTTGGAGATAATGTTTTTGTAATATTTCATCCATACAAGAAAATATCTTTGAACAAAAAAAGATAACAAGCTTTCACCCAAATACTTTAGCCCTTATCAAGTGTTATAAAAAATTGGTAGTGTGGCATATAAATTGGAGCTTCCTTAGTCAACTAAAATACATCCAGTTTTCCATGTTTCTTTCTTGAAGAAGGTCATTGGATAGAAGGTGTCTTCTCAGTTAGTGTTACTAGAGATTGATGAAGAGGGACACATCATCTTAGAGCCTGAAGGAATCCTATAAACACGTACTAATAATTTGAGAACAAGGATCATCATCGAGTATTTTATCAAATGGAAGAATTTGGACATTGAATATGCAACATGGGAAGATGAAGCATTTCGGCAGCAACATCCAAATATTACCAACATTGAGGAAAATGTTACTTTGAAGGGAGGGGCATGTTATTCCCTTAACACTAGGTCATAAATCGGGATATGTATAGCCAAAATGTGGCTAGCATAATCTTTTATCATGTCATATCATATTTATTTGTGCTTTAATATACTTGGTGAGTTGGCCTTAAGACTTTACATTGTATAGTAGGGCATATATAGTAGTTATAGAGTATGATATATCATCATATTGAGAACTTGAGTCTTATTGTATGGTTTGGAGGTTGCCCCCTCAAAGTGAATAAGTCATTCTACTTGCATCTTGTGATAATTTCTCTAAATTTGGGTGTTACTTGGTGTTATATTGTTGTTGATATTCATATATATCCAAGTAATTTCATTACATCCTACACAAGAAGCTATATTCATTACAAAGGAATTATGATGATTCGATTTACAAAGGGCCTAAAATGCTTCAAAACTGTGATTAGTCAAGTATTATATATGAAAATCAATATGATTATGAAGAAATGTGTATTAAGAGGGAGTATAGAGTAAAAAAGTGGACAAGAGTAAACCATTTGATTTTACACCCTCATATTAAAAATGATTCTTCAATGATGAGAACATAGATGTATATATTGTAGCTTCAAGTACACATGTAGAATAAACGGTTGATTTAATTAGATTCCTCCTATCTTATGATTCCTCATGGGGTGAGAATATGATGGTGGTGATATCCTTATAGGAGAAAAATTGACCTACATTATTTTGGGTGGAGGAAGACTAAAGCTAAAGTTGAAAGATGGGAGGATAAGGACTCTTCCAAGTGTCTTGAAAATTATTGGTTTGCATAGGGATTTGGTATTTGTGAGAAAATTAATGACGTTGGCATCTAGGTATTATTCTACAAGGATAAGTGCAAGATTTTGCATAGAGCCATGGTATAGGTAAGAGGATTGCACATGGGAACTATGTTCAAACTTGATGTTAGTGCATTTGTTGGTATTTGCAAAAACAATGCTTTTACTAAGGAAAACGGAAATATAAGAAAGTCATCACTCTTTCGGTGGAGAAGACAATTATTTGGCATAAAATGTTTGATCACATTGGTGAAAAATATCTACATGCACTAAAAACCAAAGAAATGGTCAAATGGATCATAGATCTGTCCCTTGGAATTTTACATTTGTGAACATCATATGTATCAAGTAGAGTTGTTTAAATGTCCCCACAAATTTTGTGCATGCAAATGGGATTTTGTAAGTAATACATAGTGATGTGTTTTGGTGGTTAAGGTGTCATCACTAGGAAAACATGTGTTTTATGTGTCCTTTATACATGAATTTTCTAGGAAGACTTGGATATAATTTCTATGAAAGAGATCTAAGGCACTCAAAACAATCAAGGTGTTAAAATCCCTTGTGAAAAATTAAAAGAAAAAAGAAAAAGGTCTTGTGTAAGGACAATGGGGAGAATACTACTCATGCATTTGAGGAATTCTACAAGTAGTGCAAAATTGGAAGGAAAAAGAAAACTCCATACACACCTCAAAATTATGGAGTTTTAGAGTGGGTAGATAGGATGTTGATGGATAAATATTCGACTATTCTTAGTGGTTTGCACTTGGAGTGATTTTTTGGGTGGAAGAAATTATTATTGTGTGTTATCTAGTGAATATATTATCATGATTAGTGTTGGTTGAAAAGACAATGTAGGAATCTTGGACTAGTAAGTAACCATCCCTTAAGAATTTGATAGTTTTTAGTTGTGAAGCATGTCCATATTACAAAGGAAAAAAACTAAACTATAAGTTTGTGAAGTGCATATTTTTTGGAAATGGGAATGATGTTAAGGGATACAAGTTGTCATAACGAGGTTTTCATGGAGATCAAGTTTATTCCTACGTAGTGGTAATGTGAAAGAACAATAACCAAATAAGTATCCAAAAAAATAAGAAAAAGGATGCATGCTTTGACATAAATGTTGAATATCATAAATATGAGTAAGATGTTATTAATGAAGAAGCACATGAGGAGGAGGAAGAGTTAGTAACCCCAACACTTAGGGCATAAAAAAGTGCACACAATGCCTGAAAGTTATAGCTCACTTTATTTTTGTTTTGTGTTTACTTTATTAGTAATAAGTAATGATGACCCCAAGGTGTTAAAGGAAGCTCGTAGATTAAAAAAAAGTCTTGAAAGAAATCCATGAAGGAGGAAATTGTCTTTGGATAAGAATGAGACTTTGGATTTAGTAAAGCTACCTCTTGAAAGAAAACATATGGGCTACAAGTGGATTTCAAGAATAATTGTGACAACACAAAAGGAAAAGGGGATAAGTACAATGCTCTCCCGATTGCAAATGGATTCTCTTAGGGGATGAAATGGAATTTGGTGAGTTCTTTTATCTTGTTATGAATCTCACTTATGTTAGGTTTCTTTTAGCTATTGATGTTACATTTGATTTGGAGATAGATCATATATGGATGTCAAAACAACATTTCTACAATGAGAGTGTGAGGGAGAAATCTACATGGCATAACTACAAAGTTTCAAGGTCGACAAGAAAGAAGGATTTTTATAGAATGGAAAAGTCCTTATCTGGTCTCAAATAGTCAAAAGGATACAAAATAATAAGTTTGGCACTTATGTGTTGAAACTTGGGATTTCAACCATTCTAATCCTTGTGTATACTTAAAGGAATAAGGATAAAACCTTGTCATCATATTCATGTGGGTTGATATAGATGTCAAAGATCATATATCTGAGTATGGTGTTATTGATGAAGAAGCACACGAGGAAGAAGAAGATTGAGAAATCCTTTTCTTAAGGAGATAAAAATGACTATGCAAAATTCTTGATAAGCAAAGCCCGCCGGATTTTTGTTTTACATATCTACTATTAATAACTGATGGTGATGACCTCAATGCATTAAATGAAGCTCTTGGATTAAAATACACAAAGGAGGAAATTGTGTCTCTAGATAAGAATATACTTGGGATTTAGTAAACCTACCTTTGGAGGGAAACATGTGGGATACAAATGTATTTCAAGATTGAATACAATGCAAAAGGAAAAATGGATAGGCACGAGTCTCACTTGATTACAAAGGGATTCTATTAGGTGTATGGAATTGAATTTAGTGAATTATTTTTATTTTATTTTATGAAATTCACTTATGATAGATTTCATTTAGCCATGTTTTTGCATTTGATCTAGAGATAAATCAAAAATATGTTAAAACAAAATTTATGCATAGAGCTTGTTCAACAAAAAAATTACGTGGCACAAATGGAAAGTTTCAAGGTTAAAGGGAAAGAGGAATTGGTCTACAAATGGAATAAATCTTTGTGTGGCCTTAAAAATTATCAAGGATGTGGAATCATAAGTTTGGCACTTATGTGTTGAAACTTGGGATCACAACTAATCTGATCCTTTTGTATACTTAAAGGAATAAGGATCAAACCTTATCATCATATCCATCTATGTGGATTACACGTTACTGATATGAAATTGTAAGATGATGATCAAGAATGTCAAGTCTCATTTATCTATGCAATTTGACATAAAATATCTTAGTATTGAAAAAAATATTGGGCATGTAAATCAAACAAGATCGCATAAATTGAAAAATTTGGTTGGATCATAGTTTTTTTATAGGTTTAGGATAAATGAAAATAATCCCATTCACACTCAATTTCCAATAAGTTAAAAATTATCAGTGTGCATTGTCTAAAGACAAAACATGAGTTGCAAGATAGGGCATTATTTTTGTATGTTAGTGTAGTGATAATTATGACATACACAATGGCCTATATAAGACTATACATTACACATGCAATATGAGTATTAAGAAAATTCATTTCAATCCGGAAAGGAACATTGGATTGCAATGAGGAGGGTATTCAAGTATATGCAAAAAAATTCTAAGTATGCATTTTTCTATAAGGGAAATCCTTATGAAAGCAAAACTTTAAGTCTATATGGTTTTTGGCCTCAAATTGGGGTGAAGGCCTTGATTTTCATTGGACTACTAGTGCATAGATGTTTATTTTTAAGCGGTGTTGTAATTTTGATGATAAAACAACAAACAAGTGTTATAATATCCACCATGAAAGCTAAGTACATGAAAACTACTAACATAAGAAAGGAAATAATTTTGCTTCAAAATTGTGGTTGATTGTTGTGTTCATTCAAAAAGTTGTAAACATTAATCAAAGTGAAATCGATAGGAAAAGAATCCCAAGTATCATACTCAGACAAATTATATTGATATATAATTCCATTTTGTAAGGTAAATGGTGGAGGAGAATCATATATTACTCTAAAGAAGCGATCGCTAAGATTTTTTTATTGGTGAGAAAATGATTAGACACAATTTCTCTTTTACACCAAGTATATTGGAGTGATAAGAGAAAAATATTTGGTGCAAGCCAAAATTGTATTCACATTAATTCAAATGAAGAAAGATTACAAACATATATAACCAAAGAATTTCTATTCATTTCACCTACCAAGAAGACTCTTCACATTCCTACAAGAACTATTCATCTACCACTACGGGAAAAATATATCCTAGACATATTACACATAGGGTTAATAAATATTATGTATATGAATAATACATCCCCCTAATCCATATGGAATGTTGTGAGACCAAACATGTATATGAATTTTGCAAAATTCTCTCTTTCAAGTGCTTTTTTTCAAGATGTTTGTTGGTTTCCTTACAAGGGGAAATAACACAATTTTACACTATCATAATTTTGATTGAGAGAAAATTTGTGTCGATATGCTTTGTTCGATCATAAAAGACACGATTCTTCTCCATTTTAATTGTGTACATATTTTTAACCATGATTTACGTTGATGAAACATATTGCTCCTAAAAATATGAAAGAATCATTTTGACCCATAAAATTGCTTAGGTTGCTTTTGAACTCACCATGTATTTTTATTCTACTAAATAAATTGCCAAAACTAATTGCTTCTTTGAATTCCAACCGATCATTTTTATTCTCAAATTCTTCAAAAACTCAATGTGGATTTCCCACCTTAAAAATCACCAACATAATAAGAATATGAATATTTAACTAGTTTTATGTGTTAAAGCCCTAGAGTATTTGAGCCCAATTTTTTGTGTTCCTTTAACTATTGAAGAATTCTTTTTGTTGTTTCCTAGTGACTTTTGGGTCATTGCATGAACCTAGAAATAACACCAACAAAAAAAGAAATTTTTGGTCTACTTGTGGTCACATAGATCATACTTGAATGAGTTGTTTATATTTAATGACATCAACCAAATTTGTGGTATCTTATTACATCAATTTTTAAATTTTGTTCTATGGGTTTACAAAGAGGCTTACGATATGTCATTCCAAACTTGCTCAAAATTTCACCAATATATTTTTGTTGAGTGGTGAAGATATAGTTAGATTTTGAATTACTTTAAAGCCCAAATAGTATTACAAATAACCCAAAATCTTCATTTCAAAACATTTCATAAAATTTTATTTAATTTTGCACATTATTTCTCATTATTTCCTCTAATGAGTAGACCATCCACATACACTACTAAAAATACAACTATTTTTATCAATTGTTTTGACGACAAGAATTGAGTCTTCAAACTCAAAATGTTTAAATTTCATGTCTAGAAGGTGCTCAATTAGATTTTCATAACATGATCTTAGCGCTTATTTCAATCCATATAACGATGTTTCCACTTTGCACATCTTGTGTTGTTGGCCTTTCATAAAAAAGTCTAGTTGAGGCATATAATTTTTTTCTTTGATATCACTATTTAGAAATGTTGTTGTTATGTCCATTAATGAAATTTCCATCTATTTTGGGATGCCAAAATTATTTTTTTAATGATAGTCCATTTCATTGTAAATGGAAAGGTTTCATTGTAGTTTTTCACTTCCTTTTGGGAATATGCCTTTGCAAAAATCCTTTCTTTATATTTGTCAAGTGAACCAATGGCCTTGCATTTGTTGTAGAAAACCCACTTCTGCAACTAATTGGTTTACAACTAATTGAAGGATCAACCAATTTCCAAGATTAAATTTTCACCAATGTATCATACTCCTATTTCATTTATTTTCTCAAGGACTCATGATTTTTCAAATTGTTTGGAAGATGTTGATTATGAATCAATCAAGAAATTTAGTTCTCTAGGAAATTCATTCAAGGTGAGCTTATCAATATTATTTTTAATTTCTTCTAGGAACTTGTCACAATGTTGTGTGGTTACATATGCACTTTGAGTTCTAGTATTCCCAACTTCATTGGGATGAACATAATTTAATGTATTTATTTCCCATTTAGGAATATTCTTTTGTGATTTTGGTGCCTTATTTTCTTAATATGAAGTTCCTTCACTTTACGGCCTTTGTTCTGTGTGTCTTGTTCATTTTCTAATTAGAATTTTCAAATTACTCTCCTTGAAGATATCAAAATTTGCATTTTTAAAATTTGGCTCAATTTCCAATCAATGCTAGCTTTGTCCTTTGGAGTTTCACAAATGACATGTATTACGAAATGATTTTTTTATCATTTTGCATATTGTATGCCTTGGAGGATTTAGAGTGTCCCAAGAGGATGCATTTGCGACTCCTATGGTCCAAATTATTCCTTTTCTCCTTAGGATTCAATGCCTAACAAGTGGACCCAGAAACCCGAAGTTGTCCCACCGAAGTGATATGACCACAACATATTTCATATGGAGTCTTTAGTTGAAGGGATGTTGATGGTGATATATTGTGGATGTACACTGTTGTTTGAGATGCTTCAACCTAGAAGTGAAATTCACTTCTTTGAATTACAAAATTGCACATACCATGTTCAACATAGTTCAATTCATTGTCTTAAATTCTCCATTTTTTTGAGGAGTGTGAGAAGCGTAAGAGGGTGTTTGATCCCATTTTTCTTGAGATATGATTCAAATGAATTTGAAGTGAAATCACCACCATTTGTAGTCCGGAGTGTCATAATGCGGGATTGAGCTTCTTTTCCCACTATTATTCAAAAAAAATTGAAATGTTTTGAAGGCCTTTGATTTTTGTTTGAGAAAATATATCCAAATCATTTTGCTATATTGGTTGATGAACACCATGAATTAATTATAACAAAAATAGAGAGAATTGGAATATAACACAATTTGGAATGAATCAACTACAATTTTATTTTGGATTTCCATTTTGAATTATGAAAATTCCATCTTGAGTGTTGGCCCAAAACACGAGATTCACAATTTTCAAATTTTGTAGAAAGCGGGGTAGAAAATCTAAAAACACCATTCTTTTGAGTATGAATCTTGCCAATTTCGTGCCAAAATATGGCAACAAAAAAGTCTTGGTGAAATCCTTTTTCAATGAGATATGCAAATTTACTTGAGATTGAAGACTCACCCTTGAGTTTTAACAACTTGACTTCTACAAATATAGTAATTACAACTAATTTATCACATTTTTGTGATTTTTACTCATTCATTATCTAATTTAATAGAGTGGCATTTTTTTTTGATTAAAACCATACATAACAAGTTTATTTTTAGTTTAGGAAGGTGTATAAATTTTTTGAGAATGAAATCAAGAAGACCTGGTGACTTGAGTCTAATTACTCCTCTACTTTAAGGTTGTAAACTTGATATGTTTGCAAATTATAGTAGACTCGAATTTCTTCAGGGGTATTCATACAAGAATTCCTTTGAGAAATTAATTTATTACATAGCACCAATGTCTACGAATCAAGAATCAAACCATGTTGTATTTTACAAGGCATTATTGACTTCATCTGAAATGGAAAGCATATCTTCACTTGTGAATTGAGTAGAGTCTATTTCGAGAATTTATTATTTTATTTGTTTGATTCTTTTTATTTCTTATATGCTTCAATTATGTTTGAAAATGTTTTGTATTCATGAGCCTCATGACTCCCTTTTTTACCACAACATTTGCAAAACATGTTTTGTTTTTCATTTTGCTTCTCTTGTTATTGACCACTACTCTAGTCGTTTTGTCTTATCTCCCTTTACATCTTCCCTTATTTGGATCTCATTGGAAGTGGAAGCCTTATTGGAATAATATCCCTTTTGATAAGCATAGAACATACTTTCTCTTGAGGTTTCAATATTTCTTCCAAGGGCCTTTTATATCTTATTCATCTTGCTAACGATTGATCAAAATATAGTGTCTTCAAGAAACACACACACACACAACACACACACACACACACACACACACACACACACACACACACACACACACACACACACACACACACACACACACACACACACACACACACAATTTCAAATACAATTGTATGAAATACAATTCTAAATGATAATAATATAAATCCTTTATTTTTGAAATCTTATCAAGGTGAGTTTCACCCTTGTATGTGATGAAAAATATGACCATCCACTATGGTTTTTATCAATGTCTATGCTTAAAAATTATTTTCCTTCCGTATTTTTTTATTCTACCTTTGTTATTGGTTTCACGTTGTATTTCCATATTAAATTTCAAACCAAAAATCATTAAAGATGAGAGTGTTCTCAAATTTTCGTGACTAATCCAACTAGGTGTCCTTTTTGATCAGTTTTGTATTAATAATTGAATGTGTTGAATGCATTTTTTTATGAAGGGAGATGGAATGGTTCTTTATCACTCTAAAAGATTAATTTTTATATATACCACCAAATCAATATATCAAACCTCTAGATATGCTTGTGCTTCCTATATACACATCAATATGTGGAAGAAGCTCATCATTTCTATATATTTGTCACTACGAAAGATACATAAAAGAACGTGAGAGTAGAATTATATTATGTACGTATATAGTACATGAAAATGATTCAATCTATTAATGACACCCACTTATCAAGAAAATATGCATGTGGTAATAAATTACCTATATACTTGGTATTCCATACTTTTAAGATTTACGTCTAACAATAGGAAGGAATGGGTAACAAAGGGAATGAAAAATGAAAATTTTCCTTATTTCTCCCTCTCAATTTGTAAGGATCTTGCCAAAGACTTATTGTTGCAAATTTGTATTGGGCTATAGATTTAGTACATTGATTTTGACAAAACTATTCATAGGAATGTACCAAAGGCACCATTAATACCACACGTTACAATTATTTTGAATTTGAACAATTTATTTTATTTTTCAAATTTTGTTGATTTTGAAAATGAAAATTTATTTTGAATTAATTTGCATAATAAATGAATATTTTTAATTTTTAAATAAGTAAAAATCCCCCTTAAAAAAATCCTCTCAAGTAAAGTAACTAAATAACTTTCAAATATTGAAAAGAAGTAAAAATTAGCTTCTGGGGGTTTAGCCCAGAAACTCTTGTATAAAATGTTTGAAGAATAACTAGTGTGTTGATTGTAAGGCTTCATATGGGTTGTTGAAAGAAGTGGTGGTGCCTCAAATTCTACATGTGCAACTTGAAGTGTAAATTTTTTGAGAGAGGTGTTGAGGGGATAAGTGCAATGAAGATGTGGCAATTCTTTTCTCCAAAATCCATCAACAACTAGTAGCCACATTATTTAATTCAAAGGATATTATAAATTATGTGAGGTTGGGAAATTTTAAGACAGGCGATTAGAAGAATTGAATTCCAACAAAGGGTAAAGAACTAGTTGGAGTGTATGGAGCGGGTTATAACACTACACAACCTAGGTATATCAAGCAACACTAACACCATTGCAAGCTATTTTATTAACATTGCTTGAATTTTTTTGGAAAATAATTGATTTGTTACCAATATGCAACAACATAAGAGGAAAATGTAGGATGAAAAAAGATTTGCAACAACCCGTGCTTTGAAACCAATGTTAGGAAGGTATATTGGAATGACAAGAGAACAATATTTGGTGTAAACCAAAATTAAATTCACATTTACTAAAATGAATAAATATTACAAACATATATAACAAAAGGATGGATATTAATTTTACCTTATGTAGACACACAATACGCGCACTTTGGGTAATTATCTAGTCCTTGTTGCATACTACTAGTCATATGATTCCTATGTAAGAAAAATACTAATTAACCATGTCTTTGGCCACCTTTCTTTTCTGTTTTCAGTCTTGCACCCTTACTTGTTCAAGTATGCCTTTTATACTATGGTTTTCTCATCCTGGAAAACAACATCCAGCCATGACACCAACGCTAGGTATCCTCGTCCACTCTAAGTTCCCTTATTCCCTTTGTACTTTACTCACACTTTTGGGTCCTTTCTATCCGTTTAAATATCTTATCTTTTTAGTAATTGGCCTTTTCGGGGTTAATTACAAAATTCAAGCAAATGAATCATATAAATATAAAGCTATGTGATCATAATAAGGAACCAAACACTAAGCATTAGCTATCACCACCTAAGGTTACATTCATCAAGCACCTAAGATCTCCATTGCATTCATCTAGCACCATCCAAGGGACACAAGGATGGTTATTCTACATACACTTTATAGGAGGAAGTTAATTGTATTCCATGCACACATCTATTACATTTCTTTACATCTAGCTTACTTTCTCGCTATCAAGTGTGACACACGAGACCCATCTAAGGCACGATTCCTCACACATACACACAAAAGCGCATTAGGTATGAGATGTAGTGAAACACTCAATCATAAGTTCATCATTATGATGAGATGATGAGAGAGTCGACCCCTCATTTTGCATCTTTCTTTTTAGGATTTGATGTCTACTTGAGGGTTTTGCAGGTCTACACTTCATTGTAGGTTTCTAGTGAGCTCAGAGATCTTGGTGCGACCTTATAGCAACAAAAGGAGACCAAATGCAGACAACTTGTGACACCTCGAGGAGGTTTTATGAGCATTTCTGTCCAGACCTGGTGCCCAAAATAGGTCTTGGGCACCCGCGGGTGCCCCTGTCCCTCTCCAAGTGCCCTTGTCCAACATGTTCCTCTAGATCTACATTTTTCTGGGTCTTTATGTGACGCTCTTGCTTCCATGTTCACTGGTCAACACCTCAGTACATTCCATATTATATTACAAATCAACTAAGTAGCTTTTTCTCCTACTTACACTTAGGGTTTCATAATTTATTACTTTGTTGCTTGGGTGTTATTTATGTACTTAATTGCTATTTATTTACTGCTACAATAACATTAAGATTAGGCTCTTATGTCTACATTCTAGATTAATCATTTTGGTGAACCCTTCTCATTCTAACACTTTTGGATCCTCTTTTTTTCCCTCTATCATGGGTCGTAACATTCCTCAAGTTTCTTTGTTTGATTTACTTAAGATGCATCCCAATTGCCGGTATGTTTTGTAAAAAACCCTAGACACCGTGTATCTTCCTAAATATATGCCACCACGTAAAATAAGTCCTATCTTGATAATCTATCTGACGACCCTAGTCTTCATGATCCTCCATCTAATCAATCCATGTTGGAATCAATTCAAGCTTTACATTCTTTATTTCAAGACAAATTTCAGGCTATGGAATCCACGATTACATCTCTCAAATCTGAAATCCAACATCTTAAGGACGCTTCTCAGGCTCATGTTTGTTCTCCTTCTACATCTCATCTTCATTCTATGTCTACTACATGTGCTCATATCAATGAGCCTCAAGTCATACCATTACAGAGCCTCTCACCTTTGATCACAATGTTAAATAACATGAAATTCTTATTGAGCTCCTTAGTCATCAATTGATCACTTTACCGTCTACTCAAGGCTATCCTCCTTACCGACTTGTAAAATATCAAGGTCACCCATATTACAATTATCATTGAATCAATGGACATAATGAAAATGATTTCTATGCTTTACGAAGAAGAATCAAGCATCTTGAGCATCAAGGTTTTATCTCATTCATTGCATGTCATCCTCCTACAACTTAAATTGTTACATCTCAGTGGGTTCCTAAATCTGATTCATCTATGTCTAGTGAACACCATCCTATTACCTCTAGTGTGCCTCCTTTGGCCAGTCAAGTGCCACCTAGTCAACCTAATCAAACTAAGCAACCTCCTCTTAAGGTTGGTCTAACTCCTCCATTAAAGGTATCTGTGACATTTACAAGTCAAGCTCAACAACCACCTCCTATAATTAAACTTATAATTCTGCCTTGTGCTCTCAGACAATGCCTATGTTGATGACTAGGGTTCGGTTGAAGCTTACAATGTTAATGAACTATTTGATTTCAATCCTAGCAATGTGGTTGAATTTGATTCTAATGATGGTCACACATCTTTATCACCTCAGACAATGGGTGGAGGACCCTTTCCCTTCACTTTTCTTGGATATATTCTTCCTTCTCATACACTTGGGGGGCATCACGCTTACTCTTCCCCCTCATAACATTTTCAGTGGCTTTCATTTACAACTTTTATGCTCTGCGCTTCATATTTCACATCTTTTAGCAAACTTACACACCTTTGATACGTGCATTGTATCATCATTTCCCGATGACACACTCTTGTGCTTTGGTTCACACTTGACTATTGAGGGCACACACTACACACTACACACTACACACTACACACTACACACTACACACTACACACTACACACACACACACTACACACTACACACTACACACTACACACACACACTACACACTACACACTACACACACACACTACACACTACACACTACACTACACACACACACTACACACACACACACACACGACACGACACACACACACGACACACACACACACACACACGACACACACACGACACGACACACACACACACACACGACACACACACACACGACACGACACACACACACACACACACACGACACACGACACACGACACACGACACACACACGACACACACACACACACACACACACACACACGCACACCGCACACCGCACATCGCACACACACACACACACACCTGCACACCACACATATTCGATATATACCTTCTTACATCTACTACACATCTTACACGCTTTGCGATTTCTACCCATTACACATCTTACACCTATACAACATCTTCTTCTTCCTACACATCATACATATTGTGTGCTTTCTACATCTTCTATTCATATCTTCTTGTATACATCATAAACACTTTGTACTACACATTACACACATCTTCAAAATCAACTTCTTACATATAATATGCATCATATGTGCTTTACGATTCCCACACTTACACAATATATGCATATTGAATCGCACATTACACATCATCACACTTGACACATTCAACACACATATTTATAGAGTCACAATTTCAAACAACATTCTACAACCTACATCTTCCTAGCACATCCCACTTGCACATTTCACTATTACGCTTCACAATCGAACCCTTACAAGCACACACTACCCTATGATGCGCTCTAGTTCCATGGTCCATACTTGACTACCAAGGGTATACATATCAAATGGAACTCATCACACTCGCACGTTTAATCAAATCTCTCATTCACTCACGCATTTACACTATACGCTTTGATAATCACATCTTTTTAATACACACGAGTCAAAACATTTCCCGATGATGCACTTTTTTATGATTTATTCTTGATCATTGTTAAGGGGTATAAATAAATTAACCTCATTGCATACATTAAAATCAACTCTAGGGGCACGCTGCTGCTCCTATCATTAACACTGCATACCATTCCATCTCATCCACAACATATTACATATCTTGGTTGCATTTACTCTTTCTTACTTATGCTTTTACATGTTCATTTTATTACACATGCTAGATATATATCTTGTATGTCATTATCTTTATCATACACACATGTGTGATCACTTGAATTTTTAGTTATGATCGTAAACTATATAGATCTATTGCACACAACATGGATGCTTGGTGCAGACCTATTACACAAATCCCATAGAGGCTCTGGGGAATCCACTTTTGTACATTACATGTGTCATTGTTTCATAACACATTACTTTATCAGATTATACATTCTTTGACATGCTTTTTATCTTTCTAACATGCTAATGTGTGCTTCATGTGCAACATTTGTTATGCGGGGCTACTTGATTCCATATTTTCTGTTACATTGTTTGTCATTGTTTACTATTTGTATGTTCTTGTTTGCGGGATTTTTCCTTTATATGGTGTGCATACTTCTCTTCTTTTCGGCCACTACGGACTTGATTTTTTTGCAAAATTGTGAGTGATGTCCCGTTTGAAACCTGCTTTTCACTATTTACATTGTCTTCTTGTGTGTTTACATTATATTCTTGCGTCTTAGCTTACATTTCATCTTATACATGCGTGTTTATATTTTGTAGCACTTGTCTCTTAGCCACTTTGTTTACACTTGCCTTGGTTTCTACCAAGAACATTCCCTTTCCCCTACAGGGCACAATTTCAGCATAATAGTCAGTCCTCTTTTGGGCCATATACTTTTCGGTGCGTCGCATGCACCCCAAATGAGGGGTTATCATTTGGGTGAATCAGTCACCTCATAAAATGTTATGCACAACAAAACACAATACCGATACAACACAAATTTTAGTTTCAGACAGGGCTCAAAATCAGACTTGGGTCCTTAGCACAACGATGCCTTTCCTAGATGCCTATAACCAGGGGGAACTTACACAACGATTGGTAGTTCACAAAAATCTACATAACACCACACATAAGATTTTATAGGGCATATAGTCCTTAGCACTTGCTTTTGTACACACCTTCGTAGTGGTGTTCCATATTTCGGGAAGTAGTCAAAGGTTAGAGAATACCACTAGACCTTTCTCCCTACACTACTTTTTTTCGTGGCATAGGATCACCCAAAAACAAACAGTCAATGCACTTAATAATTGAGAGAAGCGGATTAAAGGTTGAAGAATGACACTAGATATTTCTCCCTACACTACTTATGTCGTGGCATGAGATCACCCTAAAAATTTCCGTTCATCAAAATATTCATGATCCTTTCTAAACTCTTTTCTCATCACAGATCAAGTGCACATGTTCCTTTTTCATTTTCATACTTTACATAATTTTTACACATATACATGTGTATTTGACTACTTGTTTGTTATTTTATTTTGCGGGTCATTTCGTATGGGAAGAAATAGTCAACATCATCACCATTCATAACGTCAAAAACAAAACCATTGACATCAACAACAAGTACATCGCAAAATCTACACATGCATTGCTTCCCTATGTTCATTTTCATCATCACTTTTTACACTTTTTCCTCCTTATCATCCACGATTCACATTTTTATCACTTCAGGCTTTGTCTAGTACCTTGACATGCTTTCTTCATCGATATACATGGTTATCAGGTATGCATCACTATCTTATTTATGTTATCAAGCTTTCTGATCACCAACAAAAAGTGGGGGAAATTTTAGATAAAAATCACGCACTTTGGGGTTCCTGGTTGCATACTACTATTCATATGATTACTAAGTAAAAAAGTACTAATTAACCCATGTCTTTGGCCATATTTCTTTGCTACTTTCAAGTATTATACCCTTACTTGCTTAGTCTTCCTTTTTATACTATGGTTGTTCTCATCCTAGACACCAACACTTAGCCAAGACATTAGCACGAGGCACCCTTGTCCCCTTTGTACTTTACTCACATTTTTTGGGTCCTTTCTAACCATTTGAGCATCTAATATTTTTGGTAGTCAACCTTTTGGGGTTAATTGTGAAATTCAAGTAAAGGAATTATACAAATATAAAGTTATGTCATCATAATAAGGAACCGAGTACTAAGCATTAGATATCACCACCTAAGGTTGCATCCATCAAACATCTAAGAGCTCCATTGCATCCATCTAGCACCATCCGAGGGACACAAGGGCTGGTTATTCTGCATACACTTCATAGGAGGGAAGTTAATTCTATTCAATGCACACATGTATTACATTTATTTACATCTAGCTTACTTACTCGCTATCAAGTGCGACACGCACGAGAGCCACCTAGGGCACAATTTCACACACACACACACACACACATTCATCGAACTACATTAGGTCCGAGATGTAGTTCAATGCCCAGATTATAAGTTCACTATTGTGACAGTTGAGGACAGCCCAACCCCTCATTTTGCATCTTTATTTTTTAGGAAATGATGTCTATTTGATGGTTTTGTAGGTCTACACTTCATTGTAGGTTTCTGGAGAGCTCGACGATCTTGGTGTGACCTCATAGCGATAAAAGGCAACCAATTATGAACAAATCACAAAACCTCGAGAGGAGGTTTTATGAGAATGGGATAAAAAAACTTGAGAGTTGGTTAGAGGTCTTGAAACATTTACAATAAAAAGTTATGATTTTTTTTTAATGCTCACGGCAAAGTGATCTTAAAGCTAGAGCCAAATTTCTAAAATTGGATTTTTGGGAGTTTTATTCAATATGAATTTTAAAACTTGGTGATTAAATATTTAAAGGGTTAAATATGGTGTTTGATTTTTATGAGTATTAGAGTATAATTTATAGGGTAAAAACCAAGAATACATTTGTTTGTTATGTTTAGTTAACAATGAGAACCTTGTTTGATGAATGACCATTCAAAAAGTTGAATTCATAAGGTGAGGACAGTCAAGGAGGTTTGAAAAATGTATTTTTACATGAATAAGAATCTTTAGAGTGTGGATTATATCAAGTGAAGAAGGTATTATGGTTGGTATCTACAAAAGTAAGAAAAATAGTCAAGAAACCCTCTTGTAATAGTTCCAAAAATGAAGTATGAAGTAAATTCAATAAGGTGCCTAACCAATGATGAAAAATTGTGATGAAATGTGTTGTATAGGTGTATTGTAATCCTATAAAGGTCTTATAATACTTTAGAAAGGTGGAAAAGAGTATAAGCAAAGAGACAAACTATTTGGCAAAAGTGAGGAGAGAACTAAGCCCTTAAGCAAACTATGCATATTTGTGTTTTGGGAAAAATATGAGATCTAAGACCCTAGAATGGTTGATTTGGAGGATATAAGAGGTAATAAAACTATCTATAGTGATTGAGAGGTGTAAAATACCAAATAAGAAATTGAAATCTTGAAGAGCAATTAAGAAGAGCTATAGACCTAGTTAGGGTTAATTGAAAAGGTGAAATTGGTGTTGGGTGAAATAGATAAAGAGTTGGCCTCTAAAACTTTCCACAAAGTTGAAACAAGTTAAGGGTATCTAGAAAAGTAATTATTTCTTCAAGAAATTTGTTGTTTTTCTCTATACAACAAGACTATAGCAAAACATGGCTATTAGGAAGGCTAGTGGGAAAATCGGTAAAAGGAGAATAACTTGACTTAGGGATTGAGTTGAGTTCTAAAAATTTGGGATAATCTTAAAAGCCTTAATGGTGTATAAAAATTTGGAATTCAACTTTTATTCATTGGGAAGTGGTATGAGAAATAGAATTTGACGTTAAAAGGGATATAAGGTAGTGAATAATGTATATGAGGTAAATGATAAAAATGGAGTTTTAATTATTCTTGAAGGTATTAATCATGTTTGAATGATGATTTTAAACAGGTATGAGATGTTAATATCCCTTTTTTCAGGTGTGAGTGGTAATTTGGTGTTTAGATGCATATTTTTCTTCTTAAAGCATTCATGTTATTGATGATATTGATTGCTAACTCATTGAGTTTAGTTTGGAACTTGACCCCTTCTTACTATCGGGTGGTATCGAGTAGGTTGAAATTGATATTTGAATTATGTTTATTCTAACCATGAGTTCTGTGAGTGGATGAATTATGTTTTGGCATGTTAAATGAAGTCATAAGAAAATAGATAAGAAAAAGAGACGGTGAGAAGTGTCAAGAAATCCCTGAAAAAGAGAATAAGAAGTGAAGCAAGGAAGAATGTTAGAATACTAGGTGTGGAAGAGAACCCATGTGAGAGATAGGGAAAGGTGCAAAATACTTGCTCAGAGAGAAAAGAAAAAGTAAAGGGAGAGAGAAAATTTACTAAAGATACTTCTTATGTTACTTAGCCACAATAGGAAACAAGATGATAAAGATAGAAAGAAGAAAGAAGAAAAAGAAAAGAGGAAGAAAGAAAGAGAGATTTATGGTTTGAACAAGAATTAAAATATCTTAGAAAAGACATAGAGAAGCTTGAGGATTTTATGAAGATAGTGATGGAGGAAACAAACAAAGAAATTGGAATAGTGATGAAAAGAAGAGTTAAGTGGCCTATAGGGTTACTTTTGAAGAGAAAACAAAGAATGTAACTGAGAGAAGAGATTAGAAAAGAAGAGAGGAAGCTAGGACAAGAGAATAAGAAGGTAAATAAACAAGAGGAAGAGGTGATCAAAGAGGTAGTGTATGAAGAAAATCATAAATTTGATGAAGAAGAGGTTATAAAAAGCTTCTTATCTTGTCTTAAAGAAGATATAGATGAAGTGTTTTTCAGAAATAAAGAAGAGAATGAAGTTGAAGATGAGTTTTATGATGTTTGTACAAATTTTGAAGATGAAGATCAGTTTCTTGAAGAGGAAGAAGATGGAAATGAAGATAAAGATGAAGTCAAAACAATTATAGAGGATGATTTGAAGATGGAGCAACTAAAATACATGAAAAGGAAATGATGGAGACTTGAAAGTCTTCATATTTTTCATCTAATGTTTGGTTTGATTGTGTTTGTGTAGGTATGATAGATGAAGAAGTACATTTGTTTGAAAGAGAAGCTCTTAAAAGAGCTCAAATGAAGAAAATACAAGAAAAAATATGCATTTTGAGAAAAAAAACATGAAGAAGAAGATAGAAGAGAGAGATGGAAGACAAATCAAGCAAGAAGATGAAGAAGATACAACTAGAAGAAGAAAAAAATCAAAAGAACTATACAATTGGAAGAAGAAAAAGAAGCTAGCACACAATTCTTCCACCTAGGGAGAATGATGTAGGAACATCAACCATGTATATAAGGAAATTTTGGTTTGCATTGAATTTTGGGTTGTAGTAGGTCTTAGGGGTCATATTAGGTGTTCTTGAATTCTCCATGGTCATTTCAAGTCACTCCATAAGTGTTCATTAGCCATTTTGGAGTTTCCCTCCAAAATGAACATTTGAAAATTTGAATTTAGAAACTAGGATTAAAAGGTGTAATATCAAATGTAATAATATGAAAAGTTGTAAAAAGGTTCTAAAGGTCAAAAAAGGACCTCATTTGATGTAACTAAGGTGTCTTCACTCCTTAACCTTGAATCACCATGTTTGGTTAAGTATACACCTTGGTTAAGCTAAGGAAATTTGTTATTTACCCACCATTAGGACTTATAAAGGGAGATATTCAAAAGGAGGAGTAAGCAGAAAAGTTGAAAGAGAATTTGAAGATTTAAGAACATGGAAATAAGCCTCATGAAGGCAAGAACCTATATGGTTGAGCATGGAGCAATGTAAAGAAATGAGATTCTTGTATGTATAGAGAGAGACTTCTTGTGAATATTAATAAAATGGATATTTTTATGGAATTTATATTTGTAAGTGAATTATTATGAGTGTGAAATGATTTTTTGATGTATTATATTATGTTATGAAGCTTCTTTATACTAGTAATGATCAATTTGTTGAGTATTTGTGAAAATGACTTGATGTATGGTTGATTTTGTGATGAAAAAGTGAGATCGAGTGTTATTACATGAAAAAAATGAATGTACAAGTTATGACACGTGTGAAGGAGGTCATTTAAGGTGAGAATGAAGTTTGTGAGGGTTTGAAATCATAAATAAGTGAAATATCTCAGTTTAGGGTAGATTTGCTAAGGTTTCTTGTGTATTCTTAAGAAAAAATGAGGAAATAGGTCATGAAATATTAAATGAGATGATTTGAAGTTTTTGGAATGTATGTACATGTATGAAAACACATTCTAGAGGCAAAGAATTATTGGAAAAAGGAGATTAAATGACGATTTGGTAAACTGACCTATTGAAAAACAAGGCTTTCTTGAAGAAAGTGGATGCAAAGCTTGTTGTTGGGAGTGATTGGTGCATTTATAGGTGTTGGTGTAAAAATGATAAAGTTAGAGGATGCTCATATAAATATTAAAAGGTAAATTTTAAGTCTTTATTCATTTATTTGTTCATGTTATGGAGAAAAATCTCAATGAATGTCCTCTAGATTGTGAAAAGATTAGAATCATCTTGGTAAAATGCACATATCTTCCGTTTTATGTTGAGTTAAGATTTAACATTTGGAGGGTAGAAAAACGGGGTAAAAAATAACTTTCAGAAATGGTTAGAGGTTTTGAAACATTTCCAATAAAATGTTATGAATTTTTTTAATGCTCACTTGCCAGCCCATGATCCCAGAGCTAGAGCCAAATTTACGAAATTGGATTTTGGGAGTTTTATTCAATATGAATGCTTGAAAATTGGCGATTAGATATTTATAGGGTTAAATATGGTGTTTGAATTTTTTTATGAGTATTGAAGTATAATTGATAGGGTAAAAACCAAGAATATAGTCATTTTCTCTCTTTAGTTAACAATGAGAACCTTGTTTGATGAATCACCATTCCAAAAGTTGAATTCATAAGGTGAGGATAGTCAAGGAGGTTTAAAAAAGGTATTTTCATATGAATGAGACTCTCTAGAGTGTGGATTATATCAAGTGAAGGAGGTATTATGGTTGGTATCTACAACAATAAGGAAAATAGTCAAGAAACCCTCAGAATGGGTGATTCAAGGAAGAAGTATGAAGTAAATTGAATAAGGTGCCTAACCAATGATGAAAAATTGTGATAAAATGTGTTGTATAGGTGTATTGGAATCATATAAAAGTCCTGTTATCCAAATAACTCTCCTAGTTATTTGAGTAATTGGTATAAATATTCTGGCTCTCAGGTCCTCATTGAAGGTTGCGCATACTCAAGATCACTTGGCACATTCCCTTGGTCACAGTTTCCCTGTGCGCCCTTTTCCTTTCCCTCCTTTCACTTTCCCTTTGTGCCCACCTTTTGCACTTTAACCTTCTTCCTAAGCATCTTCTTCACCCTGTGTGCATCTCAAAATTTATTCAATCGGTTAAATCACGACTCGCTCGTGTCTGCGCCCCTCACTTTGTAATAGTTGTGCCTTCACCATGCGTTCTTTTCTCACCAGTTTGCCTCATTGCCCACACGTACCCTTCCATACCCTTCCTTAGCACCCTTCTTTGCTAGGTCATCTTCTGACATATTTAAGTGTGCCACGCACAATCATTCAAAGCATGCCAATAGGGTGCTGAATCCTTGCAAACAAATCAGCAAGTGACACGTGGCAGAAATGACAAATATTTGCATAGTTGGCCATCATTTCAGCCAATCCACGTGCGCCACGTGTTTTGTGTGCACCGACAACTCTGACATATTTTGATAGCCGTATCATTTGCTACATAGTTCAAATTGGTGTGCGCTTAGACTTGTCATAAAGATGCTGACATCAGCTACAATGCTAGATATTCAAATTCAAATTATTGGCAGATTTGGTAGGTGAGAAATGGGAAAATGTCTTTCGAGCATTGATGAGAAGATCTAATTACTCCAACCACCCAATTTGATATGATCTGCCCTCCTTTCTTCTTCAACATGCCAAACAGGCTTGGGGAAGTGTATTTCATGAGATTTCGGGGTAGATTTGTAGGCATTAAATGCTTCTTGTTGGTGGTTGTGTTTTAAATTTGGGTTTTCCATCCTTCTCTTCTTCCTCCATGGATTCATCTATAAATGTAAGAGCAAGGATCATTTGTTATGTTGGACACTTTGGATCCTTACGTATTTTGCTAAGGATTCCATACTTTCTATATTTTGAGCTTCAAAACTCTATATCTGGCTCTTGCATGTGGATATCGGCCTCCTTCATCATTTTAAAAGATTTGTGCATTTTTGGAAGTAATAAAATTATTGTTTTGTGACTATTCTCTGTCCTAACTGTTGTTTCACATTCCTTGTTCTTTCCTTTTCTTTTACATTGTGTGATGGTTGTGTTATTTCATGTACCTTGTAGTCCTTTATTTAGTTGTGTTCCATGAGAATAACCTGGTGAATACATGTTTAGTTGTGCTACTCGTGCCTAGCCTCCTTTCATGAATTTCCTTTCATTCTCACTCAAAATAGATAATGTTCATTCCTCTTTATGGTGCTATTGCCTTTTAGTGTAGGTTTCCTTTCATGTTATCCATCTATCCCTGGTCCCTTGGCATTTTAGCTTAGTTTTCCCTTTCAAGCACTAGGAGTAGCAATAGAGTAGAAATAGATAGAGGAACTAGCCTTCTCTCTGAGAGATCCTGTCCCAAGCATACAAGGTCCCACAACTTGGGGATGGTTTCATTATGGTCTCAAACACCTTGGCCCTTCCAAGCTTTGAGACGCGGGTGCACGTTTAAGCAACCAACAGTTTCTAGCATGCCCGGTGGGACCAACATTGAAATCTCAAATTTCATATCTAAGTTCTAGTGTGTGGACTTAGTGTTTCAGCCTTTGGAGGCTCATTTCAACACATTTGATGACTCCCAACATTTCAAGATCTCTGTTTCAGCAGTCTTGAGCACCTTTCATGAGAAAAGTGCACACAAGGAGAAGTACAACAAGCTGAAGATTATTTTGAGTACCTCCAACTATCCTCGAGGAGAATCCATTCCAGAAATTCCATGCACACATCTCTATCTCCCACACGCCGTGCCCATTCAACTCCTCCTCAAAATAGACAACTTGTGCGCCCTATAATGGCGCATCAACAACCTCCTCCATTAAGAAGATTTACAAATTTTTCTAGAGGGAGTCCCTTACTACTGGTTATGCAACATGATATGCCAAATGGTGTGCTCAAGAGTATTCCATAATTTATTGGTGAGAATCAAGTCACCCCTCAGGAGCATATCTAGGATATAGAAAATGTGTGTTCACTCTATTTGATCACACATGATGATGTAGCAGTTAGGCTACTTGCAGCCTCTTTCAAAGGTAAAGTGCTTCAATGGTACTGAGGCTTGAGACTTGGATCTATCACCACCTGGGATGAGTTGGAAACAACTCTTTGTAACTACTTTGAAGACAAGTCAGATCACCTATCCCTAGTGGAGCAATTGACAACAACAAAGAGGGCACCCAATGAGAAGATGACTGATTTCAACATCAGATTTTAGAAGACTTGGGATAGAATCCCTCTTGTGGTAATACCTACAACTTAGCATGCTTTCCTGTATTATCTGAAGGAACTCAATAGTGATATCTCATTCATGATCCAATCCATGGGAGGTAGGACCTTACTAGCTACTTATAGTATTGTAGTAAGGGTAGAAAACAATCTTATTCATGTGGGAAAGTTGGCTCCTAGACCTGCCTATGCCCTTGTTCCTAGAAATGTCACAAGCACCCTGACCTTCATCAGCCTCTATTCCCATTCTTGAAAAGGTCCACAACCAGTTGCCTCACATCTTACCCTCCAACGCAGAAGAAGGAAGATGAAGAGTTGAAGGCCTTGATTAGAAATTTATCAAACAAGGTCATATCATTTAGAAAAAAAAAAGTGCAAGCCTATAGAGGCAATTCTAATCAGGCGCATGGGAAAAACAATCAGCCTTGGAGGAATCAATATGGAAATCAAAGATATGTGCCCAACCAACAAAATGATAGATGGAATCCCAATGCACATTTTCCCTTACAAGTTGTTCCTCCTGTGCCTTCTCTTCTAGCACCTAGTGTGAGTCGGGTGCTTGTTCCAGTTTAGAACAATTTGGCACAAGAGTCAGAATGGTGCTTCCCTTGTAACATGCCTCATAGTCAATATCATTGTGCCAATTTCACACACCCAAGCCTTCATGATCTAGAATGCTTGCTTGTGAGCCTTCAACAAGTGCCCATGAATCGAGATAACATAGAAAGACTAGAAGCCCCTCCAGAGAAAAAAATTATGTTCTTTGGTGCAGAGGACTTTTGTGTAATCAACCAAGCTCCTGAAGATACAAACAAACCTCGTGCCCAAGTTGCGGAAAACACAAGATACAAGAAAAGAATGTTAGAGTCAGGCGCATAGGTCATAATCCCAACAACACAAGTAGATCCTCGAAGTAAAAATATATGTAGGAAATTCATCTTATAGTAAAATTACACAAGTCCCTATATGCAGGAGACCCCATGTAAATCTCTCATGAAGCAACACGTGCCCCTCCTTTGGTAGGTCAAGCCTCTGCTTTATCTATAGTTAGGATTTACATCCGAACACTCAAGATGGATGTTGTTCCCCAAATGCAAAACTAGGGCCCTTCCATTTAGCATTGTTGAACATATATGAAGAGAACAAAAATAAATGTCGTAATGTGGGATGCCTTTGTTATTCCATCTTAGCGGGATCTATTGCATGAAGCTCTACGCAACTCCCCGTGTTGATCCAGTTATGCGAAGCCATGTGATTCTATCAACGTCTACCAAGAATAGAAGAAATAATTAAGTAAAGTTGTTAAAACCCAACCCTTCTATACGTCCTTGATCATAGGCAAACACCTAGTGCATAATTGCATGATTGACTCAGGTGCTAGTACTTCTGTTATGCCTAAGAAAATAGCTAATGTCTTAGGTCTGAAATATAGCCCTTTGTCTAAAGGAGTCCTGCAACTTGATGGTTCAATTTTTACCACCTTAGGAGTCATCAAAGATCTTGAGTTAACCCTCCATGCATGCCCAAGCCTAACTATTACTCAAGATGTGTCAATCATTAACCTACCTCCTTTGTTTTTGCCCTATGTCTATCAAGAGATTTCACTGCTAAATGGGTGGTTACTTGTCTTGATTGGTCTCATATGTTACTCAAGACAAGGTATGGTACCCAGTTTACCATACATAAAGTTGAGCCTATATTTTCCTATCATGTAGAGTCATATTTCCATCCCCTCTCCAAGCCAACTATTTAATCAAAGAAAGAACAAGCTTCAGTTCCTAAAGAGAAATCTCTTCCACCCTTTGTTCCTGACCTAGTGCTTGATGAATGGGTGGAAAGACACCATAAATTTGATCCATGCATTGAAGAACTGGAATCTTATGAAACTGGGCTTGGTACTTATTGCATTCTAGAAGAAGAAGCTATGCTACCATGCGTGCTCAAGAAAGACAAAGTTCAATCAGGGTTTATGGAAGTTATACTTTGATGGATAAAAAAGTGAAAATGGTGCGGGAGCAGGAGTGGTTCTTATTTCCCCTAAGGATGAGAAATTATTCTTCGCTCACATGATGTATTTTGCATGTTCTAACAATGTGGCAGAGTATGAAGCATTGGTGCATGGCTTGCTCATTGCTGAGAAGAAGAAAATTAAGGTTGCAGATCTTTGGGGACACATAATTGGTTATCCATCAGGTTACCAAAAAATGCCAGAAAAAGAATAATCTTCTCAAAGCTTATAAGCATAGAGTTTGGGTCCTAATACCTCCTCGAGAGATTTAATGCTATGAATCTGTAGGTGGTGCCATGCGAGAATGAATAAGGAATCGACGAGATGGCCGCTTCGGTTCATAGTTCTCTCCTGCGGAGGAATTTGTCAAAGGAAACACTCAACACATCAAGATGGTGATAAGACCATCCATTCCAAACAATAAAACCAACTAGAAAGTGTTTGACAATGACACACAGATCATCTAGTTTATCTAGAATGAAGTTGAATTTTCATCAAGTATGCAAGTTGACTTGCATGATAGCTATGGTGACCAAGTGATACATCTGAAAAAAATAATTTACCTAAAGGCTGGTCACCTTAGAGCAAATGTTTAGCCCTGATGATGAGTTCAAGGGTGAAGAAAGGTACATGCATTCATGCAAGAAGACTGCTCCTCAGTCACTATTGTGCATGGGAAAGAGTTGCTGCTCAATAGAACTTGTGCACATTAGGAGAAATAAGCCTTCATCTTTCTCTATAAAAATATAGTGATATATTCTCATGGGAGTATGAAGACCTTAAAGGTTTTGATCCAAGTGTTTCTCAACACTCGATTGACCTTGATCTTGGTATCAAGCCCATCGGACAAAATTAGCAATGACCATCAATCCAAAGATAGAGTCCCTCATGAGAAAGGAATTATCCAAACTCATTGAGGCCAAGATTATTTTTCCTATCAAATACTCTACCTGGGTCACAAATCTGGTTCCAGTGTGCAAGAAGAATGGTGAAATCAGACTCTATGTTGATTTCAGAGATTTGAATAAGGCATCTATAAAGGATCATTGTCCTTTGCCTTCAATGGAGTAGATTTTGCAGACTGTGGTTGGCGTATAGAGATTCTTTATGTTAGATGGGTATTCGGGTTTCAATCAGATCCTGGTCAAGGAAGAGGATCAATTCAAAATTACGTTTACAACCAAATGGGGAACATATGCATATAAAAAAATGCCCTTTGGTTTGTCAAACATGGGCACCACATTTTAGCGTGCCATGGATATTGCCTTCAAAGGATACATTAATGAGTTCATCTTGGTTTACCTTGATGACATAACAATATTTTCAAAGCAGAGCGCGGATCATATGACACACCTAGAAAAGGTCTTTGAGAGATGTAGAGAGTTTGGGGTGTCTTTTAACCCCAATAAATGTAATTTTGTGGTGGCACAGGGCAAGTTCTTAGGTCATGTGGTTTCAAAGGATAGTATCACAATTGATCTGAGTGCATTTTAGCTATCCTGGCTCTTTCCTGCCATGGCGCACAAAAAGGCCTTACATTTCTTCCTTGGCAAGATTAATTTTGTTAGGCTTTTATCCCTAACTTTGTGGGATTGGTTTGACTAATCACCTTGATGCTCAAGAGGAGGACATAGCCTTCAAATGGGAAACAAAAGGAAGAGAAAGCTTCAACAAAATCAAGTAAGAGATTTCTTACACACCAATATTTATCAATCAAAAATTTTCAAAGGATTTCATCCTTTATGCTTATGGTGCTGATGTGAGTGTGGTTACTTTCCTAACACAAGAAAATGAACAAGGGATGGAATAACCAGTAGCCTTCTTCAGCTAGACACTGAAGGATTATGAACTAAAATACAGTCACACAGAGAAGCATGTCTTCACCATCATGCATGCGCTCAAGAAATTCAAGATTATGCTCACCACCAATCATATCAAGGTGTTAGCCTCCCACTCTTGATCAGAGACTTCATCATGGGAGCATAAATTAGTGAGAAAAGATCATGATGGGTGACCAAAATCATGGAATATGATGTGACTATCAAGGATAAAAAGTTGTTAATAGGTAGTGTGCTCTGTAGGTAGATTGCTGAGTATGTGCAAAGTGAACCTGAGGCTTCATTATTTATGGATGAAGGTCTTCCACACGTAGAGCTTGAGTAGAATACAAACCCTGATGCACGTGACTGGATGAAGGACATGATCACATTCCTTTCTGAGGGCGCATATCCTCCTATTTTAAATAAAGCAAAGAGAAGACATCTGAGGTTACAATATGTCCCTTATGTTTTGATTGATGGAATTCTCTTTAAAAGAAATCTTGATGGTGTATTGTTAAGATGTATCAACGGTGCACAAGTTAAAAAGTGTTAGCATAATTTCATGAAGGATTCTCTGGTGGACACTTCTATGCCAAAAATACAACAATGAAGATCATAATGGCAGGGATATTCTGTCCTACCCTGTTTGCAGATGCCCATAAGTGGGTCAAAAAATGCAAGGAATGCACTTTCTTTGTAGGGAAGAAAATATTGGTAGCGCTTCCCCTCCAACCAATCCAAGCGGATCAGCCTTTTGCGTAGTGGGGTCTTGACTTCATAGGCATGATCAATCTACCTTCAAGCAATGGAAATAAATGGGTGTTAACAGCCACATCTTACTTCACCAGATGGACAGAAGCTGTCATGCTTAAAAAATCAACCGAGTTAGTCATCCTTGAATTTCTTGAAGGTATAGTCAAAAGGTTTGGCATTCCTCAAACCATTATCTCTGATAATGCCAAGGCCTTGGTACCAAAATCACTGATTGGGCCCTAAGTCTAGGTATTTACCTGAAGACTTCTTCCAACTATTACCATCAGGGCAATGGTATGGCAGGATATATAAACAAGAAACTAATCGAATCATGAAGCACATAATGAACTTCAGCCAAAGACAGTGGCATACAAAGGTCCTGTGCGCACTGGGTAGATAGAATCACAATAAAAGGAAATAAGAACTTCACCTTACAAGCTTGTCTATGGCAAGGAAGCTACCCTTCCTTTGACATTAGAACTAAATTCATTAGCAGAAGATGTTGTAGAAATATGAATCGTAGAATTTTGAGTCTAGTTTCTAAGATACTAAATTTTATTGAAAATGGATAAGTTTAAGTGGGTCAAACAACTAAAATACCAAACAATGCTATTGTTTTTGTTAAAAACATAATAGAGTGACTTTCGTGCCCCCCCACCATTTTTGAGCACCATTTAGTATTTTTGAAAACCCTTTGGTAGAAAGATATCTAGGAGCATCTAGTTTGGGCTCCATTTTTTTAGATTTTTTTAGCAAATATTTTTTTATTTATGATTTTTCTAGTACAAAAATTTTATGTTTTGAAAAATAATGGAGCTCGACCATGCCCCCCCTAACTACCTCAAAAAAATATAAAAAAATTTTTTTTTTTTTTTAATATGTATAGAATTATGCCTAGTTTGGGCTAGTATAATTTTTTAAAATTTTGATCACCCAAAAAAAAGATACACCATGAAAGATAGACATATTTACACTTCAAAAAATAGCTATAAAAAGGCATAGTTAGAAAATAAATAATATGGAAACCTTATATTAGTCAGAAAATTTGAAAAATTATATTTTTAGAAAGAAGAAACTTTGCTCTACGTCGTGGTATAATTTTTTTAAAATGGATCGATTGTTTTATTTTGATTTATCATAGAGGAAGTGGCATTTTTACATTTTCTTGCAAAAACACGTTGTTTGTTGTGTTTGTACAAGTCCATGCCTCAGGCTTGGGGATCCAAACCGGATCCCAAGCCTTGAGGCATGGCTTGGAAAAAGAAAAATAAAAAAATGCATACGCATTTTTTTTTTTTTATATATTGTGGCCCCCCAACGTCCCTTTCATCTCTTTCACGGGAATTCTGCAAACATTATTTTTCTGCAATTTTCTCTACATTCTTGCACGATTTTTTAGTAGTTCATTTTGTCCCCTACCCCACTAGTTGATTTTTTCTAATCATGGGTGATAAACGTTGAGCTAAGGACAAGAGGAAAGTCAAGAACAAGACACCGGAGCAATTGGAAGAGAAGAGAATAAAGAAATTGAAGAGAATGCAAAAACTTGAGCAGGGAAAGGTACATCCGCTATATCAAATGTAGCTAATGTATTAGAAAATGGGGATGAAATACATAATGAAAATGTAGAGAATAATGATTTTGCAATGAATAATGATAATGAATAATGATATTGAATTGAATGATAATGTTGGTATGGATGAAGAAATTGATATGAATCAATTGTTGAACCCTTACGAGAATCAAATGTTAACCCCAAAATTTGTATGAAAAAACTTGAATGAAAAAGTAACCTTGTAAATGAATCTTCACCTCTAAGAACACCTCCTTCCATTTTGTGAAGAAAACCAATTCACTTAATTGAAATTGATGAAAACATTATAAAACCAATGCCTAACAAAATGTCTGAAAGAAATGCGAGAAGAAAAGCTAGTGGAATTTGGGATAATTACTTTGAGAATTTAAATGACACACAAAGATGTCAATTATTTGTTTCATTGATGAAATTAATTAAGATGAGACCTATAATGAAGACCCTGGGGTTAAGAACATCTAATGTTGTTGATCAAAATGCGTCAATTGTTGAAAACATACATAAAGCATACCAAAATGTAGGTGGAAAAAGATGCACCAAAGATAGTAATGCTACATGGCGTGCACTTACTAATTGTATAGTAAGTGATAAAACAGTTAATAAATGCTTGATTAGAAAAAAAAGTAGTGCTTTGAAGCTAAAAAAAAACACTAATGAAAGCAATAGAGAGACGTAAACGTCTTGAGTTAGTCAATAACACTTGACTATTGGGATTTCTCTAGCAGACTTCCATGAAAAGACAAGAATACATCTGATATTCTAAAAGAATTAATTGTAAAATTTTGGAATGAGAACACAAGGGTGTCATTGAATAGAAGAGATACATTAAAAAGAAGAATAGGTTCTCGTAATCGTGAATCGTGTGCAAAACATTTCTTAGATATGACTCAAATAGAATTGTTCTCTAAGTTTAAGAATGAAAATCCACAAATTAACATTAGCTAAAGATTCTTTGAAATGAGCAAACCCTTTTATGTGAAAATCAATCACTCACGTACCACTTGTTGTTGCAGGCATCATGTTGAATTTTCAATGCATTATGATGTTTTTTGTCAAATACGTCGTGTTTTGCATATTGACATCATGTTGCAGGAGTGTGGAATAAATGTCCCACAAAAATCTTCAAGGAATTTATTCCGACAATATTTTGTGAAAAATCAACAAGACAATTTTTTATAACAAAGCATGTTTGGATGGAACGTGCAATGTATGCGGTGGCTTGCCAAATCTGAAAAGTTGTATCCATGAGGAGAGTACATATTCAATAGGAAAAGAATTGGTTGATTTCACCAAATATAAATCGGTGGCATATCAATTAAAAGATGGAAAAGAATCTAAGAGGTGTGAGCTTGTTAGAAAACAATTACATGTATCAGAATATATGGTCAAATTCAGAGAGGAAATTTTTATGAGTATGTAAGGCACACACATAGAGCTCGATGGTTGGATGAACAATTCAAGTTAAGAAAGGACACATTCCCACTTGGTACTATTGTTTCAGTAGTTGACTTCGTAGAGAATTACACATTACTGACCACAAATGGAGGTTCAGTCTCAATATTATAACTCAGTGCAAGTTTCTATTTTTGTGCATATAACATTCATGCACTCTCTGAAAGCACTTGAGAAAGATCGAAAAATATTAAGAGAGTATCATTTCTACATCAGTGATGATCGGACACATTCTACATAATATGTACAAGGGTGTTTCAGGTGTTTTATGTGAACTTGAATGAGAGGAACATTAGTTTCGATCAACATTACATTTGGTCGGACAATTGCACATCACAATTCAAGAATGCATGGATGTTTTATTGGCTAAGAAGGATGCACAAAGAAACAAATGTACAACATATCTAGAGTTTTTCTTGAGGCAGGGCATGGAAAAGGAGAGCATGATGGTGTAGGAGCATGTGTGAAAAGAGCACTTGTAAGAGAAGAGTTAAAGTTCAAGGATGGTGCTAAATTTATAGATGTAAAAAACATTGTTGATTGGTGTGTTAAGAATATGGGCCATGAATCTCAAGAGAGATCAATGGTTCGTAGATATTTTTGGTTGATAGAGGAACAACATCTGGAAAACTTTGAAGATTGTATGACAGTTGTAGGATCAAGTGATATGCACTCATTCCGTAGTTTAGATGCAAATGCTTGGACTATTTATACTAGGTGCATGACATGTTTTTATATATCATGCATTGATTTTGTGTGGAATGAATGTGAGTCACAATAGTGGGTGGATGAATGGACTTGTAGACCTCTAATTCCACTCGACACACATCAAGTTCCATGAGCATTACAACTTGCAGGGTCTTCAGATCAAATGACAACATCACCTGACTTTGACCAAGTCTCTGATTTAGTGTAACAAGGTACATACATATATGTACATGCCATGTTTTAGATTTATAAATTATTAAATGGTCAACTCTTAATGTATTTTTAAATTGATTGAACAGTTTTACTTTGTGATACATAGGGCACATTTTTGTAGTTATTGCGATGGAATTTAATGAAGAGGGAACAAACTACTTCTTGTCTCGTTGTGTAGAGGGGAAAAAAATTGACTTCCACAGTCATTGATGGTGAAGACCTTGAGTATCCCATTGGGTCAGTGGTAGTCACTGGAACTTGGCTTCGATGATATCTATCAAAAAATCAAACATTTGGTTGTTTGAAGACTATGAAGTACATCGGAAGATACTTCACTATTCACATTTGGTCCTTGCTGACAAATATTAAATTGATCAAATATCGAGGTGGCCATCAAACAAAGAATCATGGAAGGTTCGTGAATCAGATCATGAAGTAATTCTTGCTACTATCAAGAATAGAGTTGATCCTTGCGGTTCATTGGATTGAATTTGCAAAGGTATGTTCTTCATGAATTTAATTTGAATATTTACTTAAATGATTTTGTTTAAATTTTGTATGATTTAAAATTCTATTTAATTGCTTACTAACATGTTTATGTAGGTTAGTGGTGCCAAAAAAGCTTCCACCTTCACGTGGTTGGCACTGTTAGTAGAGAATTTATTATTCTCGAAGCCAAGTGAAGCTAAGAGAAATTAAATATTAGAAAGGAACAACAAACATAAATTCTCATTTCACCACCTATATTGTAAAAATATCTTATTAAAATTCTCATTTCACCACCTATATTGTATGAACCACCTATATTATTCAGGTGATTGGCAATGGACAACCTTACCTTGACTTGATATTTCATGGTCGAATGGAGATGGAGAAAACCATGATAGGATTTTAGAGGGCCTCGACGTGGAGGTCTTGGATCTGCGAGACATCTCTAGGTGCCATGGAGTCAGAGTCAAGAAATCACCCATCGAAGATATGGCATGTGTTTGGGCCTCAAGGCTCTTAAGGGACTACGCCTGGACGAGGTAGCCCGAAAGCACGGGGAGCGTAGGGAACCAAAAAAAGCCTCCACTAGTGTTCACTAGCCACCCCGATGTGTTGGCGTAGTTGGTTTGGTCCCACGAGCTTTTGTTTGCAAAACTAAGCCTCACATGACCCTACTTGACTCGTTAGACTCAAACTACTTTATTTCGCGTTTGCAAAAAATAGGACAACAGAGAGAACCGAGATGGAGATGGGAGAAAACCATGAGAGAGGATTTTGTAGAGGGCCTTGACATGGAGGTCTCGGATCGATGAGATGTCTCTAGGTGCCATGGAGTGAGAGAAAACCCATGAAGAAGATATATGGCGTGTTTTGGCCTCGGGGCTCTTAAGGGACTACGCCGGACAGAGGTAGCGAAAGAAAGCATGGGGAGCGTAGGGAACCAAAAAAATCCTCCACTAGTGTTCACCTAGACACCCGATGTGTTGGTGTAGTTGGTTTCGGTCCCACGAGCTTCGTTTGCAAACTACAACGTCTGGTAGCCTTACACTGACTCAGACTACACTATTTCACGCATTTGCAAACAATAGGACAACGAGAGAACCGAATGGAGATGGATAAAACCATGAGAGGATTTTGTAGAGGGCCCTGACATGGAGGTCTTGGATCTGATGAGACATCTCTAGGTGCCACGGAGTCGAGAAATCACCCGTCGAAGATATAACGTGTTTTGGCCTCAGGGCTCTTAAGGGACTATGCCCGACAGAGGTAGCCTAAAAGCACGAGGGAGCATAGGGAACCAAAAAAATCCTCCACTAGCATTCACTGGCCACCCTGACGTGTTGGTGTAGTTGGTTTGGTCATGAGCTTCCGTTTGCAAACTATGACCTCTATGAAGCCTTACTGACATTTGACTCGAGACTGCACTATTTGTGCGTGTTTGCAAACAAAGAGGACAAGAGAGAGAAATGAATGGAGATGGAGAAAACCGTGAGATAATTTTCATAGAGGGCCCCAACATGGAGGTCTTGGATCTGATGAGACGTCTCTAGGTGCCGAGTCGAGAAATCACCTATCGAAGATATAGCGTGTTTTGGCCTCAGGGCTCTTAAGGGACTACGCCGGACGAGGTAGCCCGAAAGCACGGGGAGCATAGGGAACCAAAACAAAGCCTCCACTAGCATTCACTGGCCACCCCGATGTGTTGGCGTAGTTGGTTTGGTCCCATAAGCTTCCGTTTTGCAAACTTCTACAGCTCTGATCCTGCATCCTTATCTGACTGACTATGCACTATTTCACACATTTGCAAACAATAGGACAATGAGAGAACCGAATGGAGATGGAGAAAACTACGAGATTTTGTAGAGGGCCCTGACATGGAGGTCTTGGATCTAACGAGATGTCTCTAGGTGCCACGGAGTCTGAGAAATCACCTGTCGAAGATATAGCGTGTTTTGGCCTCAGGGCTCTTAAGGGACTACGCCGGACGAGGTAGCCTGAAAGCACGGGGAGCATAGGGAAACCAAAAAAAAAGCCTCCACTAGCATTCACCTAGCCACCTTGATGTGTTGGCATAGTTGGTTTGGTCCCACGAGCTTCCGTTTTGCAAACTCTGATGTAGGCTGAGCCTCTACTTTGACTCGAGACTCCACTATTTTTGTGTTTGCAAACAATACAGACAGAGAGAACCGAATGGAGATGGAAAACCATGAGAGGATTTTAGATAGGCCCCAAACATGGAGTTTGGATCAACAGAGACATCTCTAGGTGCCAGTGAGAGTCGAGAAATCACTGTCGAAGATATGGCGTGTTTTGGCCTCGGGGCTCTTAAGGGACTACGCCGAGAGAGAGGTAGCCCAAAAGCACATGGGGAGCGTAGGGAACCAAAAAAATCCTCCACTAGCATTCACCTAGCCACCCGATGTGTTGGCGTAGTTGGTTTGGTCCCATGAGCTTCCGTTTGTAAACTACTGATAGCATCTGGTAGCCCTACGTCTGCTCGAGACTCAGATTTGCATTATTTCATGTTTACAAAACAATAGGACATGAGAGAGAACCGAATGGAGATGGAGAAAAATGTGAGAGGATTTTGTAGAGGGCCCCAACATGGAGGTCTTAGATCTGATGAGACATCTCTAGGTGCCACGAGTCTAAGAAATCACCCATCGAAGATATAGCGTGTTTTGGCCTCAGGGCTCTTAAGGGACTACTGCCCGGACGAGGTAGCCCGAAAAGCACGGGAGCATAGGGAACCAAAAAAATCCTCCACTAGCATTCACTAGGCCACCAGCCACGATGTGTTGGCGTAGTTGGTTTCCCATGAGCTCCCATGAGCTTCGTTTGCAAACTCTACTGCCCTTAGTAGCCCTACTTGCTTTCGAGGACTACCTTTATTTCACTTGTTTTACAAACAATAGGACAACGAGAGAATCGAATGGAGATGGAGAAAACCATGAGAGGATTTTTAGAGGGCCCAACATGGAGGTCTTAGAATCTGATGAGATGTCTCTAGGTGCCACGGAGTGAGAGAAATCACCGTCGAAGATATGGCGTGTTTTGGCCTCAGGGCTCTTAAGGGACTTTGCCCTTGAGACAAGGTAGCCCGAAAGCATGGGGAGTTTAGGGAACCAAAAAAAATCCTCCACTAGCATTCACCTGGCCACCCCGATATGTTGGCGTAGTTGGTTTGGTCCCACGAGCTTACCGTTTGTAAAATACATCCTCTAACATCTATACAACTATTTGACTCGAGACTCTAGTATTTCGCGCATTTGCAAAAACAATAGGACAGAAGAGAACTGAATGGAGATGGATAAAATTGTGATAAAATTTCATAGAGGTCCCCAACTTGGAGGTCTTGGGATCGATGAGAATGTCTTTAGATGAAGTCTAAGAAATCACCATCATTGAAGATATGCGTGTTTTGGCCTTAGGGCTCTTTAGGGACTACGCTTGGGATGAGGTAGCCCGAAAAATGGGGAGCATAGGGAACCAAAAAAAGCCTCCACTAGTGTTCACTGGCCACCCCGACATGTTGGCGTAGTTGGTTTGGTCCCATGAGATTCCATTGAAACTACAAACTCAATCTATCTGTAGTAGCCCTGAAATGACTGAGACTCCATTATTTCACGCATTTTCAAACAAACAATAAGACAACGAGAGAAATGAATGGAGATGGAGAAAACCATGAGAGGTTTTCGTAGTGGTTCCTGACTTAGAGGAGGATTAGGATCTAACGAGACATCTCTAGGTGCCATGGAGTCGAGAAATCACTGTCGAAAAGATATTGTGTGTTTTGGCCTCAGGACTCTTAAGGGACTACGCCGAAACGTAGGTAGCTAAAAGCACGGGGAGCGTAGGGAACCAAAAAAAAGTCTCCACTAGCATTCACCTAGCCAGCCGGTTGGACATGTTTTGGCGTAGTTGGTTTAGTCCATTGAGCTTCGTTTGCAAAAAATACATCATCATGTAGTAGCTATCAGCTGACTCGAGACTCTAGTATTTCATGCCTTTGCAAACAATAGGACAACGAGAGAACCGAATGGAGATGGAGAAAACCACGAGATTCATTTTTAGAGGGATTCAACGTGGATGTCTTGGATCGATGAGAGATCTCTTTCCCTGGAACTCAGTGACACCTGAGAAATCACCCGTCGAAGATATGACTTTTTTTGGCCTCAGGGCTCTTAAGGGACATAGTGACATCTTCACCTAATTGTTTTTCTTCACGATGTTCATTGTCATCTAAAGTTGAAGACTGAAAATTTATATGGCCTTTGGCTTTCTTTTTGAGTACAAACAACCTTTTTAATGTCCAAAAACTTTTTGGACTCTTCATTCATTTTTGTTTGATTGAAGATATTCATTCTTTCAAAATGAAGAGCAGTTGGAACATTGGTGGTCTCCCAAAAAAAACTAAGTTCATAGTCTACATAGTTGAATGCTATGTGGAAAATCATTGAACATTTGGTTTCCTCGCTCCCCGTGCTTTCGGGCTACCTTGTTCGGGTGTAGTCCCTTAAGAGCCACTGAGGCCAAAACATGTCATATCTTTGACGGGTGATTTCTCGGACTCTGTGGCACCTAGAGATGTCTTGTCAGATCGAGACCTCCATGTTGGGGCCCTCTGAAATCTTCTCGGTTTTATCCATCTCCATTGGTTCTCTCGTTGTCCTATTGTTTGCAAAGGTGCAAAATAGTGCGAGTTTGAGTCGGTGTAAATGCTTTGTCAGGCTTGTAGTTTGCAAACGGAAGCTCATGGGACCGAACCAACTACACCAACATGTCGGGGTGGCCTGGTGAATGCTAGTGGAGGCTTTTTTTTGGTTCCCTACGCTCCCCGTGCTTTTGAGCTACCTCGTTCGGGCGTAGTCCCTTAAGAGCCATGAGGCCAAAACATGCCATATCTTGATGGGTGATTTCTCGGACTCGTGGCACCTAGAGATGTCTCGTCAGATCGAGACCTCCATGTTTGGAAGGCCCCTCTATGAAATCCTATCATGGTTTTTTCTCCATCTCCATTTGGTTCTCTCGTTGTCTATTATTTTTGAAGGCATGTAAAATAGTGAGTTTGAGTCGGTGTAGGGCTGCTCTAGATGTTGTAGTTTTGCAAATGAAAGCTCGTGGGATCAAACCAACTATGTCAACACATTGGGGTGGCAGGATAATGCTAGTGGAGCTTTTTTTGGTTCCCTACGCTCCTCGTGCTTTTGGGCTACCTCGTCCGGGCGTAGTCCCTTAAGAGCCTGAGGCCCAAACATGCCATATCTTCGATGGGTGATTTCTCGGACCGTGGCACCTAGAGATGTCTCGTTAGATCTGAGACCTCCATGTTGGGGCCCTCTATGAAATCCTCTCATGGTTTTATCCATCTCCATTTGGTTCTCTCTCGTTGTCTATTGTTTGCAAATGCAAGGCGTGAAATAGTGTAGTCTAAAGTAGTGTAGGGCTCCCGGATGATGTTGTAGTTTTGCAAATGGAAGCTCATGGGACCAAACCAACTATGCCACACATCGGGGTGGCTAGGTGAACACTAGTGGAGGCTTTTTTTTGGTTCCCTATGCTCCCCATGTGCTTTGGGCTACCTCGTCCAGGGCGTAGTCCCTTAAGAGCCATGAGGCCCAAACACATGCCATATCTTGACAGGTGATTTCTCGGACTCCGTGGCACCTAGAGATGTCTCATCAGATCTGAGACCTCCCATGTTGGGGCCCTCTACAAAATCTCTCATGGTTTTATCCATCTCCATTCGGTTCTCTCTGTTGTCTATTGTTTTGCAAATGTGAAATAGTGTAGTCAGTCGAGTAGTGTAAAGTTCTTAGATGTTTGTAGTTTGCAAAGCGGAAGCTCGTGGGACAAAACCAACTACTACCAACACATCGGGGTGGCTAGGTGAAACTAGTGGAGGTTTTTTTGGTTCCCCTATGCTCCCCGTGCTTTTGGGCTACCTCATCAGGGTAGTCCTTAAGAGCCCTGAGGCCCAAACACGCCATATCTTAACAGGTGATTTCTCAGACTCGTGGCACCTAGAGATGTCTCATCAGATCTGAGACCTCCATGTTGGGGCCCTCTATGAAAATCTCTCTCATGGTTTTCTCCATCTCCATTTGGTTCTCTCTTTGTCTTATTGTTTTAAAAAGGTGAAAAATAGTGCGAGTCTCGAGTCGGTGTAGGGCTCTGAGGATGTTGTAGTTTTGCAAAGCGAAGCTCGTGGGACCAAACCAACTACACCAACATGTCGGGGTGGCTAGGTGAATGCTAGTGGAGGCTTTTTTTGGTTCCCTATGCTCCCGTGCTTTTGGGCTACCTCATCTGGGTGTAGTCCCTTAAGAGCCCTGAATGACTAGATTGGCTTAAGAATGAATTTGATAGGGGTATGTCTAAGAACACATGGGAGTTATCAATCACCTAGTAAATCTTTCTTGTTTAGTTCTGGATGGGAGTTAGCTGGCCTATGACTTAGTGACCTTCCATTCATTGATAATTTATGCTATGATAAACCCATGGATGCTTTCAAAAGCACCTTCAAAAGGATAGGGGTAGTCATCAAGCCTAGTGAAGGGTGTGATGTGATTTCCAAATAACTTGAAATGCCTACAGATTTAAAGGTAATAACATGAATTGGACAGGATTAGACAATCAAGAATCATTGAGTGTTTGAATCAGAATGTCATTGCATCTGGAGACATTCTCAAGCATTGGAGTAATGTATATGGAGAGACATTCTCAAAATATCAACAGATGAAAGGCATCAAATTGTGATGACTCTCGGGTGTTTTAACAGGGGAGAAGACTAAGAAGCATAGAAGAATGTAGTAAGTGCATGATAAGATAGGAACCAAGTACAAAGAGACCATGAGCAAGAAGAAGCGCAAGTAAGGTAAATACACATATACACATTGATAAATTGAATGAATAATTACTCAGATTAGGTAACTCTTTATATACATACATTATATAAATATTGATTTCCAAAGTTTGATGCATATTATACATTGAAAATGCTAGTACATGTACATCACCAATAAATGAAAAAATAATCCATAATGTCTTAAATATTGTCAAGTGCACATCATATTAGTTTCATGCGAAAATAATCTCAGAAATGTAAGGTCTCATACAAAATTATCAAGTTCCAAATAGTATTTTAATGTGCATAATAAATACAAAAATTCCCAAATAGGTCATATACCATCAAGTTCAAATGCCATATAGGCATACATACAATGCCATGCACATAGGCATACAAAAACAATGTCATGTAAGACATATATATTTCCTACTCATCAAAATCTATCCCTCTCTTGGCCTTGCTCGAAGAAGGCCCTCCCTTAGACGAAGATGGAGATCCATGAGATGACTTTGGATCATCGAGCCCATGCTTGAGTCCTCTTCCGTTGAATACTCACTTTGTAGATGAGCTGTAAATGCAAACAACAATTTTTTTGTCAAAACTTAATTTATATATGTTTTCAACATGTATTTAAGACCATCTTTAGAATGAAAGTATTTACATAAATACACAAACTTACAAGTTGTCGATCATGCCGAATTTGCATCTCATGCTCAGATGAGTCATTGGGAGCTCTGAGTATGAACGGGGGTATGAAGATGATGAGATGGAGGAGTTTGTGCCCTCGAAGTCAAAATGGAGGGGGTTGAAGTTCCCTACATACACATAAGATTAAAAAATCTAACATCAGAATTAGTGAAAATAGAACTAAGTACATGTATGTACATAATGACAATATTTTAACTAATTTTATCAATATAGAACTATTGTTTTTACCCCCACACTTTGTGAATCAAATGAATAGGGCTCTTTACTATCATGAGTAACTCCTGCATATACAATGAAGGACATTATTAACATAATTTAATAATTCTATAATGAAAGACATTACTAACATGTAATTTAACATAATATGAATTACACGAGAAATTTAACAAAATTTACGTGTTGTTTGAATACCTCAGTGAGTTGTTGCGTAGATGAAATCGCAAGTGACAACACCTTTATCTACTTGTCGCAGAGATGGTGGGGTGTCTAGTGAAGTCAACATCTTTATCAAACATGTATATCACGTGAGTTAGATGGACATACAAGAACATACATATATTTGACTTCAAAAATATATATATACACACACACACACACACACACACACATATATATACACACACACACACACACATGTATGTGAAAATTTTACATAATTAACATTCTAAATTACCTCTGTGAATGTATGTGTATGCATGGTGCTCGCCACTTGTGGTCGGGATGAAGATGTGCCTCCCGCGTGCTTTGTAATATCAATGCATATACATGTACAAATACAATTATTTCAAAAATTTAACATATATAAGTAAATCAAGTACTCCAAACTTTTTGTAACACACATAACAAAACATAACAAATTTACCTGCGAAGGTGACACGATGAATGTAATCCAAATGTCTCACTCAAAAGGACATCTGACATAGTGACATTATCATGTGCACCCCTAGCACCAGGTGCACCAAAATCAGTACGCATGAAAGTATCGTCCTCCTCGGGCCCCAAACATATGCTACCACATGATGAGAAAAGATGTGGCCTCATGCTAGTACTCCTGAGGGAATACTCTGTGTACCTCATGAGCATCTGGCTCAGAAATCTCCCTCGTATGTCGAACAAGGGTCGTGAGATAGCCCCTGAAGTGCGTGGAGTGTATCAATCTCTATTGTCTCCTTCATTGCTTGAGGGAAAATCTCAGGGTGAGGGGGCTTTGTGTGGGAATCTACCTTGTTGAATAGGTGCACGTTGTGCACTTGGTCGATCTATGTGAGATCCTTTTCCTCGGCCTGGAAATCTCGGAAATCAAAATAATTTGGGATCTCGTTGAGGATAAACTCGCAATAGAGTTTCCTCAGAAAGTATAGTGGCACCTCGTTGTTATTACAAGGTGGAAAATCAAACACCATCCACCATCGGTCCCAAAAAATTATTTTTAATCAAATTATTATTGCACCAATGGATGGGAAACCATTTACATGACAACGAAATAGGAAAATTAGTGTGGGGTCCGTGAATAAGGCACATATGAGGTCTTTTGAAATTTATTTTTTCTTTACATCCACATATGACAATTTGTTGGAATAATAAACCCTATAACCCTCTCTGTAAGTTGTCCAATGATCAATTTTCCCCGTTCCACATCAATTTGAACAAGTAATGCCTCCAATGTGTTTGCAAGAGAGGCACGGTGGGGGTTTGTAGATTGTGAATCCCTCATTGTTTTGATTAAATCCTCAATTTCAATTTTGTTTTCAACTATGTGGGCTGCTAAATCTTCTTGACTACCCAGGGGATGTTGAGCAATTGTGGGAGTGTCGGGAGGGATGAATAGGAATAACAGGGTTTGGTTGTGGTTGATTCCCTCGACCTCTAATTGTAACAATAAAAATATGTATTCAATTCAAATTTTAATCTATAATTATCATATTTCAATGCAATTTTGAGAAAAGAATTGTGCTTACCTCTTCTCCGTGGTGCCATCATCGATTCAGATCTTCCGGTGATCCAGAAATGATCCTTTGAGCTTGAGATCAGTTGAATGAAAAAATGTGAGGGCACGGTTAAGCTCTGAAACTCGTGTTTGAGGGAGATAAAATGATAGAGGCTCGGGCCTCTTTTTTGTTTATAGTAGGCATAAGTATGTATTAGAGTAGTTTCAATTCCTCTAATTGTGTTACGCACACATTGTTTGTAAATAGTTCTTTTTCTCATGTGCTTCCTACGTGCACTCTTTTGTTGTTTCCTAAATGGAGAGCTTCTCGGCAGATTGCAAGATTCAAAATAGATGCAAGAAATGATCTTCAAGTGACTACAGGGGAAATTTCATAATTGCATAAGTAGACTCCATGCCCAATGGATGCTCTAGGCTACTGATCTTCTTCATCTAGCAGGTAGATGGCCCCAAAAGTCACCAAAATTGTTATCCAAATAACTCTCCTAGTTATTTGGGTAACTGGTATAAACATTCGAGCTCTCAGGTCCTTATTGAAGGTTGCACATACTCAAGATCACTTGGCACATTCCCTTGGTCATAGTTTCCTTGCGTGCCCTTTTCCTTTCCCTCCTTTCACTTTCCCTTTGCACCCACCTTCTACACTTTCACCTTCTTCCTAAGCAACTTCTTCACCCTGTGCACATCTCAAAATTGCTTCAATCGGCTAAGTCCCTAGCCCACTCGCACACCACGCCCATCACTTTGTAATAGTTGTGCCTTCACCATGTGTTCTCTGCTCACTAGTTTTCCTCATTTCCCGCACTCCCATTTCTGTACCCTTCCTCGTGCCCTTTTGTGCAGTCATCTTCTCGACATATTTAAGTGTGCCATGCGTAACCATTCAAAGCGCCCCAATAGGGCACCAAATCCTGCAAAAAAAAATCAAGTGATGTACGTGGCACAAATGACAACTATTTACGAGTTGGCCATCATTTGGTGATCCGCGCGTGCCACGTGTTTTATGTGCGCTAACAACTATGACATCTTTTGAAAGCCATATCATTTGCTCTGAGCTCATATCAACATACACCTAGACTTTTCAAAAAGCTGCTGACATCAGCTACAGTGCTAGATATTCAAATTCAAATTCTTGGCGGATTTGGTAGGTGAGAAATGGGAAAACTTCTTTTCTAGAGCATTAATGAGTAGATCTAATTGCTCCAACCACCCGATTTGATATGATCTACCCTCCTTTCTTCTTCAACATGCTAAACATGCTTGGGGAAGTGTATTTCACATATCTCAAGGCATTAAATGCTTCTTGTTGGTGGTTGTGTTTCAAATTCAGGTTTTCCCTCCTTCCCTTCTTCCTCCATGGATTCATCTATAAATGTAAGAGCAAGGCTCATTTGTTATGTTGGACACTCTAGATCCTTACGCGTTTTGCTAAGGATTCCATACTTTCTGTATTTTGAGTTTTAGACCTCTAGATCTGGCTCTTACATGTGGATATCAGCCTCCATCATTGTAAAAGCTCTGTGCATTTCTGGAAGTAATAAAAGCATTGTTTTGTGACTATTCTCTGTCCTAACGTGTTCACATTCCTTCTTCTTGCCTTTTATTTTGCGTTGTGTGTTGGTTGTGTTATTTCACATCCCTTACAGTCCTTTATTTAGTTGTGTTCCATGAGAATGATTTGGTGAATACGTGTTTAGTTGTGCTACTCGTGCCTAGCCTCCTTTCATGCATTTCCTTTCATTCTCGCTCAGAATAGATAGTGTTCATCCCTCTTTTCTGGTGCTATCACCTTTTAGTGTAGGTTTCCATTCATGTTATCCTTCTATCCCTGGTCCCTTGGCATTGTTAGCTTAGTTTCCCTTTCAGCACTAGGAGTAATGAGTAGTAGTAGAAATAGATAGAGGAACCGGCCTTCTCTAGAGATCCGTCCCAAGTGCGCAAGGTCCACAACTTGGGGACAGTTCCATTGTGGTCTCAAACACCTCGGCCCTTCCAAGATCCGAGACACGGGTGTACGTTTGAGAAACCAACAGGTCCTATAATAATTTATAAAGGTGGAAAAGAGTATAAGCAAGGAGACAAGCTATTTGGTAAACACGAGGAGAGAATTAAGCCCTTAAAAAAAAGCTGTGCATATTTTTGTTTTGGGAAAAATATGAGATCTAAGACCTTAGAATTGTTAACTTTAGGATATAAGAGGTAATCAAACTTTATATAGTGATTGAGAAGTATAAGAAACCAAGTAATACATTGAAACCTTGAAAAGCGAGTTAAGAAAACCAATAGACCTAGTTAAGGCTAATTGAAAAGGTGAAAATGGTGTTGGGTGAAATAGAAAAAGAGTTGGCCTTTGAAACTTTCCACAAAGCTGAAAAAAATTAAAGGGTATTTAGAAAATTAATTAGTTATTTAAGAAATTCATTGGTTTTAGGAGATAATTAATCCTAAAATATTAATGATCTCTAATCTAATCAAAAAGCACATTGACTTGTAAAAGTCTATTTTGGCTTTACCTTTTGTCCCACATGCACTAGGATTTCAAAATTTCCCAAATGGAAACCTATAAATACAATCCTAAGGCATCCCTTTCAACTTTACACCTTACATCACACCTCATTTTCATTGGCTAAAGCTATAGAACATTTGAGCTTGAGCCATTATCCCTTGTTGGAAAATAGCTTCTCCACCTTGCATCCATTCTTTCAAGCTTGGTTAGTAGGAGAATATCTAAGTATGGTCTTGTATCCATTTTAAAGAGATCTCTTCACCATATTGAAGGAAACCACAAACTTTGATTATTATATGATCTAAATAGGTTCATGCTTAGTTAATAATCTAAAGAGTAAAGAATAACTTAGTGTGTTAGTTTGATTTATTCAAAGTTCCATGTATTTGAAGAAGTTAATTATTGTTAAGCTCTTATCTTGATGTTCTTGTTTAGTTAGCTTTGTTTTGGAACTATTAGGTGTTAGTTTCAATTCATAAGGTATAGTAAAACTTTACAATGCATACATTTGGCATGTATCCTCACATGTAAAACATATTTATTTGGTCCTCACTTGTTCTTGCAAACAACTCATGTATCATATGGATCTACCCTCCATTAACAAAAGCGTGTTTACTTATTATGTCTATTTTCCCTTAGAAAAACGTGTTGCTTGGGAAGTTTCATAATGCACAATTGCTTTTTCATAGGACCCTGTGTCCTCCGTATATTCCCTCGCATGTATCCTTTCTTGGGGCACCATCATTAAACCTTGTGTCAATTTATGCGAGAGTCAAAATCAAAGCTCGATGACAAAAACATTTGTATAATTGTCTTTGTACTTGTTTAATTTCTTGTATTGCATTACATTTTGTATGATGCACGGAGTTACTATTTTTAGAAATGAAAAATTATTCGTATTATAACTTTCAATGTTATTTTACACTTTTGTTGTATGCGTATATTTTAATAAAGGACCGATGACGTAGATCATGAGTAATATGATTAAATAAAGTTGTTTTTACATCGATTGGATGAATGCTATTTCCATTCTCTTCATCTTATTTTTCCTTCCCTCTCATTTTATGCTAGTAAACACTATTCTTCAAAATCACTTGGGGCAATAGGGATTACCTTATATCCCCCTCCCCCTTCATTTATTCTATCCACTTCCTTCCTCTTTTCGATTTCCCATCGACATGCGAGGGTTATCCTTGAAAAATTTCTACAGGATCTGTTAAGAAAATAATTTCTTTCGCTTCACAATGATAACCACACTAATTTTACAACAACATAGTTCCATACTAGTATTATGCGGGGATCGATGCTCACATTTATACTCTATTTTCATATTCGGTATATCATTGTCTATCTTCCATTGCAATGGGATTTTCCCCGCTTTGGTATGTTCTCTCCTTATTTTTGATCATCGATTGACCTCTTCCATCACCCCATTGACACTCGAGGGGCATCCTTCATTCTACTAATTTTTCTTCTTTTCCTTCAAAATTTTTACTTGTTTATGTTTGTCTACTATATTTGAATTTAAATCGCTTATGCCACCCCAAAGAGGGGAAAATGTAGACACCTAAAATCTCCTTACACAATTTTATTGCTAAAGTTGCACTAACGATCTTCACTCCCTCTCACTTTGGTCAAATAATGACACTTTGTTATCTAACTATGCTTCTAATTCACTCAAGATGCCAATTAACGACATTTTTATTGACGATAATCCTCTTTATTAGCTAATTATATTTTAATTAAGCCTCTAGTCTTACGTTTAACCAATAAACCTTCTTATTGGCTAAATCTTGCTTCCAGATTTTCCAAAATCTATCCAAACCCATTTCAGATGCTCTTAGAAAGCTTCCTAGTCCTTCTTAGGATCCTTAATTAATCCTCGAATATTAATTAGCTTCTAATCTAATCAAAAAGTGCATTGAGTTGTAAAAGTCTATTTTGGGCTTACCTTTTGTCCCACATTCACTAGGATTTCAAACTTTCCCAAATGGAAACCTATAAATACAATTCTAAGGAATCCCTCTCAAATTTACACCTTACATCACACCTCATTTGCATTAACTAAAAGCTATTGAACATTTGAGCTTGAGCCATTCTCCCTTGTTGGAAAATAACTTCTCCACCTTGCATCTATTCCTTCAAGCTTGGTTAGTAGGAGAATATCTAAACATGGCCTTGTAGCCATTTTAGAGAGATCTCTTCACCATATTGAAACAAAAAACAAACTTTTATTATTATATGATCTTCAAAATAACTTAGTATGTTATTTTTTATTTATTCAAAGTTCCATGCATTTCAAGAAGTTAATTATTGTTAAGCTCTTATCTTGATGTTCTTGTTTAGTTGACTTTATTTTGGAGCTATTAGGTGCTAGTTTCAATTCATAAGGTATAATAAAACTTTACAATGCATACAATGGGAGTAACTTCCCTATATACCTGGTATTCCTTATTTTTAAGATTTACATATAGCGAGAGACACTCATAAATAATGGAGATAATGGGAAAATGAAAATTTTTCGTATTTCTCTCCAATAATTTATAGGGATCTTGGCAAAAATATTGTTGTTGTAATTATATTATGATATAGAAGCAATAGTTTGATTGGGATGACATTACTCATAATTGTGAACCATATGTACCTTTAATATGAATGTTGCGAGTTTTGAATTTGCACTTTTTTCTTCAAAATTTTCCTAATTTTGAAAAAATAATTTTATTTTTAATTTATTTACACAATAAATGACTTAATTTTAATTTTTGAATGAATAAAAAAATCCTCCTATTTAAAAAAATATATTATTCTCCCAAAAATACTAAGGCAACTAAATAATTTTAAAAGTTTGAAAAAAATAAAAATTAGTTTGGATTCTACATGGGAGTTTAGTCAAGAAACCCTAACATCAAATCTTGGAAGAAAAATAACAATGTTGAATTCAAGGCTTCAAAAGAAATATTATAAGAAGTGGTAACACTTAAAATTCCATGTGTGTAGCTTGAACTATAAAGTTTTGAGAGAGGAATTGTGGGATAGCTGCAATGAAGATATGAAAAATGTATTTTCTAGCACTCCACCAACATCTAGTAGCCATAATTGTTAATGCCAAGGTTTTTATCAATTATGCCACATTCAAGTCATTTTAAGACTTAGGGAATTCAAATACTTAAATGCTAGCAAGGGTAAACTCTTTGGGTAAAGTGTAAGAAACAAGTTATAGTAGTAAACATCCTAGGTTTGTTAAGCCACCCAAACACCACCATAAATCTATTCTAGTAACCTTGTTAAAAATAAAAAGAATTGATTTGATATTAATATGTAGTATCATGAAAGGAAATGAAGAATGAAAAAATCATTTATAACGACTTGTGATCGATACCAATAACATGTTAAGTGTATTGGAATGACAATAGAAGAATATTTTGTTGAAACCAAAATTTAAATTGAATTCACATTAAATCAAATGAATAAAGATTAAAAACATATATATCCAAAGGATGGCTATTTATTTCACATATTGTGTACATGCAAGTTTTAGATTCATAAAAGTTGGAAACGAACAATAACATGTTCCTAATCTAAACCAAACATAATACCTAAAGATTGAGCTAAAAAGAAGAAGAAATACCTAAGCACAAGTGCAACATCTCCTTGTTACATGAATTTTCTCATGGAGGTGAATGTTCAATTAATTTATCTAATATTTTGGTAGCATGCTTGTAAGGAGGAGAGAGGAAGTAGGAAAATTTCCCAAAAAGGGATGGATTCCAAGATCGGAAATGATCCTACATAGGATGATTTACTACTTTAGAAAGGTTTTCCTAAAATAGAATCCTTTGTTTGGGTAGTTTTACTGAGGCACCTACGAGGGTCATTTTTAAACATTCCAGTGCTTGGGGATCATATAATTTTAAGAGATGTGAGATAATGGGATGTATGATTACTGAGAATACTAGGATTAACTAGTAACTAATTGTTTGTGAGATTTTGTGTGATTTGTGATGAAATGGGTGTTTTTGTAAAGGAATGCATCCTTTTGGGAGTGGTGAGATGACCCCCTTCCAACCGACAAAATTGAAATACTCTAGGCTATGGGTGACCTAAAGTTAGAGTGAGTCCTTAGAGAGGGCTCGTTCCCCTAGTGTAACATCTAAAAACTAACTCTGCTCTAATTTTGTACAAGGAAAAGGGGTAGGAGATATGCACAATTCTTAAAATGAAAGTTGAAAAGAAGGTGATGCACTAAAATGTTTGAGTACCTATATTTTCTTGAGCATTCACAAGAGGATTAAAGGGAACAACACACCATACACAACTCACAATTTGACATATTTTTGCATAATTGATTCATATAGAGGTTTAAAGTTATGAAAACACACAAAAGGGGAAATAAATGTATTTATAAGGGATCAAATGGAAAAAATCCACACTAAATCCTGCATGAAAGTTATAGAAACAAAGATTATGACCTACAAATTAACAAATCCATGAATAAAGTTAAGGAAATAGGACTGCAAATCAAGGATAAATACTTCTATCACGAGATAAAATCAGCTATATCGCAATTTTACACAATACAGGTTGTGAGAAGGTAAGAATCATTCTTTTATTAATCCAAAAAGTGTAACAAGTAAAAAAATAGCAGGGCTTAACAAAAACTAGCAAGAGGTATCCCTTTTTAAATGAATAAACCCATGTATATATAAATATATAGGAGAGAAGAAAATTGTAGAGAGAAAAAGAAAAGTATGCTTTCATGTAGAATGGCATAAGAGGTTGCATGGTGTAGGAGGTTTCATGGTGAACTTAGACTATACGAAATATCTTCAATAGGACATATCACATGTTTTATTAACAAAATATTACACTCTCCTTCATCTTTCCCTTGCATTCTTGAATTCCTCTTTAATCTAACTTGATCTCCACTTTGGAATTTGACTAAAATCGTAGAACTAGAGTTTAACTTCAAGTCTAGGCCCAATCCAACTTATTTGACTATTATGTCTATGTTTCATAGAGTTTCCCAAAGATCATTTCCTTGATCCATGGATTTCAGATGATCTGTTGGATTCTCTCTTTCTTTTGTGGCTTCTGATGTTCTTTTTGTGATCTATGACCTTACTTTGACTTCCATGTTATTTCACATCTTTCAACATCTACAAAAAGATCCATGCATTTTTTGATTTATTTTCATAATTCGCAGTCATAATTTTACTTTCTGTGGCCTCTTCTTATACCATGGGTCTTCTACTCAGAGACTACTTTATTTTTCCTCTTGCCACCTTTTCCATGGTGTCTTAATCCTTTGCATAACATTTTTTACGCAGATTTTAACTTTTCTTACTCCGTGGATAATCGCACCTTCATTCCACGTCTATTCCTTCATTCCATAGATTTTCCTTTATTCCATAACTTTTACTTCCTTCCACAACTTTTCATTAGTTCTATACATTTTCCTTCATTCTATAACTTTTCCTTCTTTCCGCAGTTTTTCCTTTGTTCTCGGACTTAGAAAACTTGTAGAACACTAAATTTTCACTTCAGTGGAACACTAAGTTTTGTGAACCTGTGGAATACTAAGTTTTTCAAACCTGCAAACTTTCATTCTTGTACAACTTTTAATTTTATTTTCTTTGAGTTGTACGTGACGCTTAGGTTTGTCCTACAGTGTATAACTCTATAGTCCTTTTCCTTTATTTTTGGATTTCTAATTTCGTGATACCTTTGCATTTTCTCCTTCTGCAGAACACTAAGTTTCTTTGTTTTGTAGACTTCTATTCTAGAGTCGCCTAAGTCTAAAACTTGAATGAGTTTTTTGAATAATCATGGGTGCTTATTTGGACAATAATTTGGCAACTTTCAGGGACATCTACGGTAGATGTAAGGATGAGTATCTGACATATCCATTGGGCATGGATTCATACCAATATGCTTTAAAAGTACACACTTTTTGATAACCTCTTAAAAAATGTATCAACACTAAAATGCCTTCTCAAGACAACAAAAATGTGCTAAATAATTTATGGGAAAGACAACATGACCAAGGTACATAGAGAAATGGAACTAAAGCAATAATGTGCAAAAAGCACTTGGAAAAAAATAGTATAACTATCTATGATATACAAGGGTGAATCATGACCTCAATAACAAAGCTTAAGGTATATCCCATTAACTAGGATAGGTAACTCCTCGTTATTCAGCTTGAAGAGATGAAATGCATTGTGTTGCTTGTAACTATAAATCAAATATGGTACACTCGACATATATTCAAACTTGATTTGTCTCCCAAGCTTAGTCCTTTCCTCATCCCACTTGAGAATGAGGTCTCCTTCCCTAAATGTTCTTGAAACTTTCTTCTTTTCAAATGATCTATTTACTCGGGCTTGATGAAGCTCTATTATATGCATTACTTGGTTTCTAACCTCTTCCAACTTTATCAATTATAAAAATATGATTCTCATTGTATATTTTCCCATTATTTCTACTTGGATAATGAAATCTAGAGCTGGTAATCCAAAAGATATAGGCATATTTTATTGTTTACAATAGACAAACATATAAGGTGAATTACCAATGTAACTTTTAGGAGTGATTCTATCATCCCATAAGGTTGTCTTCACTTTGTATTCCACGTTATTTGGTTCTCTTCCATGTTTCATTTGATAATCCTAATAAGATTATTATTAGCATATTCTTCCATTCCATTCCCTTGAGGGTATCGGTTAGAGGATGTGGAAAAATAGATATCAATATTGATTGCCCATTCACTTATCATAGTACCAAGAAAATCCATTGCATTATCAAAAATGATTAAAGGAGGAACTCCAAACCTAGTGACTATACCTTCATAAAAGTCCAAAGCGAAGTCTCGTTTCCTTCGGTGAGAGCTATTGCTTCTATCCACCTCGTAAAATAATCAATAGATGTAAGAAACCAATTATGACCTACACTTGAATGCGGGTTAATCATTGCTATAAAATATAATCCTCATTCCATGAAAGGTTTCTCTACCTATATGGGTTGGAGAGGGAGGGCTTCTAGTTTTTACTTACATGTAAATAAATCTTCAAAGGAATCCCTAAACCCATGCATAGGAATCCCTAAACAAGTCAGTATAATAGTGGCCTTCCCTTATTATCTTCAAAGTTGTAGTTTGTGGAGAAAATGTCCACAAGATGGCCCATCATGGAACTCATCTAAAATGCTATCATTCTGATTTGTCTCAATACATCTTAAGATAACACCATTGATATCTTTTATAAATATTATGCCATCCACAAGAACATAAGGAATAGATTGCAGGCTAAAATATATCCTTTTATCTTTGTCCAAACCTTGAGGGCACTCACTTGTTTAAAGGAAATGGACCATGTCATGAGTCCCACTAATAGGAAGTGAAGTTGCAGTTGATTTGATGCAGGAGCATCTCTCCTAGGGCCTCATTTTGGTTTGAAAAGTCTAGTTTTGGTGAGTAAGGTGTTGTAAGAGCTCTTTAGATCTTTTAAAGGTCATTAGAGCTCATGACATGTTGGGTAGTTGAATCAAGTATTCAAAAATTCAAATAATGTCTTTCCCTCCAAAAGAGATGTTTGAAATTTTAGTGTGTCTAAGCCATTGTGGGAGTTTTAAAAATATTTAGTGGTCTTAGAATGGTGAGAAGGAATTTTAAGAGTTATTTATGTTATGAAATACTCCTATTGTGTGTGAAAAGGAGGAAAACATGTATTCAAGGGTTAAAATGTCCTTATCTCGTGGTTTTGAGTCAAGAAATGTAAGTAAGAAGTTAGCTAGGGTTAAATGTAGTGGATATATGATGAGAAACTCACATTTTAGAGGGGAAATTGCTCATTAATGGAGAGAATCCTCGAGGATTATGAGAATAATAGGTAGGAGGAGATGAAATTTTGTATAAAAATTATAGTTTAAAGAAGAATAACATTGTTTTGTACAATAATATTGCCTTCTTTGTGAATGGATTGAGATATTTGTAGTATTCATGACTTTAAGAACTTATGATTATGTCTTATGATAATTTTTCGAATTTGATTGAAGCATTTCAAGAGGTTTATGAATATTTGAGTGTAAAATTTATTATTTTTAACATGAGGCTAATGTTATGACTATCGATGACAATAAAACTATAGTTTGTTAGGTTATTCTTGGTATGTGTGATTGGTGCTCCTTTTGATGAAGTGTTTACAATAGATATCACATAGTGGAAGTTTTAATTATTGCATTATCTCAAGGAATTTTGAAGTACTCTATTTTGTGCTTGTTTCTAGACAAGATCCATTCAAGGTTGACTGTAATAGTTTGTGTTTTCCTAAGAAAAGAATTGATTAATATCTATACAAGTTCTTTGAACATTATTAATTAATTTCTCTCTTGATAAGTGAATAACATATCAGCGAAATGACCAAATTATATATGAGAGGATGTTTCCTCTATTTTGGAGATGAGAGCTTGAGGGTTTTAATAATGTAAAACACAATATACGGTCTGCAAGATAAGGGGAGTTGACATAAGTTTTAAATATTTCTTGGTAATTAAGATGCTTAAGGGAGATGATTACATACATACACAAGAAGTTTTAGAATTTTAATACCAATTTCACATATTTTGTAAGAGTTGAAGGTACTCGGGTTTCTCGAAACCTATCTAGGGTTTATAAATAAATTAGTCTTTGAGAGCCTTAGGATTGTATTCAAGATCTGAGATATTGAGGAAAGAATCTACCATTAGTCTTATCAAGATTGAAAAATATTTATGTCATGTGAGGTTCATAATTTTCTTAAGTTTATAAGCATTTTAGGGTTTACATGAGCAAGAACTCTGTTTTGATAGCACATGATTTGTGAACTAAGAGTAATTGTATAAGGTTATAGGGTTATTTACCACTCCTTTGTTAGCTCATAATTATTAAGAGGGGTAAGATGGACTTGTGGACAAAATTTTAGAGCTTGGTATGGTGTATTTATCATTTTATAAGGATTTTAGTTCCTCCAGGAAGTATAGGAAACCTTGACTAGGGTTTTAGAAGGAAAGGGGATTAAAGGAGCAAAAGAACTAGTTAAGCTTTGAAAATTTCAAGAAAGCTTTGTAGAATTCATAATTGATAGTTTTCAGTGGATAATCATCTAAAGCTTGTATTGATAATTGTAAAAGTGTGGCAGTCCTTTATCAAAATTGTGGGAGTTGATAAGGGTCTTGTTATCAGTTTGAAGTACACACTTTGTTGAAGGAAACTAATTTTCCTTCCGACTTTAACCGATACAATGGGATCTCCTCCAAGTTGTGAGTGACTGCGGTTGAGGAGAACCTCCAGAGCGGGCGGTTCCCTTGGTGGATCACCTAAGTTAATATTATGGTGGGGTTAAGGCATAGAAACAAGCTTGAAATTAACAAAAATCAAGTAAAAAGGGTGATGCACCAACGTTTCAAGACTTATGCTTGCACAAAAGCAAACTTAATGACTACTAAAAGAACTAATAAGCTTCACTAAAACTATTGTTTGACAGATTTTGTACTCATAAAGGAATTGACACACACTTACGTGACTTGTAAAACTTACAAAACAACTTAATGGAGGTGTTATGATGTTATGAGCATGTAAAGGAAAGAAATAATTCACTAAAACATACCACACAACTACCATACCAAACTTCAAAAGCTACCAATTGGAGGAAAAAACAATCTTTATTGCTTCAAAAAGGTTCACAAGTACAATAATTATGCATACAAGTCAACGGAATGACAATAAGCCCCCTTTTGGATTTGAAAATCCATATACATATAGCACAAATTCATTCCCCAAGTTCCAAAAATAGCCTTTCCTAATTTTAACCAAGATGGCTAATTGGAGACAAATCCAATTTTAGCCTCTTTCATGCCTATTTTTAACCTACTTGTAATTAAATACAATTTTCAAGAAAAGCAAGGCTAAAATTGGCTGCATGAAACTCCAATGTTAAAAATAGCTCCACATGACTCTTACACTTCCTTGGTCAAAGCTCTGTTGAATGCTTTTACTCATCCTTTGCAAAGCTTAAGGAATGGTACATATGAGTTTGTAAAAATTAAGGTAAAGAAGTATTTTTAGTTTTGTTTATTTACAAAAATCCATCTTTATCTTATATGTGTGGTTTATTATGGGTTGTTGTTTGACCATTGGCTATGTAAATGGTAATGATGCATGGTTTATTATTGGATCATGGAATACAAGGATCGACATCCTTGGCTTTATCATGCGGAGTTGATTATTTGGTGGTTTTGAACCCATACAACACATGATGATTGGGATTTCCTAACCTTGGGCCCATGCATGATTAACATGGTAATCCATCCCCCATTATGAAAATAATAATGAATAAATGGAATCCAAAAACCACCATTCATGGCATATAGCAAAAGGTGAGAATCCTTAACTTCAGTCAACTTAACCTTACCACGATTAACAAGGTCGGTTAGGGCTCGAGCCCTAAAATGAATCACATTTGTCATTTTTTCTTTGGAAGCACGGGAGGCTATGGCGGTCAATATGTAGGGAAAATCTTGCAAAATTTTTGAGTGATGACCATTGCTAAAGGGAAAATCTCAATATCCTCTTGTTTTTACTCTCTTTGTATATTTTAAACCACCATGTGTGCATTCAAGAGCTCTCTTTGTCATGAAACTAACTATAAAAATGAGTTAGGGTTTGTTTTTAACTTCTCTAGCTTGTGCCCTTTTACCATCTTGTGCTCTATTTCTGTTTGCATCATTGGAATAACCATTGCTTTCATATATGGGAGATCTTAGTTTTGGAGAGGTCGTGGAGCTGGAATATGACTCGCTTGGGATTTTATTGTTTTGCTTTGCACTCAAGGATCGTTGTACTCATCCGCTCAAGATAAGTCTCTATTAGGGCTTAATCATGAGGGCTTAGTTCAACTTGTTGATGACTTGGGTGTGCTAGATTTTTCAACTCGGGAGATTTACTTTGCCTAGATCGTGCATAAGTTGAGCTACCCTTTTAAGACTTGTCATGGCTTCATTACAAGAGGTGAGTTATTTTTTCCTCTGTATCATTCAATATTGAGGTATTTAATAAATTGTGGCTCGTCTTCTATTAGTTTAACACCTAGTTTGAATTTATATGTGAGTTTGGGGCTTAGCTTGGATTTTGTGTTGCTTAACTCGCCCAAATATGGGCATATGTATTTTCTTCATCGTTTATTTTCCTTGCATTTCATAACTCGATGAGGTGATTTGAATTAGCCATTTTATTTTTCAGTTTCATTGTGCTGATTTCAAGCTCTTGCATTTGTTTCACCTATGGGCTCAAGCCCCTTTTTAAAGATTTGAGTCTCGTGCATAACTAGATGAATATGTTGCCCTGTGGCTTTGTTCAATCGTAGTATTAACTTTGTCCAAGTTGTTATAGATACCCGTGTAGTTAGGCTATGAGCCAAATGTATATTTTGTTCCTTTTATTTTTTTGAGCTCACCTACTATAACCTAACTCGGCTTAAATATTTTACCCAGCTCGGAGTTGCTTTCGTATTAGCTCTCCCTTTGGCCATTTTCACATATGTAGCTCCGGCTCACACCTCCTATTTGGAGCTCGGTTTGAAGTTGAGCTCGGCCTATTGCTTATCATTTTCCATGAGCTCTCTTTGGTGCCCAAGCTTGTCTCGGCTTGTTTTATTTATCCCATGGATTTTTTTGTCTCAATATGGGTTATTTGCACAAATCTTTTCCTTTTTGTGTGGTTCGATGCATTGTTTGAACTTGATGCAATGTTTCTTCATCTGTTGAGTTCTTTGCAAGTCGTGAAGGATTTAGTTTCCACTTGTATCTTTTGATTTTTCCAACCGGAAATCCATAAGCAAAATATTTAAATAGAGCACCCATTGAAATTAAATCAAAGGCTTGCTCAACCTAGTGGTTATCAAATATACCTTGAAATTGAAAATTTTAAGGATTGACTTGTATGAACTCTATGTTGCATAATTTGATCTCTATTTAAGACTTGTTGAACCTATTGCACCTCACCTAACGTGAGTCCCAAAACATGTTCAAAGATAACCACTTATCCCGACCGAAGGTTGGAAAAGTAACAAAGTGGTGATAACTTTTTTAAATAGTTATACAATAATTAAAAATACTCATTAATATTACATTACCCGAGGTGACAAATACCTAATTATCAAAATATTAAAACCCCTTAACCAAACAAACAAATTACCTAAACCACTAACCAATTAAAATTAATTAATTTTAATTTATGTAATGGTGTAACCATATAACTTTAAGTCATGGTGCACATCAAATCACCACCCTTGGATTGATTCAATCTCCACCACAAGATTAAGTTTCCCTAAAAACATAAGATGAGGATATATCTTTCAAAACCTAAGTTTTATTTTTATTTCTTCTCCACATTTCATTCGGGTCTCTCTCATTTTCTTCTGTTTTTTTATTTGCAGGAAGAAAGCTCAAGGATTTGAGGATTTGATCTTCCTCCATTCTTCTAGGGTAGAACTCCAAGATCCGAGATCTTTGGTTTGTAGGGTTGAAATTTGATCAACATTTTATTTTTCTTTTGAGATCAAAACCCGAACGAGGGCAAAAATTTATGAAAGTTCTTTGTTTAGTTTTTCTTTGAAAAAAATTGAGAGAGCCGGATGTTCCTTTTTAAAGATTTACTAGGCGAATACATACATACATACATACATACATACATACATACATACATACATACATACATACATACATACATACATACATACATACATACATATATATATATATATATATATATATATATATATATATATATCAATTGTTTTCATACATTAAATCCCCTAGGGGTGGTTTGTGGTTGAATGGTCGTGAGGCCTGCACCATGGAACAAACAAATAAAGGTCGTGGCCATCTTTGGTTGGGATGGCTATGGCATAGCCCATGCCAAATTTTTAACAAAGACATGGTGGCACTGGTGGGACAACCATCCCACCCCGAATATTATTATTATTTTTTATTTAATTTAAAAAAAAATTAGCTTTGGCCATAAAGCCTCAACTAAAGCCACACACCCCTTTTTTATATAAATAAAACAAAATTGTACTTTTTCATGATCCGTATAAAAGTGAGAGTATGTTTATAATATGTTTATATCAATTTTTTCATACATTAAATCCCTTAGGGGTAGTTTGTGGTTGAATGGTCGTGAGGCTCGCACCATGAAACAAACGAATAAAGGTCGTGACCATCTTTGGTTGGGATGGTTGTGGCATAGCCCATGCCAAGGTTTTAACAAAGACATGGTGCACAGGTGGGACAACCATCCCATCCCCCCCAATATTATTATTATTATTTATTTAATTTAAAAAAATTAGCTTTGGCCATAAAGCCTCAACTAAAGCCACATGCCCCTTTTTTTTATATAAATAAAACAAAATTGTACTTTTTCCATGATCCGTATAAAAGTGAGAGTATGTTTATAACATATATATATATATATATATATATATATATATATATATATATATATATATATATATTTTGTGTGTGTGTTTAGAGTTTTGAGATAAATAATTTTTTCCGGTTTGATTTGGACATGGTAAAAGAAACTTACGGTTTAATACTTTGGTTTTATTTATTTTTTAATTATATATTTATAAGATAAATATACATACATCTAGATGTGTGTGTGTGTGTGTGTTAAGATATACATATAGAAAGTCGGATTAAGGTAATAAATCTGGTAAAACAAAACAAGATTTACACAAGTTCAAAACTTGGTTAAATTTTAGACACAACGCATTTCCATTTTTTTTTGGTAAAATCCATATTTGAAATCCATTTTTGTAAAGTCCAAATTTTTAATAATTTCAATTTTCCATTTTTGTAAAGTCCAAATTTATAACAGGTTTAGTTTATTTACTTAACAGAGACATTATGTTAAGTTCCTAAGAAAGTAAAAATTGATGATTTAAAAACTAGATTCATAACAGAAGTGCAGAATTAAGATGCAAAACAATAGGGAAATATTCTGAGCATGAAAGAGTTATTTAACATTCCAAACAACCACTTCTCTTTTTTTCCACACATGTTAGACAATAATAATCATAACTATAACTTCCAATTTACAAATAAAAGAAGAGAGATTTTGTTTCACATATTATAACACTTTTTATTTCCCTTAGTATAATTCTTCATTCCAAGAGAACATACACATTTTAGAATTTAAAACAAATATTTTATAACTAGAAATTGGAGTAAAATTTCTCATTTGTAACATGAATTCAATCATATTTTCCGCACCTTTGAATTATATAACTAAAACAATTTAAATCAAAATAATGTGTCCATATCATGCTTACAAGAATGTAATAAAATGCAAGTATGTAAGCCCTCCTCTTAAGAGGAGATACCCTACCAAATTTTTGGCTCAAACACAATGATGTTGGACTTCAAAATCTGCAACTCCTCAACATGTAAACCACTTCAGTTTGCTCCAAACATCAATGCAAAAACCTCCAAAATCACAAGAGAATGAGTCTTGGTTGAACACCCAACCATTTGGCATCATTACATGCCACAAATAATATAAAGATGACATGCTAGCCTCCCCCAAGCCCATGGGGAAGAGGCAACACATCCAACCAACACATAGGAAGAATTCAGATGCAACAATCAACATTCAAACACTTGGTTTATCACATCACACACATACTCACCCAAGAAAAATAGCCAAGAAGCACCATTCTTCAAATATAAGGAAGAGGGGGATGACAATTCCATGTTTTTTTAGTCAAAATCTCTATGCAAACAACAAAATTAATCCACCTTATCTCTCCATAGATTCAACACCCCTTATCACTCCAAAATTACTCCCCTTATCTCTCCATTATCTCCCCCAAGAAGGATTTTCAAACCTATGGTTTCCTTCATTGAGGGTAGGGATGGATTTCCAAACCAAATGGAAATGCATCCCTACCTACAAGCCAAATGTAGGAGTAAAAATTAAAATAATGAAACTCTTTCAAGCTTTCTAAACAAGCATATACAAGTGTAAAGGAGGAAATTCCTCCCTCTTCCCATCCATCTCCAAAACCCACACCCCTCAAGGGTGGGTGGAGCAACAAAAAATAGAATAAACAAACATCCCTTTCTCATTCATATGCATAATTCAACTTATAACACAAATTCAAAGACCATTTCAAATAGGAAACAAAATAGGTGCAAGATCCTACCTTGCACTCAAGCACAATCCAACTCAAGGAGATCACCAAGAAATCCAAATGCTTGTTCCAAGCTCCAAGCTATTCCACCTCCAAAAATTTTCCAAAAAAAAACCCCTTCACTAAGGACATGAGGGGTTAAGAAGGAAGAATGCCACATAAGTCAAGCAATGGGAGGGTGAAAAATGTCACCCTCCACCTAAACCACATCCAAACAAAATGCAACAAAATTACCACATAAAATTAAAATTGGGGAAAAACATTTTGGCTCCAAACAATCATGAGAAGATTCACATTTCAATAAACATTCCCAAAATCAAAACTCCATAAATTTGGAGTGTGTGGGAGGGGGAAAAATGGGCCAATGGGCCTCATTTGTATTGAAAAGATCCCACCCCCTCATAGGGATGGGGGCTAGGGCCCATTTTCAATGCAAATTAAGCCCTTTGCTTGCAATTTACCCCTCCTAAATGGCACATTTTTCCCAAATCCGAGTTTGGGAAAAATGTGATATTTAGGAGGGACAATTAATCCATGATTAGGTGGCCTAATCCCTCCTAACCAAGACACGTCATCACATACCAAAAAATATGCCAAGGATTGCCAAAGATAACATAAAACACCAAGTTAGCTTTAATCAAAAGAGAATAAGGGTACACACTTAGAACAATACAACATGAGCCTGCATCACAAAGGTGAGAGGTGAGACAACCATCACATAATAAACCAAATAATATATATGAACAATGCATAACACGAAAAGAAGGTGTCGTAAATTGATAGAGAAGGAATGGTTTGGCCTCGAGGTCTTTTTTTTGCTAATCAAGATACATTGCTCGAACCCTGTGTTCTCCCATGATCGAATACCTGTCACCTACACACTCAAGGAAAACCTCATATCTTCCCAATATGATAAAAAATATGATACAATAATATGCATTGAAATCAACATCCATATAAGCCATGCTAAGCTAGAAGTATATTGACAACATGAATCATCTACCGAATGAAACAATATAATCATCATCATACATCAAATATGGATCAAATATCAATACCAAAACATGTCAATACTAACACATGATATCATCATCACAACATAATATCTGTAAATATGTAGTAGCATCGTGTGCCTCATAGTCAACATGTGATCAAGTGTTAGCATCCTAATGCTAGCAATACGATATCCTGAATAGTGTCATATCATAACAATGTATCAAAGTAGTAAACACAACTTGTCAAGCAACAATGTCATGTGATAATGTCCCATCAAAATAAAAAAACAAGTAATAATGTCCCTGTCATCATAATAGTATAGATACAATGAGTCTCACATGACCAAAATGAGAGCACTGAAAAGGGTGGGCACTACATCCCCATCCCCTATGAACCAAATTACTCGGGAAGTCACTGAAATATGTAAGGATATCAGGCCCACAATGGTTTTGCATCCTCCCAAGTAGCTACAGTCTCATCGTATATGTCCCACTGAACTCTAACCTTGTCAGGTCTTACCCCGATGGGCTATCCTTTTGTGCTCTAGAATACACATGGGCTCCAAAGTCCACGACCTTTGACCTCCACCTGCAAGGCCGACCAATCCAAAACATGAGCTATATCAGGTACATACTTCTACAACACTAAGATGTGAAACACGTCGTGTGCTCGAGATAGGCATGGTGGCAGAGCTAGGCAATAGGAAACTGGAAAAATAGTCTCCAAGAACTCGAATGGTCCAACAAATCAAGTGGATAACTTAGAGCCATTCCCATAATGGATTAGATTCTTGTGTGGACACACCCTGAGAAACACCTTGTCACCCACAAGGAAGTGATGCTCTACCCTCTTCGTGTCAACATACGCCTTATGGCATGCACGAGCCTGCTCTAAACATTTTGCCAAATGAGAACAACCTGTTGTTCCATATCTTAAAGGTATGTTGGACCAAGAACAATCATGTCATCTAACTTGTCCCAACTCAACGGTGTCTTGCAAGATCTCCCATACAAAGCTGATAAGGTGCCATGCTTTGATAAATTTGTGAAAACTATTGTTATAAGAAAAATATACCAGATAAAGGTAATGCTCCCACTTTGTCTGTTGATCCATCACATACATCTGAAGCATGTCCTCAAGTACCTGGTTCACCCTCTCTATCTGCCCATCTGTCTGAGGGTGATACGCTGAATTGAAGTTAATATGAGTCCCAAAGCTACATGAAAATAGTTCCAAAACTCGAAGTGTAGATCGATCCATGAAATCAAATGATTGTCCTCGGTATACCATGCAATCTCACTATGTCATCCATAAATACTTATGTAATGGCAACCACATTATATGATAAATTCATCAGAGAGAAGTAGACAACCTTGGTCAACTTATCCACCATCACCATGATGGTGTCATGATGAAACGATGAAGTGGGAAGACCAAAAATAAATTCCATGGAAACCATGTCCCACTTCCACTTTGGAATATCATGAGGGTATAGAAGACCGATGAGATGAGAATGCTCGGCCTTCACCCTCTGGCACTCAAGAAAATAGGCTATGAAATCTGCAATATCACGGTGTAACCCTAGCCAAAAGTAAAGTTGCCTCAAGTTTGCATACATCTTCTTCACCCGGGATGGGTGAAGTAAGGTGCCCAATGTTCCTCAAAATGAAGAAATCTACGCAAATCAACTACTCTAGGCACATAGATGCACCTCTGAAACTAAAGAAGACCATTAAAATCCAAAGTGCACCCTGCATACTTTCCCACCAAGGGCCCTTGAGACTGAACCATCTTCCTAGCTCCCTCATAAAATTTATCACCTAGAAGTTGCTTTGAAGTATACCACCTCCGAGATATTATTGTACTATCAAGGTGAAAATCTCATGTTGCCACCTACTCAAAGCATTAACAACAAAATTCTCCTTCCCCTTGATGTACTAGATGTCCATGTCATACTCACATAGGAACTCCATCCACGCCGCTGTTGTTGGGAATTGAGGTTGGGCTGTGAAAATATATGTTGAAGACTCAAATGATATATCCTCAATACAAAGGGCCTACCTAGAAGGAAATGCCTCTAGCAAACCAACACGTGAACCATTGCTGCAAGCTCAAGATCATGGGTGGGGTAATTAAGCTCATAGTCCTTGAGCTTGCGAGACTCAAAAGAAATAATGCAATGATCCTACTTGAGAACCACTCTAAAACCCTCAATAGATGCATCCGCACAAACCACAAAGTCAACCAAATGATATGGAATTGCAAGGATGGTTGCATTATTCAAATGCTCCTTGAGCAACTAAAAGGCCTTCTCGCACTTCTTTTGACCAAAATAAATTCTCCCTTTATGTTGAAGGGAAGTAATAGGATTAACAATCCTAGAAAATTCCTTAACAAAATGACGGTAGTAACCAACTAACCCCATAAAGATCCTAACCTATGTCACTATGGTGGGGTGGCCAATCAATGATATAGCACATATATTCGGGGATCTACAGAGATACCCTCTCACCGTGATAATTTTCCCAAATCTTGAATCTCAGACTAAAAGAAGGAACACTTCTCCAAATTCCCATACAACTGATGCTCTCTCAAAACCTGTAATACCTGCCTCAAGTGCTCCTAGTGCTCCTCAATCGAGTGAGAATATATCAATATGTCATCTAGAAAAACAATGACAAATCTATCCAAAAAGGTCCTGAAAACCCCATTCATGAGGCTCATGAAAACTACATGTGCATTGGTTAGACTGAAAGGAACCATTGTGAACTCGTAATGCCCATACCGAGTCCAAAAATTTGTCTTGTGGATTTCCACCTCTGTGATACGTAGTTGATTGTATCGACTTCAGATCTATCTTGGAGAACACTCTAGATCCCCTCATCTGATCAAACATATCGTTAATATGGGGCAAAGGATAGGAATTTTCATCGTTACCTTGTTTAGTTATCGGAAGTCGACACACAAATGAAAGGACCCATCCTTATTCAAAAAAATCATTGGTGTGCCCCAAGGAGAAACACTAGGTCAGACAAGTCCCTTCTCTAAAAGATACTCTAGCTAAATCTTGAGCTCATGTAACTCAGGTGTGATAATCATGTATGGATCACGTGACATAGGTGCAGAACCTAGAACAAGATCAATAGAAAAGTTCACCTCTCGCTGTGGGGGCATACATGTGAGTTCACTAGGGACAACATATGTAAACTCTCTCAAAATAGGGTGCTCATCTAAAGGATAACTCACTAGAATCTCCTTCGATCTATCACTAATCATGATAGCAATCATCTGACACCCTTTGTGATTGCTCCGATTGAGCTGCATGGAGGAAATCATATGCAGGGACACGGGTCTATGAACCCCAAATATAACAATAGAACTACTTATGTCGTCCACATATTCAATAAAATTGTGTTTGCAGTCTACTTTGGCCTGATGAACATCAAGCCAATCCATACCAAGAACGACCTCATAAGATCCAAATGGTAAAACTCAAAGGTCTAAAGTAGTGGAAAATACTCCTAAGTCCAGAATGTAACTCTCCACATATGATTCTACGGTGAGCTTGGCCCCAGTGGCCAACTCTACCTGCCACCTATCTACCTACCTAGAAGCCACCAATCCACACCTATCCACTAAAGAGGGTGATATAAAGGATTCAGAAGCTCTTGAATCAAATAGTATAGTAACATGTGTACCCCTAATCATACCCTTTATATCAATAAACATGGCACGATACTTGGCTTGATGGTTCTCCACCATGGTGTAGACACGATGAATGCATCCTGCATCGCCAACCGTCTGCTTTGAAGCTGGTGTGTTTTACCTCTTGGAAAAATCTGGTCTCTAAGGACAAAATCAATCATAATGGTCTAGGTCCCCACAAATGAAACACCATGGTACATCCCTATTGGATTGAGAACCTCTTATTCTCTAATGTATTGACCTTATAGGTCCCACTCTATCCGAATGCTATGAGTGATCCTGATTAGGCTATTGGCTCCCCATCATTCTATCTCTACCCAAAATGTGGTCATTATGGATCTTACCTCTCGACTATCTTGTCTGCTCTAGTCCTTTGTTGTTAAGGAGCCCTCGCCTTGAGAGAGATGATGTGAGTTTGAGGGTGGTCAAGAAGTTGATGAAATAGTCTAAACCCTCCTCTTGGGGGTGGGGAAGAACCATGTGACCTTTGATCATGAAATGAGTGAACTCGCTCCTGTAATTTGCCCCTGTTCTTATCGTGAGACTCCGCATCTGGTCTTATTCTCCTCTCTCGTGAGAGAGGATTTCTCCACCGCCTTCTCTAAGGTTAGGGGAGATAAAATCTTCACTGATCCTACCAAGTCTGCATACGAACCCTAGTAAATTTGTTCACCAACAACTTCTCATCTTGGAGATAGTCAAAATCTGAGGAAGGTCAAAAATATACACTGTATTAAGCCACTTTGAACTAGAACCTTGTCGGAGATCATGAAACTCATCAATCCTCTTCTGAATAAAGTGCTCTGACATGTATCGATCCCTAAAACACTCCTCAAATAGCTCATAAGTGACGGTCTCATGAGTCAAATGGAGCTTTCGCTCCTCATTCCTCCACTAGATGTCTATTGCATTGCGAAGGAGGTGTATGACAAGGTGAGCTTTGACATTGCTCTTGTAAGGATGCAAGCCAAAGAAATTGTCTAAGATTAGGAGCCATGACTTGGCCCCAAATCCATCTATCATGCCTCCATATGTAGGTGGGTGAAGTCAAAGGAGATCACGAATGGCATAGCTGTTGCTTGCCCATGAGGGCGTGTCTTAACCACTCTTTGAATATGCACTGAAGGGTTGTGAGACCTCTCTCGCTAGGCCGTAAGCTCAACTGAATGGCTCCGTGACCTCTATCTCTACAAAGATACATGTATATGAGTAGCGGAGTGTGAGTCCTCATCTAAGTGTACCTCCTCGTCTGTCGGGAGAATATCCTCTATTACTTGCTTTGAGCATGCATGAATTTGATCATGTAGGACCCCCATCATCGATGTAGTGTGTCTAAGATATGATGTCCAAAATTAGTACTGCGTGCCTATGGTGGTGGTCCCCCATGACCTCGAGTTTCTACTACACCTCATCTCGGTACCGCGCACCGTCATCCTGCAGGAGGGAAAAATGGTACATCGAGACTTTTGCGTAAACAATTAAAACAAAGTGATTTTATTTAAATTTAACTACCTAAAATTTAATTAAAAAATCTCCAAAGTGTCCAAAGTGTTAAAACCGCGCTCTAATACCGGATGTCATGCCTCACCCGACACAAGTCCCAAAACACTTAAAAATATAACCACATATCCCGATTGAAGGTGGGAAAGGTGATAAAGTGGTGATATTTTTTTAATAGTTATACGAGAGTTAAAAACTCATTAATAGTTATAGTTATACTTCTAATTTCCAAATAAAGGAAGAGATATTTTGTTTCACGCATTATAACACTTATTATTTCCCTTAGTTTAATTCTTCATTCAAGAGATCATACACATTTCAAAATTTAAAATCAATATTTTGAGTAAAATTTCTCATTTGTAATCTGGAATTCAATCATATTTTTCACACCTTTGAAGTACATAACTGAAATAATTTAAATCAAATAATGTGTGCATATCATGCTTACAAGAATGTAATAAAATGCAAGTATGCAAACCCTCCTTTAGGAGAAGACAACCTGCAAAATTTTTGGCTCAAACACAATGATGTCGGACTTCAAAATCTGTAACTCCTCAACATGTATGTCACTTCAGTTTTCTCCAAACAACAATGTAAAAACCTCCAAAATCACAAGAGAATGAGCCTGGTTGACCACCCAACCATTTGAAATCATTACATGCCACCAAGAAGATCAAGATGGGATATTACCCTCTCCCTAAGCCCATGGGGAGGAGGCAACACATTCAACCAGGACATAGGAAGAATTTAGATGTAACAATCAACATTCAAACACTTGGTTTATCACATCACACACATACTCACCCAATAAAAATAGCCAAGAAGCACCATGCTTCAAATATAGGGAAGGGGGTTTATAATTCCATGTTTTTTTGTAGTCAAAATCTCTATGTAAACAAAAAAATTAATCCACCTTATCTCTCCATAGATTCAACACCCCTTATCACTCCAAAATCACTCCCCTTATCTCTCCATTATCTCCCCAAGAAGGCTTTTCAAACCTATGGTTTCCTTCATTGAGGGTAGGGATGGATTTCCAAACCAAATGGAAATGCATCCCTACCTACAAGCCAAATGTAGGAGTAAAAATTAAAAGAAAGAAACTCTTTCAATATTTATAAGAAAGTATATACAATTGTAAAGGAGGAAATTCATCCCTCTTCCCATCCATCTCCAAAACCCACACCCCTCAAGGGTGGGTGAAGCAACAAAAATATAATAAACAAACATCCCTTTCTCATTCATATGCATAATTCAATTTATAACAGAAATTAAAAAACCATTTCAAATAGGAAAAAAAAAAGGTGGAAGATCCTATCTTTCACTCAAGCACAATCCAACCAAGGAGATCACCAAGAAATCCAAATGCTTATTCCAAGCTCCAAGCTATTCCACCTCCAAAAAAATTCCAAAAAAAAAAGAACCCCTTCACTAAGGACATGAGGGGTTAAGAAGGAAAAATGCCACATAAGTCAAGCAATGGGAGGATGAAAATTTTCACCCTCCACCTAAACCACATCCAAAAATATGCAACAAAATTATCACATAAAATTTAAATTTTGGAAAAACAAATTTGGCTCCAAGAAATCATGAGAATATTCACATTTCAATAAACATTCCCAAAATCAAAACTCCATAAATTTAGAGTGTGTGGGAGGGGGAAAAATGGGCCAATGGGCCTCATTTGCATTGAAAATATCCCACCCCCTCATAGGGATGGGGGCTAGGTTCCCTTTTAATGTAAATCAAGTCCTTTGCTTGTAATTTACCCTTCCTAAATGGCACATTTTTCCCAAATCCGAGTTTGGGAAATATGTGGCACATAGGAGGGAAAGTAGGCTCACCTAATACATGATTAGGTGGCCTAATCCCTCTTAACCAAGAAACATCATCACATACCACAAAAGATGTCAAGGACCACCAAAGATAGCATAAAACACCAAGTTAGCATTAACCAAAGGAGGATAAGGGTACACACTTAGAACAATACAACATGAGCCTACATCACAAAGGTAAGAGGTAAGAGGTGAGCCAACCATCACATAATAAACCAAATATAATATATGAAAAATGCACAACATGAAGAGAAGGTGTCGTAAATTGATAGAGAAGGAATGGTTTGGCCTCATGGGACTTTTGTGCTAATTGGGATGCATTTCTTGAACCCCACGTTCTCCCATGATCGAATACCTGTCACCTGCACACTCAAGGAAAACCTCATATGTTTCCAATATGATAAAATAATATGCATTGAAATCAACATCCATATAAGCCATGCTAAGCTAGAAGTGTATCAACAACATGAATCGTCTACTAAATGAAACAATATAATCATCATCATACATCAAATATTAATACCAAAAATGTCAATACTAACACATGATATCATCGTCACAACATAATATTTTTAAATTCACAATAGCATCGTGTGCCCTATAGTCAACATGTGATCAAGTGTTAGCATTTTAATGCCAACAATACGATATCCTAAATAGTGTCATATCATAACAGTGTATCAAATAAGTAAACAAAACATGTCAAGAAACAATGACATGTGATAATGTCCCATCAAAATAACAAAATAAGTAATAATTTCCCGTCATCACAATAGTATAGATACAATTAGTCGTATGTGACCAAAATGAGAGCACTGAAAAGGGTTGACACTACATAATCTATGCAAGTGTATACTTGATATTTCCTCTTCTTGGAAATGCATTTCTAAAATTTAAGGTGAACCCTGTAGTTACAAGCTTATGATTTTTTTGTAACTTTTGTCATGTATGAATATGCATTGCTAGAATTTGGGATTGTAGATGTAACCTACAACATGGATGTGACCTACATTTTATAAATTTACATTTTTTGTAATCATGAAGGAGAAAAACATTGCTTAGTTCTCGTGTCTATTTGCAAACTATTTTTTTAATGAGAAATGCCCCAGATTTGTGTTGATGGTTGTAACCTTGCTTGAAAAATGGAAAACAACTTAACATCTATAAAAATATCTTTGAAACCTAAAGTATCTCTTCCTAAATTTGTACTCACTTTTGAATTTTGGTTTTAGAGGCTTGTAATCTGTATGTTTGAGTGTAAAATTATAAGTTGCACATAGTATAAGAGATGTTGTACTAATTCATTAAAGTTGACAACTTATATTTAAATTATCTTGTTCAATGCAAGGTCTATTATAGATTTAATAATGCACTCTTTATTTGTGATTATTTCGAGAAGGTTGTACTCTTTCATTACTTCTTAATGGTACTTTAGTTACATAGTTATTTTTCCAAACTTGAAGTGTAAGCTATCATGGAAATTCCTTGTTCTAGAATCTACTAGATCTTGCTAATTCATTTGATATTGTCTAAGAAATTGGAAATTTTGTAACACATTTTGATATGGGAAGGTACTTGCAACTTGTTTAACCCATTCATTTGTAAGCTCTTGTGAATGCATGATGAAATTTTGCACTTGTGTATCATGTAAATATGAAGCTAAAATTTTGCAATTTTGTATTGCTGGAATACACTAATTCTATGTTGGATTTGATGAGCTATTTGGAACTTGTGGTTTCACAAAAATCACACCAAATTTCATTGCATTCTTGGTAATTTGGTCTTTGATAGTGTAAACTATCCAATGTTAGTTATAGATGAAATATTCCTTTTCCCAACCTATTTTTGCTTCTTCTGTTGTTATGCATATGTAATCTTAAAATTTGTATCAAGATTGCATCATCTAAAACTGCAATGAGGCAATTTGCATAGATTGTACCTAATCCAATAATGAACAATTTTATTCTTTTGAGTTGAAGTTAATGGTAAACTTTTGTTAATTACAATTTTCTACAAATTTGTACTTGCTATCCATAAATGCAAAATCAATTCTTTCTTCTATACATCATGCCAATAAATATGCATTCTAGCCTTTTTGTTTCTTGAAATCTGCATCATTACATTTGTACTTTCTTTACGAAATCATGTTGATCTTGTTTTCCATTCGCTTAGATGATACTTGCATATACATATAAAGTTGGTAACATAAGGACTTAGAGACCCTGAGCTCTAACCCTTTTTATTCCTTTTATTTTTTAGGTGCAATGGAGTAGAAGCTTGAAGCAATCCAGTTTATCTTGGGATGACCTCAAACTCAGGAAATGATGGGTTTTTCCTTACGTTTTCAATTTTCTATTTACATGCATTCATTTAATTTGGATAGCCATATCCCACGGCTTGTGTGGGATAATTGTACTCTTTCTTTATGAATAAATGAAAATTGCTTAATGTGATGAGATGTACATGTTTCCTTTACATTTATTTTCAGTAACATAATGTTAAATGAAACCATACAACTCAACACACTAAGACAACTTCACTTAATCATAAGAAGATAAAATGAATGAATTATAACTTTGCTTGATTATCTTGGACACAAGTAAACACAACTGATGCATGTTGTACCTAAATTTAACTTTAGAAATCTGCAAATGGATTTATTGCTTGAGAATGTATTTTGTTATATATGTTATGCTTCCCACCTCCATCAAGGTCTTGCAGTTGTATTTCATGGCTGGTGCATGGTCTTGATGAAGACGACATATTGGAATGGTTTTATGTGTGAGGCATTATATCCTATAACATCACATAAAGCTGCTCATTTTCTGCACGACATCCCTTAACCTATCCAAAACTAAGCAACCAAAAACAATTGTACCCCTCTCGATGATTGACCAAAAATGGTGAACATATTTGATGACTTTATTGAACTAATTGCCTACTAATCAGCTAGAACCCATGAAAATGATCTTATAATTAAAAGAACATGTTTCTCAAGAAACAAGTACCTTGTTTCATACTCTATCAAGCTTTGACTAAAAATACAATTGGCTGCTCCAATCCTTCTTGATTCTGTTGTGTTAACATTCCTGAAATTGTGTCAATGTTAGCATAAGCATACAACATGAAATATTTTGAAAATAAGGATTTATGAGTGTTGGGGCTGAAGCAATAGCTTTCTTGATGGCTTCAAAATTGTTCAATCCTTCCTTAGTCCATGTAAAATTCTTATCTTTCTTGAGCAAGTTGGTCAATGGATTTGACAAAGACGCAAAATCAACAATGTACCATCTTATGAAATTGATTTTTCCAAGGAAACTTTGAAGTTCTTTTTTATGTTTTGGCAATGACAAAGAAATAATGAAACTTAGTCTTTCTGGATCAATCCTCATACCATGTTTTGAGATGATATGACCAAGAAACTTAACCTTATGAACAAGAAACACACATTTTTGGATTGAGTGTTACACCATATTCTCTACATATTACAAACACTACTGTAAGTGATCACTTGCAAAATTTAAAAACATTGTGATATCATCCAAATAAACAAGAAAACACTTGTTAATGATACCTTGGAATGCCATATCCATGGCTCTCTGAAATGTTTCACCTATATTGGAAAACTGAATGACATCTTTTTGTATGCATAGGTGCCCCACTTAGTTGTGAATGTTATTTTAAACTAGTCTTCTTCCTTGACAAGTATTTGGTTGTAACCATTATACCCATCAAGCAAAGAATACCTCTCTAAACTAGAAAACAACTAAAGTATTTGTTCCATGGATGGCAAAGGATAGTGATCCTTAAGAGAAGCCTTGTTTAAATCATGAAAATCAACACATAATCTGATTTCACCATTTTTTTTTTACGGTACAAGGTTAGCTACCCAAGTTGAATGCTTAATGGGAAAGATAATGGAAGACTCAATGAGATTTTCAAGCTATTTCCTCATCAAGAGTTGCAACTTGGGGTTAATTAGTCTTTGTTTTTGTCTAACCAATTTTGCATCATCTTATAATTCAATGGTGTGTTGAGCTAATGAGAGATAAAAACTCTTAAATCATTGTATTTCCATGAAAACACATATACATACTCTCTACATAACTCAATAAATACATCCATTTCAGACTATGAATATACATTTCCAAGATTGAGGTTTTTGCCATCAAGAATGGTGACACTTTCATGTTGATCTGTACTTGTAGTAAGGACATTCATCTTTTGATTCATTTTATCACTATCTCAAAACATGGCTTCCAAATTCACAAGACCTTTCAGGATTGTGTTTTTCTTGAGCCGCATAACCTCATCCTCATACTGTTTTATAGTTTTCCTGAATTTTGTGATGAAATATCACTATAACCATAATCAAAAACTTTCCAATGTGATTTTTATCCGAATGGATGAACTCACTATAACCTTGATATGAGGCTGAAATTTATCATTTCTGATATCTATAGGCATGTCAAACTGAGATCTAATGGTTTCAATCCTATCAACATGTTTATTTCAATCTCTAGGGATAGTTTGAATGTTAAAATCAATAAAATATTCAAGCATGTCCCACACCCTATGTTTGTAAGTATTCATTAATTGATTTTGTGAGCGCTAGAACCTCTCACATGATGAATAACAAGCTCACTTATCACAAAAACTTGCAAATTCTTGATTCCCTTTTTTCTTGCCCACTTTAAACCATGAATAAGTGCCTCATATTCTGAAACGTTGTTAGAACAACCAAACTAAAACTTAACAACTGAAAAATACCTTTGTTTGGTGGGTGAAATCAACATCAAACCAACTCTTGAACCATACTGATTTTTGGAGACATCAAAGAAAAGTATCCATATACCATCATCTTGTTGATTTCTCTTTTCTATAGCTAGCATTTCAGCTTTATCTTCATGAATGCAATAAATTCAAAGGCCATGTTATTTAATAAAATTATATGGGTCATGCTCATAAAATTTGTTAGTCATTTCATCCTTAAACAAATTTGGAATACCTTTTGATGCATGAAGAGTTTTGATTCAATCTCACCTAGCAACTCATCATTTATGGCATAATTTTCATTTATTGGGCTAGGTGTATGATGCTCAATGTGAAAATTTTATAAAGGCTCATAATTAATGGTCACTTTAGTTCCATACCTAGTTCTAAAAACAAGATAAGACCAATCAACTGAAATATAACCTCTAATCTTGGATGTGAAATCCCTTGAGAGACAAATTGCAAAATAAGGAGGCAAAACTACCACCATCACATCCGCAATATTGTAACACTTGGTAAATCATGTAAAGTCAATTTCATATTTTTAATCATGCCAATACTCTTAGTTGGTGAACCATCTAGTTGTAAAACTCCTTTGGCACTTGGTTCATACTTAAGACCCAACTTTTCAATAACTAACTTGGGCATAACAATGTTGCTTGCTCCATTATCCACCATGTAATTATGAACTAAAGAGTCTCCAATAATCAACGAAAGATAAAAAGGAGGTGGTTTTACCAATTTTACCTCTCCAATAGTTGATTTTACCTCTTTAGATGCTTGTTGTTTTGAACTTTTAGTTTGTTGGTCTACATTTATCATCACCATGTTGGCTGCACTTTCGCATTTTTGATGATAATTTCAGACCTACAAGTTCTTTAACCAACAATTTTTTTGTCCCGAAATGGATAATGTGTCCCACATGCTCATAGTAACGTGATATTTCTTCATATGATCAACTATATTGAATGGGACAACTCCTACCTTAATCTGATTTTTCAAAACAACAACTTGTTCTTGGGCTTGGGGTGAAGAAGAAATCTTATCATCAATAATATTATGACTTCCTTGAGTTAGTACAATAGTTTGGTCTCCTAAATTTTCCTCCACGGTACTATTTATTGACCTTGTAACAACTACAACAAACTCAACTCTTTCCTAGTTCCAACCTCTTGATTTAAAGCTACATGATCACCAATTTCAAAGTTAACCATAGTTGCATCTGGCTGCCCCTATTGTACTTGTGTAAAATTTGGGTCTCCTCGTACTGCAAGATAAGCACTTTGTTGAACCCAATACTATGCTTCCTCTTGGGTCATTTGTGGCATAGTAAATCCTTATGGTACCAACTTAAAGCTATGTTTAGCTCACTAGGCTACATATTAGGATCTGACATCATGTTAGTTTGCACAAGAACTAACTCCCTAGAATTTTTAGGGGCATTAGGATCTACAACTGTAAGTGGTTTAGTTGTTGTAATAGCTTGTTGAGCTTGGTATGATGGTCTATAACCTTGAGTGAGAGGCCTATAATTTTTGTAAGGCTGAATAGGTGGTTGATATGGCCTATTTGTTATAAATACTTATGGTACCAACTATAAAGTTACATTTAGCTCACTAGGTTGCATATTAGGATCCGACATCATGTTAGTTTACATAGGAACTAATGCTCTAGAAGTTGTAGGGAATCAAGATCTGTAATTGTAAGTGGTTTAGTTATTGTAAAAGCTTGTTGAGCTTGGTATGACAGTCTATAACCTTGAGTGGGAGGCCTATAATTGTTGTAAGGATAAAAAGGTGGCTGATATGGCCTATTTGCTTGAAATTGGTTTCTTTTCAGTTGCACAATCTTATTTCCCATGGTTTGTACAGCTCTCTTGAAGTCATCAATATCACTAGGCTGAATTGTGGAGGGTAGTGGTGGCTTTGTATACGGTGGAATAGGAGCTAGTCTAGGAAAACTGGGAATAAAAGGTAGATGGGCCAATTTTCTAGCTTGTATAAGGTTGTTTTTGCTCTTATTGCAATGTCAAAGGATGCTAGAATAGAAGTACTACCCATAAACTAAATCATAACAACAATATCACTATTTAGTGCACGCAAATAATATAAAAATGCATGTTCAGGTGAAGGCTTAACTATTGTTGGTATCCTTTCCCAAGTCCTAGTAAATCTTAAATTGAAGTTTGTCATGAATTCTTGGGGTGCTCTCTTGATGGTTATAAGTTGTTCTATGAGGGATAAATGATCTGATTTTTCCTCAAACTGTTTTCACAAGGCTTCACCCAATAGATCCCAAGTAGTGATTGATCCTACTGTAAAACTTCTATACCATTGAAGGGTTTAGCCTTTAAAAGAGGCAACTAATAACCTTAAAGCAACATCTTCATGAGTGATATTATGAATAGAACATAAGGTCTGCAACATATCTAATATGCTCAATAGGGGTGACTTGGTCTTCACCACTAAAATATGGGATAATTTTCGGGGCAGCAGTTGATAAGTCATGATAAGCAAGTAATTTATAAAGGAATTACATTGGTAAAGGTCACAAAAGGGTGATTTATTTCCATTAGAAAGATAGGAATCGAATAACAAAGTTTTGATTTGGAGATGGAGGATTGGAAATATTGGGCCTGTTATAAGGTGTAGTATTCCCAAGCCTTCTTCTTCTAACATAATTTAAAGGTAATTGAGAAAATTCAGAAGGAATACCTCTTCTTTCTGACCTCGTTTTCACGTTAGACATAAAATATGGAAAAATCTGCAATTAAACCCTCGTTGCAACAACTAGTATTCATTGTAATAGTGCGAGATATGTCAAAATAATCGTCCAAAATAGTGAAGGTAGAAAGCAATTGAAATCGGTTAGGTGGTTCTTCATTGATCACAACTTGTAAATCTGTGGTTATATCTTCTTGTGTGTTGATAATTCCCATAAAAAATAGATCAAGTTGTTGATTTGGAGAAATTGAACTTTTAGGAACAACCATGAGAAAGCACCATCTTCATTTGCATGCTGATAATAACACTTAAAATCTAATTTTTGGTCCCATCGAGTGTGCCAAAAATGACAACTCTACTGGTCGAAGTACACACTTTGTTAAAGGAAAGCAATATGACTCTTGACTTCAACCAATACAATGGGATCTCCTCCAAGTTATGGGTGCCTCGGGTTGAGAGAACCTCTCCAGAGCGGTATGTTTTCCTTGGTGGAACCCTAAGCTAATATCCTGGTGAGGTTGAGGGATAGAAACAAGCTTGAAATTAAAAAAATCAAGTAAAAAGAGTGATACACCAACGTTTGGGACTTATGCTTGCAAAAAAACACACTTAATGTGTTAAAAAAATGATAAGCTTTACAACTATTGTTTGACAATTTTTCAATCACAAAGGTATTGACACACACTTGCGTGACTTTAAAAATTTACAAAACAACTTAATGAAGGTGTTGTGATGTTATGAGCATGTAAAGGAAATAAATAATTCACTAAAACATACCACACAACTACTATAACACACTTCACAAGCTACAAATTGGAGGAAAAGATAGTCTTTATTACTTAAAAAAGAATCACAAGTATAATAATTTTGCATACAAGTCAACGAGAATCATAATAAATCCTCATTTTGGATTTGAAAATCTAGATACATATAGCACAAGTTCATTCCCCAAGTTCCAAAAATAGCCTTTCCTAATTTTAACCAAGATGGCTAATTGGAGACAAATCCAATTTTATCCTCTTACATGCTTATTTTTAACCCACTTGTAATTAAATAGAATTTTCAACAAAAGTAAGGCTAAAATTTTCCTACATGAGACTCTAAGGTTAAAAATAGCTCCACACGACTCATATACTTCCTTGGTCAAATCTCTTGTTGACTGTTTTCTTACTCATCCTTTGCAAAGCTTAAGGAATGGTACACATGAGTTTGTAAAAATTAAGGTAAAGAAGAACTTTAAGTTTTGTTTATTTGCAAAAAGCCATCTTTGTCTAATATGTATGGTCTTATTATGGGTTTTTGTTTGGTCATTGACTATGAAAAAGGTAATGATGCATGGTTTATTATTGGATCATGGAATACAAGGATTGACATCTTTGAATTTAGCATACGAGTTGATTATTTGGTGGTTTTGAACCCATGCAACACATGATGATTAGGATTTCCTAACCTTAGACCCATACATAATTAACGTGGTAATCCATCCTCCATTATGAAAACAATAATGAATAAAATGGCATCCAAAATCCACCATTCATGGCATATAGCAAAGGTGAGAAGCCTTAACTCAAGTCATCTTTAACCTTACCAAGGGTAATAAGGTCGCTTAGGGCTCAAGCCCTAAAATGAATCATGTTTGTCATTTTTTCTTTGGAAGCTTCTAGGAGGCTATGACGATCGATCAGTAGGGAAACTCTTACAAATTTTTGAGTGGTGGCCATTCTTTAAAGGGAAAATCCTTGTATCTATTGTTTTTACTCTCATGTATCATTTAAACCACAATGTGTGCATTCGTGAGCTCGCCATCCCGAAATTGCCTAGAAAAATGAGTTAGGGTTTTTTTAATTGCTTTAGCTTGTGCCCTTTTACCAGCTCATTCTCCATTTCCATTTGCATCATTGACATGACCGTCACTTTCATATTTGGGAGAGCTCGGTTTTGGAGAGCTCATGGGAAGCGCATATAGATCTACTTAGGATTTAATTGTTCGCTTTACACTCAAGGATTGTTTCACTCAACCGCTCAAGTTAAGTCTCTATTCAGGCTTAATCATGAGGGCTTAGTTCAACATGTTCGTGACTTGGTCATGCTAGATTTTTCAACTCGGGATCTTTTCCTTGCCTAGATTTGTGCGTAAGTCAAGTTACCCTTTTTTGAAATTGTCATCACTTCATTATAAGAGGTGACTTGTGATTTATTTTTTCAGTGTATCATTCAAACTTGAGGTTATTAAGAAATTGTGGCTCGACCTCTATTAGTTTAATACCCGGTTCAAATTTTTGTGCAAGTTTTGCGCTTAACAGCTTTTGCATTGCTTAAATCACCCAAATATGGACATATGTATTTGCTACATCATTTATTTGCCTTGCCTTTCATAACTTGATGAGGTGAGTTCAATCGGTTGTTTGCTTATTCAATTTCATTGTGCCTATTTCAAGCTTGTGCATTTGTTTCACCTCTAGGATCAAGCCCTTTTTGTTAAAGATCGAGTTTCGTGCATAACTAGATGAGCCTATTGCTTCATGGCTTTGTTCAACCGTCGTCTTAACTGGCTAATTTTTTTGTAGATACCCATGTAGCTCGACTTTGAACCAACTCGTATTGTTGTTCCTTTTATTTTTGTTGATATCAACTTGCTATAACTTAACTTGGTTTGAATATTGTACCCAACTCGGGTTGCTTTCGTATTAGCTCTTCCTTTGGTCATTTTCACATATGTAACTAGTGGCTCATACATCCCCTGTTTGGAGTTCAATTGGAAGTTGAGCTCAACTTATTGCTTATTATTTTCATTAGCTCTATTTGGTGCTTGAGGTCAGCTCGAGATACTTTTATTTATCCCATGGCTTTGTTGTCTTAATATGGGTTATTTGCACAACTCTTTGCCTTCTTATGTGGCTCGATGTCTTGTTTGAACTCGATGCGATGTTGCTTCATCTGTCAAGTTCTTCCAAATCATGAAGGATTTATTTTCCACTTATATCTTTTGAGTTTTCCAACCTGGAGATCCATAAGCGAGAATATTTAAATAGATCACCCATTGAAATTAACTCGAAGGCTTGCTCAACCTAGTGGCTATCAACTATGTAGAGAAATTTAAACTTCTAAGGCTTGAATTGTATGAATTCTATGCTGCATAATTTGATCTTTGTTTAAGAATTTTTGAATCTATGCAAGTGTATACTTGATATTTCCTCTTCTTGGAAATGTATTTCTAAAATATTAAGGAAAACCTGTAGTTACAATTCCATGCTTTGTTTATAACATTTGTCATGTATGAATGTGCATTCTAGAATTTGGGATTGTAGCTATAACCTGTGACATGGATCGACCTACATTTTGGAAATTTACATTTATTATAATCATGAAGGAGAAAAACATTGCTTACTTTTGTGTCTATTTATAAACTATTTTTTTAATGAGAAATGCCCCTGATTTATGTTGATGGTTGTAACCTTTCTTGAAAAATGGAAAACACCTTAACACATGTAGCAAATTGTCTTTAAAACTGAAGTATCTCTTCCTAAATCTGTACTCACTTTTGAATTTTGGTTTAGAGACTGTAATATTTATGTTTGAGTGCAAAATTATAAGTTGCAAATAGTATAAGAGAGGTTGTACCTATTCATTGAAGTTGACAACTTATATTTAAATGATTTTGTTCAATGCAAGGTTTTTGTAGATTTAATAATGCACTCTTTATTCTGATTCTTTCTCGGAAGGTTGTACTCTTTCATTCTTTGCTTAATGGTATTTCAGTTGCATAGTTATTTTCTAGACTTGAAGTGTGTGCTATCATGGCAATTCCTTGTTCTAGAATCTACTAGATCTTGTTGTTTCATTTGATATTGTCTAAGAAATTGGAAATATTGTAACACACTTTGATATGGGAAGGTCAGTAACTTGTTGAACCCATTCATTTGTAAGCTCTTGTGAATGCATGATGAAAATTGTTGCACTTGTGTATCATATAACTTTGAATCTTACATTTTGTAGCTTTGTACTACTGAAATACACTAGTCTGTCTCAAATTTGATGAGCTATTTGGAACTTGTGGTTTCACAAAAATCACCCCAAATTTCATTGCATTATTGGTGATTTGGTATTTGATATTAAACCGTCCAATGTTAGTTGTGAAGACGAAAACTTCCTTTTTCCCGCCTATTTTTTTCTTCTTGCTCATGTTATTCATATGCAATCTTAAAATCTTTATAAGGTTTGCATCATCTAAAACGGCAATGAGAAAATTTGCATAGATTTTTATCCGATCCGAGTAATGAGCATTGTTATTCTTTTGAGTTGAATTTAATGGTAAACTTTTGTTAATTGCATTTTTCTACAAATTTGTAATTTCAGTCCATAAACACAAAATCTATTATTTCTTCTATACATCATGCCAAGAAATATGCGGTCTAGCCATTTTGTTTCTTGAAATATGCATCATTGTATATGTACTTTATTTTTGAAATCATGTTGATCATTTTTACATTCTTCTTAGATGATACTTGCATATACATAGAAAGTTGGTAACATAAGGACTTAGAGACCCCGAGTTCTACCCCTCTTTATTCCTTTTCTTTTTCAGGTACAATAGAGCATAAGTATGAAGTAGTCCAGAAAATCTTGGGATGACCTCAAACTCGGGAAATGACGAGGTTCTCCTTACATTTTAAATTTTCTATTTACATGCATTATTTTACTTTTAATAGCCATATCCCACGGCTTGTGAGGGATCATTGTACCATTTCTTTATGAATAAATTAAAATTTCTTAATTTGATGAGATGTACATGTTTCCTATGCATTTCCTTTAGTAACATAATGTTAAATGAACCTTTACAACTCAACACACTAAGACAACTTCACTTAATCATAAGGAGATAAAATGAATTAATTGACGTTTGCTTGATTATCTCGAACACAAGTAAACACAACTGATGCATGTTATACTTAAATTTAACTCTAGAAATATGCAACTATATTTTCTACTTTAGAATGTATTTTATGATATATGTTACCCTTCCCACATCCATCAAGGTCTTGCAGTAGTCTTTCATGGCTAGTGCACAGTCTTGATGAAGAGGCGACATATTGGAATGGTTTTATATGTGAGGAATTATATCCTATAACAACACATAAAGCTGTTGATTTTCTTGCACACTATCTCTTAACCTATCCAAAATTGAGCAATTGAAAAAAAATTGTACCCTCCTCTGATGATTGACCAAAAATGGTCAACATGTGTTAGAATCCAAAACCTTGAAATTTAAGCCATTTATGTTGAATTGAGCCTTGAAAGTCCGAGCAGAGAATTTGGGAAGTGTGAGGAAGATAATATTAAGAAATAAAAGGTTTTGTGTTGTACCAAATGAATGAAAATTGTGATATTAGGCATGTAGACCTAAGAAAGGAGAGAGAGACCTAATTTGGGACTTAGAAGGTTGAGTTTTGAAGAACTTTTACAAAGAAACATGCCCTACTTTTTGTACAAAAGAATAAAGGCCAAATGGGTATCCTAGAATGTGCTTATTTTGATAAATGATTCTATGAATCAAAAGTTAGGTTAGAAAAATAGAGGAAGCAAGGCTACTAGAAGGGTATTATACCTAAGAGAGAGAGGGAGAGGAGAAAAGTGTCTTAATAAAGGAGTTGGAAAATAAAATTTTGTATTAAGAAAGAGGGGAAAATGGGTTCCCAAAAGTGATTTTATTTTGTCTTGGGGTTTCTAGGTTCTTCCCAATGAGTTTTCACCTTCATCCTTGCCTTAAGAAGCTAAAAACATAGTTTTGAGGAACAACGTTGAAATTGGAGTTGTTGATTGATTTGTGCAAGTTTATAGTTTATATTGCTTGGTTTGGACCTAAGAAACATGATGAAATTATTGTATAAGCCAACTTGAACTTTTAATCCAAAAGTTGCATGTTTTTGTAAGGTTTCATGACTAGATTTAGAGAGAAAAATTGAAAATATTGAGCAAATTTAAATCGTTGGATTAATCTATCATTGTGGAATGGTTGAGTTTGATGATGATCTGCATGTTTTGGTATCAAAGTGAGGTTATATAATCTAGAAATAAAGTTTTGAATTCTATCAAGAAGTTATCAAAGTTGTTTGTGGGTATTGACGGGTTGTGAAGAAGGAAAGAAGAAGAGATCCAAGGTGAAAAATAATTGGAGAGATAAGAGAAGAGGATAGAAACACTAAAAGACCAGGTAGGAATCCTAAGCGAGGTGTTAGAAGAAGCAAGGTGAAACAGACTTGCTTGAGAAGAAAGAGAAAAAGTGAAGTGTCAAGACATGTGAACATGTATTTAAAGGTTAAAATGTCCTTATCTGTGGTTTTGTGTCAAGACATGTAAGTAAGAAGTTAGTTAGGGTTGAATGTAGTGGATATATGAAGATAAACTCACATTTTAGAGGGGCATTTACTCATTATTGGAGAGACTCCTTGAGTATTTTGAGAAGAATAGGTAAGAGGAGATGAAATTTTGTATAAAAATTATAGTTTAAAGAAGAATAACTCTATATTTTACATTAATATTTCCTTATTTGTGAATGGATTGAGATATTTTTGGTATTCATGGCTTAAGAACTTATGATTATGTCTCATTATCATTTTTGGAATTGGATTGAATCATTTCATGAGGTTTGATGAAGATTTGAGTGTAAAAGTTATGATTCCATGATAGTAAAATTGTAGCTTGCGAGGTTACTCTTGATATGTGTGAGTGGTGCTCCTGTTAATGAAGTGTTTACAATACATATCACATAGTGGAAGGTTTAATTGTTGCATTATCTCAAGGACTTTATAAGTACTTTGTTTTATGTTTGTTTCTAGACAAGATCCATTCAAGGTTGGTCATAATGTGATTTGTGTTTTCCCAAGAAAATGATTGATTAATAGCTATACAAGTTCCTTGATAATTAGTAATGAATTTATCTCTTGATAAGTGAATATAATATTAGGGTAATGACCAAATTATATGTGAGAGGAGGTGACCTCTAGTTTTGAGATGAGAGCTTGAGGGTTATAATAATGTCAAACACGGTATAATGTAGGATAAAGGAGTTGACATAAGTTTTAAATATTTCTTCGTAATTTATTATTATTGATTTCTCAGATGCTTAATGGAGATGATTACGGACATACACAAGAAGTTTTAAATTTTGAATACCAATTTCACATATTTTGTAAGAGTTGAAGGTCTTAGGGTTTCTCGAAACCTATCTAGGGTTTATAAAGAAATTAGTCATTAAAAGCCTTAGGATTGTTTTTAAGATTGGAGATATTGAGGAAAACATCTACCCATAGCCTTATCAAGATTGAAAAATATTTATGCCATGAAATGTTCACAATTTTCTTGAGTTTATTAGCATTTGAGGGTTTACATGAGCAAGAACTCTGTTTTGATAGCACATGACAATGACTTAATAGTAATTGTATAAGGTTAGAGGGTTATTTACCACTCACTGTTATCTCATACTTGTTAAGAGGGGTATGGTGGAATTTTGGACAAAATTTTAGATCTTGGTATGGTGTATTTAACATTTTGTAAGTATTTTAGTACCTCTGGGTAGCCTAGTAAACCTTGACTAGGGCTTCGAGAAGGAAAGGAGATTGAAGGAGCTAAAGATCCACTTAAGCTTTGAAACTTCAAGGAAATATTTGTAGAATTCATAATTAATATTTTTAGTTGATAGGGGTCTAAAGCTTGTATTGATAATTTTAAAAGTGTGACAATCCTTTATCAAAATTGTGGGTGTTGATAAGGGTCTTAGAATCCAAAACCTTTAAATTTAAGCCATTTATCTTGAATTGAGCCTTAAAGTATGATCAGAGAATTTGGGAAGTAAGAGGAAGATAATATTAAGAAATAGAAGGTTTGTGGTTGTACCAAATGAATGAAAATCATGATATTAGGTCTTCATACCTAAGAAAAGAGAGAGAGACCTAATTTGGGACCTAGAAGGTTGAGTTTTAGACACCTTTTGCAAAGAAACCTACCCTAAATTTTTGTACACAAGAATAAAGGGAAAATGGGTATCCTAGAATGTGCCCAGTTTGATAACTGAGTCTATGAATCAAAATTTAGGTTAGAAGTAGAGGAAACATGGCTACTATAAGGGCATTAGGCTTAGGAGAGAGTGTGTGGAGAAAAGTGTCTTAACAAATGAGTTGGAAAATAAAACTTTATAGTAAGCAAGAGGAGGCAAATGGGTGCCCAAAATTGCTTTTAGTTTGTCTTGGGGATTTCTATGTTGTTCCCAAGAAGTTTTCACCTTCATCTTTGCCTTAAGAAGCCAAAAAAGACAGTTTTGAGGAAAAGTGTTGAAATTGGAGTTGTTGATTGATTTGCGCAAATAGTTTATATTGCTTGGTGTAGGAATATGAAACATGATGAAATGATTGCATAAGCCAACTTGGAATTTTAATCCAAAAATTCCATGCTTTATAAGGTTTCTTAACTAGATTTATAGATAAAATTTGTTCAAATTTGAATTGTTGGATCAATCTAGCATTGTGGAATGGTTGATTTTGATGATGCTCTACATCATGATTGTTAGCCATTTTGAAGCACTAGGAAATAATTTTTACCATCATACAAATATGAAGCTAATTGCTCACATAGCCTTCTTCCTCTAATCGATTTATAACCTTGATAGCCACATCATACTCCATTAATTTTTTATCCATCCTTCCCTCTTCTCAATTAATTCATTGTTCAAGAGGAATTCTTTTACAATTGGGTGTGAGACCATCAAATAAACTTTATTGTTACAAATCAAGTGCATGAACTTCTTGAGACTCCTTATAACGAAAGGACTTTTTTCCTACAAAGGATTTTCTTAACTCAAAACCTTCATTAGTTATTCCATGCCTTCATTATTCTATTGCACTAACATAGTTGAAATAGTATCAATGCCTCCAAATGTGTATAAGGTGAAGCCTTTAGTAAAATCAAGATTTATGAGGGTAAAAGCTTGTGCCATACCTTGCTTAATTACTTCAAAACCATTCTTTCCCTCTTTGGTCCAGCTAAAAACCATATTCTTCTTTAACATAGAGGTTAGTGGCTTCACAAGGTTGGAATAATTAGGAATAAATCTCCTAACAAAATTGATTTTTCTAAGGAAACTTTGCAATTTGTTTTTGTGTTTTGGCAAGGAAAATGCTAGAATAACACTTACTCTTTCGGGATCGAATAGAAAGCCCCTTTTGGAGACAATATGGCCTAAAACTTTTCCTTGGGAACTAAAAATATGCATTTCTTGGGGTTGAGTGAGACTTCATAATGTCTACACCTTTCAAATACTTGCCTAATATGAGACAAATGATCACCATCTTGCTTGCAAAACATTGTAATATCATCAAGATAAACAAGCACAATGTTATATATTAGCCCTTGAAGTTCCATGTACCGTGGCTCTCTGAAAAGTACCTCTGCATTAGAAAAACCAAAAGACATATGCCTGTATGCATAGGTTGCCCATTTTGTAGTGAAGGTTGTCTTAAATTGATCCTCCTCTTATACCATTATCTTCTTGTAGCCAAAATAACCATCAAGAAGTAAAAAAATGCTATGAACCTCTCAAAAATTGTAAGATTTGTTCCATGGAAGGTAATGGGTAATGGTCCTTTAAGGAAGTTCTATTTAGTTATCTCTCCATTCTTTTTCCTCGTATGGAAAAAATTTTCAACCCAAGATGAGTGTTTGATAGGAAAGATTATGTTATCATCTATCAACTTATTTAATTTTTGCTTCATAAGAGGCTCTATCTTTGAACTTATATGCCTTTGCTTTTTCCTAATAGGTTTGGCATTTTGATCCAACTCTATAGTGTGTTGTGATAATTATGGATTAAAACCTTTAAGATCACCATATCTCCATGCATAAACATCATCTAACTCTTGACAAAGCTAGAAAAATGCATGTTTTTCTTCTAGAGTACATACCTTGATAAGTTTGAGTAACTTTTCATTTTCAATAACGGTTTGTTCATAGTCTTCATGCTTAATCATCATGTTTAATTTATCTTCTCCATTATAAATCATCAATATTGAAGATGGACTCAAGAGTGACCAAAACTTGAGGTATCTTGTTTGACCTCAATTGGATTATTTGTTCTTTATATTGTTGTTGTCATTTGTCCTAATTTTAACTAAGAACTCAGCTTCTTCTTGTAGAAAATTGACTATTTCTGTCCATTTTCAAACACATGCCAAATTTTGTTATTACCAAGTACATATAGTCTTACAAATACCTTAATATGTTGTTGTAATTTATCATTTTTGATGTAATTAGGAATATCAATTTATACACCAATGGATGTTAGTTTGTCAACATGTTTGTTCTCCTCCCTAGGAATGGATTGCACATTAAAATATTCAAACTCTTGATTAGGTCCTATACTTTGTTCTTATAGGACTTCGATGAGTTATTTTAGTGACACTCGACCTCTTATCTGATTTATAACCAATTCAAAGTGTCACCAAATACCTGTGATTATTTTATTCCTTTCCTTCTAGCCCATTGGAGGCCATATATAAGGTCTTCATATTCAGTTGCATTGTTTGTACATCTGAACTGAAACCTAATGGCATAACAATATTTTTCTTTCATTGGATACATCAGAATGAAACCACCTCCTACCTCATATCTATTCCTAGATCCATCAGAGTACATTTTCCAAACACCATCATCTTGTTCAGTTGTCTTCACAAGGTTAGGAATGAAAGAGTCTCTCTCATATAAATAGTAAGTACTAATACCAACCTCTTCAATGTGCTTATAAGGATTAAAGTCATGATTCTCAGTTACCCATTCTTCAAGCAATAAATCATGTATTCCTTCAAGAAGAGTATTTGGATCCTTGTCACGTAGTTTATCTTCTTCATCAATTATTATGTAATTGGCATTGATGACACTTGGCACATGTAACACCCACAAAATTTTGCACAAAAAAGAATAATAAAATACCGGAATAATTTTTTTCTTTTACATTACTTGATACACGACACCACATGGGATCACTTAGGATAACTCACATCACATGAGACATTTTCACAAGCAAGAACCCATGTATATAACATGATGAGGAATGAATAAACACCACATATATGGACGACACACATTTCCAAGCCTACCTAAGAGGCTTACAATGGGGAGAGGTCATCATTGTAACTACCCCTTATCACTCCAAGAAGGAATCCTGGCTAGCCTTTGGTTCCTCCAAGCATACACACCACATCAACTTTGACAAGCCCCTTATCCCTCCATTATAACACGTGCTTATCCCTCCACTAAGACTAACCATGAATTCCTTTAGTTCCTTCAAAACAAAACACACACTTCCCCTTATTCTCCCTTCACTAGCTACACCTTATTCCTCTAATAATCAATGATGAAACCTCACCCCAAAAAGAAGGAAACATAACCACATGAAAACACATGATGCACATCAAAACCACATCTTCCTAAATGACAAGGTACAAAACAATGATCCAACTACAATATAAACTTACATGGATAGGAACTTCCCACAACACAACATTTTCATGGTTACCTATTTATTATTTGACCTTAATTATTTGAAGAGTATTTAACATGTAAAATTTCATTCTTCTCTTATCTAGACTTCATTTTCTTTATTTTTTTAACATTTCGCCTATAATGGTTCCATTTTATTTCTCATTTCTCTTATGAAAATTAATTTATATATCTTGATTATTAATAAGAACAATTGGACACACATGAGCCTACTAGTACTTGTTCTACTAGTACTTGATTTTACATTATACTTTCACTTTTGCCAAAAGGGAATTTCACATGAAGGAAAGGAGGTCTATTAGATCCGAGGGAAGGCATATTTATTTTTTTCCTTTCTCATTATAGAACTTAAGCACTAAGGATACAATCTTTTCACTTTCAAATCATTACAACTAGCTAAGTAATCCAACTACTTAGTTTAAATAATTATTTTTCATCGTCCATGATACACAAAAGAGGTTTTTACATCGAGTTAAGGGACAAGTCTTAAATTTATCTTAATCCCTAATCCATCATCTTAAGAATCCATTATCAATAATAGCTATGAGTGAAAAACATGTTTCAGCCACAATTAAACTTCTTAAGTGGTCCTAGGTTTAATATATTTCCATTTATGCCCAAGGGTTCTACTCCCTACTACAAGTCAACTAGAGTGTGATAATCTTTAACTCACAAGACTTATATATCAACCCAAGGTATTCCATTACTATCTACTAAGGGAACATTTGTTTTAACCTTAAGGCTTAGGAATGTCGCTACGAAGGGTTCTTCCACGATGTGAGTTTGGCTCCATTAACCAGTCTCTAGTTTAATACTTGTGAAAGTGACAATTTGGCCCATGAGGGAAGATGAGTATTCTCATGGACCATGCACTAAGGATTAACAAGGTACAAATTTTACCTACCCCAAGATGGTCATGAAGGCACATGTGAGACCCATTTCTTGGCATACGTAGTAGAACCTAATATCGATATAGAAATGGAATGACACGGTAATTGACCAAGTTCGGTTCCACCCTATGGAAATAAGACAACTGGATAAACTGAAAGGGATCATTCTTTTTGGAAAGGTTTATTATTACATACTAAAAGATTGATTGACACTTCCACCCAAATGAAAACACACAACTACAAGTGGTAATTTGTCTTGAAGACTAATTGGTTTTCTAAGTCACACAACACTAACAAGTAGATAACATACGCCATTCTCAATTTATTATTATCCAATTTACTAGTACAATCAACATCCAAAATTACCATGGTACAATTAGCTTTAAATAAAAGTTTCTAAAATTCACCCTCCTCTAATGATTCAAATGTTATCAATAGGTTTATTTTTACATTAATTTCTATAGAAATAAGGTACAAACAACTTAATTTACCTAACCGACATATAAAAGTATGACCAAGTAGGAATTTAGTCAACATATAAAAGAGCAACTAAGTACAAAAATAACACACTTTCCCAATAGGCTAACAATGTCGTATTCATCACGGAAAACAAAGAACAACAATTCTATTCATAACAATAACACTGATATATCATATACAAATACAATGTTTTCAAAATCACATGTTATTATGCAAACACCAACAACACTTCACTTTGTCCTTATCCTGGTACCTACAACCAACACATGGTCAACACAAACTACGACATGGCATCTACCCAAAATCTAGCATAATTCATGTTATCATAGTTTTCCCATTCACATGATTATAATACTTAGCACGTAACAAGAGAGAGTTAGAGATACATTCATTTCATTTCATTTCCTAACTAGATGAGAGAGTGTGTAATGTCCCCAATGGACATTATTTTACCCCTAAACGGATTTTAGGCAATCCCAACTTTAAATGCAACTTGTAGACAAAATACCAATCTTCATCATGCAATAATCTAGAAATGACATATTATCTCGAAACCCTTACTCAAATATTGATATTTCCTCCAACAAGAATCCTTATCAATCACCTCTGTTGGCCACCCTTTATCATTGTTCTCACCATTTTCCTTATTGTCCCAGATCTTCTTTGATTCAAATTGAGTGAGCTAGCTCAAATAAAAGTTAGTGGCTACTGTTGTTTCACCATGTTGGTGAACATTTCCTTCATAAAACCCACATTGAGATATTTCCAAACTACCATATTTAACCCACATAGAATTGGAGGCACAACACCTCGATACCATTTGTAATGTCCCAATGGACATTATTTTACCCCTAAAATCTGTTTAGGGGTAAAATAATGTCCATTAGGACATTACACACACACACACACACACACACACGAGAGAGAGAGAGAGAGAGAGAGAGAGAGAGAGAGAGAGAGAGAGAGAGAGAGAGACCATTTTACCTATAACCAAATTTCTCAAAACAATCCACAAAGAAAGTTTCATATAGTCATTTATAAGTGTTTACAAATTTTCTAGTCGAGCTACTTGATGCAGGAGGGCCTCACGACATTCTTTCACATTTACCTACTAGTTTGTGAAAACGACCAAATTAAGCCCGATGGATAAGAATTTGCATTCAAAATCTAATTTTGGATGGGTGGATGTACACGCGACAAATCCTATAAGCTCTTCTATATACAGAGAATTCATAGGAGTTGATGGAACTTAGAACTGGAAAACATAGTCCAAATGGCGACTACTTTTCTAGGGCCACCATTCATAATTGAGCTAGTTTGACTGGTCGAGTGTATTTCTCGAAACTAAGGGTCACAAGCAATTTTCATGGAAAAATACTAGAGGTATACAAAGGCCAATATCCATTTCTTTGCTCGAGTGGCCAAACGGCAAGCCAAAATTGGACCCAACTTTTGAGCTTTCAACATCTTCCCAAAGCTGCAAAAAGGGATAACAGGGCTCTGGATGGGTTAAAAAAAGTGCATAAATGGTCATTTGAGGGCGTTCTAAGGTTTGATACAACAACCCACCTGACAGGGAACACACTCACAACTTGATTTTCCCATTTTAGGGTTTGGAGGGGTGTTTTACAAACCACCGAAAATCGTATTTTATTAACTTTACAAGGTGTAAACAAGAAGGGTAGTTTAGTTGATGGCTCAATTCAATCTCGCCAATTCAAGTGGACATGGGTATCTAGTTTTTATACCTTGGTTCAATGACATTTATGGTTGTGTTTGCGAGTATGGTTGGCGATCAAATAAACAATCAAGTTGCGTAGGAAAAGCCCCTTTTTATCATTTGAAACTACGATTTATTTAATTAAACCGTGCACTTGTCCTTATTTTTATTAGAAATACAATAACATAACAAAGAGGGAAGCGCTAATACAAAAATTATGCAAGTTCAAGGTGAGAGATGCATGTTTGCAGCCGAAACGGGGGGGTGGTTAAACGTGGATCCGGTGGTTTGCATGCTTTCCACCATTATTTGAATCATTTGGACCTCCTCTATCCTGACCAATAGAGTGTTACATTCCAACTTGTCATTAAGAAAGTAACTCATCTCGGTTATAGATCAAGCTAGGAGAGTTCATGACCGCGCTCTTATTTCAAATCCAAGCCAAGTTACAACTCATTGTCCATTCAGATCTATACAAAGAATCCCCTCCACCACAAATTTGCAACCATGTCACAGTCTAGATGACAGACAAGCCAAGTCATAATGCTAAGCAGTCCACACAACATGAAGCCAACTAGAAAAGAAATAGCAAAAGTTGTCTTTAACCATATTTCTTCTGGGCATTCTGTCAAACTATCCATATGCTTTTTGAATGCGCCCACATTTTTTAACACATTTGTCAAACAATCCATGGCCTTTTGTATGCGTCCACATTTCTAAAACTTGCAACTACAAATTCTAAAACTCAGATTTCCTCTACACTTTTATGGAAGACCATACATGTTCCGAAGCTTCTTATTTCAACTTAGGACTGAAGGATGACAGTAGAGGTTGTGGAGGGCTGCTTTACACTCATCAATTGCATTTTCTTGTAAGCTTGCATGACGTCCTTTAACAAACCCATTTTATGTGCATCCTGCCCATGCGACCACATTTTCTTGAACGTTCCTCGTATATGCATCCCAAAATAGTCTGATTTGGGCCTAATTTTTAGAACTCTCATGTCATTTGAGACATACTTTGACAAGAAAGGCCCGCATATCATGACAAGGAGTGTGCTGACAATGATTGTGGAGTCTCGATACATGCCTACCAAATGCATTTGTTTAAAGTTTAAAGGCATTTTTAATAGATCCATTTCACACATATCCTGAAATCACTGTAATCTAATAAATCATGCCTCTGCTCCTCTTCCCGGCATCCAGAACCTAAAGTGAGTCTTCCAATGTCCCATTTCAACCCGTTAAAAATGATCCCAAGCACACAAAATGGATTACATGGGAAGAGATGATCCAAAACAAGTCAATTGCATTTACTTGAAAGTCCAAACCAATTTCCAATCCAACAGAGACAAGATGTGCATGGGGGAAGGGGAATGCGTGCAAGGGTGAACTAATAAGATTGGAGGCATGTTACACGGTGAAGCATTAATGCTTGCACGAGGATGTCTATGCTTTTTGTATGTTGCCCCTACCATCTCTCACCCACTCCTATCACCGCCTTCACTTCTCCACCAACCTCCTTAATTCCACATCCACTGACACTTCTCCATTTTATTTTATTTTAAAAAAAAAAACTTATTTTATTTGATTACTTATTTATCACTATTTTATTTTATTTAATCATGATTTACTTTATTTCTATCCATTAATATATCTTTATTTTTATTCTATTTTATTTTATTTTAAATTTTAAAATTAGTTTTAAATATCAGAATTGCTTGAAATCTTGTGAGTTACTATGCTCATTATTATTATTTTATCATCATTATAAACTAGAAATCACATGTGTACAATGCAATGTGAAGGCCGAACGGTATATATTATTAGATTTAGAAAGACAGTTATTACTTTTGTAATTGATGTTGATAAGGTGTGTGATTGAAAATACGATTTTCTATTAAACACAGAACAAATGTTGCGAAATACATTAGAAGGGATGTTAGATAATAGTTTGGTGTGTAATAATTGAATACGAATGCAAGTGAGACATGTAAGTAGCATTCCATGAGACCACATCTCTTTGAGACATTTTGCAAACAACAAACGGTATATGTTATTTGTGTTATAGGGATAGTTTTTACTTTTGTAGTTGAATTTGTTTAAACTATGGGTGATTGATTTTGTATGTGTAGAAATATAGATGAGTCACTTCATTTAAAAAGTGTAAACATGAGGTCTAACCCTTAAAACTATTCAAAATGCAAAAAGTGATATAATGTACAAAGCTTTGGATGGAAACAACTATAAATTGCATTGTTCTTTCTTGGCATTTTAAAATTGTAGGTATTTGTGTGCAGATGAAGACATTAAAAATGTGTTGTTGTTGGTTAACATAAAGAAACGGAAACAATAAAAAGGAAAAATCAAACATGTATGTTGAAAAGTGTAATTTTCGATATATAGACGAACCACTTCATTTAAATGTTTCATCTCTTCATTTCACCATACATAATAATGTGGAGATCTCGGCTATTTAGTGTCTCAAGCAAACACTTAGAGTGAAGAATAAGGTTGGTGTCCCCAATTGTTCCACCATATCTGAAAGCTCGCTTCTGCTTTTTGCCAGAATGAACGTGTTTCTCGAAGGCTCGATCCAAACCGCATTAAATTGTTTGGGAGGTTATCTTTGGGGCATTCCAATAGTTGTCTTCGCAGATCTCCAATTGTTGTAGGGATTCCAGATTCGATGTTTTGTTTCATGAAAACTACAGTAATGTGGACTAGCTTATGTGCCACATTATGAGGTTTAGAAGGAAGTAGCAAAATCATGGGTGGGAACCGAAGCGACCATCATGGTAGCGCATCAAATGAAGAGCATATTCATGTATTGGAACTTCTTTTATGCGGGGTTGTTGCCACATTGCATTTTCAGCTGGAAACAAAGTTGGGAAGGCCATTGAGAACAAGCCCTTTGTATTGTATTCATTTATAGGCTTGAATATTGCATTTGACCTTAGAGTTAGAACTAACATCTATTTCATGTCTTGTGTCTGTAGTAGTGCGTAAAACATGCCATGGTTTGTAGTTGTGTTTGAACATGTCCCAAGTGCCATTGATGTCATGTGGGCTTGAGCCAAATTCGGAGGCAATATTTCTAAAAGGCTTGTATAAAAGGAGTTATGACCAATAGAAAAGGTCATATGACATTGAATCCTGAGTTGGGACATCCACAAATCTCGGGTGGACCCGAATAATTGCTTTAGTCGACCGTAGTTTCCATTTATCTCCTTTACAATTCCATTTGTATTAATGCTTGCGTGAGGATGTCTATGCTTGTTGTATGTTTCCCTACCATCTCTCACCCACTCCTACCACCACCTTCACTTCTCTACCAACCTCCTTAATTCCACATCCCTTTGACACTTCTCCATTTTATTTTATTTTATTTATTAAAAAAAAACTTATTTTATTTGATTACTTATTTATCACTATTTTATTTAATTTAAATATATTTTATCATGTTTTATTTTATTTCTATCCATTAATATATCTTTATTTTTATTTATTTTATTTTAAATTTTAAAATTAGTTTTAAATATTAGAATTGCTTGAAATCTTATGAGTTACTACGATCATTATTATTATTTTATCATCATTATAAATAAAATCACATTTTAATATAACTCATTCACAAAGCCACTACGGTTGAGGTGGTCAAAGTTGGATCTAAGTTCGTCATTGAAAGATGTATTAAATTGAGTTCCAAAATATGCGGGTAGAGTTCGCTTCAAAACGTCAGATGAAAAAGTTTGAACTAAAGTGTCTTAAAGCTCAAATAGTATTACCTTGTCACATCTAATGTTATTATAATTATACTTTATACTTATGATACAAGGAGAGATTAGGTTCGTATTTGAAGGCACAAAATATGACAACCGAGATGGCAAGCTGAGGTACAAAGAGATAATGGAAACCTTTCATATGACTTAGTGACATCCAGACATGGGATTCGACATCTCAAATGTTTGTGATGATAAATGAGATGAGATCGCAACTAACTGACCATTTGCGACACGGGGCTCACAATCTTCACTAATTCAAGTATAATGATGTGGGGCACTACAACACATAAGGCTCTATATGGTTATTTGAAATAGGTTCAGACCTTATGGTGACTTTAGTTCTATATGTGGTTCTAAATAACACGTGAGAAAAATTTGATGACAAATATCCCCCAATCTTAGTTGTGAAATCCATAGATAGGCATAAACCAAAGTATGGAGGGAGGTCAATTATAAATATGTCTTGGGGAATTGAGAAATTAGGACATACATGTAAAGTGAGGATGAATCCTCTAATGACACCAACAATATATGTGGATGTCCCATCGAGTTGTACAACTCCTTTAGAAAGAATTTTATACTCTATACCAAGCTTTTCAACTATTTGTTTAGGCATGAGTGAACTACTAGCTCCTAAATATATCATGCGATTGTGGACTAAATAGTTGCCAATGATAAATGACATATGTAAAGGTGGGGGTTTTATACTTTTACTTGACCGCTCTTCTTTTAATTGAGGTGTATTAGTAAGCACAAGTTTTTATTGTTCATTGAATGACTGATTTGAAAGGCTAAGGTTAGACAAGGTAGCCTATGAAATATCCTTTTTCCTATGAATATAAAAAGAACATTGAAATATTTATCTTGGTTTTCCTCATATGCTCAAGAATATTAAATAGGGAAGTACTGACCTTTTTGTACTTTACCTACAATGTTACCTCTTTGTGTTGATGCTAAAAAGGTAGGAGATTCGGGTTATTCTTGATCTCTTATGGTTTGATTCTTCTAAATTTCTTGCACCTTAGGATCTCAAACAAGACCAAAAACACCTCGAGAGATTAGACAAGACTAAATATGACCTTTATCAGCTAATTATTCTACTTCTATGGCTCTCTTCTTTGATCTTGTACTGGTTTCCATAGAGGTAGAAACCTAATTTTTATCTTGCAACTAATTCACTCCACAAAACTCTCCCCCTTTCCAATTGAGAAATGTAACATCATTATGTACTAGCTCTTAACAAGCCTCTTATTGTGATGGTACTTCAACTGATGCAATTTGAGAAATTGAAACATTTTGTACCATTAGTGTTTGATTGAGGGCACCATTTGGACAAGTGGTTTAGTTGTGGGGTTGGTTCAAGGAAGCACCAATCATAGTCATGTATTAATTTGTTTTTGAGATGAAATATTGCCTTAGAAGTGGTAGCATAAATTGGGGTTGTATGATTGATAAGGATTAACATTAGTGATTTATCCTTGACCTTGAAAATTAGCTTGAAATGGTGCCTTATTATACTGGTAGGGTGGATAGTAAAGTCTTTGATTTTGATTTTATTGTCTCTTAAGAGAAACTAGTTCATTCCCAAATATTTGTAAAAGGATTTTAACCCCTTGTAAGTCATTAAAATGACTTGGGACTATTGATTTGGCTTACAAGTTGACTGATTGGAATTGGAATAGATGTTACAGTAGGTTTTTGAAGTGGCGTAGAGGACATTATTTCTTGAAATATAGGCATAGGGGGCCTTGGTGCAATCTTTCCAACTTGTATGAGATTATTCTCAGCCTTAATGGCTACTTCATATGCATCAAGAAGTGTACTTCCACCCATAGATTGAATCATCATTGAAATATCACTATTCAATGCTCTTAGATAATATAGAAAAGTATATTCAGGAGTAGGCCTTACCAATTGTGGGATCTTGTCCCATGTTATATGGAATTTGAAATTGAAATTAAACATTTACTCATGTGCTGATTTTTTGATAGAGGTCAATCTATCCACCAATGAAGATTGATTTGATTTGTCTTCAAACTGTCTACTCAAAGTGCTTCTCCAAGCTGATTTGAAGTTATGATGGAGTTTACCCTTAATCCCCTATACCACTACAAGGCTTTTCCTTTAAAAAATTCATGAGAAATCTGATTGCAACATTTTCTTAAGTAACATGATGAACATAACATATGTTGGCCACATCCTTAATGTGTTTTATAGGGGTAGTTTGATTCTCTCCAATGAAATATGGAACACTCTTAAGGGAAGACATAGGGATGTCATCATGTTGGGAAAGGTTCAATGAGCTTCCACCATTGAAAGGAACAAAAGCTAGGTTTTTAGGGACTATCATATTCAAATTTGGAATTATAACAATAGTGTATTAAGGGGAACTAACAAAAAGTGGAGATTTTGTGTACAGGTAACATCTATAAAACCTCTCTTTTGGCTTAAAAATGAAAGTAACTCAACAAAAATAGAACTCTTGCCATTAGAATATGATCTAGTTGTGATTTTTGGCATGAATGTTGAGGAATTAGTTTGAAATGGGGTCCTTGTTATCCTTTTGGAGTTGCCTCATAGATATTGGATAAATATGTCTAAACACCGAAACTCGCCAAAACAACATTAAATATTTAGAAAATCCTCTTGTTGTGGTCCCACTGGGCGTTCTCAGAAACTATTGTCACAAAGGAATACACCCTTTGGGGAGTGGTGTGATGACTCCCCTTCCAATTGATACAATTAAAACACTCCTAGGCTATGGGTGATCTAAATTTGGTGTGAGTCTCCATAGAGGGTTTGATCCCCTAGTGTAACACCTAAAAACTAACTCTACTCTCTTTGTTGTACCAAGGAAATGGGGTGGGAACTAAGTGCAAGGCTTAAATAAGAATTTGAAAATAGGGTGATGTACTAGAATTATCGAGGACATCTACTTGCACTGAGCATACACAAGAGGATTAAAGGGATCAACACACCATACAAAACTCACAATTTGATGTATTTTTGCATAAGTGATTCATAGAGAGGTTTAAAGTTATGAAAACACACAGAAGGGGTAGAAAATGGCTTTATAAGGGCTCAAATGGTGAAACTCCACTATTGAATCCTGCATGAACTTTATAGAAACACAAAATATGAATTACAAATTAATGTACCCATACATAAAGGTAAGGAAATAGGACTAAAATTAAGCATAAATACTTATATCATGAGATAAAAGAATTTATATCACAATTCCGCACAATACACAGTGTAGTGAGAAGGAAAAAATGATTTCTTTATTAATCCAAAAGACGTAACAAGTACATAACTACGAGGGCTCAACCACAACTAGATAGATGTCTCTCTTTTAAATGAATAATATATCATATATAGGAAAGAAGAAAATTGGAGAGAGAGAAAAGGAAATCATGAACAAGTTCATTATTTTCATGCGAGAATGGTGTAAGAGGTTTCATGGTGAAATCAAACTAGTCGAAAGATATTTAATATGATATGTCACATGTTCTCTTAACATAAGATTCAACTCTCCTTCATCTTTCCCTTACATGTTTGACTTCCTCTTTACTCCAACTTGATCTCCACTATGGACTTGACCAAAATCATAGAATTAGAGTTTAACTTCAAGTTTGGGCCCAAGACTACTTATTTGATTGTTCCATCGTTGTTCTACAAATTTTCTTGCAGATCCTTTCCTTTCACCATGGATTTCGGATGATCTGTTATTTTCTCTCTATCTTATACAACTTTTGATGTTGTTGTTATGATCTGCAGCCTTACTTTGACTTCCACAGTCTTTCATAACTTTCAACATCTTGAATGATCCACAGACTTTTTTTTTGCTTTATTTTCCGATCCACAGTCATAATTTTACTTATGTAGCCTCTTCTTGTACCACAAGTATTCTACTAAAAGATTTTTCTTTATTTTTCCTCTCGCGACCTTTTCCACTATTTTTGAATCCTTTACATAACAATTTATTATGTGGATTTTAACTTTGCTTACTTTGTGCATAGATGCTACTTCATTCCACGAGTTTTTTTCATTATGCGGATTTCTCTTCATTCCATAGCTTTCCCTTCGTTCCGCAAATTTTCCTTCATTATGCGGCTTTTCCTCCATTCTCGTGGCTTTCCTTCATTCCATGTCTTTTCCTTTGTTCCGTGTCTTTTCCTTAATTTCATGGCTTTTCCTTATTCTCGCGGACTTAGAAAACCCACAAAACAATACGATTATTGAACTCGCATGAGAATACTAACTTTTCACTTTCACGAAACACTGAGTTTTTGAACCCACAAAACACTAAGTTTTGCAAACCCGCAAAATTTAATCCTTGTGCGGATTTGACTTTTTTTTTATGGTTTCACGCGACACTTAGCTTTGTCTTGCAATGTATAACTCTACAATATTTTTCCTTTATTTCATGGACTTATAAATTCAAGCAACTTCATTTTCTCCTTTCGCAGAACACTAAGTTTATTTGTTTCATCGAATTATTTTCTAGAGTCGTATGAGTCTATACCTTGAATGATTTTTTGAATAATGATGTGTGCTTATTTGGACAACATTGGGGAAGATTTATTAATTAATTTCCATTATGATAATAGGATTTTCTTAGACATGAATGATTTATTGGTGGTGGATTTGGGGTGTCTACATTTTCCCCTTTTTGAAAAGGTGTTGTAGGTAGCAATAGTTTTCAAAAATGCGGTAAAAATAGATGATTTTGAGAAGAAATTGTGTGACTTAATCGAATCCCGATGCATAGGCACTAGAGCGAGTAGGTGAGGGAGCACAAAAACTAGAGTGAGGTGGTTTACCAATAAGGGGTATTTTAAAATTATTGGTTTGCATTTATGAGGCAAATTTATTAAGGAAAATACACATGGGATGGAAATTCTACAAAGAAAACAAATCACGTGGTATTTCTACCCACACGAACATCGTTTTCATCTTAATAACAATATGTTCAAGCATTTTATTTTTTAGGTAGATTTTTTTAAAAATTCATAACACATTTGATGGGAGTTGTAATGTTTGTCATTAGTGCAAATTTTGATTTAGTAGTGACATTTTTATGTATGCGGTGATGTTTACACCTTTGGTTATGGCATTTGTGATTGAGGTGTAAAAAATGACTAATCATGATTTTTGTTCTATGATTGTAGGAATTTTTGTTAATTCTTGTTGCACAAGAGATGATATTCCATGCTAAGACTGGTGATAGAGTTCAATGATGTGGTGTATAGGGTTTTGAATTTTTTTGGTTTTTTTCACATAGCTCGTAAGCTAGAGATTCAGGTGAATAGATCCATTTATACAACTCTAGCATATCATTGGAATTTAAAGACGATAACCTTCCATATTCCGATTAGGAATTGATAACACCCTAAAATTTTGTAATATTACTAACTAGTAAAGGCTAACACCATAATAGCCTAGAGCCAAGCTCAAGCTTAAGAATGAAACATCAAAGATCAAAGCTTAAAATCATGCATTAATGGAAACTAAATGAAATTAAACATTCAATCTACAAGCATCCTTACTATGTGAGATGATTACTAATTAACATAGACCTAATTAGATCTAAGGGCAATCAAATTATGGTTGTTGCTACTCCACAAATGGTGAGAGGATCTCTCTAAAAATCGCTACAAGGTGATATTATATATCCCTTTACTAACCAATATGAAGATTGGATGTAAAGATTGAGCAAGCTAATCCACAAAGGAAGTAAGGATCTTAATCATATTTGTTATATGATATACTTATCAAAGTATAGTGTAAAGTGTAAACATAGGTGCTTAGTCCTTTTATATTTTTCTATTTGAGGAAAACTTGCATCTTGGTGCATATGGGACTAAAAAGGATAAAGTATATTAAGACTTGTTAATCATGATTAGTGAATTAACAATTGATTAGCATGTGAGGTGCCTTAATTGACCAATTAGGACCAATTAAGAGGCTAAAATAATATTTTGAAGCATTTTGAGATGTCTTGGAGGGAAAAGGGGTGATTTTGAATGGTTGGAATAGGGGCATTAGCCAATAATATGGTTTATTGATCAAATACAAGGGTAAATAGGCTTAAATAGCTAATTGTTTGCTCTAAAGAGGATTATGACTTACGATGTGACGTAAATTAGCATCCTAAATGTGATAGAGGTTAGTTAATAAAAAAGTGTCGTTAATTAATAGAAATGGAGGAAAACATTAGTTAATTAGTAGAAATCACTAATTATAATGGAAATAGTATGAATGGGAGTGATTAGTGTGAGTTTAGCAATAAGCTCGCACAAAGCGGAATTTAGGTGTCTACACGAAAATGATGGTGACCCATTGAATATGTGTATGGTAAATTTTTGGATCCTAATACAAGGATATTTGGTTTATTTGGGGATATAACACCCCTGTGATGATGAGGAGGGTGGTTGGTAGGGATGGTATACCACTATTAGGGTTGGTGTTGTATCTAGATGCTTGTATGGAAAGTGACCTAGTGGACATATTTTTCCTTGTATTTTTTATTAAGGGAAAATAGTTTTGAAGGGACTATACCCTGTATACAAAAGGGCTCAAAAGCCAGATAGTAAAGATGAGAGAAGCAGCCCAGAGAAGGGCAAAACAGTCAACCAAGGAAGGCTCAACAGCCAAATATTACAATATAGGAGAAAAAAGGATCTAAACGTACAAAGATCCAGAAAAAAGAAGGCAAGATCAAAAAGAAACCAAAAGAGAAACAACATGAAGAGCTCCGCCAAAAAACAGCTCCAGAACCGCCCGATGACAGCCACATCGCAGCCAAAAAACAACATCACAACAGCCCGTTACTTGATGGCTCTGTCAATTTTGGTCTTGATAGCCTACAGTGACATGAAGAAGGCAATGACAGTGGCCTGAGAGGAGTCTTGCAAATCTTCTTGGGAAATTGCAATGTCCCTTTTCTCTTTAGGGCCCCATATGTCCTCATTAATCCCACTTAAACTGCAAACACTGTGGACATGTTGTTCAATGAAATTATAAATGCTTTTGAGGGCAGACAATATTTTTCCTTGTATTAATGGATATTTTCAGTGGCATATTATTTCCTGACAAGATGGGAAAATATTTCATGATGGTTTTAGTTGACATTGTGGTAGATATGGTAGAGGATTAGAGAGTATTTACACGGGTGGCATATTTTTTAACATAGTTGTATAAATATTTATACTTGGTGGTATATAAAGGAAGATAAAGTATTGGCGATTCCATATTGTTATAGAAATGGGCTTGGGAGAAAATTTATATTGGGTGGCGGTGGGGGTTGTTGAAAGAAAAATTACTAAGAGGGGGTGAATCGGTGTTCCTAAAATTTTCAAATCAATCAACCATGCATATGTGTGTATTATTAAGCATTAAAATAAAGGAACAATGCATACACCATTACACCATCAACCACAAGAGAAATTAAGAACATAAGTACACAAGAACACCAAATATAAGTAGGAAACCATAAAGGGAAGAAAACCCACTAAAACTTCTGAATATATTACTCAATTCAAAAGACTTGCATGAATATTACACATCACACAAGATTTCTTTAGTGAAGCACCCACTTCACAAGGAGCACCAACCCCTATTTAGTATAACACCCACTATACATGGAGGATAAAACCCCATAAGATGACCAAGCACCCACTCAACCACATGATGATCCTTGATATTTTTCTAAAACAATTGATTTTGATCAATGATTTATCTCATACACCTCAAAAACTTCTCAAAACACACCTTCTCCTTCACTCATCCATGAAACATTTAATACTAATTAGGTATAATGACCCTTTTTTCCTTATTATTTTCTCTCCTCACCTCTTAATTCTCTTATTTAATTTTTCATAGAGCTATTTAACCTCTTCCCTTCTCTTCTCTCACTCACTCAATTCTCCATTCATTCCACACTTCATAATGAGCAAATACAATGCACTTTTATACTTAAATCTAGCCTCTACAACCATATAGGTCAGCCAAGACCAAGAAGGTTGGTCATACCAATATGAAAAAACATACTAAAATTCACTATAAATTATATTTCAAGACTATTATAGGTTGCACATATTCTTTATAATGAAGAACCATACTAACTAGCCCAAAACAAGCCTAAATCACTAGTCTCAACTCCAACGACAACATCATGAACTTCAAGGGAATATAAAAACTTTATCAAGGCCCAAAAATCTATAAACACATTAGAGACATCCTATAACAATAATCAACAAGATAAAAAAATTTGAAACCTCCAACTTCAACATGGAGCACACCAAGCAAAATAACACCTAATTAGGTCTCAAAGACCTATAAATCTATCTTCAATACCGAGCAACTTAGAACACTTAAACTCTTAACCATGGAAAAAATTACACATCACTAGAAATATCATGATGTATAATAACTGAAAAAACTCTTTAGATCCTACAAATTATGGCACAAGACCCCATAACTCATGCATCTCTAAAACTACTCTAACTAGCAACAAGTTCTCAAGAACCAGTCTTAAGAGAAACATGCTCTAACACCTCATTCATCACTTCCAAGATCAACCACATGTTGGAAAAATTCAAGGACATCCTGAAAAAAAAAAATCCAAGCATTCAAAACCATAGGTCATATGAATAAAACCATGCCTTCATACCTGTTCCAAACCATCTTCTAGACAAGCCTAATAGGGCTATTTAGGCCATTAGGGTTTTAACATGAAACCACTTCTTCATACCATTCCAAGAGATAAAACACAACATTTCATATTTCTACAATCTATTCATATTGAAATAACAATGCTCCATCATGCAATTCTATCAAACACACCTCAAACCATAAGACTGGTTTTACACATTCTATCTCTTTAAAGAAGACAATAACTTGGAGAACCAGTCTCTCCCATTTTTGCACTAAAAATTTATGAAAGTTTTCATGGCCATTTATAACATCCCCTAAGGTATCTAGATTTACATCATGAAACTTTCATCTTGGTTCTATACCTATAAATTCTTACAAAACAAAGATATTTTTGTACTTTACCGCCATACCAGAGCATGCCACCAACACCAAAATGAGAAAAAAAGGATTCCTTTTTATTATACAACCATCAAACCTACTTTCCCAATCCATTTTATGCCCAAACCAATCATTTCTTCAACATCACTACAAGACTAGGTTTTTAGCAAGGGTTTTGACTTGCTTACTTTCTTAACAATGGTTCATAAAGATATGATGACATCTAAAAACTTAATTATTTTTGCAAAAATTCTTGACTCAATTCCCTAACAACCACCAAATTGAGGTCTCCATGAATATCTCACACGTGTCGGTGAGGATTCAAAGTTCAGTATCAAGCTTGGATTTGCCTTCTTAAGAGCTTGGTAGAGCCAAAAACTCATTTTCTTGATTTATTCTTTGACCATTGACCTAAAATTTGACCCAAAGCACGCATGCAACCTCCTTTATGATATCCAACTCTCATTTATGTTACATGCACACTTCTAAATCTCTCCATACTCCATGACTTACTTATGTTTACATGCCTTTCTCCACAATTATCTTAATCATGCATGAAACACTTGAGTTATGACCTAATGCACTTCCTACACATGTTATATATGACTCAAACATACTCCTTACACACCTAAACAAGTCTTTCCTAAATCAAAATTCATGCCACCATACCATACTACTTGGACTAGGTCAAGCACAAAGCCTAAAATGGATTCTCTAACCCATGCTTTCACTGAAAATGACTTGATCATCATCATACAAACCTATAACATCTTTGACACATCACCTTAAGCATGATAGACCTCATATCAACCTTTGGAACTCATACCATGACCATACAAGCTAGAACCATGCACTCAACCATGCATGTTAACCAAGACACCATGACTTGACACCAAAACACCGTATCGTGACAATAAGATTGGACACTACCAATCAACCTTCAAGCTTGATAATGAATGACACCTCATGGAGACACCTAAACCACCTTGACATGTTTTGACATAAATTTGACAGTTGACATCAAAGACAACAACTTAAGACACAATTTCCAACAATATTCCCCTTTGTCATTGATGACAACCACCTTCAGAAACATTGATGGAAACCATACACACAAACACCTACATGAATCTCTTTTTATGTTTGAGCATACTCTACCCCTTTGACATCTAATGAAAAAGGCTACATGATAATGTGACATGAAAAAAAATGACAAAAATAATGCAAAAATAGACTTTCTTACTCCCCTTGGAATTTACTTTCCATTTTGACTCTAAGTGATGTTAATGAACCATGAAACCTGTCTTTAACTCACTCACATAGATCCCCATAAGCTCATTCATACCACTTTGATATTCACACCTATTGTAGACAACATTTTGGACCTTTACTAATAGCTTACCTACTTCTTCTATCACAACTTTACATAGTTCTTCTGACCTCTTGGCATTGTACTACTCTTGATAAACTCCCTGGAACTGATCATCACCTCTTGAGAAAATAAAAAAACTTAGAGCGCAGAGATTCCCATGATTATGCATCATTTTACATAACACTCTTACTTGACGTTATTCATGGTTTCTTGGAGGATATTTTTCATTTGCTTTGCTTCCCCTTGATGTCTTGACCCTTTTAGTAAATTCCAATGGCAGGATCACACCCAAGTTTTTCCTTAGGAGCTTAAATGTTTCTTTTGGGAGTTGTTTAGTCTAAATGTTTGTTATCTCCTCCTTGGTGGAAACATGTTCTAATTTAATCCTTTTATCACTTACCTAATCCCTTAAGAAATGATACATGATTGAAATTTTATTGGTTTTAAAATGCAACATAGGGTTCTTAGACACACTTATAACACTTGTACTATCACGTATAGATAGGAGTAGGTCCATCACATTCCACCTTATAGTCTTATAGGGTATGTCTCATCCATATAACTTGTGCACAACATAATGTTGTTGTTATGTACTCAACTTCACATGTGGAAAGAGATACTAAAGATTTTTTTTTCTCAACCAAGAAACAAGACACTTACCAACAAAGAAGGCTCCTCCACTAGTACTTCTTTGTCATCAATACTACCTTCCCAATCAACATCAGTGAAATATTTCAATTCAAACTTCTCACTTCTTGGGTACCATAAACCATACTGTAGTCCCCTTAAGATATATTATCTAATCCTCTTCATTTATTACAAGTGTGTCTCCTTTGGATCCTCTTGAAACCTTCATACAATACCTACAACCTATAAAATGTCATGTCTAGAAGTAGTGGCATATAATAAACTACCAATCATGGACATGTATTCTGTTTGATTCACTTTGGGTGAGTTATCTTCCTTGCTCAATTTTCATCATGTGACCATAGGTGTCCCAACAGGCTTGCAGTCCTCCATTTGGAATTTATTTAGCATCTCCTTTATATACTTTTTTTAAGATATAAATATGCCTTCCTTTGATTGATTTGATTTACAACTTAGGAATAATGATAGTTCCCCTAACATGGACATCTCAAATTCCTTCTTCATGACTTATGTAAATTCATGAGTCATATGTTCATTGTTTCCTCCAAAGATGATGTCATCTACATAAACTACTATAATCAATAGGTTTCCTCCTTCATTCTTGATGTACAAATTACTATCAGCTACACCTTTCTTGAAATCTTGTTCAATTAAGTACTTATCTAGTCTTCCATACCAAGCCCTAGGGGCTTGCTTGAGTCCATAAAGTGCCTTTTTAGTTTGCATACATAGTCTTTCTCATCTATCAATGAAAATCCATCAGGATACTCAATGTACACCTCTTCTTCTATATTTCCATTCAAGAAATCATATTTAACATCCATTTGGTACACTTTAAAGCCTTTATATCCTGCATATGCTAGAAAACAATCTAATGGCTTCCATCCTAGCTATTGGTGCAAAAGTATCATCAAAATAAACTCCCTCAACCTGTGCATATCCTTTACAAACAAGCCTATCTTTGTTTCTTGTAACTTCACCATCCTCATTAAGTTTTTTCCTAAACACCCATTTAGTTCCAATGACATTTTTGTTCTTAGGTCTAGGCACTAATTCCCAAGTTCTATTTTTCTCAATCTGATCAATCTCTTCATTCATAACATTGAACCAAAACCACATTTTATTGCTTCTTCAACATTTTAAGGCTCAAACTTATATAATAGATCAATATTTTCTTGGTTTTAAGACTTACCAGTTTTCTTCTTGTTGTTATACATGTTACCTTCTTGCCTAAAATTTGAGTTTCAGGATGATATCTCCTAATTTTCGTTGAAGGGGTTTAGGTGTTTTTCATCTCTTCTTCTTCATCTTCTTCCTCTTTAAATACCTTTAATCTCTTCATATTTATTAGATTCCATCTCTTGAGTTGAATTTAGCCCTTATAGGATATGACTCATCAAAATTTACACTTGGAATTTCAACCACAATTTGTAGCCTTTTGTTATAACACATGTAAGTTGTAATTTTTGAGGAGTATCCTAAAAATATACCCTTATCTGATCTTGAATCAAATTTTCCTAGATCTTCTTCAATCCTCTTAATGAAACACCTATTTTCAAAAACTTGACAATTTTCTACACTTACAGGTATTCCTTTCCACAACTCATAGGGGTTCTTGTCACTGTTTATTCTTATCTAACATCTATTGAGGATATATATTGTTGTGTTGAATTCCTCTTTCCAATATCCATCAGATAATTTGGATTCATTTAGCATAGTCTTAGCCATTTCCAAAACATTCCTATTCTTTCTTTCCACTACCCCATCTTGTTGAGGAGTCCCAACAAATGATAATTGCCTCCTAATACCATGAATCTCATAAAAATCATCAAATAGATCAGACCAAAATCATCTCCTCTATCTTATGTGATACATTTTATCCTTCCCTTCTCCTCATTCTTAATAAGTTCCTTAAATGCCTTGAATTTATCTAGTGCTTCTAATTGTTCCTTTAAAAAGCAACCCAAGTGTATCAAGTATATTCATCTATTAGTAGAATAAAATAATACTCACAGTTAAGATTTCAGTCCTCATATGTCCAAAAATATCATTTTGAATCAATTTCAAAGGCATTGAGGTGGAATGATTCTCTTTTGACTTTAACTTTCTCCTTGTTTGATTTCCATGTAAACATGCTTTGCATGGGGTTTCTTCTAGTTTACTTATCTTTGGCATGTTCCTTACACATTTCTTGGAGCTTATCTTGACTATATTATCAAATTTCAGATGTCCTAGCCTTCTATGCCACAACCAACTATCATCTAACTTACTTATAAGACACTTCTCCTTGTTTATTTCCTTTAATATGTACATGTTATTTTCAATCATTTTTACTTTGCCTATAAGCTTTCTTGAATCCTTTTTCATTATCTTGCATTATTTATCATCAAATTTAAGAGTGTATCCTTGTTTTCACATTTGGCTCACACTAAGTAAATTATTATTCAAACCCTCAATATACAAGAAATTCTTAGTTACGCTTTTGTGTTGTCCAAACTTAATGCACCTCTTCTGCAATGTTGATAGTTGTGTTGTCTCTAAATCTAATTGATCCTGATGTATTTTATCTTAATGAAATTAACTTAATTTTATCACCAGTCATGTGACCAGAACACCCACTATCAATATACCATATCAGGTCTTCATCTTGAGTATGAAAAGTAGTTTGAGTAATTTGACATTCTTCATCCTTTTCCCTTTGTTCTATCTTAACATTCACAAGGCCTAACACCATAGCATGTTCCTCCTTATCTTCTTTGTCAACTTCATAACTATTTAAAGTAGATGTAGATGGAGATAGAAGGTAATAAGTGCATACATCAAGGATGGAATCCCATATGTCAAAACCCAAGGGTTTTAAGCATGCTCTCATTCTAACCAGAGGTAAACCTTCACCTTGAACTAGATCGGCTACCATACATGTGCTTCAATTATCTCTTTCAAGCTATTAAAATTGCTTCATAAGGACCTTCTCGATACCAATTTTTGGAAGCACAATGACTGAGAGGGGGGTGAATAAGTATTCTTAAACTTTCAAATCAATCAACCATGCACATGTGTGAATTATTAAGCATTAGGATCAAGAAACAATGCATACACCATTAACCATAAGAGCAATTAAGAACACAAGTATAAAAGAACACCAAATATAAGTGGAAAACCTCAAGGGGAAGAAAATTCAATGAAATTTTGGAATATATTACTAAATTCAAAATACTTGCATGAATATTACATATAACACAAGATTTATTTAGCGAAGCACTCACTTCACAAGGAACACAAACCCCTATTTATTATAACATCCACCATACATGGAGGCTACAACCCCCCAAGATTATCAAACACCCACCCAACCATCTGATGATTAAGACCACTTGACCTTGTTGCTAAAACAACTAATTGTGATAATTGATTTCTCATATACCTCAAAAACCTTCTCAAAACCACCTTCTTATCCTCCGCTCATCCATTCACCATATAGTATTGATTAGGTATAATGACCTTGTTGTCCTTATTCTCTGCTCTCCTCACCTCTTCATGTTATTATTTTCTTTTTCATAATATTTAACCTTTGCCATTATCTTCTTTTTCTCACTCAATTATCCACTCACTCCACACTTTATAATGAGAAAATACAATGCACTTTTATACTTAACTCCATCCTCCACAACCAATAAGGTCAACCAAGACCAATAAAGTAGGTCATACCAATATTAAAACATACTACATGACACTATAAAGTTCATTTCAATACCCTTATAGGTTGGCATATGATTTATAATCAAGAATCATACTAACTAGCCCAAACCAGGCCTAAAACACTAGTCTCAACTCCAACGACAACATCATGAACTTCAATGGCATCTAACAACTTTTTCAAAGTAAAAAAATATATGTACACATCAAGGAAATCATCTAAAAATATTCAATAAGCTTAAATGATTTTGCAACTTCAAAATTCAACATGGAGCACACAAAAGCACAAACACCCTCAATTAGGTCTTAAAGACCTAAAATGTTTTCTTCAAGACTCGAGAAACTTGGAAAACTTAAACTCTTCACCATGGTACAAATGAAATATCAATGAAAATATCATGATTTGTACTAACTAAAAAAAAACTCATTATAAACTCATGCATCTATGAACACTTCTCCAACTAGTAACAAGGTCTAAAGAACCAGTCTCGAGAGAAACAGGCTCTAGAACCTCATTCATCACTTCCAAGCTCAACTACATGCTGGAAAACTTCAAGGACATATTGAAAAAAATCTCTAAGAATTAAAACCATAGGATATATGGAGAAAACCATTCCTTCATACATGTTCAAAACCATTGTCTAGACAAGCCTAGTAGGGCTATTTAAGCCACTAGGGTTTTAACATGAAACCACTTATTCATACCATTCCAAGAGCTCAAACACAACATGTAAAATTTCCAAAATCTATTCATACTGAAATAATACTTGCTCCATCATGCAATTATATTAAATATACCTCAAACCGTAAGACTGATTTTACACCTTCTATTCCTTTAGCATTAGGGAAACTTGGAGGGATTGTCTCTCCATTTTCTTGCACTGAATATTAATGAAAATTTTCATGGCCATTTAGAACATCTCCCAAGGTATTTGTAACAATTTATTTTGCATCATGAAACTTCCATCTCATCTCTTTACCTACAACTTCTTACAAAATAATGATATTTTTGTACCTTACAATCATACCTCGTAGCATGCCACTAACACCAAAATGAGAACATAGGAGTTATCTACATGCTTAAACCATAAATACTTATTTTCCAATCCATTTTATGCCCCGACTAGTCATTTATTCTCCATCAATATAAGAGTAGGGTTTTAGCAAGGTTTTTACCAACCACCTTCTTAACAATGGTTCATAAAGATGTGACAACCAAAAGACTTCATTATTTTTGCAAAACACTCTTGAATCAATTCCCTAAAAACAAACACATGCTCAGGTCCCCATGCATAGCTCACACATGTGGGTCGAGAATTCAAATTTCACTATCGAGTTGTGATTTTCCTTCTTAAGAGCTCAGTGAGAGCCAAAAACTCATTTTATTTCTTTCTTCTTTGACCTTTGACCTGAAATTTGACCCAAAGCACTGAAAAAACCTCCTTCATGATATAAAAATCTCATTTTTACCTTCACACTTATGAATCTCTCCATGTTCCATGAATTAAATGTGTCTACATGCGTTGTATTCATTGTCTTGATCCACAATGACCTTAATCATGTATGAAACATATGTGAGTTATGACATGCTGCACTTCCTAAATATGTTATAAAACATCAAAATACTCCTTACATGCTCAAAAAAGTTTGTCTTACATCAAACTTCATGCCATTGTACCATACTACTTAGACTAGATCAAGAACAAGGCCTATAATGGCTTCTACAACCCATGCTTTCACCGAAACCGACTTGATCATCATCATGTAGACCCTCTAACATATTTGAAACATCACCCTAAGCATTCTAAACCTCATATAAACCTTTGGAACTCATACCATGACTATACAAGCTAGAAGCATGTACTCAACCATACATCCCGACCAAGACATCATGAATCTACACCAAAATTCCATATCATGAAAACAAGACTGAAACTACCAATCAACCTTCAAGATTGATAATGAATGAAACCTCATGGAGACACCTAAAATGCCTTGACACCTTTTGAAATCAATGTGACACTTGACATCAATGACAATAACTTAAGACACAATGTCCAATAGGGGCACTTTGTTAGAGATAGTATGATGAACCACGAGCACATGGATGGTTTTTATGAGAGGAAGGGAGAGGTACATGAGGTTGGAGAGACTAAATTTCCCAACATGGAGACAAGTGGATTTGATATATACCATGAGAGTAGTGTTATAACGACACCAATTGAGGCCATAATGATAATTTAGAGAGGTAGAGAGAGGGGAGTTGGATACATAGGATGTTTATGACACAATGTAGGGGTAGCAGGTGAGGTAGGACCAAAATATAGAGAATGGGAATGGAGAAGGTGAAGGGTCCATAGAGGTGGAGCTATGGGAAAATGGGATAGGAGGTGACAAGGTAGGTAACTCAAGATTTCTAGAACCAGATACGAGAGTAATGGATATGCTAGATAGATAGATTAGGGATCGGGAGGTGGACCTAACCAAAATTATGGGTTTAATACATACTATGCATAAGGAAAACTAGTAGTGCGAGATGTTAAGATAGTGCAACTAACAACCAAGATAGTATGACCGTAAGGTGAGTTAGATCACATGCATGCCAAGGAGGATGGACATAGGGATGAGGGTGTTAGATGGAGGAAAGAGGCTAATAGACATTAAGAAATATGTACATATGGTTTGGAAAGATATGGATATTATGTAGACTCTATTAGATCCACTAGGGATAGGTTAGAAAGTTTTGATTTCACAATGGTAGCAAAAGATGCTAAGTACTACAAATATTATAAGAGCAGGTTGTGCCCATTGATCAATGAGAAACATATTTTACATGTCACATGAGTGGTCTAAACAAAGCATCATTTTCCTAGTTTGTAACATCAAATATGACTCCATCTAGGAGGGGGCCACTATCTCGGTGGCTCAATGCCAACTAGGAGCCGTAACGAGAGTTGATGTCATAGATTTCATATATATTATTTTAATATGGATGTTTATGATTTTAGAAGAACATTTGGATAGTCACACACACACACACACAATATTTATTTATTTATATATTTATATATATGGTTTGACATGATTTTTGGCTTGATATTTCATTGTGTCATGTGTTTACTATTTTTATGGTTATGGATGTGATGTATGGTGATGTTTTTGATTTTTTGTAGAGGGGTATGGATGTTTATGATGTAAATTATGTTTGGGTTATGGTTTATGAGATGATTATATTATGTTCCTTTTTGTATGATGCATACTTAGTCATAATATAGAAAAAGTGATTGAATGAGTGAATGTGAGATATATCATAGATAGAAGAGTAAGATGAATGTGATAATAAATGATAAATGATAAGGAAATCATATGTTGCATATATTTCACATAAACCATATGTTAAGTAACTTGATTTTTAGTATAGCATAGGAAATAATAATCCATGATATAAAAATTTATGATGATATTGTTTTAATATATCATAATACTAACTTAACGCAAACAATAAACAAATAAGAACAAACAAATATAAAAAAATTAATGTAATTATGTTTGTGTTTTTAGCACCCAAGTGCTTTTGAATGTGACAAGGGTAACAATGTCCCCCAAAAGACGATATATACAAGGAAGGTGGAGTGGGACCAATGTATCTTGAATGAGTTGATGATGATAGCCATGTTTTCCCCCATTCAATGATATATGCAAGATGACATATATTATAGAATTATGCATCCCATAGAATTTTAATCAGAATGTGTTACACTTGATTATCATAAATTTGGGTATTCCTAGGTTTTTTATGTTTTCTATTCTATTAAGTTTTTGGATTTTTGATTTTTCTATTATTTTTAATCTTTTGAATTTTTCAATTATTTTTTGGATTTTTAAGATTTAGTGTTTTGTGAAAGGGGACTATTTTGAGATGTGCCCCAATGATAACTTATGTGTACCAAAATAGTGTTCCCAATAAGTTCAAACTAATCCACTTTATAATCGAGGTCAAAAGCAGGGGGAACTAACAATGTGAATGGTTCCATGGATGGGTGGAGGGTCATTCCCTCCAACTTAAGGGTATTTTTAGACAACATTAACTATGCACAATGTCATAAACTAGTTTTCATCATCGTACTTATCCAAGGCGCCATAAGCATGGTTTTCACCTTTAGATGAATTTTCTCGTTTTATTTTTTTATTTTTGGGAATTTTTATTTTTCATTTTTCCTTTGATTTTTCCCCTACGTTTTAGGAATAGAATCATTTGAGGTGATGATTTTCATAGGCTCTTAAATCTCATTTCCATCTTCGATAGCTAGTTTGTAAACTCCATAACCATGTTTTTCAATGCCAACACATGGGCCTAACTAGTTAGGCTCAATATTTCCCTTCTTTTCTCGTGATTTGATAGTGTTTATCTTATTTTATTTGAGGACTATGTCACTAATATTAAATTTATCTGGATATTATTTGATTTTTTTTTATAATTTTGATGTATTTAGTTTCAATAGACTTTCAAGTGATCCAAGGCATTGAGTCAATTTTCAACCATAAGTTCTAACTCAAAAATATAAGCCACTCCGTATTCTTCATCATCAATCAAGTCCTATAAGGAGACACACAAGTAGGGAAAATTAATCTCAAGGGAAATGATGGCCTCAAATCTAAATATAAGGGATTAAAGGGTTACCCATGTGGGTGTATGCATGTAGGTGTGATAATTCCATAGGGTAGAATATATTTAGAGGTGTCATTTTTTGCCAAATGTATTGATAATTTTCTCAATGGTTTTGCTAGAAGCTTCAACCTAACCATTACCTTGGGGGTAATGGGGTGTGGACTATTTATGTCTTATATGGAACTAGATACAAATGATTTTGAAATCTTTTTTTTTACAAGACTTACAATTGTTATAAATGATTGTAGAAGGGATGTCATAATGGAAAATTACATGGTTGAGGATAAATCTAAAGATTTAATTATCGGTGATGTAAGTGAGAAGAATGGATTTAACCCACTCGGTGAAGTACTTGGTTGTGGTAATGATGTGTTTATGGACATCAAATAAGGAAAAAAATTCAATGAGATTGATCCCCCAAGTAGAGAAGGGCCATGGAGTGGTGATAGGATATAATGCTTGAGAAGGTGCATGAATGAGGTTTTCATGCTTCTAACATGTAAAACATTTCGAACATATTAGCAGACATTAGTATCTATGGTGAGACAATAATACATGAATTAAAGTATCTTCTTGACAATGACCATTCTGCTAGTATGTGCCTTTCCCATGCCTTCATGAACCTCTTTAATTGTTAATGTTTCCACTAGATGATGTATTTTTATTGGTTTTGGAAAATTTCTGGTGGGAGACTCTTGTCATATAGGTATTTGTAAATGTTTTGGTACCAAGGGGAAAATTTACCAACAATATCACATACCATACATGATTGAGGTATGGTATTGGCATGAATCATTAGGTGTTCAACCAAAAACTAAGATTGTGTGTTGTCATATGGTGTTTCATTCATTATTTAATTATATTGGTCCTAGACTATATCAATTTCAATCACATAGACTCTATGAAGAATGTCTCTCCTCCCTTAGAGTACCACAATAATGAAAATTCAATATTATCAATACAAGATTGTAATACTATATATTTTTCCCACCTATCAACAAAAAAGAATACAAAATTTTCCTAATCAAGTATGTATCCTAAACAATAGTAGTTATATATCATTAATTTGACTATATCAATCAAGCATTATTTCATTAACAAAATTATTGTTATCAACAATGTTAGCCATCTCAAGATATCAAAGCAATAGGAAATTCCATGGTCTACTTTACAAATATTACTAGAGCACAACCTCTTATTCTTACCTTCTAGGAAGCATCATATGACTACCAAGATGTAAAGGCTATAAAGTAATATATTTTAGGATTATCACCATGTGACTAGCCATTACACTAATAATTGTAACGAATTAATATCTAAGATACATAAGCTTAAGTCTAATGGTATAATTGAAATATTCGAAAATGACATAATCTAATTAAAATGATCACATCCTACTTATAAAAATAAGTTTTTAAGCTCCCTTGATTTAAAAATTTCACGCTCACACTCTATAGAAATTGAAGGTGTTGGGACCATGACAAAATCAATATAGCCATTTTTAACAATATATCTACATGAGAGGCATGTTAGTGGGATATTTTCACTTTTAAAAATAATAGTTCCATAATAGTTCGAGGGACGAAGTCACTCCTCTATTATGAGGGGAGGTTCCCTTTATTGAAAACCAAAACAAAAGCAAAACATAACATGTACAATATTCACACTAATTATCTTAGAGATTGGGGTTTTTAGCCCATGATATAAAAATTCTTAATAGATTGGAGAGGGGATGAGAAAACAAAGATGAGAAAGTGGGAAGGAAAAAAATTGAAAGGAAGGAGGGAGATTGCACTTTCAGATAAATAAAATCATACCTTAAACTACGATTGCATGTCACACATTAATAAGGAATGCCACATCATATAATAAGAAAGTAAAACCCATAAACCATATTATTATGTAAAATATATATGATCAAAGAAAAGAGACGAAAAAGTTAAATAATTATTTTTGGCACAAGATGAAGTCAAAGTTTCATCTAACTTTTTGTTATTACATGTTTAGCCAAGGACAAAAAATAGAGAGAAAATGTGGTCCTCTTGAGTATTTTTGTTTCTCAAAAAAATTCCAACCCCCTTACAATGAGAAAGAATTCACCTTAAAAGGGTTGGGAGAAAAACTATCTAATAACTACCTTTTAAGTAACTTTTCTAGCTTTTATAATGCTATTCCACTTCAATAGTCACTTAAATGAATCTTACAATTGTACAAAAAGTTCAACAAAAAATTGGAAACTTTCCCAAAGAGAAGTATCAAGGTGCTATAGAAGAGGAACAAGGCTTGAGCTTTAACACTTTCATTCGAATCTTGATACATCAACTACAATTTCCCTTTTACTCAAAATTGTAGTGTTGGAATGGTTGAACAACTAGGTACACATAACATCAATCACATTGGAACTCCCACCATAAAAAAATTAGGCCTTTATATGCCTTTCCAATCACATTATTAGTTTGGAAATCTCATCCAACTTGTCTTTATCAAATCCATCTATTCAAAAAATATCTTACTTTACCAATATTCATAATTTCTCTTCAATATCCACCACCTTGTTTAACGCATATGAATTATCTTTTAAAGATCATAAAAGAGGGATTTTATTTCCATAGAGATTTATGCTTTAGAGCTTTTCCCTTTTAAATATAAGATTGTAGATCAACCTTGCTTTCTTCAAGAACTTTTAATCTCCTCTCAACACTTCTTAATCAATTTCAGGTGCGATTATCTTGAGAATACTAAAATATTTTCATAGAGATGATAAAATTCTCATAGATGACTACATTTTACTGTAAGTTTAATTCAAACTTCCCCAAATGGAATCCTTTTTTAGGAATCTTGATTTGACTTGAAAAATTATCTTATGATTCAACCAAATTTCTATATGTTTTCCAAATGTTTCAATGAAATTGAAACCATTTACTATAAGCTTCTATACCCAAGGCCTAATGACCTTTCCCAAGTTGATATGCTTGTGAATTTCATCGATGACCTTGGGTTAATTTCTTCTACTAAATATGAGGAAGGAATAGATTTCAATGGAGTAGGGTCGTTAGATGGGAAGGATTTTCCATATGTAGTGAAAGTGTGTATTTGTTCTTTAATTTGTTCCTACATTTGCTTCCCCTTTTCCACTCTCTCATAATTCTTGAGTTTTTTTTTCAAATAATGAATGTCTCCCTCTTGATTGGCATCGCCTAATGAGACTCTTGTCAATTTATCATCATCCAATGTAATTTCACCTTTGTTATTAATAGACATGGGTTTGGGTATCTCAAAAAAATAAATACCAAAATGATTTGTGACCAGGAAAGAGGTGGCTTGGTATTTCTTTAGAGTGGGGGTGGTTTGAAGCAAAGTGGCTATAATTTCATAGTCAAAGAAAATGACTTTCAGAGAATATTGCTTTTCTTATCAATGAGGTGTTGGACCCATGTAAAGGAATAATATTTGATAACTATTCCAAACTAGTTTTATGTGTGATTTGAGATAGGGGAGATAAGGCTTATATAAGTGAGGTTCCAATAGAGGGAGGTATCCAACTTGACTCTTGTGGATAAGTTCTAGTACTTGTAATCAAATTTTTTTATCTTGTGTCACTTATAATGTAGGAGCATCACTCCAATCATGTAAATATGTCTATAGTCTTAAAATTTTGGATTTTCAATGTGTTAAGAGGTCTAGGGGTCATTTGAGTCATCTAAAGGTGTTAGTGTGTGTCAAGTTCTTCAAAAATTCAAATTATGCAATTTCCCTCCAAAAACTACAAATTTGAATTTTGGAGGCTATTTTGGCTTTCTTAGGAGTTTAAATGCACTTAGGGTTAATTTATGAAGTGTAAAATAGGTGTTAAGGTTGTAGTAGGTGTTATGGGAGTCTACGGGTCATTATTTGTGTTTAAGTGTTAGAATCTTGGAGTCCTAGTCTAGTTTTAATGTTGTGTTTAAAGTAAATCATGTAATGAAGAATTCCTAAAAGATTCCATTTGTTTGGAAACTAAGTGAAGGGATATAAATGAAAAAATGTAATTGATTTGACTCATTCCATTCGAATGAGAATCAAGAGAGTAACTCAAGAAGGATTGAAGAAGTTTTTGCATGGTATTTCTTGTTTGTAAACAAGCTAAGATAGTTCTAATTATGTGTGTTTATGAGCATTGAAGATCATTTTCTTGATGCAATCCTTAATAAAGGTACATGCATGATAAATGTGAGATTATTTCCTTACTTTTTGTTGCTTGAAATTTTTATTTCACAAACTTTGAGAACCTATTTTTGTGATCATCATAGAATTTCTAAGTTTAATCTGTGTATATTGTATGAACAAGTGCAAGTTGATGCATAAGTAGGTTGAACTTGATCGGGAAGTGAGAGATTAAGATAGAGAGGTGTTTCCATGGTGTGAGTATACCACAGTACATCCTAAAATATCCCTTCATGTTTGCATTTGATATTATTTTTTTGTTAATCCTTATAGCAAGTTGTGTAAGCTTGAAACAATCAAGTCAAGATTGTTAAGTTGATGATAGAATTTGTTCAAATAATGCAAGTTACGTGTGAACAAGCTATTTGATACTTGAAAAGTACTATAATAATCTATCAAAAAAACTTGGAAGAGGAGATAGTAAAATCATTATATATGAAAAGTGCTTAAACAAGCCTCAAATCCCTATATGCTTTGTTTTCTTATAACGAAGACAGTGGAAGTAACTCAAATTTCATGAATGTTGAATGAAGACACTACATTGTCAATCTCTTATGCTCAGGAATATTGATATAAGAATTAGAAGAAGATATTAGGTTTTGTTATAGGTGTTTTTATGGCAATATATCCTCTCTTGAGTTCAACAAGAAACCCTCTTAGGCTTTGAGTCAAAACAACAGTTTGGTGGATCAAAAATCAAAACCCAAATGTGAAACTTTCTAATAAGAATCAAGACACCTCCTATGGATGTATTATCAATATTGCAAGGTTTGAATCACTACAATAAATCCACAGTTGCTGACAGTTAAGCTATAAACCTATAGAAGGATATGTGAAACCTATGGTATTGATATCATTTGTGATTGCAAGGTTATTAAGATGGATTAAGTTCTCAAATTGGAGAGTAAGTACCTAGAGGAAGTATTGAGAGAGATTTAACAAGTTTTAATCCCTAACTAGGTCCTAGATTCATGTACGGTGTCCAAGTATCTACAGTCCTATAGAAAGGTTTCAAGACCTAATTTAGGAGTCTAAAATAGTGAACTCGAAGGAAATTTTGTGAAGGAAATCTCTGTGATGTTTGGTATATAGATGGAAGGACCAAAAGGGTAGTGAGAAATTTTATTAAATTTTTAAGGGAGTGATTTTATACAAAGTTATAATTGAAAAGGGGTGTAGGAAGGGCTACAAGGAGCCTAAACTATTAAGGAAGGAGGTAGTGTGGAAAGATGATCTCGCAAGGGAATTAGAACCTAAAATTTTGCACACACTATATAGAGGATAAAGGGTACCTGAAAGTGTCTTCCTTTTATCTTGGGCATATACATATGTTTCTAGTCGCGAATCCACTAAGAATTTTTGCTTAAGAAGCTTGTATAGGGTAGTTTGCAAGAAGGTGACGAAATTGAGTCTTTTGATTGATTTGAATCATTGTAATTGTTGAAATAGCAGTGAGTGAGGACTAACAATAGGGTACAAGAAGAATCTAATCTCAATTAGGTGTTGAAGTTCAATTTTGACTCAAGAAGGAATACTTTTAAGCCTTGAAAAGTGGATATTTGTTTGTGAAAGGTCGGTTTGTTGGTTGTTTGATTATTCTAACCTAATGAGTTTATTGTAAGTGATTAAGGCTCTCGCATCAACTTCCTCTAAAAACACACTCTTCAAGAACCTCTTTTTATTATAATCTCCCACACCTACGATGCAACATCTACCATGGGATTGTTAGGATATACCATGGTATTTAATTCTTAACATCCTAAATGTAGACACCTATAATTTGGTCTACATGATCTTATTAATAAGATCATACTAACTATCCTAGTCTCATGTTCATTTACTACACTAGCCAAGAACTCACCCTTTATAACCTCTTCTAAACCCCTAAATCTATTAATCCCTCTCTAACTAGCTTCTATAAGCTTGTTTCCCTTTAATTAACCTTGTTTAGGTTAATTAACCCTCTTGTTGACCTCCTAAGGAGAATTTGACTTTCTAAACAAATATCTCACCTTCCAAATAGCCACTTAGCCTTCCAAATCCAGTTCACACCTCCAAATGTGCTTTTTTGAAAATCACCTTTTTAGCTCCTTTTTAATCCCACATGCATCCAAAAGACCTTTTCTCCAAACCAAAAACTATAAATAGAAGGGTACCCCTCCCACCTTTTCATAAGAACTCTCTCTCTCATCTCATTTCTGATTTAGATTATGCTTTAGTCATTTTAGAGTCATTTCATTTCATATTTGAGCTATTTACTTGTTATTTGCTAAATCTTTCAAAGCTTTAGGTAAATGGGAGAAGCCATTAATGGTGAGCTTCCATTCTTAATCTTTTGAGACATTCATAAACACATAATTGATTACTAGAGCTTTAATAGGTTCATTTATAGATAGATTTCATGGAGTAGGGAACTAATATAGTCATGTTTAGAGGTTGATTGTTTGTTTCAAGCTTTATGTATGCATGCAAATAGGCGGAGTCTTGTTTATCTCTAATCGATGGTGATTTGATTCATTTGTTCCAAATATTTGGGGGTTTCTTTATATATTCTTACCCCATGTTCATAGCTTTAATAAAATTTTCATTACATGTGTCGAATTGGATGTGTACGCATCCTGGGTAGGTAGGGTGTTTAGATAGGAAAAAGGGGGTGGGCATACATGTCAAGGTAGAGGCGTAGGTGTTGAAGTGGAGGTGTATACACATTGGGTGTGTACATGTTGATACATACATGCATGCATTAAAGTAGGCACACATGTGCCAAGGGAAAGTGCATAATTTACCCTTGCCAATAATTAGCTAAGTATAGATGAAAAATAGACTAGGTTGATGTAGAAGAAAGTGAAAAATTAGTATGTTAGATGAAAGAACGAAGAATTTTACTAGAAAAAATGTATAAGTAGATATAACTGTAACCCTAACACGTGCATCATTTGTTTGTGCATAGTGGATATTACTTATCCTTCACACCCATGAGAGATATGGTCATCTTGCTGTGATACAGGGATAGTTCGACGAGGAGGATCGAAAGATAATAGATATTATTTTATATGTTACAATGTTAGCATACGTGGCTGACATGCCACATATTACTATAGATCATGGCCTCCTGAAAGCCTTAGCTGAGAGGTGGCACAGTGAGAGTCAGTGTTTTTGGATTCCTACTAGCAAGATCACTATTACATTGGAGGACATGTGGTGCATTATGCGGGTTCCTATCTAGGGTGAGTTGATTCAAGTACTCCATCCGCCAGCCTGATATCGATCAGTGTATCCTTGAGCTATTTGATGTTCTAGTGATACTATGTCATGGGATGATAGTCAGACTATGGTAGTGTATAGAATATCCTGAGCTTGATCGTGTTGTAGTTTATTTGATGGATTTTGTCAGTGGAGTTTTACTACTTGAAAAAACCAGAGCTTCATTTCTACTTGGCCTCATTAGAGTGATACACACTTGATCGATGGTGAAACATATTGTTGGGGCCATTACATACTGACACATTTATACTGGTATTTACATTTGATCACATACTACCATCAGAAGATGGTAGGACCAACCAGGCTTCTATAGATTTGGGCATGGGACCATATTGCTATTGGTCTCCTTGCAGGTGTAATGAGAGTTCAAGCTTCGGGGGAGCCTTGTACTATGTGTTGGGTTCCAATTGGAGATGACATGTATCCGCACATGGGAGGTTCATACCATTACTTCCATGAGATAGATGATCTACAGCAGGCTGCAGTAGTATGAAGGCCATACAGACATTTTTAGTGGCCTCAGGATGGCCTAGAGCTCACTGCAACGATAGTTGAGCACTTCATGTTGGGTAGCCACGGCTATATGTGGGATATTTATAGGGTGGATCGGTGTCGAGAGACACTTTGGCATCGCACATGATGTACCTAAGCTAGACATGTAGTATGCCCATCGGCCAGGGGAGTACTTTGATATGGGGCCACAGATTACCGGTGATAGAGCTTTGACGATATTTTTATAGGTGATGCCGGCTATGTGGGTATCCTTGAGATAAGTCTTAGATCCAGGGTGTACTCAGAGTATGCTCTATGATACCATGTAGTTATACCTCGTCGTTTGATGATTTATAGAGTTACGTATGATGCAATATTGAGGGCACCCCGGTGGGGCCTCCTAGTGGTAATGAGGGTGGAGATGATGGTGGCGAGAATGATGGTGACGATGATGATGATGATCCTTTTGATGGCCAGCATCATGATGGGGGTGGGGATAGGGTCCTTCACTACAGTAGCCACAGAGATAGATGCCTAGGCTCAGGTAGAGATAGGAACCTAGGGCTCCGGATATAGAGTTACCTCCAGTAGGCATTTTAGCAGGGGTATATGCCCATTACGGTAGTTATTTCCACAGTAGGGTCTAACATCTCATGCTCCAGGAGATGATGGTCAGCTAGCTATACTTTAATAGTAGCTAGAGGAAATGATAGTGATTCAACTATATGTAGTGGGTGAGAGAGACCAGGCCATGGTGTAGTTATAGGCCATTACGGCCCAGAGAGAGATCGGCGAGAGCCCGGTGCCTCTCGGGGTGGGGATGGTGGAGCATGACAACACCAGATCGGGAAGCTAGCAATATAGGGTACTCATATATAAATCCTACTACATCGGTGTAGACACATACAGAGTGTCACTTTAAACTAGGACTAGGCTCAGGCACGGGTGTAGGGTTATATCATTCGAGAGAGATCGAGCACAAGGCCAAGTCCATACCATTATTGCAGAGATAGAGATCGGGAGATTTCCACTACGAGACATGCCCATACCGATACGGGCTAACCGATAGGAGAGCGAGATGATGTTGTACATGCAACCACTACTTTTGGAGACACAAAGATGATTCAGGATATCATGAGAGCTAGTGGTGAGGCCTCATATTATAAGGTTGCCTACTACGAGAGTATTCTTAGCAGGGCAGCAGGTCACACCTTTTGATCAGTTAGATGTGAGTAGGATAGGCTCCAGATCATGGAGGTTAGGGTGATCAGTTAGATCAGTTCAAGTATCCATCCTGGACAACATGGTGGTACACTAGGAGTCGCCCCTCAAAGCCATCATCATTGTTTCATCCTCTAGGTCATAGACCAGGCAGCCCCAGAGAGGGCAAGAGTCATGGTTGACTCTCCTTTTTGTACAAACATATGTATGTATACATGCCTCTTATGAAGGCTGATTTTGATCGATGTATGTATTGATGTATCATGTTTTGATTATGCCTCTTGATGAAGGCTCAATTTTGATCCATGCCCTTTAGATGGCAGATTTGTATCGATGATGTATATTTTATCTTGAGACAGACATTTATACATGTATATATGGACATTCAATGGTTTATTTTTGTCATGTTTTATATGCTCTTATGATGATGATTCATGTTTATAGATGTATGAGTGTATCATGATGATGTATGATTCTCATTTCCTATGTATATTTCATGCTAGATAGAGATGTTGTACCACATGTTTTTATATTGATGATATATCTTTCAGATGATATCATATGTTTTTGGTTATGAGACATTCTAGTTTTATGGTAGAATTTGGGATGATACTAGATGATATTGGTGTGGGGGATAGATTTGCTATTATGTGCAACCCCTCTTATCCCCTTTGATGATCGGCTTAGTATACATGCACGATGTAAAACTTATCATTTTTTGTAAATATGATGTATTAGATTATGTTATATGTGATGAATGATAGATGATAGATGTGATAACAAATATATGTGCGATAAACAAATACACAAGCAAATTTTTTAACAAACTAAAAAATATACACACACAACACCGCACAACAATATGCAACTAGAAATGAATTTATGCAAATTCTCATGAAAAATTAAATTGGCATTCAATCTAAGTAAGTAAAATGAATCCTAATAGATGCATATAGCATACGATGAAAACATGACAATACTTCACGAGTACGAAAGCTAAAAATTATCTCAATACAACACACAATTACATCAAACAAGATTCAATCTACGGTAAACAAATGAACCATTGTTGAAATCATACAACATGAAAATATACCTACAATCAAAACCATACAAACCGAAAACTAAAAGTAATTAAATCACTACCTTTTTTTATGGGACAACATTGATATATTTTCTAATGTTTTTGGGTTATCCTAAAAGATAAATTTTAAAGGCTATTATTCACATTGTTTTTGGGGTTTCCCTAAGACAATGTTGGTGCAACTTCGTTCCAAGGGGAATTTTATAAATGTTTAGATTTTTGTGTATCTTTTTCTGAATGTTTTTGTATTTTCTAAGGTCATGTTCCGAAATCAATGTACAAAGACAAATAAGCATGGATTCCCCCAGCGCGATGTGGGAATATACAAAGGGCAAAATGCCATGTGCATATGTACAAGAAATTGGATTGTGAAGGTGCCCCCAATGCTAGATGGGAATATATAAAGGCACATCCTTCACACAGATACAAGAAAAAATAAGCCAGATCATGGCTTTGCAAGATAGATTTGGTAGGATTCTTATAACTAGCAAAGGAAACTATTCCTAGATCTTTGGTGAGAGTTATCCATTTGGATGCAAGAGTTTCTCATGACCGAAAAATCCTCCTTGAGCGTCAAAAACTGGTTTCACCCAAAAACTACCTACCCTTTGCACCACAATTATGTGGTTTTCACATGTGGATGACCTATTTTTTCTTTACTATTTTCTTGATTTTTTCATGTTTTGCTTGTTTTTCTTTGTTTTTCTACTTTTTAGCTCTTATCTGATATCTACACCATGCTTAAGCATAGAATCGCTTGAGATGCATGGCGTTCATAGGTTCTATAAGCTCTTCACCATCTAAGTATGCTAGCTTATAAGCTCCTGATCCATATTTGGAAACCACCACATAAGGCCCTAACCAGTTAGCCTCAAATTTACCTTTCTTTTCTTTATCCTTGATGTGTTCTTTTGATTTTCTTTGAGAACAAGATATCCTACATCAAATTCATGATGAATGATCTGTTTATTGTATCTTCTTGATACTTTGTTCAAGTAAACTTTTAGGTGATTAAGTGCTCTCATACACTTCTCATATAAAATCTCTAACTCTTCCAAACAAGCCACTCTATAGTCTTTGTCCTTACCAAGATAGTCTCGGAGAGATATTCTTAGGGAGGGAAGCTCCACTTCTAAGGGTTTAATGGCTTCAATTTCATAGACTAGTGAATATGGGGTTGCACCAGTAGGGGTGTGGATGGAAGTTTGATAGGCCTAGAGGTTGGGATGTATTTGTAAGTGCCAATTACGACGAGTTTTTCTTACCATTTTCTCCATGATCCATACAATATTTTTATTGGTAGCCTCGGTTTGCCCATTACCTTGGGATAATAGGGGGTATACCACTTGAGCTAAATATGGAAGCGTTGACACAATGTTTTAATTTTTTTGTTCTTGAATGACTTACCATTATCTATGATAATGGTGGAGTGGATAACATAATGGAAAATGAGGAGATTCATGATGAATTTGGATATTTGTGCACCAGTGACATAAGTGAGAGGTGCAACCTCTACCCATTTAATAAAGTATTCGATGGTGGTGATAATGTGGGTGTGGCCATTTGAAGAAGAAGGATGGAGCTGCCCTATGAGATCCAATCCCCATTTACAAAATGGCCAAGGCATTGCGATAGGTTATAAATCTTGTGCTAGCGCATGTATCAAGTTTCCATACTTTTGGCATAGCTCACACTTATTTACAAAATTACAACAGTCTACTTCCATGGTGGGCCAATAATAACCCACTCCTAAGAGCTTCTTAGCCAATAAAATCCCACTCATGTGCACTCCACAAATACCTCCATGTACTTCCTTAATAGCGTGGACTTAGTTAATAACATCCAAACAATGAATCAGATTCCTGTTGTAGCCATGACGATAAAGGGTGCCTCCTAGGAGGGTATAACAGGCTATACGATGAATAAGGGATTTCTTTTCAGAATGGGTAATGTCTAGGGTAAATGTGTCATCTTGTAGGTATCGAATATTTGGTCATACTAAGGGGAGGATGGGCCAAAAATATCACATGTCAAACAAGATTATGGCATGTCGTATGCGTGTACTTATAAATGCTCTATAAAGAAGGGCATTTTACTTTCCTAAGGTGGAATGCGTAAGAGAGATCCAATTGTAGCCATAACATCTTGATCTATTGTGTGACCTTGGTTTTTGCTCAAATATAATTTGTGTAAAATATTCCTTCAAGGTTTCAACCAACTTCTTGTATGGAACAAGCTTCTCATCTTTAACCTTATACTCATCATTAACTTGCTTAATAATGAGTTGGAAGTCCCCAATGACTCATAGTTTTTAATATTCCAAGTGATAGGTAACTTGAGGACAATAATGAGTGCCTCATATTGTGCAATGTTATTAGTGCATGGGAATCCCAAATGGAATGCTCTTTCAATAACCTCACATGTGGGAGTGATGAGGACCACTCCCGCTCCAAATCCATGGAAGTTGAATGATTCATCAAAATGGACTGCCACTCCAAAGACTCTTCAATATACACCATGGATGCATATGGCAGATCTAGACATAAATGTTCCATCCATAGTAAAGGAGCTTACGCGCCAAATGATCAGCCAATACCTATCTTTTTAATGACTTGGTTTACAAACTCAATATCAAATTCACTTAGGATAATGATCCAATTAGCCATTCATCTTGTAAGGGCGGGTTTGGATAAGAGGTATTTGAGAGGGTCAACTTTGGATATTAGCTTGGTATTATTGTTAAGGAGATAGTGGCATAGTTTCTAAAAGGTAAAGACTATTGCCAAGCAAGCCTTTTTAATCCACGAGTAATTTCGTTCATAGGCAATCAAGGTGCGGATAAGGTAATAAACTACCCTTTCTCTATGGTCTAGGTCATATTGGGAAAGTAGTGCACCAATAGTAAACTAGGTAGCTGAAATGTATAGTAGGAGAGGTTCATCTGGGATAGGCAACATGAGTACCGGCAGGTTGACAAGGTACTTTTTAAGCAGTGAAAATGATTTTTGACATTTTGGTCCCCAATTGAATGTAACATCCTTTTTGATTAGATGTGTAAAGGGATGGCACTTATCCACAAGCTGTGAAATAAAATAGTGGATTGCTTGTATCTTTCCTTGTAAACTTCTTATTTGTTTAAGATTTGTAGGTGGAGGCATTTATGTGATAGTTGTAACCTTTGCAGGATCCACCTCTATTCCTCTTTGTGAAATGATGAAACCTAGGAGCTTCCCTGAAAAAATGCCAAAGACACACTTCTTAGGATTCAAACGTACTTTGTAATCTCGAGACGTTGAAAAATATGTCTTAACACTTTAGGGTGCTCTCCTCTGCTTTTAGATTTTTCTAAAATATCATCAATGTAATCCTCCATGATGTCATTCATCATGTCATGGAAGATGATAGTCATTGCAGATGATAGGTGGCCCCAACATTCTTGAGTCCGAAAGGCATGACCTTGTAACAAAATGTCCCCAAGGGGTGATGAAATTTTTCTTATGTTGATCTTCCTCTATAATTCGATCCGGGACGTAACATGAAAAACCATCCATTAAGAATAACATTTCATAACCAGTAGTAGAATCAAAAATCATATCAATATTAGGCAAGGGGAAGTCATCTTTGGGACATGATTTATTGATGTCACGGAAGTCGGTGTAGATCCTTATGCCAACTAGCTTCTTTTGAACTAGGACTATGTTAGATATCCAATCCGAATAGTCAATGGGTTTAATGAAATCCATAGCTAATAACTTTTCAGTTCTTCTTTGACAAGTAGTGCAATTTTGGGATGCATATTTCTCAACTTCTGCTTGATGGGTTTGGCGTCTGGGTGCACAATGAGGTTGTGCATGACTAAGTCTGGGTCTAAACTAGGCATATTTGTGTATGACCATGCAAATATATCTGCATATTATCTTAATAACTCTACAAAAACCTTATGTTCTTGAGATGAGAGTGAAGCTCCTAACTTTATCATTTTAGGTTCCTCTTCCGAGCCAATGTTGACACTGATTGTTTCTTCAACCAAAATTTTAGAAGCATCCTCCATCCGTGTAGGATAAGGGGGAAGAGTAAGATCAACCTTTTAAGGTGGCTCATCAACATCTTTGAATGTATATACCATTTCATCTACAAGTTCTTCATTTTGTTTATCTACTAGTGCTTCAAAAGTTTTCTTGCTATGAGACTTGTGTTTATTCTTTCTGCAAGGCTTCTTTGAAGCATTCTTACTATTTCTCATAACCTTTTTATTCAAGCATCCACACATATCTACCTCTTCTCCAAAGTATGGACAAACATATAGTTGAGTTGTAAATACTTTCTTATGATCCCGAGTCAAAATACAATCCACGAGACCTATGAATTCTGTAAATGCCTCACCATCTCAAAGAAATTGATTGGCACGTGAAATTGTTGATCACAATCTACAGGATTTGGATATACAAGGGTTACTTGGTAATTGGTTTGAGGATTAGATTCAGATAAGGTAAGGATAAGCTGAATCAGGGAATAGGTTAGTGGAGGTAAGATCCTTGTAGAGGTTACATTGGGATTTTGTGTCACTCTCGAATGAGATGATTCATCCTCACGTTTGAAAGAGGTGGTTTCAATCTCAAAGGGTGGATCATCATGAGGTCTTATCCCAAGACCATGTCTAATAGAGATGAAATGAGGGATGGGTACGGGTTCTAATTTTCCTTGTGAATTGATATATTGTAGGGCTGATGGCATGAAGCCATGGTACCATCAGTAATCGGTTAGTGGGATATTCTAACATCTTTTCCTTGGATAGGAGAACACTAGGGATGAACTTCTATATTGGTTTGGGGTATTTATCCCAAGTTCTCTTGAACCTGAAAGTATGGTTTACCACATTTCTGGTGATGATCTTGATAGATCGATATTAATAAGGCTTATTGAAGATTGAATTGTTCACCTGGGCCATACTTTGTAGATGTTTACTCCCATGATTTAAAAGGGTTGACCAACAATGGAAATTTTTTATTACAAGGAGAGAGTGAATCTGGATCCACCCCTTCCTTGACAGCTTTTGTTTGTAAAGGAATAACAATATTTGCATAAGGGCATTCATAAGCTACACGAGAAAAACTGTGCAATGCCCTACAATGCAGGAATGATTCTAGATCACCTTGAATGGTGATTATCTATCCTTTATGGAACATATTTATATGCTAATGGAAATTTGAAGGAATGGCCTGCATGACATGGATCCATGGGCGTTCTAAGAGCATGTTGTATGGAATATCCAATTCAAGGACATGGAATGTTGTATCATGACAAGTCGGCCCTACTTCCATCAGAATTGTTATAGTACCTGTTGATTTATGCTCCTCATTATCATAAGTTGTGATTGTAATGGTTTTGCCCCCTAGATCTGTTTCTTAATGGCTTAGATACTTAACCAACTTTAAATTACACATATTTAGAGTGGACCCACCATCCACAAGTACTCTCTTGATATTACAACAAGTAACAACCACTTCTAAGTATAGGGGTAAGTTGTGCTCCGTGTCATTACATAGGATTTCGCATGATCAGCGGTGATATGATCATCGAATCAAGGTGTGTAATCATGGATTGAAGGTGCATGTGATATACATCCGTGGAGACTACCAAACTCTACATCCTTTTATACAATATGTTTTTATGGGAAGTAGATATTTTGAGGAGATCTAAGATCAATATCCTAGTGGGTGTCTTCTCCAAATGTTCTATTAAATTGTACTAACCTTCCTGAGGGATGGGCAGGGCATATGGTATGATCAAACAAGCGCGTCAAGTCCCTACTGCATAATGTTTTTCTAAGATCCTAATAGTATTGACATGTTCATCATATGAATGGATACATCCTATGAGGGAGTCAAAGGGACTATCATTAGTTGGATAAATATAGGCAGCAATCCTATAGTCATTGAAATTTTGTCTATGATCGGTTACCTATTCTTATGATCCACATGGTTAGGACAGGGGCTCTTTGAATATACCCATTTTCTCATCTGGACCTTGTCCTGAGTCAAGGGGAAAATCTACGGTGATTTTTCCCTCTTCGATGAGGTCTTGTATGTAATGCCGTATTCTCAAACAGCTATATCTGTTGTGTGTCCCTTAACACGATGGAAATAACATTACTCGTGATCTTTGAACAAACCAGGTTTTGGAGCATCCTCTGGGTATGGTACCATCATGGTTGGGTACGCACCATGTTCAAGGTGTCTAACTATTTAAGTATAACCGATGGTGATTTAGTTAGAGGCATGAATGTACATTTGGTGGGTGCTTTCGGGTGAGGTCTTTGTGAAAGCTTTAAAAGTGGACCAGTTTGTACAACTTGGACTCTCTTGGAGTCTCTAATGCCATCACCAATGACATGTTTTTTTCTTGTTGAATAATTTGGGTTTATCTCGAGTTTTTTTCCTTATGATTGTCCTTAACGACCGGTTTAAGTGTACCTTTGGCGATGAGGGCCTTTCTAATTTGACTACCCTTCTCTATAACTTCTTGAAGTTAGAGTCACAATACATTTGTAAATGGAAGGCTATCTATGGGTTTAGGTTAGGAACGAATATGCTTACTAGTTGTTTTTCCAGCAAGGCACATGGGAAATGGCTAGCCAACCGATGACATTGTTGTAAAAAGCTTGCAAAGGTTGTTCATCATGATATCATTCTCCATATTGAAGGAATAATGTCGCATGAATTTTTCTGCTAGGGCAGGCCATGTTGTGATGGATCCCTTGGGTATACTAAAGAACCATTCTAATGCCAGTGTGCCTAGGCTGTGAGGGAAGAGTTGTATTAAGAAATTATTGTTGTATGTGACCTCTTGACAAGCCATATACAAGTCCCTTATGTGATCATGAGGATCACCTTTGCTTTTGTATTTATTAAACTTAGGAATGGAAAAATGCTTTGGGAAGGGTTTCCACAACATGTCCTTATCAAAGGGATAAGGGCATAGTTCTTCATAGAGGTACTTCCTACTATGTCCTACATTTCCTTCTTGTAGTGTAGTAAGTGTATCTTTCATTGATTGTAATTCCCGTTGAATAATTTTTTCTTTGGTAGGTGATATTGGTCTATTTACCTTAGCAACTTTAAAATTTGTGCCATCATACATATCAAAATGGAACTCACTATATTTGGTCTTGAGTTTTTCTTTATGTACGCTCCTACTCGAAGAGCCTAAGTTAGCTAATTTTTGACTTAGCTTCAATATTTTCTTTTGAAGGATATCTTCTTCAACTAAAGGATTTTCCTCTTCGTCAAACTTAGGAGGTGGTGAGGCTTTGCGCTTATACTCAATCTTCACTTTACATGAATCCTTGTAATAAGGTCGTCGTGGATCACCAATTGGTTTTGATGGATCTCCTTCAACGGTGTTGTGATTTTTCCCAAAAGTAGAAGTGTACCCTATGTCAAAGGGTTTATCCATGTCTAAGATGGATTTTTGCTCTTTTTTTTTTACGATTAATGACCTTAGTCTACACCTGCACATTATTTTGGAATTTTAGCCCCTAATTCTAAGACTCTTGCGAGTACTTGATCTTTGTTATAATAAAGGATCTCATCAAATCGACCTAGGTCTAATTGATGTTGTTCTTCATAAGAATCAAATTATTCTCCGCTATGATCAATCAATGGTTTTGTGTCTTTAACCTATGAAAAGAGAGGTGCTAAGTTATTGCCGCTAAATGGGAAGGATTCAAAAGGATTTTCTCCTAAGTCGCTCATTTGGTTTAGATGCCATTTTCAAGATTTTAGGCATTACTAGTCGAATTTATATTAGGTTTTATCTAAATGCCATCAAAGTTGTATGAAATCTAGGCGTATGTTGCGTAAGTCATTTTATGGTCAATGTTTAAAATATCCTAGTGTGTTCTAGATGTAATGTTATACAGCCATTTTATCATTCAAAGAAAACTCATATTCAAATCAAACAATCACTCAAACTATCATTTTAGCAAAACTATACCCTAAACTATGATTTCGATGAAGTGTTCAAAGTGGATAGTGATAATACCCCATTTAATATATAGGTCAAGTTAGAATACTAACAAGGCCTGGATATCAAAGTGGTATTGACGTGATCTCTCTACAAGATATGTTAATACTATTTTAAATACCGATGAAACCTAAGTTTTCTAAAAAATAGAAGTTGTGAATGTGTTTAGTGTAACAACACTATCCTGATACATTAACTAAGGAAGAAAATTGTTATTATCAAGATAGTATTATTGTGGTACATACAAGGCAATATCGACACTCTCAAAAGACCCAGATGATGTTGGAACTGAAACTAAGTATGAGTATAACAAGAATTTCTTAGTTGTACGTGTAGTGTAACCATACAATAAAGGGACTTATATCAAGTTCTCACAAAATTTGAAAACACGATGTAAGTACCGAAATTGTAGGGCTAGAATGTGGGAAAAAATAAGAACTTAAGGAGAAATAATGATGAACTGAAATTGTAGTGATGAAGATGATCTTGAAATCAAGATCGAAGGACTATCAAAGACATGATAATGTACTGTGCACTTTAGGCATTTAACAACCCATCCAGAAACATGGATGGGTGTAAACAGACAAAAAAGTGGTGAACTTTGTCTTTGATAAGACTTGTGTGATATGTTTCCTTCTCACCCCAAATGGGCAGTGAGAATGCAAGGGTATATATCAAAAGATGAAAATAAAATAAGTGCCACTTGGGAAGAGTTTCACCTCGTCTAAAGGTGAGAACAAAACTAAGCTAAGTGAGACGTCATTTGATTTCGTGATGAAAGAAACTTAGATCTAACTCAAGTAGACTCTTTTCCTTGTTCAAAAAACAAGGTTTAGACTCCAAGTAAGTATTCACTTCGTGATGGCTCGACAAGATGTGATATGGACTAGCAAAGCGGGTTCCAAGATAGAATGACTTTCCTAATAAGATCACTCAACTAGGTGTCACAAGTTGCTTAAATGTGAGATCAATTTACCTAAAGATCTGCAATGAATAATTTAGTAGTATCTCGGCTTTACTTTACCACCTTCAAATACGATGAGAAACTAGTGCGTTCACGTGTATTCTCACCTTTGTAGTCGCGATACGAAAATTTTGACTCTAACTGCAATGTAAAATCTATTCAAGTGGGTAAGCAAAGCATTTCTGTTTCATCCATGAGGTTACTCGGTGGTGGATTACTTTAGGGTTCTAGAACCACCCCCATTTTATAGCTTAAGGCATTATACCAAAGGGTTATGTTCTAGTTGAGTGGATAGCAACGTAACCTTTTTCGAAACCCTGCAATACATTGTGATGTGGAGTGGTGTTTTTTTATCTTCTTTGAACATAATGTGGTTTAAGTAGCACACCGTTTAGCAACCTACATAGAAAACACGTATTAGAAGGTTTTATTTTTTGCGACTCCTTTCTTTGACAAGTGTTAGGCCCTATACGTATGGAGTTAGTAATTTTCCACCATAAATAATGATATCAAGAAAGAGAGCTTGTGTTTTTCTTTTGATTCCTAAGATCACCAAAAGGCACAAAGGAAGAGCATACACAATGCGGAAACTCCACTAAAATAAGCCTTATGGAAAATATTGTACATGTGCTTTGTAAAATATGGAATTCCTTTTAGCCAATTTTGAAAGGTTAATCCAATTAAGAAATGTAAAATAAGTGTTTTTGAAAGTGACAAGAAGGTTTTTAGAAGTGTTTTTGATCCCCAAGATCACCTAGAAGGTGCAAGGAGAGAGCATACACACTTTGCAAACCTCTTTCTACCTAAGAAGATGAAAAAAATTAAACTATGTTAATTAAATAACCCAAAGGAACCTGTAATCACTTGTTAGAGCCTACAAACAACCAAAAAAATGTCAACAAATTGATCTTACAACTCGAAGAGAAAATTTTAATTTTTAAATCAGACACTTTCACATCGAGAATGATGCATACATGTCTCGAACCAATGGATACGCTCCCAAACCAATGGGGACACATGGAAACAAATTATGAAAGTAAGGTTCCAACACCTACACGGGTCTAAAGAAAGGTATATTAGGGTTTCAACGTAGACACATGTAGTTTGACAAATACACTTGTAAGCAAAAATGAAAATCAACATAGTATGTTAAAATACACCAACATATCCAGAGGCACGGGTACGCCTAATAGTCAATGGAGACGTCTCTAGTTAAGTTCGAGATATGCCTACAAGCGAAATGTTAACCAACACATTGTGTCAAAATACACTAGTGCATCTAGAGGCATGGGTATGTCCGATATCAATGGAGATGCCTACTGATTCGCGGATACATGAACTTTTGTAAATGACTTGTAAGTGGAAAATACGACCCAGCGCAGATGTGCGTCGGCTCGATGGGTGCGTTTTCCTTCAACGCATGCACTTCAGACGTCCCCATTTTCCCCTCCGGTGCATACGCCCTCCCTTCGGTGGATACATGTGTGCATACCCATTTTTCAATATATATGCGTACACATACCCATATTTTTGACGCATGCACGCACGTGCATATGTAAAATTTACCCTAATCTATGTCTAAAAGTGATTAAAATGACATTAAATGCTTAAAGGACAAAGTAGGGACAGGGAACTCACGTAGGGTACATCCACTACGTCCGAAGGTACTCCCAAGTTTCATATGCTCATATCCTACTACTCACTTGCGGTGAAAATTTGCAAGAGTGTGATACAAATGAATTGGTCGTGATTGATTTACCCCCTGGGGTGGGTATATTAAGTCTTTGTAATGCCCCCAGGGCATGTTTTCTACATCGTGTTCACCCTAACACTTCTTCTGCTCACCAAAATGATTATTTTCATAATTAACTAATTATTTTTACTACCTAGCAGTCCTTTCTTCGCTATGGGGTAGTTTACAAGTATTCCAGTGCTATTTTCTATTCTTTTCTTCTATTTTTCCCGTCATGATAATTATTTTATTTAATAATTATTTTTGGCTCATTATTCTTCTCGTCGAGGAATTTTATTACCACTTGACGCTTGTTCTCTTCACCTGGGAGTTTTTGCATGCTTCTAGGAGATCTTCCACTTCCTAAGTTCTTTTGACCGATCAAAATTTTAAAAATTATAAAATCATCCAAAAATCCAAAAAAATGTGAAAACTTTGAAAATGGACTAAAATTGGTAATCAACTCATTTGCAGCTGAAATTTGTGTCTCTCACATGGCACTCATCTCGTATCTTGCTGAAGTTTTCACATATTTTGAAACAACGACTTGCGGATCATCTGAATCTCCAAATCATTTACAAAAGCTACGCTACTTACTTGGCCAATAATCACTGGGGCATGATTTTCTGGTATTTTTTTGTTGTGCACACTACTTTTTCATCAAACCTAAGTGCCCTCCATCCTTTCCCTTGTATATACAAATTGCTTGGGGCATCATTTTCAACCCTTCTTGTTTATCAAAACATTTAGGATTGCAACTCGATAACAAAATATTTGTGCAACTGCCTTAAACGTTGTTGGTTTGAGTGTGTGTGATTATACTTATTTCCCTATTAAGTGATTTTGTTTACTTCTCGTATTACATTACATCCATGTATGTTACATGGAGCTGGCCATTTGTAGCAAGGGACAATTATTTGTATCTTGAATTTTCATGTCATTTTATGCTTTTTTCGTATGCTTATATTTTAATAAGAACCAATGATGAAGATTACTAGCAATATGATGACTAAGAATTATTTCTATAGCAATACCTTATGGATAGCTCAAAGTCCCTTTTTCTTGTTATTTTTTCTTCTATCTCTCCTTTCCTTTATCTCCTCATTTTCAATCATCGATCGCGTTCCTCCATTACCCCATCGACCTCGAGGGAAATTCTTCATCCTACTAATTTTTCTTCTACCCCTTGAAAATTTTCTACTCATTTATACTTGTCTACTTTCTTTGAAGTGACGTCACACACGTCACCTCAAAGAGGGGAAAATGTAGACACCTATAATTTGGTCTACATGATCTTATTACTAAGATCATACTAACTATCCTAGTCTCATGTTCATTTACTACACTACGCCAGTAAATCACCCTTTCTAACCTCTTCTAAACCCCCTAAATCTGTTAATCCCTCTCTAACCAGCTTCTATAAGCTTGTTTCCTTTAATTAACCTTGTTTAGGTTAATTAACCCTCTTGTTGACCTCCTAAGGAGAATTTGACTTTCTAAACAAATATCTCACCTTCCAAATAGCCACTTAGCCTTCCAAATCCAGTTCACACCTCCAAATGTGCTTTTCTAAAAATCACCTTTTTAGCTCCTTTTCTATCCCACATGCATCCAAAAAGACCTTTTTCTCCAAACCAAAAACTATAAATAGAAGGGTACCCCTCGCTCCTTTTGATAAGAAATCTCTCTCTCTTATCTCATTTCTGATTTAGATTATGCTTTAGTCATTTAAGAGTCATTTCATTTCATATTTGAGATATTTACTTGTTATTTCCTAAATCTTTCAAAGCTTTGGGTAAATGGGAGAAGCCATTAATGGTGAGTTGTCATTCTTAATCTTTTGAGACATCCATAAACACATAAATAATTTCTAGATCTTTAGTAGGTTCATTTACATATAGCTTTCATGGAGTAGGAGCTAATATAGTCATGTTTAGAGGTTGATTGTTTGTTTCAAGCTTTATGTATGCACGCAAATAGGTAGCTCTTGTTTATCTCTAATCTGATGGTGATTTGATTCATTTGTTCCAAATATTTTGGGGTTTCTTTAGAGATTCTTACCCCATGTTCATAGCTTTAACAAAATTTTCATTACTGGATACTAAAGAATAAGGTGCCACATGTTGTACTTACAGTGGTATTATTTGTGGAATTTAACTCGACCAATTCCTTACAAAACCACTTCTTGGTTCTCACGATCATAGGTTTTATTAGATCATAAAGATTATTTGTTTCCTTGAATGTCTATTCAATATTTGGAAGAGGGGATATTGAATTGTTGTTTCAAAATCTAGTTCACATAAGTCATTATCATTATCTATCATGCCTTGAAATCTGGAATGATTAAATTTTATTTAGTGACATTCTCGCATATCCTCTTCTCTTTACTTAAAATTCATTATCATAATATTCCTATAAATCTTCAATAGTGGGCACATGATGATATATCAAGGAAATTGTGCATCCTTCTTAGCTCAACTAATCCACCATGATGATCATATCATGTTCTCATATATAGCTCTCAAGCCACTAAGTTCATACCCTTAATATTCAATAGCAATGTTTATCTCCCTCCATAAAAGTTTGTAGCATAAACTTGCATTCAATCAAACCACAATCCCACTATGCCTTTTATAGAGTTCTTAAGGAAAGTTTCGTGCATAGTGACAATGATTTAGTCATATACTTACAGTTTTCAGATCTTCAAGTCTTTATTATCACTATTATATACTCTTCCTTTGAGTGTTTAACTCCTCTCTTGTTCAAAGTTGGATCCTTCTTGCTATGAGGAAGACCCTAACCTCTGGTTACCTATGTGATCCATCGTGTATGCTTTATATCTTGACTTAAGAGAATAGGTAATGTCACTCTGAATCCAAACTATCACTCTATATCCTTATCACAAAGGTGCATAGCATAAAGTAAGGTCATCATAAACTAACTAACAAGGAAGGCCCTGATATAATCCTTGGGATCCACAATCTTTGTACTCTTGATATATGTTTTACCTGAACTCATTAATTGATTCATGATTCAATACTTCCACTCAAACTCTTATTTAGGTCAATTTTCCTTTGAAGTGTCTAGGTTAAGGCTTGTCACCCTTTTAATATCTTGATTTCTCCTCTTCTAGTTATGGATTCCCATCTAGACTCCTTGGGATGGGTACAAGACACTTAGCCATCTATTTCATCCTGAACCCTAATCACAAAGATTGCATTTTCTTATACATAGTAATAAAATGCAAGTTACCTGATCTTTGTCCTTTAGTGTGTTGTAATAAGTTCCCTCTTGTAGTTTGATCATGTTAGAACCTCTTTGATCTAACTCCTCTACATTTCAAACTCTTGGAATTCTTGATAATTGTGGCTTTACGTATGTGATGAATTCATCTCCTCCTATCTCTAAAGACACCATCTCCTTTTACATTTCCTTGTTAGCTCCCTTATGATTTACTACACTCCTGCCTTAGACTCCTTCATACCCTATCTAATCACATATCCAGTTCTACAATGCAATCAAAGGAATTTCAACCCGAGAATATGAGTTTGAGATATTATTTATCTTGTTTAACATTCTCAAAAACTTACATAACCTAGAACCTTGTACTTTCTACCCAGTTCACCTTTCTTGTAGCATTTTCTAGTGATCTAATGAAGCTTTCCAACATGCACTACCAATCTTCTATGAGAATGATTGAATTTTATTTGTATAATTCTCCCTAAGATAATTTCAAATGATCATTTAGACTCTATTCCATCTATCTACCAAGCTTAGGATCATAAATTATCAAGAATTAATGGAAATTTTGTCCATTTCCTTCTAGTTTGTAATGTTTTTTTACCAAGTTTGCTCAAAAGTTTTGTTAGCGATATATTCAAGTGTGATTTTCCAATTACCCTATAACTTGGGGGACTTATAGATCATACCAAGATAGAGATATATTAAAAATATCAGCTTGATTCACCGGTGGAAACAAAAGCGGTTGGAGCCCTAGATTGAGCCCGAGAGAGAAGAAATTACCATACAAAATTTTCAAGCATTTTCAAGACTTATAAAAATTATTATAGAATTCTCCAAGCCCCTGTAGAATCTTATTGCTCTAACAAAGTGAAGATATTTAACATAGATAGATAGCTTTGAGGGTTTTAAGATCACTGTCATGTATCATTCTTTAAGTACAGTCCCCGTAATTTGCAACACAAACTTAATTCACCTATAAATCATGCATTATTCATTAGTGACATGATATATATACACTATAAAAGGGATTCAGATATCCATGAAGTCAAAAAGTTCAATTCTCTACATTCATTATTCAAACATGCTTTACATCATGAGCTTCATGCAAGTTTGCACCTTTTTCTCCAAAAATCCAACTTTCTCTACACATTACTCATGTTGTTTTCTTCCACTCTCGATGAACTTCGAACTCTATTGCCCTTACATAGCTTGAATAAGATGTATTAGTCTTTTTCTAGACCTAAGATTCCTATTCAAGAGAGATACTCTCAACTACACAAGCCTAATTCAAGGAATTGGTTGGTCAACTATGACCTTTGACAACTAATGTTGTTAACACAACATATTTAGACTCTTTCAATCCTTTTCCTACGAAGATATGAAGATAAGACAGCTCATACACACCTAGACACCCAACAATAACCTTATTTTGGACTAATACTTACTTTTACACTTGTATACATGGAATTTACATTACAAATTCAAATGTTCAAACCTTATGACAACTCCTAATACATTTTTAATGCCTTTCATAGGCTTATTCAAACTTTATTGTACTCTCCAAGCTATCAGGATGATGCTCTTGCATCAAAAGTATGAGATTATTATTGAGAAATATTTTAATTTCAAAATAGGACCTTTAATGATATAGATGCATGTTGAATCGGTAAATTTTATTTCAACATTCTAAGCATCCACTCTTGACATGCACAAGTAGTGATCTAAAGTAATGGGGAAATGGATTACATGCATCTTTATATATTTGCATATTCTATGTATGACATAAATTTGAATACAAAATTCAATGAGAAGGAGTTTATCATTTAAAAATATTGGTAGCTTATAGGGTGCACCTTCAAAAATAGTTACCTTGAGACAATTCAACCTATAAAATTAAACAAATAACCTCTTACATGTTTTAATCAATGTTTTTGTCTCATTGGATATTCTTTCTATTGCATCTCGTTCCATCAATATCATAATCAATGAAGTGTATTTTTTTCTTCCATGCATAACTTGGCTCGAGATAGTTATAGATTGGCTTAGATGGATCATACATTCCCGTTCTTGAAATACCAACCCAAATTCTATAGACCGCAATGGTATACAACAAGTACAAATTCATATAAAATGAATTAGTAGAAATTAGTTGACTGAGTTGTTTAGATAAGTTTGCACTTATTATTTATCCCTAATTGATAGATTAATTTATTTTATAAATGATATTGATGTAGACACAAAATCTATGCACTTGGGTACATTTCTAGGTCCTAAAGCATACTAATGTATACATAATTCCTAAGCAAGAAAAATAGTGGTTGAAAACTCCTTTTGGATTTTTGGTTGATTTATCTCTTGCACTTTACTATTTATGAGCTTGATTGAGCATTATTTTGGCTTTATGTATCTTACATTTCTTATGGAACTTGAATAATTTATCTTTTGATGGCCTTAGACACTAGCGCTTAGTTAGGAAAAAACCACCCAGTGCTCATGTCCTTCTTGGGTGCTCATGTCCCTCTCTTTCTTATTCTTACTCTTTTGATTCCCTTTTGCTTCTTGGTCACCTTTTAGTACTTTGGGTCAGCCTTTCAATTTTTAATTATGAAATTAAAACAAGGGAATCATATATATACTTAGTTACTTCTTCAAATAAAGGGGAAAACACTATAATAATTATTTATCACCACCTAAGCTTGCACAAAGGCACAAGAGCACTATAAAGTACATATCTAGCACATACATACAAGGGTCAAGGGTTGCATTGGTCTGCATACACTACATAGGAGGGGAATTCATTCTATTCCATGTACAAATTATGCATATTTAAGACAATTTATATCTATCTCGCTATCATCATGAAACTTTCACAAGGGAAACCTAGGGCACAGACACGCACACACACACACACACACATGGAGAACTACATGGAGTTTGAGATGTAGTGCAACACTCAATCATAATTTCAATCTACGGGTGACCGTTGGGGTAAGTTTTACTCCACATTCTCGTGCATATGTTTTATTAGATTTGATGTGGTTTTTGGGCATGTGTAAGTAATCATTTATTTTGCAGAAGGTTACATATGTGATCGAGACCCTAATAGTGAAATCATAGTGATAAGGAATGGATAGAATCTAAGACCTTTTGATCCATAAAATACCAGATCCTAAGCATTTAAAGAGACATAGGTGTCCAGATCAATCATTATCGCTTAGGGCACTCCTACCCTCCTATGGGCACTTCTATCCCATACATTCTTTGGTTTTTGAACCCTCAAGTGAGCCATTTTTACAATGTTTATATCCTTTTGAGTAGATACATAGTCCCAATCATTCTCAGGTTGCAAAAAATCAACTAAGTCATCTTTCTCCCTTCATTTGCTTAAGGTGTTACATATTTTGATTCTTATTACTTGCATGTTATTGTATGTAATCATATGAATATCATTTGTTATAGTAAGTTACTCTGAAATAAGATTTAATTCAAATTATAATAAATCATTTGGTGAACCCTACCTTGCTTCACGGCCTTATTTTTATGCCCATCACACATAGCGATCATTTTGGTCCTCTTGAGCACATTGAGCTTCCCCATTTGCTTATAAGCTCTCTAAACCAATGGTTAACCGATAATCCCTCGCTTAACGCAACCAACATCCCAATTGAAAAAATTGAAGCTTCGATAGTGAACACTCATATAATGAGCACACTAAAGTTGATCAAGCTCACTAATTTACGTTCTATTTTACGTAGTCAACCCAATCATATTCGCATGTCCTAAATTCTCTTATCATTGCTAAAAATTCTCGAGAAGATACCACACTCCCTCTCATGGGTTCTTCCTCATCACCTTGACTTCCACCCCACCTTCCACGATTCATGTTTCTATTGCTACAACCATCTATCCTCTCATTCATCCCAATACTTCTCATACAAAACTTGGCTCCTCTTCAGGAACTCATGACCTCACCTCATTGTACCATGATTTATAAACCCAAATTCTCCAATTACAACAAGCCTCTTCATCTTCCTCTCCATCTATAGATTCCTCACTCCTCCTTCATATCCCTTTTGCACCCACCATCTCCTCTTATCCGCTACCTCCTAACTTTGTCACACCTAAGTTTCCTATCTTCAATGGCCATGGTGACCCTCAGGAACACCTTCACTCCTTTCACATTGCATGTCTTGACTATGTTGATGACCTTACACTATTAGCAAAATTGTTTCCTCGAAGCTTACATGACTATGTTATGCGATGGTTCTATGATCTACCTATCCATTCGGTAACATATTTTTACATCTTTATCTAATGCATTCTTTGCTCTTTTTCTATGAATATTGGCACTAAAATATCCTATGCACAACTAGCTAAAATCAAACAAGGATCTAATGAACATCTTACGGACTATATTTTGTGGTATAAGAACAACCTTGCCAAAATGACCAATGTTCTAGTTTATTTGGAATCACAAGACCTATTCATTCAAAGCCTTTTTCTTGCACTCCATGAGTGTGTCATTTTCGATACTTCTTCTTTTGATCAATTTTGTGGCACGATCAAATTGCAGAAAAATAAAATGCCATCGATGGGAAAATTGATGTACTATAATACTTCTTCTTCTTCTTCATCTTCCAACAATTTTCAAGCCAAATCAGTATCCAAACCATCCACTAAGCCTACCGACTTTAAAGCTATTGTCAATATTGTTTCTACACCATCCGAGCTTCTATTGCAATCCACGAGACACACTTTTACTAAACTACCTTACGCACCTCGGCTCTTATTACCATAACTCATTGAAAGCAATATGACTACTCTCCCTCCAACACTCAATCGAGATCCTTCTCGAATACGTGGACGTAATTACGATGAAAACACACACTGTGATTATCACCAATGTAATGGGCATTCTATTGATTGATGTTTTAAGCTCAAACCTGTCCTTCAAGATCTTATCGACAATAATGTGATCGAGATTACAAATCCCTCTACTTATAAATGAGTCAACGATAATCAAAAGCTTAAAATATTCAATGATCCATTACCTAATCATGACAAGCCAACAACTAATTCCTATGCAAATCATGCATATCATGTTGTGCCTCCTTCCTCATCGATGCCACTTGATTTTCTCATTGTTATTGCTGACATGCCACCACCATTTATTACATTCTTAGATCATGACTACCATGCTACATTTTCTCTAATTTTTGCATATTGATGCTTCTATTTTTTCTCATATAGTCAACGATACTATTGTCCATCCCTCATGTATTTCCAATGCATAATCTTTGGCACTCTTACTAGCTATCAACTTTCTAAACTCTCAAATCACGTTTCTAGTTCCCAATTCTTACGGACACTGTCATCCTTCCCATTACTTTGGGTCCCTTACCATACCAACATCGTTCCTCATTACATCTAAAATCAAGCATTGTGACATGGTCTTAGGTCTCCCTTGGCTTTGGGTTTCCCAAGCTATCCCTTTCATGCTCCACTTATGCCTTAAGTTCATTCATAACAAGAAAGTTTTCACCATTCAAGATATTCCACCGTGGAGGTCATTACCTCATCCCATTCTCCCCTCTATTTCAGCCTTAGTCATGGTATCTAGGACTCCTACACCTCTCAATTCTACATCTATCTCTGCACCTAACTCTCTCATTCGTACACAACCTACATCATGACCCCATCATCCTCACTAGTCCATTAGTCCACCCCTTCGACCTAAGTCCCCTACCCAGAAGCCCATTCCTATGGGTGTTCTTCGCCCCCTTAACCACACCAGTATCCATCACATACACATATTTACTCTCCTGCACCACCAACCCTAGACCATTGTGACATGCCTTCTTCTTCTTGGATATCGGATAAGGGGCCCTCATTCTTCACTATCTTTGGATAGATTTCCATCACTCACACACTCGGGGTACATCACACTTTCTTCCCCCTCCATCACTATCGATTGTCTTTATCATCTACACTTAGCTTATTTTCTATACTTCACGCCTTGTGATTCATAGTAAATATTTCCTAGCATATAATTTCAATCACATAATTTCAATCACATACAATACCTTTGCCACTGATGACACACTCTTATTCTATGGTTCATAAAATTGTTGAGGGAGAAATTCCTAAATGAACCTCACATCACACACATCCACTGGGGAAACATAGCCCCTATCATCTACACATCTTGCATATTGTAGCACACCATCACTTTTACACAAAGATTTGCACATCTTGGTTGTATTTATTCTTGTTACCTTACACTATTTACATGCTGACCTTTGTTTCCTATGTTAGTTGGGTACTTAGCATGTCATTACCTTTGTATGTACAAACATGTGCATTCACATGGTATCTTGAGGTGAGTGGAGGAATTTTACAACTTCTTACATGATGCATGATGCTCAAAACTTCTTTTACCAATCCCTCTCGAAGCTCCTAGGGGCATCTACCTCGCTTTACTCTCCTACAACACATCACGGGTCCTATTGTTATAATATTTACTAATTATCACTATCACTTACTTTTCACTACTTTATACATGTTTTGACATACTATTTATCTTTCTAATATGCTAATGGGCACTTCGTGTGTAGCATTTTCCATGCAGGATTCTATACACCCGTGGTTGTATTTTACTTCTTGTTGACTATTGTTTATTATTGTTTTTGGGCTATGCCCTATGTCATGTTTGATCATTGTCTACTTATGGCCACTTTAGACCTGATTTCCTTGTGCCATTTTGAGTGATGTCCCATGTATGCAACCCACTTTTCATGGTACCTCTTGTATTCATAGTTTCTTGCTACACTATATTATATTGCATCCTATCTCTTTTACACTAACACTTGTTTGTTAGTCTATCTTGTTTACATGTGCCTTAGTTTCTACCATGCACATCGTGTACCCTTTGCAGGTATCCAATTTATGATATGCACATCAATTTCAAGTCCTCTCATTTGGGAAGCCTCCTCCTACATTCGTCATATGCACCACAAACGAGGAAGTCAACTATTGGGTGAACTCAATCCGTAGTAGTACTTATCATTTGATAAGTGTCATGGAAGGAGAGAAAAACATACCTCTCTCCCCAACACTCTTCTCTTTGCATGAGATCTCCCAAAACCTCACTCTTGGCATGAAATCACCTAAAAACATCATCCTTGGCAACAAGACACTCAAATACGTGGCTCGATGCTTTCTTGGTTGGGAATTTATCACTCCTAACCCCATTTAGCAACATCTCCAAGACAAACAAGAAAAATTTATATCCTATACTCTCTCATATACCAAGTGCAATCTTTCTTTAGGTACTACTTTTACACACTTTTACTTACTTATACATACGTTACTCGATATTTCAAATACTTGAATTTGGCTACTCTTTTGATCTTATTTTATAGGTCCATCCTTACAAGCAAAAAGAAGAAGTTCACATCAACAAGCACAATCTCGAACAACACACTATTATGCATACAATTCACCACTAGGGTCTACATCCCTTTTCTAGTTACCATGCTTCACATGGCTACTTGTTCACTCGCCACGCTATCAACTACACTCCTTTATAGTTTACAAGGTACACATATTATATTTACATAGTTTATAGTTTACATATTCTATTTAATTTATGCTATTGACTATTGACTCAACAACATAAAGTGGGGGAAAATATAAACACAAAATCTATGCACTTGGGTACATTTCTAGGTCCTAAAGCATACTAATGTATACATAATTCCTAAGAAAGAAAACTAGTGGTTGGAAACTCCTTTTGAAATTTTAGTTGTGTTATCCCTTGAAATTTACTATTTATAAGCTTGATTTAACATCCTTTTGGCTTTGCACATCTTACGTTCTACTAAAAATTGGTGATTCACCTTTTTATGGCCTCAGACACTAGCACCCAGTTAGGATAGAAGCGGTCGTGTGCTCATGTCCCTCTTGGGTGTTCCTATCCCTTTCTTTCTTCTTCTTAATTTTTTATCCCCTTTCACTTCTTGGTCACCTTTTAGTACTTTGGGTTGGCCTTTTAGTTTTCAATTATGAAATCCAAACAAGGGAATCATATATATATTTAGTTACTTCTTTCAAATAAAGGAATAAGTACTATAAGCATTACTTATCACCACCTAAGCTTGCACAAAGGCACAAGAGCACTACAAAGTACAATCTAAATCTATATACTTGTATAGGAGGGGAATTCATTCTTTTCCATCACACACATTCTATATATTCAGGGACAATATAGATCTATCCCGATATCATCATGTAACTTGTACAAGGAAACCTAGGGAACAGGACATAGACACACACACACACACACACACACACACATGGAGAACTACATGGATTTTGAGATGTAAGTACAACTCTTGATCTTAAGTTCCCTATTTGCGTGATTGTTGGAGTTATTACAAGCACCTAGGGTGCTCCTACCCTTCCACGGGTGCTCGTATCTTGTACATTCATGTATTCTGAACCCCAAACAAGCCATTTTGACATTGTTTCCATGTTAGTCCAATAGATACATAGTCCTAAGCATTCCCAAGTTGTACAAAATCAGCTAAGTCATCTTTCTCCCTTCATTTGTTTAAGGTGTTACATCTTTTAATGATTATTTTTTACATGTTATTGTATGTAATCATCTGAATATCATTTTTTACATTAATTTACTCAAAAATAATATTTAATTCAAACTAGAATAAATCAATTGATGAGAATGCACCTCTAATTATGGAACTCCCTAGATGTTTATATCCCCGTGACTCTAGCAAGTAGACTTATCATATACGAGATTTATTCCATGAATTTTGAGCTAAATAAACTCTTGAGTATATTGGAATGTCCTTTATTCTTTTTCAACCAACATTTGGAAACCAAAGCTGCATATCTCTCCGGAGTTAAATCCAATTCTTTTTGTCTCATATCCAAAGTTACGACCTTCACATATTGTGAGGGCTTAATTCCAAGGGCAACGTTAATTTTATGAACATCTAGTTTGGTTATTACCTTCCCATGAGGATCTTTCAATTCTTTTGTATATAGGTCAAAACACCAAGTAGAAGTATGGATCATGTCTTCACATTGGATTGAATTTGAAAATCCCACTACGTGAGCAGAACCACCGTTATAGATGTGTTTGTCTAAATATTTCCTCTTCCCATTTAGTGTTCTTAACTAGGAATCTTCCAAATCCATATTCTTTGACATCATTATTGATAATTTTAGTAATATCGGTTTCAAGGAATAAATACACTTATACCCTACATATTGGAACTTCATGGTGACATCCCGACAATTAAAAATTTTAATTTGAAGGGAAGTGGAGAAATTGTGTGGTAAATTGGGAATGGTCTTCAAAACTAGAGAATGATGGCGAGAATAATGAAAAATATAAAATTAATTGATGAAAATGTCATGCAGATCGAAATGGTTTAGTGGAAAACTTAGAATTTACAATAAAAACCTCATAGGTAGGAAGCAGATGGAGGGGAAGAAATTTCTATGGGAAAATCAAGTCCGATAAGGGAGAGCACAATACTTGGGTGGAGAATTTGAAATAAATAAAAAATAGAGGGTAATTAATTTATATAGGAATTAAAAAGAATTCTTCACCCATAACCACTACCATAGAACTTCATTTAAACTTTCCATATTTCAATATGTCACTCCATTTTCTATAGCATAGAAATGAGGAACTATGGGAACACTTCCTTAAGTTCGTAATGACACGAGCCATTTAAAATTCCATTATGTTTAAGCATTTCATTACCAATTGATTCAACCTTGACGCATTATCGTAGAACTACATGAACAAAGGAATCATTTCATAAGTTCCCATGGCATGCCATAATAACTTTAGGAAACATCAATGTACATTCAAAACACTTTTTATAAGGATTATTGCCCCATTGTGTCTATTTTGGAATAGAGGAATTGTGGGAACAATTCCTCTTGTTAAAAATGATTAAGTCCAAAACATGAATTTTCCAAAGGGACCCTTAGAGACTTAGTGAATCAAATCTTTGAAATTTCTGATCAAAAAATTTAGAGTGACAATAAGGAATAAAACATATTTGATTACACTCCTACAAATATCTTACCTACCTCATGATCACACCATTTTTATGGTTTTATAATGTTATAAGTCACATTCAACTCACATATTATGGAAACCAAAATATGGGTGGCAAGTGAACCACACTTAATCCATTTTTCTTGGGAAGATCATGGTTACAATGTTTGAAGAACATTTTTGGTGAAATTAAGTACCTATGTTATAATTACGCATAATAGTATTCTTGAGTGCCAACATAATATGACACATTCGAAATACACTCAACCCAAGTATGGCCCACCTTATGTTGATGATGAATACATCCTAAATCTGCTTCATCTTTGATATGATGACATTTATATTTTCATTTCCTTTATGCAAAGCCGTGTCATATGGTTGATCTTGGACCCGTTGGTTATGGTCTTCGCAATGGATTACCTACTTGAAATTGCTTAGCACACTTTCAAACATTTTATAATAATATTAAAAATAATACAAATAATCCAAAAACTAAAAAACAGTAAAAACATTTCAAAAATGCAAAACCAAGACATGAGCATGACATGATTTTCTAGATTGTACTTTATATATGTGTTACTTATCTAATTTTTTGGTAGATATCATATTTTATTTCTCACATATGTTTCACAAGGTATACGAGCATGATGCATGACACAAAATAATATACATGTTTTAGATGTTTGAATTTCCCTTTTCCTAGCAGTCATGCTAATTTTGGGGCATCTTGTACATTATCAGTGTTATTTTTCTATGTATCATAGTTATTTTCCTTTCTACAACACATGTCATAGTGTTCATATTATACACTAGGATATATGTTATTGTCATAATTTTTGGGAAAAACACATGAGGATTATACAAGACTGGTATATCTTGTTTAATGTGCCTATTGACTACTATATGCACCTTTGTTTGTTGGATTGCTTATTGATTGTATTTTGTGTGTGGCCCTTGGCCAATTGTGTGTGTGTGACTATTTAGTCTCCCTTATTTATGGCCTCAAGTAATCTTTTTTTTATTTGGCCCTTCGACTATTTTCTATGTGTGACACATTTGTGTAGCTTGTATGTGGTCATCCTACCTTTTATGTGATATTGTGTGTGACATTGTGCATGAATTTGATTTTGAGATTGTGTACTCATCTGTTTGTTATGCTTGGTATATCTCTCGTGTCATGATCCACATCATTACATAGCCCAAAATCATTAAGTACCACCTTTCGATATGTCATGGAAATGTTAATAATATATCCCTTTTAAGATAAAATATGTGATATATTATTTACGTCATCATTGCAAGAAAGATTTCCAAACAAAAATTATTTATTTCTCCCTAAAATATTTGCATTAAAAAATTATGATTGTTTTTACACCATTTAGAATATAAAACATCAAAGGCTTGAGTCCATAGACAACAAAATAAATTGAAACAAGATTTCATCACATTTTCCATTGTTGTTTTCAATTCTATAAAACCATTTATTGGTTTTAGCACATAGGAAATATAATCCCAATAAAGATTAAAGATCCATATAAGATGATGATGATTACATATGTCTAGTGAGATATTAAAAATGATTTTTGTTTTGCAATATGATGGTTAACAATGGTGGCAAAGAGGATTCAATATATAGATGACCAATATTAGTAACTGGGAAAAATTTACAAACTCTAAATGTTGTTTCCAAAGTGAGCAATGTAAACCATAAATCACTTAGGAACATCGTTAACACAAAGTGGAGAGAAAATAGATGTGAAGAAGTTATCTACATCACACCCAAAAATTAGATACATGGGAAAATACATACAGACATATGTATGTGTGTGTGTATCTATGTTGGAAAATTTTTTCCCTTATCCAAATGTTGTCCAAAATACCCCGAGGGCTATTTTTACAACTAAAAGATTCACTTTAGAATTAGACAAGGAAAAACATGTCAAGACTTGGAAAATTTGGACAAAATCACAATTTTGGGGCAAATCTTGGTGAAATGAGAAAATGATTCATCTTCTCTCAGTACATCCCCTCTTGCAAGGCCTCACTGTCCAGGACTTACCCAATTTTTTAGTTTAAAAGGGGTAAATTGCAGCAAAATGAGCCAAATAGACCTTTAGGGGAATATGAGGAATTGTTACTTTATTCCTCATATTCCCCAATTTACCGTTATGTCCAAATGAAGGGTTTAATCTGGTGGATTGGGAATTTATTGCACTAGTAGAGCAATTTAAATGTTTCCCTAGTTTTTGATCAACTCGACTAATGGAGAGGGGAATAGGAAGTTCTCGAGATTAGATAAGATGAGGTTCGAGGAAGCCGGAATAGTTCCGAGTTCCATTGGTTCATCGAATGGCTAATCGGGCTGATGGGACAATGCAACATGTGAAAAAGGTCACATGGTGGAGCATCGATGAAACAAGAAAGACAGAAACCAATCAAATAGGTGGAACATTCTCCACTTCCTTCACTTCCCCACAAGACCGATAAACCCGCCCAAGACCAAAATATTAAAGTGGTAAGTATGGGAATGCATGGAATGTTCTACATATCATCCAAAACTCTACCTTGCATGAAAAACATGGGTTTTGATGGAAAAGCACCATTTATCCCTCCTATAGGAATTCAACCACTAGGATTTAGTGATGAATGGTCCCCATACTTTGTCCAGTTTCTCTAATGGTGAGTACAAGAGTGAGGAAGGATACCCATGCCCAAAACTACAAAAATGATGTCATTTGGTCTTAGGGTTTGTGAAAATGGGAATTTGTGGTTGTTTTCTTGCCCCTTTTTCCTCTCTCTCATTTTCCTATACATGTAAGTGTTTTTGCACATTTTTGGGGGTTCTTATTAGCAGGATTTGGATCTCTCTCTTGGAGTTTTACATTTTCTACACCTCTAGACCTTACAACTACATTTTACAAGTTTTACAAACCTTTGTTTTTGTAAATTCAAGTGGAAACACCTTTAAATGATAATCACTTGTGGTTCATTCCTTAAAATACTATGTATTTGATGTGAATCTCTACCCTCTTGTCTTCCTTTGAATCTATTCACTTGTTTCTTACAAAAATTTGTGTTTCCCTTGTGTTCATGCATATATGGTTACATTTTGTCTCTCGTAGGTCAGATTTGAACCTTGTTTTAGCTTTGGTGCATCAACTCTTTTTATTTTGCGATTTTTTTTTCTTTTTTTTAACCACGATTCCTATAAATTTATAGTTCGGACTTATTTTAGTTACATTTTCAAGTTATAGGTTAGTTTGTAGTGGGATAAAATAAAGGAACCAGCCTTCTCTAAAGGCTTGTCTCACTTTGCAAGGCCCCACACTTGGAGACATTCCCATGTTACCCAGAAGTTATCTTTGTACATTCATGGTTAAAAGTAGAAGGTACAAATTTTTTATGATAATAGTTTGGGCATGCCCGATGGGACTACATTGAAGGATTTGATATCATATCACTAGGATTGGTGTATCCTGGAGATTTTTCATCCTTTAGAAGCTTCAGAACAACACATCCGAAGCCTCCAATCATCATATCTATTGGTTTAAGCACAAGTGTCTCAGTCTTAAGAGAATAATTCAAATAGAGTAAAGGATATCAAGTGGAAATACCTTATCCCCAAGGAGAAGAAGAAGAGGTAGGTCAATTCAAACATCACCATCACCTCCGGATAAAGTTCTCTCCATTCCTCCTCCTAGTAGGCCTTTCTTTTCATCTTATAGAGTTCTAAGGCCCATCACATTCATGGATCATTAAAAAATCATAATTTTTTCACATTCAATGGAGGGACTCCTTTACTTTTTGCCCAATATGATGACATTCCACTTGCAACCCTCAAAAGTGATCCTTTCTCCTTTGGACTACAACTCCCAAAGTAAGCACATTAAGGATGTTGCAAACATATGCTCAGCCTACCATGTTACACAAAACAATGTAGTTGTCAGATTTTTGGTTATTTATTTAAAGGGAAAATCTTTAGGATGGTACATGGGTTTGAGGATAAATTTTATTACCAATTGGGATGAGTTAGGAGAATCTCTTTGCAACCATTTGAAGATAAAAGTGATCATTTATCCTATTCGAGCAATTGACTACAAAAAGAGAGCACCTAACGAGTTTATGATCGAATTCAACCTCAGATTTCAAAAGACATGGAATAGAATCCCACAAATGGTAATAACTACACCTCAATATTCTTTTCTTTATTATTTGAGGACTTTAAACAGTGATATTTTAGTCATGATTCAGTCCATGGGGGTATAACTTTACCAGATGCCCATGAAATAACCATAAGGGCTGAAAACCATCTTATTCAGGTTGGTAAACTTGCTCCTAGACCTCTAATTTCCATATTCCCAAAGTTAGGAGAATCTACACCTCATAAAACACCTGAATTAGCTCACATTCCAACCCCAAATGGATAAAATAAAATCCAAACATCCACCCCTAAAAATCCTTCAAATGAGTTACATGAAGTAATAAAACAATTGGAAAACTTTGGTAATGAATTAGTGACTTTAAAAAGGCATCAAGCTCATTATTTTAGACCTTACCAACCTTTTAATTAAGCATATCAACCAAACAAACCCCTTATCTACCCAACAAGGCACTATACCAAGCAAATCCTCAAGTTCAAGGACAAGTGCCTCTTGCAAGACCATTCTACTAGTATAATCCTAATATAAGAAGCTCATCTACAACCTTGGTTCCCCTTCAAAGTAACCTTATACATGATTATGACTGGTTTTCCTTGTAATCAAGCTCATAACTAAGCCACTTGCCCAAATGGAATCCTAAACCAAGCATTGATGGTACAAATTTGATATTTTCTCAAAATGCATTAGAAGGAGCATATTCACCACCGAGAGGGTACTCAAGAGTCACAAAATGATACCTCGCTTATGAACTAGAAAATAGAAGAATTATGTGGGATAAATCAGACTTCTCCTCTAGGTGTAACAACTAATACTAGATCCAAAAGGAGGGCTATGGAAGAGGGGAAATCAGAAAATTTAGGTCCTTTCCAACCTTCTCTAACACTTTAAGGAGGTTGTTGTTAAATTTCATCTCCTAATGTGCAAGGAGGCCAAAAATTAGACTTCAAGAGTGCAAGGGCAGCCCAAAGGTCCTTCCACATCAACTCAAACATAAGAAAAGGTTTTTACAAGTAAGGTACAACAGAAGGATAGTTCCACTCCCTTCAACATTCTTGAACAAATGAAGAAGACTAATGTGAACATTTCAATGTGGGAATCCTTGGCTATTCCTAGACAAAGGGATCTTTTGCAAGAAAGCTCATGTCCAATCTCTCCATAACAAATGAGTCATCCAAAGAGTAGGAAAAATTGTGCTCGAGTGAATGCACCTCAACAAAATGATGATCAGTCAAAGAAGAGTATGAAACCTCATCTCTTTCATGTATCCCTGATTACTAGAAATCAATTGGTTTACAATTACATGATTGATTCAGGAGCAAGTAGTTCAATGATGCCAAAATAGATAGTAGATCATAAGGGTATCAAATATGAATCTCTCTCTAAAGGTGTGGTGCAGTTGGATGGAACAACAATGAGAACTATTGGATTTGTCAAAGGTTTCAACCTTACATTCCATGCATTCCCCAACTTCTCTATTCCTAAGATTTCTTCATAATTGATTTACCTCAATTTTTTCTCTATACCTCTCTAGAGATTGTCGGAACATAATGGTAAAGTGGTCTGGTCACCCCTTGATTAAATGTGGGTCCAAAATTATACTATAGGTTAAATATTTAATAATAAGAAATATTTATATTTATATTATTAAATATTCAAACCTAGGGATATACTTTAGGTTAAATATTTAATAATAAGAAATATTTATATTTCTATTATTAAATATTTTAAACCTTGGTATATGTGTCAACCATTTAGGTTGAAAAGGTGGGTCAGGAGACATACTCAATCACCTCATATAAAAATGACTTTGGGTCCTCATTTGACATATTGGAAAATATATATCAAAGGTGTTTTTACCCTTGTGATTAGGGTTTCTAAAGGAGGAGGTAATTTATTGGATGTAAAAGGGTTCTCTACAATAAAGGTTACTTTTCACAGTAGTTTTTACCTTCGGGTTTTCCACTATAAATCCTGTGTCATTTGTTATTTACTTTATGTAAGTATTTCTTTATTTGTTATGCAATATTGCAAATTTTATTAATGTTGTATAATTTAATTGATTAAATCTATAGTTAATAGAATCCTCAAATTCTATCATGGTAACATAACAAGGTAAATTAAATAGATTAGATCAAAAAAATTGTATTTAATTTATTTAATTTTGTACGGGTTTTTTCAACCAACCCAGAAAGGTATTTAAAAATCATCGGGCCCCCTTCTCCCCAATTTTGTTTGTAATCTATTTTTTTTTAATTTTTGTGAGGAATTAATGTGAGTGTGCACAGGTGAAAGGGGTTTACATGCATGTGAAAAATCACATACAGGTAAGGGTAAATTTGTATATGAAATATTTCTATTTCTCTATAGTTTTAAATGTGTGCAGGGTAAATGTTTTCAAAGGTAAAATTCAAGAGTAAATGAAGGGAGGAGACAAGTTTCATGAAAATAGGGATTTCAAATTATTTCATTGGCGAGTGAAATTACTTTTCCCCTCTATAAATCTCTAGGTTAATTTGTACTCTCATGTGATTCGAAATATCCTTGCACCTGGTAAAAATTCTCTTATTATTTTTACCTTTTTTTTCAAAATAATATGCTCGTGTCCTTTAGACCCCCCTCTAATAGGGCTTGATTTAAAAAAATATAAGTTTATAGTTTTTATAGCTATATTCTTTAAATAAAATTTACTATAGAATAAAGATCATTATAGTTTATATTATATAAAATATTCTCATAAAAAAGTATATAGTTGATTATATTTTATTATAATTTATAAACAAAATTTTTTTAAGAAATTCTGAAATTTCATATTCTGGAAATACACAGGAAATTTTCGCTTGTTAAATTTGATGGTCAAATGATTGTCATGATAGACTAAACATACGACAGAATGGCGGTCATTTAGACGTCAAATTTAAGTTGGCCAAACACAGGAAAATTTCACTATGTTAAAATTGATGGTCAAATGACTGTCACAGAAGACAAAAAAATAAGGTAGAATGACGGTCATTCAGACATCAAATTTAAGTTGGCTGGATCTTTATCTACATTTACACTTTTTAGAGATTTGAAGTTTTTTTGTATTCTTAGGGGTCTCATCTTCACTTCTATATGGTCAAAAAAATTATGATAGGTCTAGGGTATAATGTTAGAGCCCTTTATAATGCGGGTTATTATTTGATTATGGGAAGTTAATTAGTATGCATTTTAATGAAATAATACAAGTTTTTTTAATCATAAAATATGAGTATTGTTTTTTTATTAATATGTTTCTAACTCAATGGTGCATTATATCATAATTTGGGGTACGTGTTTAAGGAAATTTGAAAGACAATGGCGTCCAGTTTATTTTTCCCCAATAAATCCCAGATCCTAAATGTATTAAATTATAATCTTTGAAAGATCAAGGTCAAATCGGAACTTATGGCGAGGAAAATTTGGACGATTATTTCAGGAACCGAGCTTGCGCCCACCGATCATCAAGTGAAAGCAAAAAAATGAATGCATTCTCACAACGTATGCAAGAGGCCCTTTCCATGATCTTGCGCAATATGAACGATGAATATCTTCTACAGATTGGTAACATCGAACATCCTAAAGAGGTAAGAATAAAATTATAATCCATGCATGAAGGTACACGCTTATCTAATATTACTAAACTTGTTTTAGAATTACTTACAACTCCTATGAAAGGAGATGAAAAAGTAGTTAATTTATTAGCCAAAATTAAAAATATCAAAGTACAATTAGATGGATGCAATTGTGACTTAATTGGTGAAAAATTAATCTACTTTATTGTTCAATTGAATATACATGAAATATTTAGGAATTTTATTTCTATCCTAAACTCTAAATATCAGAATGAGGATGAATTACCTTATTTAAATACTTTGAGTTCTCTTTTGATATAGGAAGAGAAAGTGATGATGAACTTTGACTCTAAGGAGAATGCCTCTCAGGCACTTCTTGCTTAGAATTCAAGTTCAAACCACACAAGCCCTTCTCTAATCAGAAGTTTAGATCTAAATCTTCATTTGTTGATAAGAATTATTTTACTTCTAAACATTTACGTGTGAGCTTTAATGGTAAACGTCACAAATGTGGCGAATTGGAAGAGTGTAAATCTAAGAAACATATCCATAAAAATCAAAAATAGATTATCTCATCTAAATATAATTTTAAGGAAAAATATAGTTATAATGATGCTCCTAAAACTATTGCATTATATGTTGCTTTATACTCTTCCTCTAATTCTAAATGGATTCTAGATTCAGGTGTTTCAAATCATATGAATGGTATTTCCAATTCTTTATTTGATGTTACAAAAATCAATGAACGTGTGTATCTTGGTGATAACTCATCTTTAGAAGCAATAGAGAAAGGAAAAGTAAAATTTGCAAATGGTATTTTGAATAATGTTTTATTTGTTCGAAGCTTAAAAATAAAAAAATTTCATGTTCACAACTAACTCATGATGGTTTGTCTATTCAAATTTTGAAGGATACTTGGTACATCAAAGATAGTAATGATAATATAATTGTTGAAGGAATTCAAAGAAATGGTCTGTATATTTTTATGATTTTTCTTTTGCATCTTGTTTTGTATCTCAAAGTTTGAATAATTCAAAACTATGGCATGAAAGGTTAGGACATGTCAATTATCGAAGCTTGTATGAAATGTCTAGATATAATCTAGTTAAAGGTTTGTTTGTTTTGTCTTCATCTCACAATGTTTGTGAAGGGTGTTTATGCTTGAAACAAAGTGCTAAACCCTTTCACTTACATCCGAGAAGAGTTCCTCTTCACCACTAGAACTCGTTCATAGTGATGTTAGAGGACCTCTTGAAGTAGATTTGTTAAATGGTTCTTTGTATGTTGTGACATTTATTTATTATTTCACCAGGTTGATTTGGACATATTTTCTTAAACATAAATCTGATGTATTTGGAAAATTTAAGGAATTAAAAGCTTTTGTTGAAAATTCATCAAATTATAAAATTAAAAGGCTTAAAACAGATAATGGGGTGAATATGTTAGCAAGGAATTTGAAAATTTCTATATTGATTTTGGTATTAAGAGAGAATTAACTTCTCCCCATTCTCCCAGTCTAATGGTGTTGTAGAACGGAAAAATAGGACTATTCTAGATATGGCTCGTCACTATGCTTCATTTTATCGGTCTTCCCAAATTTTTGTGGGTAAAAGCAATGAACACAACAATCTACATTCTAAATAGAGTCCCTACAAAATTTATTCACCTTTCAACCCCTTAGAGAAATGGTCAAATAAAAAACCTAATGTATCACATTTAAAAGTATTTGGTAGTCCGCCTCCTTATATATCCCTAAAAAGAAAAGAAAGAAACTTGATATGACTTCTTTTTCTTGTATTTTCATTGGATATGGTATTAACACTGCAGGTTTAAGGATTTATGACCCTATAAAAAGGGAAGTAATTGAAAATTGCAATGTTATTGTTTTAGAAAAATGTTTATATTCATCTTCAAATAGTAATGATATTCTTAATCCTGTCAATATTCCTAATGATGGTTCTGGTTCTGATAATGAAAATATGGTAAAAGATCATGATGATGTTTCTTGTGTTAATGCTATGGATGTTTCTAAATCTCTTGTCTCCCTAGCTAAGAAACCAAAATGGGCTCAAACTGTGTTAGAAATTTCTAATCCTATTGACCTTAGGAAAATGACTAGAAGCCATCATATGTACCATGCATTAATGACCTTGTATGAACTTGAGCTGCAAAGTTTTGAAGAAGCTTCTCGGGATGAGAAGTGGATCAATGTAATGCAGGTTGAATATAATGCCCTAATTTAAAATCAAACCTGGGAGTTGGTTCCACCTCCTGAGAAAATAAGCGTTATAGGGTCTAGATGGTTATAAAAAGTAAAATATAATGTTGATGGTAGTATTGAAAAATATAAAGCTATACTTGTTGCTAGAGGTTTCACTCAGAAACCTGGGATAGATTATGTTGAGACCTTTGCCCCTGTAGCTAAAATGAGCACTGTTAGGACCTTGTTTTCTATTGTTTCTTAGTTTGGGTGGGAAATCCACCAAATGGATGTGAAAAATACTTTTTTGAATGGTGATTTAAAAGAATAACTTTACATGTCTCAACCTAAAGGTTTTGAAGAAACTGGTAAAGAAAACTATGTTTGTAAGTTGAAAAAATATTTGTATGGTTTAAAGCAATCTCCTAGAGCTTGGTATGCAAAAATTAATGTTTTCTTTAAACAATTAGGTTTTTAATTGTTCTTCTGACAATGATCTATTTATTAAGCAATAAGGTTCTCACATTATCATTGTATGTCTATATGTGGATGATCATTTTTATGACTAGTCCAACTTTATAATATAGGTTAAATATGGGTCCAACATTATACTATAGGTTAAATATTTAATAATAAGAAATATTTATATTTCTATTATTAAATATTCAAACCTAGGGATATACTTTAGGTTAAATATTTAATAATAAGAAATAGTTATATTTCTATTATTAAATATTTTAAACCTTGGTATATGTGTCAACCATTTAGGTTGAAAAGGTGGGTGGGAGACATACCGATCACCTCATATAAAAAGGACTTCGGGTCCTCATTTGACATATTGGAAAATATATATCAAAGGTGTTTTTACCCTTGTGATTAGGGTTTCTAAAGGAGGAGGTAATTTACTGGATGTAAAAGGGTTCTCTACAATAAAGGTTACTTTTCACAGTGGTTTTTTACCTTTGGGTTTTCCACTATAAATCATGTGTCATTTGTTATTTACTTTTTGTAAGTATTTCTTTATTTTGTTATGCAATATAATGTGATGTTTATTGATTTAATATTTCATAGTTTATTAATGTTGTATAATTTAATTGATTAAATCCGTAGTTAATAGAATCCTCAAATTCTATTAGAGATTTCATTAGCGAGATTGGAGGGTATTTATTAGTTGGTGGTATCCTATTCTCTTTAGGAAAATATATGGTACAAAATTTACTATAAGGTCAGAGCCTATTTCCACATATCAGATAAAACCTTATACAACAATTCCTATCAATGTAAATTGCATAATTTTTGACCAAGAAGATCACCCTATTTTCCAAGAGGAAAACACTCAAGTTAAAGGCATTCTCGGATTTGTTTATTGATGAGTGGGAGTTTATTTCCATGGTTTTGATCCCTATAAATAGATTGAGGAAACGATTTTTTGTATCTATTGTTTTCATGAAGAAAATCCACCTATTCCTTACATGATGAGGGAAAATGAGCTAGAAGATAGTATTTAGCATTTTTTTTTATGTTTCAAAGAGTAAACAAGGTGCAGGAGGAGGTTTAGTGCTTTAATATCTCATAGGTGTGAGGTATTTCTCTATCTTTATATTTCCATTCAGTAGTTCTAAAAACTCGAGTTGAGTATGAGTCTCTAATCCATGGCCTACAATGGGCAAGAAAGAAAGATGTCAAATAATTGCAAGCTTTTGGTGATAGTGAGTTGGTTGTGAATTAAGTAAGAGGTTTGAATGCAACCAAGAAAAATTTGTTAAAATCCTATAAGAATAGGGTATGGGATCTATTATAATATTTTGAAGCATTCAACATCCATTCCATACCATGGAGGGAAATGAATCAGTTGATAGATTAGCAACAGTTGGTGTTAAGTTTGATATTCCTGAAGGCATCAAAAAGGATGGATTGCAAGAACATGTTAGAGTGATAGTAAGACATGTTGTCCCAAACAATAGCACTAATTAGAAAGTATTTGATAGTGACTAGTAGATTATCAACTTCATCCAAGAGGAGGTTGAGTTCTCTTCAAGAAATTAGGACAAGTTAGAACAACAATATGGAAATTAGATAGTCCAACTAAGATCAAACAAGTTTCCCAAGGGCTTAGTTACCTTGGATTCCATTTTTAATTTAGATGATCAGATAAGGAAAGAGAAAACAAACATGGTGGTCAAGGGTGAAGACTATGAACCAATTTCAGTTGGCAAAGACAAGTTTCTTAAGATTGGCAAGGTATGTACTCCACAAGAGAAACATGCATTTGTAGACCTTTGTCAAGAATTTTCTGATTTTTTTACATGGAGTTATGAAGACCTTAGGGGTTTTGATCCTAATTTGGCACAACATACCATTGAGCTAGATTCGATGGCCAAGCCCATTAGGCAAAAATAAAGACCTGTCAACCCAAGAATTGAGCCTCTAATGAAGAAAGAGTTGAACAAGTTAATAGAGGCCAACATATTTCCTATTAAACATTCATCTTGGGTTTCAACCTAGTTCCGGTAAGGAAAAGAAATGGGGAAATCAGATTATGTGTTAATTTCAGGGACTTAAACAAGGCTTCCTTGAAATATCATTACCCATTTCTTTTTATGGAGCATATTTTGCAAATGGTAGCAGGGTGAGAGATTTTTTCCAATTGGATGGCTACTCAGGGTATAACTAGATTATGATAAAGGAAGAGGATGAGTTCAAAAAAACCTTTACCAGAAAGTGGGGAACTTATGCCTATAGAAAAATTCCCTTTGGTTTGTCCAATACAGGAGTAACATTCCAAAGATCCATGGATATGGCATTCAAAGAGTTGATTAATAGCATTTTTATTGTCTACCTCAATGATAGAACATTGTTCTTCAAGGATGTAAATTTGATATACTCCATCTCAAGTAGTTATTTCAAATGTGTAGACAGTTTGGGGTTTCTCTCAATCCCAAGAAATGTATCTTCCTAGCACATAAAGGTAAGATTATTAGACACAATGTATATAAGGAGGGATTATAAATTGATCCAAAGAGGATAAGTATCATCCTTACATTATCATTACCTAGTCATAAGAAGGCACTACAAAGCTTCTTGGGAAGAATCAACTTTGTCAAGCATTTCATTCCATATTTTCAAGCCATTGACATCCATGTTTAAGAAAAACATGTCTTTCAAATGGACTGTGGAAGGTAAGGGCTGTTTTGAGGCCATAAAATAAGAAATAACACGCACCCCTACCCTTATCAATCTCGATTTTTCAAATGAATTCACATTGTATGCTTTTGGAGGACCAGATACAATATATTTCATGCTAGTACATTGAAACAAAAAGGTTTGGAACATCCAATTACATTCTTTATCCAGAGCCTAAAATATTATGAAGTAAGATAATCATTTGTTGAAAAATATGCCTTGCCATTCTAAGGACCTTGAAAAATTCGGACATTTAGTGTCCAACAATAAGATCCATCTTATGGTTTCACACCTTAGTGTGAATTTTTTTTAACATGGATCTGAACAATATGAGAGTTGGTTTTATAACCAAAGTGATGGAATATGACATTGACATAAAAGTGACTAAGCTAGTCAAGGGAAAAATTTTGTGGGAGAAAATGGTTTCAAATCTAAATATTGAAAAGGAGATTGTCCTAATGATTTAGCATGATCAAAAACCAGCTGATGCTTCACCCATTCCTTGTTGGACCTATGAAATAATGCACTTTCTCTAAACAAATCAATGTCCTCAAGGCTTGAGAAAGGCCAAAATAAGGTATTTCATGATTCAATCCATCCCTTACGAGCTTATTGGTGAGATTTTTTTAGAACAGAGATGTTAATGGTGTTCTCTTGAGGTGCATTAAGGGAACTTGTATTGAGAAAATATTACATGAGTTCCATAACCGAGAAGCAATTTGGGAACTTTTATTCAAAGACAACGGTTCTTAGGATCATGAAGTGTGGATATTATTGGTCCAATCTCTTCAAGGACTATTATGCATGGGTGAAAAAGTAGGAAATGTGCCTTTTTATGGGAAAAGAGAGGCAAATAAATCTTCCACTCCACTCCATCTCTGTAGATCAACCATTCATGCAATGGGGTTGGATTTTATTAGAGTAATCAATCCACATTAAAGTTTGGGTCATAAGTGGATTTTGACAGCCACGGAATGCCTAACCAATGGACAGAGAGGTAATTTCTTTGAAGGAAGAAAATGAGGCCAACATCCAAGAGTTATACGAAGGCCTTGTGACCAAGTTTGGTGTTCCTTCTACGATAATTTATGATAATGCTATGGTGTTTCTTGACACTAAAATCACTAAATGGGATGTCAAGAATGGGATATACTTGAGCACATATTCAAACTATTACCCCTAAGGTAATGGACATGATGAGTCAACAAATAAGAACTGTAGACACAAAAATCACACACTTTGGGTATTGTTTAGTCCCGGTCTCATACTATTATTCATAAGGTTTTTGAGTGAAGAAAGTTCTAATTAACCCATGTCCTTTGGCCATTTTATTTTTCTTTCTATCGTCATTTTTGACCTCCCACATGTACTCACCCAGTACATTTTGTGGCACTGTGCACCCCCGGTCCCATTCGGGCGCCATGATCCTTTTCCTACTTTATCTTCATCTTTAGGGCACTTTCTAGACATTTGGGCTTTCTATGTTTTTGGTGGTCAGCCTCTTCGGGGTTAATTATGAAATTAGAACAAGAGAACCATATAAATATATAGTTATGAGACCATAATGAGGGACCAAGCACTAGTCACTAATATCATCACCTAAGGTTGTATCCATCAAAGGCTCCATTTGCATCCATCTAGCTCCATCACAAGGGACAAGGCTAGTTCATCTACATCACACTACATACAGAGGGAAGTTTATTATATTTCATCCACCATTTTATTACATTTATACATCTAGTTATTACTCGTTACTTCACAAAGTGTGATTGTCCTAAGAGCACCTAGGGCATGATTTGCACACACTAACCTAGAACCGCATTTGGGTCTCGAAATGTAGTGCGATGCTTAAGTTAGTAAGTCCACCATTATGGCCGTTGAGGACAGTCGACCCCTTCATATGCATCTTTATTTTTAGGGTTTTGATGCTTGGCTTGGGGTTTTACAGGTCTTTTCTTCATCACAAATTACCAACGACATCCGGTGTAGTGCAATGAAATACATGTGACAGGAAATGAAGACTTTAGATCATCTAACAACCTATGCAAGTTTGGTTTCTTGACCTTCTACATAGACCAGGTGCCCTAACTTAGACTAGGGACCCCAGGTGCCCTCATCCCTCTCAGTGCGCCCCATTCTAGCTAGATAGCTCACTTTTGTAAATTTTGGAGCTCATGTGTAGTTCATATGCATTTTGTTCATATTTTTAGTCTGCAACACAGTCTGAACAAAATCGTCAAATCAACGAAGCTCTTTCTAACTATCCTTGCACATTATGGTTTCACATTTTTATTTAACTTAGTTGTTTAGGTCATTTATTTTTTATTTAACTATTATTTATTGTTGTGCATAGAATTAGGTTAAATTAAATTAGGCCCCTAATTTCCATTTTAGTTTAATCATTTTGGTGAACCACTTTCATGCTTAGGATCTTAATTTTTCCTCTATCATGGCCCCAAAGTTGTGCAAGTATATTTATCTAATTTTCTTAAGATGCATCTCAATTGCCAAGTTGTTCTTCAAAAATCCCTAGACACCATATATCATCCTAAAAATACACTGCCACATGAAATAAGTCCTATATTGATCATCTATTTGACGACCCTAGTCCTTGTGATCCTCCATCTAATCAATCTATGTTGGAATCAATTCAAGATTTACATTCTTTATTTCAAGACAAGTTTAAGGCTATGGAATCGATGATTACATCTCTCAAATCTGAAATCCAATAGCTTAAGGATGTTTCTCAAGTGCATGTTTGTTCTCCTTCTACATCTCATCCTCATTCTATGTCTTCTACATGTTCTCATGTTAGTGAACCTAAAATATTGTTTCTTCCCACACCTCTAAAGTTTGTAATCAATGCTAAGAAACAAGATATTCTTCTGAAACTCATAACTCATCAATTAAATAGTTTTCCATTTACTCATTGTTATCCTCCTTATTAGCTTGCTAAATATCAAGGTCTTCCATATTACAATTATCATCAAATCAATGGACATACTGACAATGATTTCTATGCTTTACAAAGAATAATCAAGCATCTTGAGCATCAAGGTTTCATCTCATTCACCGCACAACATTCTGTTACATGGTCCTCTCCACTTGTTACATCTCAATGGGTTCTTAAATTTGATTCATCTAATAAGGAGCCACCTAAGAAACCACCTACGACATCACTAAGTCAACATAAACAACCTCCTTTAACAATTAGTTCAACACCTCTTTCTCTCAAGTCATCCGCAACATTACCAAGTCAAATTATGCAAACTCCTCTTAAGGTTGAGCTCACTCCTCCTCCATCAAAGGTATCTACGACATCACATGGTCATGCTCAACAACATCATCTAAAGTTAAACTTGTAATTCCACCATCTATTATAGACCATACCTATATCATGATGATGGGACCCGGATGAAGCTTACTATGATGATGAACCATTTGATGGTCACACTCCTCTATCACCTCAGTGTCCCATCACTTTTTTTAAGGAAACTACTCCTTACATTGATCCACTTAGTGTCTTTTGACTAGACTTCCATCGCTTACATACTTGGGGGCATAACATTCACACATCCCCCTCATCTTAGCAATTAACACACCTCCCATATTCACATTATCATACATCTATCTCCTAGCATAGGAATATTCATCTATGCTTTAGTGTCATCATTACCCAATGACACACTCTTGTGCTTCGATTCACACTTGATTGTTGAGGGCATACTACACATGAACCCCACACACTGCACATTCAACACTACACATTTCATATCTTCACACATTTTACATATCGGCCTACTACATCTTACATTTTTTCCACATCATTCATGTTTTGACATTTGCGCATCTAGATGTCATACATATTCTACACACCATATTGGTATTCATCACATATGTGTCACAATCCTATTGCATCATACAATTCTAGGATCATATATTAATAATCCTAAATACTAAATAGGGTGCACACATGCTATTAGTCTACCTACACATCTTACATTGCATATTACACATCACATGGTTAGCTATCATCATCATACATCCTACGTCTTCATTACCCTATGACACACTTTAGTTCCTTGGTCCATACTTTGACTGCCGAGGGTTTAAAAATAAAAGGGACCTTATCATACTCACACGTTCATCATTCAACCTTCTCTCATGTGACATTCCTAGGTTAGTGACATACACTATAGGCTAAATGGTCACTTATCCCATCATCTTGTAGTGGTATACGCTTTAGGCTACATCACCACTCCCTTTATTCTTCTTGTAGTGATATACACTTTAGGCTAGGTCATCACTCTTTGTATCATCTTTTGGTGATATACGCTTCGGCTATAGGGTCACGCACACATCATATTCAGGTTGTATATCACTCCTATATATACATACTCATCACAATGCATTAAACACAATACACACTATTCAACCATTTCTTGATGACACACTCTCGTTTACGGTTCATTCTTGACTGCTAAGGGGGAAACTAAATGAACCTCACTACATACAACTCCATTCACTTGAGGGGCACACAGCTCCTATCATCCATCTTACATTCCTTTCCATCCATCCACAACATGTTGCATATCTTGGTCACGTTTTTACTCTTGCCCGTATTTGGTTGTATATGTTCACTTTACTACACATGCTAGTTAGATCTCTTGTATGTCATTTATCTATACCATACAAACATGCATGTTCATGTATTTTCTAGTTGTGATCACAAATACATGTCTCTTACACGCATCATGGATGCTCACCTCCTACCACTCCTACAATGGTCACTAGGGGCATCCACATTCATCTCTTACAGGTGTTATTGTTTCATTTTGTACTTAGCAATCTAGTTTCTTGGTTATACACACTTTTGACATACTAGTTATATTTCTAACATACTAATGGGTGCTTCATGTGCAACATTTGTTTTACAAGATTACTTGCTTCCATGGATATTTTTGTTTGTACTTGTTTGTTATTATTTGCTCTCATATGCAGGTTTTCCCTTTGTTTGGTTTGCACACTTGTTTGTTTGTGTGAAGCCATTTCATCCTTGAGTGTCTTGCGACATCATGAGTGATGTCCCATGTTTGCAACCCACTTTGGTGGTCTATATTTCTTTCTTGTGTGTTTACTTGCATTCTATCTTCTACATTGTTTAGTAGCTTACACTTGTCTTTTACATGCATGCTTGTTTGTACTAACACTTGTTTTCTAGCCACTTGTTTATGTGCACCTTGGTTTCTACCAAGTGCATTCCCTTCCCCCGTAGGTAAAATTTTATGTGGTCGGTCCTCTTTTGGGGCCACATTCTTCTATCTGCGACGTTACATGTGCCCCAAAACAGGGGGGGCATCATTTGAGGTTTTAAACACTACACAATGGTCTCTAATGGTACAGTTTAGTGCATATTTTGTCCTTGACATCGTGGGTTATACAACGAGTTGGTTTAGACCAGTATATGAACCCCGCACATATCCACTTTTACAAGACAGGGGTTATCCTTAGCATTCTAGGAGATTACGAGTTAGAGGATACATCAGATTTCCTATCTACACTACTTCAACTAGTGGCATCGAATCACCAAAAAAAAGTAGACAAAGATCTCTTCATACATTTTAGGGGAATCAAGATTATAAGGTTGAAGAATAATGTAATTTTCTCCCTACACTTATTCAGCTAGTGTGGCATGAGATCACCTAAAAAAATTGTAGTTACAAGATATCCTCCTCTACACCTTTTTTTTTTCTCATCACGGATCAGGTGCACATGTTCCTTTTGTATTTTTAATACTTCCATTTACAGTATTTTTACTATATACATGCATTTTTACACATATACATGTGTATTTGACTACTTGATCGTCTTCTCCTTTGCAGTATGACCGTATGAGAAGCAAGCAGTCAAAAACAAAAAAAAAGGTGTCAATAACAATAAATTTTTGCGGCAGCACACACCTCATACTAACATGTAAGTAAATCAAAAACATCAGTAGTTACACATTTGTTTCCACCCTAGGTTCACTCTCATCACTTTTTCTCTTTTACATCTTTAGTCTCCACACTCCATCTTTTTGTCACTCCACGCTTTGTCTAGTCCTTTGGCACACTTCCTACATCACTCTACATGGACATAAGGTACGCATATCTATCTACTTTATGTTACCAAGCATTCCACTCACAAACATAAAGTGGGGAGAAATGCAAACACAAAAATCACGCACTTTGGGTATTATTTAATCTTGCTCTCATACTACTATTCTTATGGTTTTTAGTGAAGAAAGTACTAATTAACCTATGTCCTTTGGCCATTTTATTTTTCTTTTTTTTGTCATTTTTGCCCTCCCGCATGTGCTCGCCAGTCAATTTTGTCATTTTACATCATTCTACCCTTGATTGGGGTGCTTAGGTCGATATTGGGGTGCTCCTGTACTTTAATCCCATTTTGGGTGCCCCTGATCCTTTTCTTTCTTTATCTCCATCTTTTGGGCACATTCTAGCCGTTTTGGGATTTCTATCTTTTTGGTGATGGTCTCTTGGGGTTAATTACGATATTAGAACAAGAAAACCATATAAATATAAATTTATAAGACCATAATGAGGGACCAAGCACTAGTCACTACTATCATCACCTAATGTTACATCCATAAAAGGATCCATTTACATACATCTAACTCCATTATAAGGGACAAGGTTGGTTCATCTCGCATCACATTACATAGGAGGGAAGTTTATTCCTTCCACTATTTTATTACATTTCTATATATAGGTATTTCTCAAGTACTTCACAAAGTGCAACTGACACAAGAGCACCTAGGGCATGATTTGCACACACTAACCTAGAACTACATTTGGATCTGAAATGTAGAGCAACGCTCGCTTAGTAAGTCCACCATTGTGGCCGTTGAGGATAGTACAACCCCTTCATATATGCATCTTTTTTTAGGGTTTTGATGCTTTAATTAGGGTTTGTAGGTATTATCTTCATCACTTATTACCATCGACATATGGTGCAGTGCATTGAAATGCATGCGACAAGAAGGGAAGACTTCAGATCATCTATCAACCTTACAAGTTTGGTTTATGAACCTTCTGCACAGACCAGGGAACCCAGAACTCAGACTAGGGTACCGCAGGTTCCCTTATTCCTATCCAGAGCCTTAGTCCATCTAGATGGTTTAGTTTTGTACCTTCTCAGAACCTCTATGTGGTCACATCTCGCATTATGTTCATCTAGTGTATTTTGTGATACGATCTGGAACAACATGTCGAATCGGCTAAGCTCTTTCTAACTATCCTTACACATTAGGGTTTCACATTTTTATTTTACTTAGTTTCTTGGGTTATTTATTTTATTTATTTCGCTATTATTTATTTTTGTGCATAGCATTAAGTTAAACTACATTAGTCCCCTATATTTCTATTTTAGTTTAATCAAGAACCTTTTGAGGAGTATAAGAAGAAACTTGGAGGAAAATTAAAGAATGTGGCACAAAATACTAAAATCAGCCTTATGGGCTGATAAGATTACTCCCAAAATGTCAACTTGTAGCTCACCCTTCAAACTTGTCTATGGTATGGAAGTTAGGTTGCCAATATTTTTTAAATTTCTAGCTTTGGAGCTCATCAAGTAGCTAGAAATGTTTGAGGTTTAAGCCATGGAAATCAAATATACAGAGCTCATGGAGCTAGAAGAGTTAAGAAATCAAGCAATGTAAACAATGGAAAAGGTTCAATTTGAGATGAAGAAGTGTTTTGAAAAGAAAGCAATAGCTAGGAACTTTCAATAAGGATACCTTATCCTTAAATGGGATCAATGCAAGGCCAATCCAGGTAGACACTCAAAGTTTGATATAATATGGAGTGACCCTTATGTCATCTCAAGTTATAAGCCACACAATGATTTCCAAATGTCTAAATTGGATGGAGAGGAGCTCATGATCCCGGTCAATGGGATACTTCTCAAAAATTCTTTTGAAGAAAAGGTTCTACCTTGTACATATTATATTAGTTTTATTTCCTCTAAGTTCTCTTCAGCACATTATCTATTGGTAGTATATTTTTATTTCCCTAAGTGCTTTGCATAGAGTTCTTGTTGTTCCCAGGTGGCATTTTCAGTTTTAGAGTTGTTTGTAGAAGTAAAATAAGGTTCAAATCAGTTTACAAGCATTCATCATAATGAGGTAAGCTGCTTCTAACAGTTCCATCCTTGGAGTTACATGTAAAAGAAGATGGGAAAATCATACAAATCATCCAAATAGTTTATAAGAAGTGGTGCCCAATCAGTGTATCTGCATGATTTATAACTAAAAGGGGAGTTACCAATCATGTTATGATTGCTCTAGAGAATGGGGAGGATCCTCAAAGTTTCAAAGATCAACTTAATCACCTCCAAAACTAAATGTAAAGCAACTTAAGGATTTATTCATTCTCTTTTTAGTTGGTACTTTGGATAATGGGAAGGATAATTAGTTACAAGGCAATTTTCCACTCTCATTAAAGGTAAAATCAATACAAATCAGAATTCCTCATGCTCTTTCCTTGGAAAAATTCAAGGTTTTAGGACAATTTACAAGAAACATTTAGGAATTCTATGAAATTAGTTTTTAAGAGCAAGAATATGCAAGTTCATGGGTAGAAACTTCAAGATTTAGATCAATTTCCAAGTTTTCAAGCTTGACTCGATGCCCAATGGATGCTTCAAGGCCACCGATATTCTGTCTAGTAGGTAGATACCCCCATTGAGTCACCAAATTGTTTTCCCAAATACCCCTAGATCTATTTTTACAATAGACAAATCCACTTTGTACTTAAAGAGAGCAAAACATGTCAAGATTTGGAAAAATTGGATAAAATCTCGTTTTGGATTAAATCTTGGTGCAATGGGAAAATCCTTCTTCAGTAGTACTTACCCTCTTTTAAGGCCTCATTTTCCAGGACTTAGCCAAATTTTTAGTTAAAAGGGGTAAATTGGATCAAAACGAGCCAAATCGATCTCTATGGGGAACATGAGGAATTGTTCCTTTATTCCTCTTGTTCCCAATTTTTTGCTATGACAAAATGAAGGGTTTAATCGGGTGGATCAAATATTTATTTCACTAGCAATATAGTTTAAAGGTTTCCCCATTTTTTCGATCAGTCGACTAATGTAGAGGGAAATGGGTAGCACTCGAGATAAGATAAGATGGGGTTTGGGAACTACGAGAATAGTTCTAGAGTTCCATTGGTTCACCGAATGGCTGATTGGGCTAGCGAGATAGTCCAACATGTGAAACAAGGTCACAAGGAATAGCGTCGATCAAGTAAAGAAAGACGGGCACCAAAAAACCAGTGAAACATTCCAACATTTTGTGTGTTCGCCAATAGGCTAATATGACCAACACAATGAGGAGATATGAGACAAAAGAAGGCAAGTTCAAAGAAGTCAATCCCAAATAACACACATGGAATGTTCCCTACTTCCTTTATTTCCCCACAAGACCTGATAACCCCACCTAAGAAAAAAATATTAAAGTGGTAAGTACAGGCACACAGGGAACGTTCTGTCTAACATGAAAAACATGGGTTTTTGAGGGGAAAATATCATTTCTCCCTCCTATAGGACTTCAACCACTTTAACCACTAGTATTTATTGATGAATTGTGCCCATACTTTGTCTAGTTTCTCTAATGGTGAGTACAGGAATGAGGGAAGTATGCCCATTCCCAAAACTATAAAAATTATGTCATTTGGTCCTAGGGCAGGTGAAATGGGCATTTATATTCCATATATATAGACTAGAGGGGAGGGATATAGATATAGAGGTTATCTCGCCACTAGGTAAGATCTATAGAGAGGTTGAGGCTGCTACCAAATCTATATAGAGTAGAGGTCACCGCCGATAAGATATATAGAGAGGAATTTTTAAAATAGATTATGGAAGCATGACATCAAACACTCTCTGGGATTCTTCTCTACTTGATTTTGAGCTCTCTCTTGGAATTTTGTATTTTCTACACCTCTAGACATTTGTGACTATGTTTTGCAGGTTTTACAAAACTTCGTCTTGTAAATGCAAGTGGAAATGCCTTTAAATGATAAACAATTGTGGTTATATCCTTTTAATGTTATGTATGCGATGTGAATCTATGCCCTCTTGTTTTCTTTTGAATCTATTCACTTGTTTCTTGCAAAAAAATTGTGTTTCTCTTGGATTCTTGCATATATAGTTGTATTTGTGTCTTTTAATGTTAGATTTGAACCCTGTTTTAGCTTTAGTCGTCAACCATTTTCATTTTGCAGCAGCTTTCTCTCTTTTTAACCTTGGTTCCTGCAAATTTATAGTTTAGACTTAGTTTAGTTACATTTTGAAGTTGTAGGTTAGTTTGTAGTGGGATAAAATAGAAGGAACTAGCCTTCTCTGGAGGTTTGTCTCACTTTACAAGGTCCCACACTTGGAGACATTCCCATGTTACCCAAAAGTTCTATTTTCCATTCATGATTAAAAAAGTAGGGTGCAATTTTTGTTGATAACACCCATCACCATATGTTGTTACTTATTAATAAAAATTGTAAACTTATTTAATAAATTGGATATCTTAGGATCATAAATCTAATATCCATAACCACTACATTAAAAAAAAATCAATATATTTGGTTTCATCACAAATCTAAAGAACATGGAAATAATATTCAACATATACCACTAATAGAAGGAAAAGTGTAAAAGTTTAAATTAGTTTTCCCATGCATGCATAAAACAAAACCAAAACTTCAAGTCACTTTTCCACACCCATTACATAACCAACTAATGAAAAAAAAATGTTCAAATTATAAAATCAATCTTATGTAGTCACTAAATCACGCAATTACTATGTACATATAGCCTCTAAATACTTCATTTATACACATTATTCCTAAGTAAGAGAACTACTCATTAGCACCTATTTACTCCAAAGTGCCTTAACAAATGCTAGTACCTAGGAACCCATGTGCCCTTCCATGTTCTCTTATCCCTAAGATCGTCACTTTCTGAATTAGACACAGAGCTTGCACAACCTGAATTTCCTCTTCTAATTCAATTCTCCAGGACCTTCAAATACAAGTTGATTCATCTTTATCTCCTATATTTTAGTCTTTCTTGTACTTCTTTACCTATATCTTGCTTGAATATTGTTGTATCCATTTAATCAACAATGTTTTTACCTTAGATTTAATTTTTTTAGTGAATCGATCCCTTTCACGCTTACCTTTTTGGATACCTTTTCATCATGGCTACTACCTCTCATGACTATTCTACTAAGGATATTAATGAACTTAATTCTTTAATCTTGGAAAGCATCCTAAAAATCATGATATGCTACTTTTTACTTCCCTTGAGGAAGCCCAAAGGTTTGCAGCCTATGCTCCTCTTGTACTACTATTTCTACTACTACCACATTTGTTATTCCTCTTTCCTCCTCCCCTACCAATGTGGGAGCTTCTACCACTCATATTCCTACTTCCACACCGAATCTTAATCTTTCTTCTCCCTTTATTTCACGCATTCAATGTAATTATTCTTCCATCACCTAAGCTTTAGAGTCCATTTATCATGATTTGCAAGCATAAATTTGTCAATTTCAACAAGAGACTTCTTCTTCATCTCCATCCATTTGATTCTTCACTTCTTCTTCATATTCCTCTAACAACTGAAGTATCTTATTATCTAATCCCTCCCAATTTCACTTCACCAAATTTTCCTCTATTCGATGGCCATAAATATTCTCAAGAGCACCTTAGATATTTTCATGTTTCTTTCCTAGACTATGCATGTGATGACAACGTCTTGACTAAGTTGTTTCTAGAGCTTCCAAGTTTATGATTTGTGATGGTTCTATGAATTATCCCTTGCGTTCCATTAAATCAATCACTATTCTTGCTAATTTTTTTCTAGCTTATTTTTCTATGAATATTGGAACAAAAATATATTATGCACAAATGGATAAAATTAAACAAGGATCTAATGAACATCTTAGTGATTATGTATTGTGTTACAAGAATAATATTTCTAAAATGAACAATGTATTAGTTGAATCTAAATTGCAAGATCTATTTATTCAAATTATTTTGCCTCCTTTGCAAGAATGTGTTTTTTTATTCATATCATTCCTTTGACCATCTATACCATACCTTGAAGACTCGTGAGACTAAGTTACTTTCTTTGGGAAAACTCAAATATGGTTCTAATACTTCCGATCATTATTTTTCTAAATAGCAAGGTCATTTTAGACCCAAGTCTAATTATTATAAGCTTACCATCATTTTTGTTTTGCAACCTCCTAAGCTTCATCTCTAACCCACTCGACATATATTTACTTGATTTCCTTATCCTCCACATATGTTGTTTCCCTAACTCATTGAAAGAAATATGATTTATCTTCCACCTCCTCTCAAGTATGATCCTAATAGGCCCCATGGCAATAATTTTGATGAGCATGCACATTTTGATTACCATAGATGCAATGGCCATTCTACCAACAAGTGTTTCAAGCTTCATCATTTGATTCAAGATCTCATTGACAATAATGATATCCAGTTGCTTGAATCCACTACTTCCACTTCCAAATATACTAATGAAAATGGCAAGTTAAAAATATTCAATGACCCATTACCTAAGCATGAAAATTCAGCCCCTCGAGTCCTCTTCTAATCATACTTACCACGCAAAGTGTCTCATCCTAATTCTTCGGATCATCCATTTGGATTCCTTGTTGATGCTATTGATTTCCCATCACCTAAATTCACTTTCATCGATGCTTATTTTCATGCCTCATTCTCCTCTCATATATTTCATATTGATGATTTTGTTGAGCCCCATGTTGTTAACAATGTTATGGTACATCCTACATTCAAATCCAATGCATGTTCATTATATTTCTTGCATTCCATTGGCTTCCCTCTATCTCAGATGACATGAATATCTCCCACTTTTCATGTCCATGATATTCTACCCATTACTTTTGGGACTCTTACTATTATTTTTCCATTTACTATTAGATCTATTATTACACATTGTGAAATTATCTTGGGACTCCCTTGGCTTTGGGATGCCAAATATGTACCATCTCGTTGTTCACTTTTTCCTTAAGTTTATCCACAAGCGAGATCTTATCATTATTCGAGGAATTCCACCACGGAAACCTTTGTCCTTGGCTCCTCCGTCCATCCCATGTTTAATTGCTCCCACTCCTAGTGCATCTTCTCCTATTCATGATGGATCCTTAGCCTCAACACGTCCCATGGTATCTCGGATCCCATTCTCCTCTTTAGAACCATTTATACATCCATCTCAATTTACTTAACATGTGACTACTACTCATCACCTCATTGCTTCTATCAATCCTATATCCCACCTCATAGGTGCACTTCTTCACATAGGTCGTATGCTTCACTTACTTCTTCTAGACATGTTTCACTCTCTATTTCTCTACATGCTCGATCTAGACCTATTTCATGTACTTGGCTCCATGTACTCTCCCATGACCATCAGATCCTAAATCATGTTCACATGCATACTTCTCTTACATCATTTGATCGTGTGACTTTTCCTAGTATTCTTATTACATATATCCTTTTGGCATTCACACTTGGGGCATCATAATACCCCCACACCACCCGATGATACACTCTTGTTCATGGTTCATACTTTACTGTTGAGGGATTCTTCACATGGACCTCACTTTACACACACCACATCGGGGGGCATCCAAATTCCTCCATCTTAGCTAGTTTTCTTTCATATATTTGTAATCAAAAATAGCTTAAATCTTGATTGGATGCATTCTTCCTTGCTTATATTACTCTATGTTGCACCTTTTCTTATCATGTTACTACAATTCAAAGTATTATTTATCATTTTTCATACACACATGTGCGTTCACATGGTATCTTGAGGTGAATTTGGGTCACTTACGGTTAAGTTGTTACACAATGTGTGATTCTTGACCTTTTCCATTACCTATCCCATTGAATTTCCCGAGGGCATCTACCTTTTCCCCACTTCTGTAAGGTTCCATCATTTCTATATTTCACATTTTCATTCCTATATTTATATATCACATTCCCATATAATATTTATCTTCCTAGCATGTTAATGGGTGCTTCATGTGTAACATTTCCTTGTAAGACTCCTTCCAATCATGGTTATTTAGTTTTATTGTACCTTGTTTGTCATTGTTTGTGGGCTATTCCCTATGCTTGTTTTATTTCCTTATTTTCACAAGCCTTGAATGGATCCGATTATCTTACGACATCTTTATTGGTGTCTCATGTATGCAACTAGCTACTCATTGAGTCTTTGTTTGTTGTTTTCCTATATACATTTACTACTTGTTATTTCAGTGTGCATTACATGTTTTTCACTAACACTTGTATGCTATAATTTTCCCTTGTTTTATTTGCAATGTGGTAACTACCATGTGTAATCACTATTCCCCTTATAAGATCAAATGTGCACATCATTTCTAGTCTTCCTTTTTAGGCTCCATTTGCATTTTTCATTTCACACACCCCAAATGAGTGGGGGAAAACATTGGGTGAACCTTTTCACCCTCCTAGTAGTCACAAAACATAATTACAGAAACAAAAACATCATGAACAAAACAAAAGAAGTTACAAAACATGGCCAAAAATAGACTTGGCCATAAAATTCAGCATGGACACATGTACCTAGATAAGGTAGGAACACCAAGGCACCGGTGTCCCACATGCGTGCTCTGTCCTAGGGGGAAAAATAGTTACATAATACTTTCATTAGTCACACCATCATGGTTATCTCTAAATTTAGTAGTTACACACCTAGTTGGGATTACAATCAGTCACTAACTACTAATCTAGGAACCAAAGTAGGAAATAAATAAGGGAATGAAACCTATGGCATATGTAAGAAAGTGATATGCCTAATGAATTTGTGTCACCTAAGGAAAGTTACAAATTGGGTTTTGATCATTTACAATTGCACTTATCCGTAGGGAAGAATTAATAGTTGGTGGGGAAAATAGACCACTCTGCCAATACACTTTCCCTTAGTGAAAATAGGATGCCTAAATCCAAAGTTTAGCACTAGGATGCTCAAATCCCTAGTTTGGCAATAGGACACCCAAATCCTTTGTGTTATTCCAACCAGCTCCTAAACATTGGGTCTATAAGAAGAAAAAATTTCTATCCCTTTCGCTTAAAACACTCTAGGTGTACTCTAACCCATTAGTTTAGCTTTTCCAATACGCATTTCCATTTTCACATATTTTCCAAGTTAAAGCTAAATTGCTTTTACCTATAGCATTGACTGCACTTGCTTTCTTTTACACGGGTCCTATCCTATTCTAAGGAATAAAAAACACACAAGCAACCATGAAGTAAATCTCAAGCACGCTCAGGAAAAGATGACATTCCAAGGAACTACATGCATGTATGATTATCACTCAACTCACACAAAGGTCACCCCTAGGATTTTTATCCTACCATCTCCTTGGAATTTCATGGCACACATCTTGCATTATTCCATTCGGCATGCTACAACACTCATTCAACATGTTATTGGGTACAATCTTCATTCAAATCTCCAAGGCACGCATTGTTGTTTTACTTTATGCTACCAAATCCTTATTCACTAGCATAAAGTGGGAGAAAATGTAGTCACTAAATCATGCACTTACTATGTACATCTAGCCTCTAAATATTTCATTTATATGTATGATTCCTAAGCAAGATAACTACTCATTAACACCTCTTTACTTTGCTTTGACATTACTTTTATCCTTTTTATCTTTATTGTTTATTATTTCGATTGAAAAATTATAGTTTTGCCGACATCTTACTCAGCTTTGATTCCATTTTATTATCTTTCTAACACCCTGTATAGGACCTTTCATTAGGGACAAGAGCGCCCACTATCCCCTCTTAGCACTTATGTCCTCTTCACCTTTTTCTAATCTTTTGAATGTTACTTATTTCTTGCCTTCTTTTATCACTCTTGGTCTGTCTTTTACTTGTTAATGAAAAAAATTAAGAAAGGGAATCATATATATACATGTCTTATTTAACCTCATTGGGGGGAAGCATTCAAGAGGCACATACTATTATAAGGACCTAATATTTTCTAACTACAACAAGGACTGCATTTTGGATTGCATACTTCACTACATATGAGGGTATCTAGGGTTTATTTTGCAAGTTACAAGTACGACACAAAAAATATGATGTAACACAAAGATAACAAGGAGTGACACTACATGACATAGAATGGACTAGATCCTTAGAACTTCCATATACACCAAAGTGCCAGAACAAACACTAGCACCGAGGAGGACCTATCCACTTTTAGGAGTTCTTGTCCCTAAGATCGTCACTTTCCATAATCGGACATAGAGATTACATAGCATAGAATCTCCCTTCGAGATCAATCTCTAGTCCAATCGGTCTACATCTATAGATATAAGTTGAGTCATCTTTACATCCTATATTTCACTCTTGCTTTTACTTATTTAGCTAGATCTTGTTTGAATATTGTCATATCCATTTAATCAACAAAGTGTACTTACCTTATATTTAATTTTATTAAATTATCTTGTAAGTATTTTGTAAAAAAATAATGCCACTTTCTTAGTATAAACACGACTTCGATGAAAAACACACAACATATACTAAGGTTTATATTTTTAAACAATCAAGAAGGAAAGAGTTGTAATTTTTTAAATTGCATCTTATGTTAAAATTAATATTACACATCAATGTTGTTTATTTTATACGTACATACACTTTAGAAATAACATATGTAGTGGGGTTGTTGTAAGAGAAAACATGGGATGTGTATGTCATTTACAACATTTCTCCTTGAAACATTTTTATTAGATATGGTAAAAAGCAGGGATAGGCTTCCAGAGGCCAGTTACAAAAATATCACATCGTGATAGCATGAGAGAAAAAAAAGAGGAATAGAACCCGGGAGTTAAAAAGGCTTAACTCGAGAAAAAAATAAGTCCGTAAAAGCAACTAACATAAGAGAGACCTAAACCATTACCAAAATGGAGCAGTGTGATTCAAAGTTTGAGCAAAGAACCATTGGATTTCCTTACAATTGTTTGGGGGTTTAACCTCCCTGGTCTCAACCTTCCTGTTGGGCTCAGTTTTTAGCTTCTTCTGGGGTGGCTCTTCAACATCATCTTCCTCAAAATCCTCCTCAGTCTCTTCGTCCTCCTCCTCCTCTTCATCAAAATTAGAATACCTCCTTTTCCACTTCTCTTTTTCAACTACTTCTAGACAAACACCCAAATCCCAAACTAGTTTTTCCAACTCCTTGAGGTCCCCTCTAATAGTCTTCTAGGCCATGCAAATTTATTTTGTGGCTTTAATACTATCAATCATGCCATTCCTCACCACCGAGTTAGTCTCTTCCATGACCTGAACCACCATCTCCAAATACTGCACTTTGTTCTTCAACATCTCAAGGCAATGCTCACCTTTTGGAGACACTTTATCCTTACCCTTCAAAGGTCCGGCTTCCTGATTGTCCATCCCTTCTGTGTTCTTCCCCTCACCCATATGCTTAATGCTTAGATTACCCTCATGCATCTTGGAGAGACATTATGCCAGGGTAATATCCTCCTCATCCTCAATTTGGGGCATAGGTTTGTCTAGGGTCAATTTACCATTTCTAAATAGGAGAAGAATGAGCCCCTCATGAATGGGGGAGTCCACCTTGTCCTCGTTGGAAATCCTTCACCGAGGTGGTCAGAGACATAAATAAAAAGAAAGGGATACTAAGAATTTTCTTGTGTCTGAACATGTTCAGAAAAGACAAGTGGTGAGTATATATCTTGCGATATTTACCTTCCAGGGTAAGATACTTCATAATATGTAGGCAAACCTCCCTCCACACCCCAGGAATGCAGGACCGAGAAATGCCATCAGTGAATAAATGGATGGTTTCCTTGCCTAAAGTTTTTATTTCATACTCCCTCCGATTCCTATCCTTAAATATTTTCAGGCCTTCCATATCCATACCAGTTATACAAGCAATGGCCTCCTCTAACGTCTCAATTTCCATGACCCGGATCACCGCCTTCCCATCTTTCCATGCTAGCCCAAACTCCATAGTTAGTGAGGGATCATGCCCTTGGAGCCTGGTAATAAAGTTCTTGAAACCCCCAATCTTGAACAGGTGCCACATAGACTTGTCATCCACAATACTCCCATGACTGGACAACTCAACTCGGTTCTATCTCCTCCCATGGTGGCAAAAATTTTACCCCAATACTCAGCTCATTGAAACTTACAAATTTTGATGTTAGACTTACCTTTCTAAGAATAGATAAAACCCAACTCACTCTTGCAACTTTGGAAAATGAGCCCATTATTCTCCCTCACGTGGCATAAGGTGGAGTCATTATGATTTTTCATGATTTATAATATCATTAATAGGCTCAGAGGATGACATCACCTTTATGTCAGACTTTAAATCATTAATTTGAACTCCCTCATTCGCAAATCTATCCACACATGTGTTGTCGATACGAGGGGTATGAGTGATGATATAGGTATCAAAACTTTTAAGATGCTCTTTAATATCATGAATAATATTACCCATGAGCCCAATTTTGGGAATTAGTCTTGCTGATGGCATTTATAATGAGAAGAGAGTCCCCCTCAATAAGAATGTGTTTAATTCCTTTTTCCTTAGCAAGACTAACACCCCAAAGAAGATATCGTGATTCAACCACATTGTTTCTTTGAATCCCCAAAGGGCCTGCATAGGCTAGGATCCATTCCCCATTATGGTCCCTAATTATGCCTCCTCCTCCTGCCAAACCAGGTTACCTTTCGAAGCCCCATCAAAATTAAGTTTGACTTTTCCTTTTCTAGTTTAGACCACTTAATGATAATGGATGGGAAGTTGACTTGAGGAGGATTGAAGGCAAACTGTTTAAGGACTTCCTCTTCTTTGCTAGAACAAGCCTTTTTAGTCTTCACCTTAATGAGTTTGGAATTTTCTTTAATAGAGGAGATCAAACAAGCACTGACCTTTCTGATGTTAGCTTTCTGATTTCTGAAGATGAGAGCATTCCTTTCCTTCCATAAGCTCCAGATGAAGTGGGGAAGGGCCATTTTCCAGGTTGCCATGAGAAAGGGGAACTTGAAAGGACAATCCCATTGTAACCAAAATCCTCAATGGAATTAGGGAAGATCCATTGCACTTTGAAAAGCTCCATCACCTTGGAGAACACCACTTGAGAGAAGGGGCAAGAGATGAGAAGGTGGTTAACACTTTCCTCCTCTTTATTACAAAGCACACACCTATTGGGGAGGACCATCCCCCTTTTCCTCAAGTTATCCATGGTGAGGATTTTTTTCTGAGAAAAGCCAACAAAAGAAAATGTTAACTTTAGGTAATAGGTCCTTCACCCAAAGTTTACCCCAGTAGTATTTTGACTAGAATTCTTGAAATTTAGGAGATATGCTGATTTGATAGAGAAATTTCTAGAATCCTCTTCCTTCCATATAATAGAGTCCTCATTCTGTTGGAAAAGAGGAATATAGAAACTCTTTAAATTAGAATTGAGATTATCAAAAAAAAATTTTCCCCAATGAAATTAGGAGGGGGGTTCACATTCTCCCAAGAGACATGATTGTTGGAGAAGATCCAATAATCTCTGACCCAAATTTTCCATTGTCTTCATAGAATTGTGCCACAGCTTCTCCCAGGTTCTTCCTCCACTAATGGTTTATCAGAAATCCAACAATCCCTCCAAAAGTGAATTCTATTACCTTTCCCAATATTCCATTTAATACCCCTGCTCATAATCTCCCTAGAAGAGAGAAAATAATTCCAAAAGAAGGATCCCCTAGGAAGATTGTCCTGTAGAAAGAAAGTCTCTATTCTACCAATATTCCTTAAATATTTCCTTTTGATGATATCAATCCAAAGACCTTATTCCTTTATCACTCTCCATCCAACTTTAGCCACAAGTGCTTCATTCATGAGTCTCATATTCTTTAATCCCAACCTACCACAAGACTTTGGCTGGTCACTTTTTCCAGGCCACAAGAGGGAATTTGAACTTTCCTCACACACCAACCCACAGGAACCTTTTTTGAATATTTTTTCCAAAGCCTCCAAAATCTTGAGCGGAAGCCTAAAAAGGGACATGACATAGACTGGAATACCTTGAAGAGAGATTTGGAGCAGTTGATATTTTCGCTTGAGAAAGGAGAATCCCCTTCCAAGTAGACAACTTGTTGGTAACTCTCTCCAATAGAATGTTCCAGATGGAAGGGTCCAATTTTTTATGAATGAGGGGCATTCCCAAATAGGAATCTAAAAATTATTTATCTTGCATCCAAAAATATGGGCCAGTCTCACTTGGAATTTATCTTCCACATTAATGAAGAAAATAACACTTTTGTGAAAGTTGACAAGTTGACCAGAGACCTCCTCATACTCATTCAAAAATATTTGAAGATAGAGGCTTCCTAAATAGAAGCTTTCCCCATCAAGAAATTTTCATCGAAAAATTGGTTAAGGAAAGTTGGCTGAAGACCATTTGAAATTTTGAGACCTTGTAAGAGATTTAGGGAAACCGCCTGGTTACAAAGTCTACTTAAAGTTTCCGCCATAATCATGTAAAGGAAGGGGGGAGAGGGATATCCTGTCTAAGTCCTCTACCAGCTTGAAAGAAACCTTCTAGTTTACCATTGACAATAATAGAGAAACTAGGCAAAAGAAATGCAAACCATAACCATGTTGATAAAGAAAACATCAAAACCCACCTTGGTTAGAATGGCTCGGAGAAGGGCCCACGAAACTCTGTCATATGCTTTATGCATATCCATCTTGACAAACATAGCAGATCTTCCCGAGAATTTTGATAAAATGAATGGCCTCTTGGATGACCACAATGTTATCTAGAATTTTTCTACCAGGAACGAAGGCCCTTGATTAGGAGAGATGAAATTGGCCAGAACTTTCCTAAGCCTGAAAGTAATAATTTTGGTAATCAATTTGTAGCTAGTGTTACACAGACTAATGGGTCTAAAATATTTCATGTCCTTGGCCCCTATCATCTTGGGAATAAGGATCAGAAGGTGTTGTTCATTTTTTAAGGAGTGACCATTATTGAAGAAGGTTTGGATCATCTCAATGACATCATTCTTAACCACTTCCCAGAACTGTTGGAAAAAAAGATAGGAACCCATCTGGTCTAGGGATTTATCCGGTTCCATATCAAAAATAGCATATATGATCTCTTCCTCACTCAGAATGAGTAGAATTTCTCTATTATCCTATTGCGAGATGACATTATGGAAGATCCCTAAAGCCTTCTCCCAAGAGGTTCTATTTGATCTAACCCAAGGAGAAAGAGGTCCTTGAAATATTTGATAATAGCTTCATTGATTTCTTTTTCATCATCAGTAAGTGTACCATCATTTTTCTTGATTTCCTTGATCTTGAGATGATTGGTCCTGGAGGTAGTAGAGAAGTGAAATTTTTTTGTGTTTCTATCACCCTCCTTTAGCCATTTAACTCTAGATTTTTTCTTCTAGTAGACTTCCTCCTTAGCCAAGATATCATGATATTCAATGAGAAGATCCTGCTCTTGAATTTTAAGTGCTTGGTTGAGCCCATCTTCTTCCATCAACTCCTCAATAGTCCTTAAATATTCCTCTATTCTTCTCTTAGTCTGAAAGATGTTCCCAAAAATCTCCTTATTCCAGATTTTTAGGTTTTGTTTAACATGTTTCAACTTGAAGCTTAATTTAAACATCGGAACACCATGGACCGTAACCCCCACCATTCTTGAATTCTCTTGAGGATGTCAAGGTGTTGGAGCCACATTTTTCAAATCTAAATGGTCTGGATTTTTAGGGATAGCCATACCTAACTTAAGGATGATCGGGTTATGGTCAAATCTAATTCTGGGAAAGGTGGACAAAGAATAGAGTTGATTAAGCATGCAAGTATGACTCACCAAAATATATCTAATCTGATCTGTATGAGATCATTTATAGTTCTTTTGTTAGCCCAAGTGAATTTGGACCCTCCAAGCTCTAGGTCAAAAAGATCATTGTTCACCAAAAATTAGCCAAATCATCCATACTATCAGTATAGGAAATGGACCCTCATTTTTTTCCCTCAGGGAGAGAGGGGTGTTGAAATATCCCCCAACAATCCAATCACAATATTTAAACAAAATCCTCCCCTTAGTGAGTTCTCCCCAAAGATTCCTTCTACCAACAATGGAGTTGGGGGCATAGATATTAGACACAATCCAGATTTGTGTGAAACTAAATCAGTGAAGCACATGGTAAGATGGTTGGCCGAAGACAGAAGCACCATACCTTTAACCATGAGAGGGTTCCATAGGGTGGCAATGCCTCCTGAAGCACCATCCAAGCTTACCCCAACCCAAAGGCCATCTTTCCAGATCACCCTACTCACTTCTTTGAATCTTTCGGTACTCATTTTTGTTTCTTGGATCATCAAAATATCAGGTTTGTATTTGTTCCTAAAATCCTTCATAATTCTTTTCTTGTTAGGGTTATTCAACCCTCTTATATTCCATGATAGTAAAATCATTTATTTTTTGAGTGAGGAAACCTAAGAGGTTTCGTAACCCTTTATCCATATCTTTCTTTACCAAGGTCTCCCTCTTCTCCTTGTTTGATTTTCTCCCTTTAGGAGTCAATTCTTTACCCACATCTACTCTGAAATTGCTTCTAGTAATAGGCTTGGTCCCCATGACTGGGGTAGCAAGGGAGGACACTGGATCAGTAGAATATAGGACAATACCTCCCATCAAGAGATCAAAATCATTTGATGTCGAGATTCCTTCCTCCTATCTTTGACCAAAAGAGCTTTTCCCAACCGAGGAAACCTCCTCTAGTGAAATCCCTAAGCCACTTTCAGCACATAGTTTCCTTCTGAATTAGATAAATACTCAGCTTCCTTTTGTTTTAGATTTGGTGATGTAAAGTCCTCGTCACTCTTCTTATCATTATCTGCTTTTACCCTTTCATCCTTGTTCTTTGAAGCTTCTTCTTCAGCCACAACTTGTGTCTCTGAGACTATAGTCTCCTTTGGAACATCTTGATCCCCTCCAAAATCCTGGCTAATGGATCTTCCATTTTTCCCCACCTTTCTCCATTCTTTATTATCTTTATTGGGAACAACAACATGGGTTTTTGGGCATGTTTCTTGATTTTTCTTCTATGTTGGACACCTTCTATGATCATGCCCAACAGTTTTACATTTGCTACAAACAAAAGGGGATGGTGCATACTCAAATCTTTGCACCCAATCACCAAATTTTGAGAGCAAAGTGATAGTTTCTTCCAGTGTAGCTTCTTGTTTCATATTAACACAAAATATCGCATGTGTAAGCTTGGTTCTAGATTTAGTAACATGATCTATTGCTATTGGGGTTCCTAGGCTTTTGGCTATGCCAATCAAGACCTCAGGTTCCCAGAACTCAAGAGGTAAACTTGGGAGATTCACCCAGATAGGATATTCAGAGACATTTTTTCAAAAGGATTGAAGGTTGGTTCCCATTGTTGAACCACCACATGGGACTTACCAATGAACCAGGGCCCTCCAACCAAAATTCTTATAACATGTTCTTTACTAGGTAAAGATATTAAGAAGAAACCATTCGCATAAGTAGTTACCTCAATAGAACCATTTTGAGCCCATCTTCTCTTGGCCCAACTGTGAAAAAAAGTCAATGTTAGGTCAGAGCCCAAACATTTAGCAAACAAAGCTCCTTCCATATTTTCCTTGGCTCGCTCCAAGAGAGAGTCTAGTATTTTAAGGGCTAGGAGACCCCTTATTTAGAAGGCTCCAATCCTTCCAAGGCATTTTTATCCAAATTTTTCCCGACCAACCTTTCCACCCACGTGGATTCCACCTCTGGCTCCACCCTTTTGTCCTTACAGCTCGGCCTGCACGTGCTCCTGCAATGGGCCTGTGAGGCTCCTCAATGTCTGCAAATTCCACATAAGGTAATCCTTTGCTCCCACTTCCAACATTCAAACCAGGGTTTCCCTCTTTGACTACATTCAAAATTTCGTTTCCCGCTTCCGCTTACATCGCTAGAAATGAAAATTTAACTATAAAATTATTACATAATGCAAAATTTAACTATATAATTATTACATATATTCATTGGTTGTGAAGACAAAACAATTTAGTTTTTAATATAGAAATAAAAAATCACAAAACAAAGTTTTTTTAACCCAAAAGCTATATGAGATCAAGGTTAAACAATGCATATGTGTAATGAGTACACCCTAATTATATTGTGTTTTCAAAAAATCATTCACACCAAAAATTGTACATTATTTCCTTTTGAAATACAAAAACACACAAGAAAATAACAAGAATTTTCTCCCAAGATCTATGCAAATCGCCAAAAAACAAAATGCATGCCTCTTTACTTGATGTACTAATTTTCAATAGAAAATTATAAGAAAAGAAAAGAAAAATTATTACCAAGACAAGTTACAAATTGCACCCACAGAGATTTGAAAATGAGAATAATCATAGAGAATGAATAAATCATCATCTTCGATACAAAATGATAAAATTTTCTACCAAGAAACAAATGACAATACCATTGAATAGAACCAAACCTAGCCCATAGAGTAGGCTAAGTAATAAAGACTCAGGTATGAGAAGAAAATTGGTTGTACACATTAACTACCCCACCCAATTTTTGAAAAGAAAATCATCCCCGAATTATAACCCTTGATAAAAGTTTGGCCACATGGTCCTTTTCATTGTTCAATGAAAAATGTATAATTTTTATAGAAAATTAGCAACTAGGCTAGGAAAATATTTAGACTAATCACATCTCTCGATAAATGGTATTTAATAAATTTAGAAAAAAATATTTTCACACAAACTATAAAGAAGAGGTAAATTTTCCATGTGGAATAGTGAAATTGGTTGAAGACAAACAATAATAGTGAAGGTCAAGACAATCACACCTTTAGTGAAATAATAAAGAGGTGATGTTATTTTTTTCTGATCTAGCTATTGATTTGGAGAAAGTGGAATTGTGGAGTAATGAAGATTTGAAATTATTACCTACCAATAATGGTAGGTAGATTTTTTATAAAAAGGGATAAAATGCCTCTAATTTTTGTTTGTGTTGTGGAGAGCAATTAAAAGCTATGATTTGTCGTCTATCAAGAAATCTAAATATATGGAAGTAAATAGTATGAATGATTAGAAAATTGTTTTTGTGTGCCCATATTTTTATTCATGAGAGTTTTAGTCGTTAAGTGAATAACCACCATGAGAAATAATTACTCGTAAGTGTTGTAGGGGAGGTGAAGTGCCTTGTATATATTTATTGTCTCACAATTATCAGCAAGTGAATATTATTATCACCCTCTAGCCTCTTTCCCCATCAATAAATATTTGGGAGTGTGTAGTGCCTTATAGATCACCCTTGTCCCTTACTTATTTAAATTAAATCAAATTCAATTTGGATTAGCAAAAAGAGGATTTCCATATCATAAAATACTCTTAGAATATAATCAAGGAAATATATTTTCTCTTATTAAAATAGAGCAACATTAAAAGAGAGAATTCCTAACAAGGATTCAAAGCAATAAAGTGCCTAGCTATAATTTCTACTTTTATCGAGAGGGATATTATGTATCATTCCATATACTCCAAATTATTTCCACATATCTCATCCTCATATCTCTTTCGTAGGTTTGGGTTTCACAACATCTAGTCCATCGTAGAAGCTACATGTGGAACAACTCATAATCAATGTGCCTCCTTTTGCGTGATGTCTTCTAGACCTTACCAATCTTTAGGGTCATAAGTAACAACTGCAGAGAGTGGACACCGATCATAGCTTGAAAATGATAATGAATTTTTGGCACCATTTGCTTCCTTAAAGACACAAAGATATGCAATTGTAGGAAAATGGTTGGCCAACTCGCAACACCATGTAAAATATGATTAAGCTTATAATTAGGTGTTAACCCCTTCTACATTGTTGAAATAATAATCATATAATATCCTTCAATAATAACATCATATTACCCTCTCTCTTTATCCACCATGAGCCCATCAAACAAAGCTAAAGCTTCAGCTTCATTATTGTTTAGCTCTTGGAGTAAATAAAGAGTCACCCCACATGAAATGACCTTGTGAATTTCTACAAATACAACAAGCACATGTCATTCCCATATTTCCACACCTGAGGCTCAATCATAGTTTTACTTGACACACCCTACACCAGCAGGTACCCATTTGACATCCTTCATATCCATCTGACTAGCTATTGCAATAATGGGTCAGTAAAATAATCTTTGGCTATTTTTTAAAAAACTCCTACTCCTTTGTTTTGAGAATTTTTTCATTGATCTTAGTAGATAATGAAATGTTTCTTAAAATTTCTTTCTCAATTTTTTCCTAGCATCTCTTCCATGTAGTTCCTTTGTCTTCAAAAATGTATTATTTTTCTCAATCCACTTATTTCATACCACATTTAATAGGCGCATAGGCCACATTAGATAACAATTTAGGACCTTCGGACCAAGTAGTGAATACTTCCTTCACCATCCAAGGAAAACCCATAACTTCTCTAATTTAGAGTGGAGACAATGCCAAATATTTCTTGCATACATACAATACAAAAATAGATGCTCAACTATCTCACCATTTTTCTTACACAAAATACAACCGAATGGCCGATAAAATCCATCTTCAATAACCTAACATGTGCCAAAATTCTTTCGAAACAAGTCGCACAAGATTATCCAAGGTCTAGGGAAATCCTACACAATTTTTGGCTAAGTGTGGGTGCAGGAAGGTTGGAGAATGCATGAAGAAGGAAGAAGAAGCTTGCAATAGAAGAAGAGGGATATTGTGTGGAAGTGTGTAAAATTTTTGCTACTAGAAATCAACAACAAGGAAAGTAGTGCACATGGATTGCACAAGATAGTGAGCATGCAATAGTGCACGTAAGGTTTTTCTGAGTAGTGTAGGCGTGGAAGATTAATGTGCGGTGGAGTGTGCGGGAGTTTTGGCCCAACCTAGGAGATTGTGGTGAGTACATGGAAGGCACAAAAACATGAAAATTAGTATTGTGCAATAGCGTGGATTGAAAAGGAGGCACATGGATGTTTTGGAGAAGTCGAGTAATCCCAAGGAAAGTGTATGGAAGAAAGTGACGGTATAAATCAAGGTTAAAATTGCACCAAAAATTATAGAAGAGGCACAACAAAGGATTGCGAGAAAAGAGTGCACAATAAAGTTAGCGGTTAGTAGAAAAGACAAAATATGACAGAAGTTATCGGGAAAAGGAAGTGACAAGGATTCAACATGAAAAGGAGACCAACAACTACCTAGATCGACACGGAACATCAAGAAATGTCTAGGTGGTGATCAAGTAGCTCGAGAATTTAATAAGCTCAAGTTCAAATTTTATTTTGAGCGGGAATATCTAGAAGGTACCATCCCACCAAAATAGGATTCAAACAAGGAGAGAGAAACGGAAAGAACAACTATATAAGGAGGACGATTTCACTATTTTGGGGTTGTTGGCGATAGTTAACGATTAGCCCATAGTCACCAAAATACATGGGTGAGCTGAGCAAGAGCCAAGAAAAGGATAGATCCAAAAAAATTTAATGTCCATGAAGGCACAAGAAAACCAATCTAGGATAAATCCATAGGAGAACACCAAGATTATCTTTGTAGCTTCATGAGAGATTTGTAAGCTCCATAGAGAGCAGCTATATGTAGATTTTTTTAACTTTAAGGCCCTTGACATAAATAAATATTTACAACTTATTTGTGCAATCCATTTTATAACTCTATAGGGGGGTTAAAAGCAAGCCATGCAAATGCATTGTCTCATAGCCTACTAATTTTATTTTAGATTTAAGGCCCAAGCCAGTCTTTCTTATGTAGCTTCTCATTTAGTTAATACATTATAACCCACTTTTACAAAAGATACACCCAAAGGGGGATTAAGGCCTAGGCAGACTAGGCAACTGCCTAGGGTGCCAACATTTAGGGGGTGCAATTTGTTTTATTTTATCATGGTTTTTATGAAGACTAGATCAATTTATTAACCATATATTTTAGTAGAGTTAGTGGCCACCCTTACATACCAATTTGATTCTCTTCATTGAAAATAAAAATAATTTTAAATAATTATATTAAGATTATGATATTTAACTAGCCCTGAAACTTAGGCAAGTGCCTTTGTTGTTAAATTTAACTCATACATTTGTATTTTAATACTTTGTATTGTTTTGAAGTCTTGCAAGTTATTTTCAGAGGAGATATCAAGAAAGGTAAATATGTACGGAAATTGAGAAAAATAGTTGGGACAGATATCAATAAAGGAGGATTATGATATACTATATGTTAGAGAATTAGTTGAGCAATTTAGGAAGTGTTAGCTACAAATAATTTTATTGCAATTTTTATTGGATGGTAGAAGCATAGAAATCAAGTAATCCATTATTTGGTTATGGTTAATTCATTTTTCTACTATGAGATTAATTTTGTATATATAGACTTGGTGTTACCACTAGTATTGCCTAGGTGCTCATAATGCTTAATTTGGCCATGTATACACCCCAAATTTGTCTCGCGTCAATTTAAGGACATCCTCGATTTTTTAACAATCATACTTATGGTCTTCAAAATCTCTATTAAGATAGCCTTATGATCCTTTGGGCAATTACAACCATCAAAATCTTCCCATTTCTTATATATTGCATTACATTCTCCAAAGGCAACAATTAATTACATCGGGGAAAATTTTAGTGGTGAATATTTGTAATATGGCGAATATTCCATTTTTGAAAATTTTGAAAAGGTGAATTTTCTGGCATGGGTCAGTGACCTGTTCGCCTAAAAATTACACTTTAATTTTTTTAGGGGTCGGCTTCGCCTACCCTTGAAAAATATCCCCTATATAATCCTAGATTATTCGCCAGGTAGAACACTTCTACTTCACATTTTGTCAACAATATGATATATCTCGTATTGCAGACGCGCGACAAAGGGATAAGTTATTGACGTGCGACAAGGAGGGTTTGTAGACGTGCGATAATGGGGTTATTTGTTGACGCGCGACACTGACGGATAGTTGACACGTGACAAGGAGGTACTACAGATATTGACGCATAGCAGACGCACGACAAAGAGTTTGTTGACGCATGACACGTAGAGATTTTTTTGATGCGCAAGCAGAGGGCGGAGGCTACCTTATCGACGCACGCCAATGAGGTATGTTGACGCCGTCAATGCATTTTTTTGACGCGTGATAGCAAATCTCCGTCGTGCGTCTACAGCCTTCTGTCACACCACTTGAAAATCAGGCAAAATTTTTCATACAACCCCCAAAAATTCGCCTTCCCGCGAAACCGGTTAGGGGATATTCGCTGTATTTTCCATCTCCAATTTCCAAGAGATCTCTTAAAATGAACTCTAAATTACATATATTTTCACCCCATTATTGTTGTACATTTCTACAAATATCATCTAAATCCCCCTTTGTAGTAGGGTAGGTTCCCTGCCATGAATCTTCCCAAAAGCTTGATTTTTTCCATTCCCTACTCCCAAGTGAGGTATTCACAAATGAAATTTCTTTCTATCATGATGAAGTTCCAAATATACAATCCTAAAGAAAGATTCTAGACTAAGAATATCCTTTCAGGTTTTCCATTATCCAAATACTTCCCTTTGACCATCTAGATCTAGAGACTAGAATCTTCTTCATAAAGTCTCTATGCAAACTTTGACAAGGCCAAAGCCAAATTATGTTGTTGTAGGTTTTTGATTTGCATACCTCCTTCAAATTTCGACCTACACAAATTATCCCATTTCTTAAGGGATATTCTTCTCATCCTTACCACACCGTAACAAATGTCCAATGATCTTTATAATTTATGAATTACACCAATAGGAGTTTGTAGAAAAGAAAACAAGTAAACAATCACAGCTTATGGTCCTCCAAATCTTCATACTCCACTTGGAGAAAATTATTTCTTGATAAAGAGAGTTGTAAATATTCTACAAGAGATTTACCCAATTAATCCTCACCTCCATCCTAGCATATACGACTCAATGAACTTTTTGGATCTCCAATCCAATTCAATAAATTCTTCCATAAAATTTTCGATATCTTAAAGAATACATTTCTATCAATATTCGATGGGCAAAGCATATAACCTAATTCAAACGTGTCTAAACTTTTTGCCGACACCTTTGGATCCAAAAATCTCCCTCCAATGTTGTAGCGAAATGGTATTCCTACCAAAGTCCATTCCCCCAATCACACCATCATTATCAATAGGAGAGTCGAAACATATGACAAAGAACCTCATGAGAAAAAAGTTGATGACTTTTGTTAATAGTAGCAGGAATGGTGAATAGAATTCACTATACGTATTGGGCTTCTCACCCTCTATCTTCTTTCTCCATTGACAAGTAAATATAATTCATCACTTAAACAATACTCATATAACTTTTAGTCATTATCCAAATTTGGGTCATTAGATAATCATTAGATCACCACAAGAATAATCTAATATTTTATTCAAAAATAATTTGGAATGTCTTATCAATCATCTATTCAGAAACTTGACTGACTTCCATTTTTAATATAATTTTTGCTCTATAATATAAAAAGATGGTTTTTAAATTTATATTTTACTCCGTTATCTTTTCAAACCATCTTCTACTCAAATTTGTCATAATCAATACCGTAACCTTAGCCGACATACAATTTCAAGAATCATAGTTATACGTATGTTTTTCATTTTATTTTGCATTAAATATACCACGTTTCAGTCCTCAAAATTTTCTTGATGCATAACCTTCTTGTTCTTACCTTTTTTTTTTTTCCTAGATAAGAATTTAGAAATGAATACAAAAGAACGGCCCAAAAATTCCTTTGAGTCAGCCACAAATGGCCGTCCGACAAACAGCCACGAAGGTCCCTCTTTGGCATCTGAGTTATTCAATGTCTTATTTATGATCATGGATGCTCTCCTACCAGATAAAGACCAATGATAAATTAAACTCAGCAAATTCAACCAATAATTTTATTCATGTTTGGTGATACTCCCAATGACAACTAGGAATAAACAATTGCAATTTCCAACCATATTATCCAAATGCACATCATATCAGAGACAGCTTGTCTTTGATTCCAACTCTATGGTGAATTCATGTCAGCTTGAATGTTTTTTTTTGAAAGAAATCTGGGAAGAGATTCTCTATTTGGAGGGTAGTTCATATGTGGATTTTAGAGGTATATAGATATATAAATTAGGTTACTTTTTTAAGTAATTTGTTCATATTATAATATAAAGGAGGTTCCAATAGTAAAATTTTGTTGTAAAAAGTTTTTAAATTTGAAAGTTAAATAAAATGAAAGGGGAGGTGAGTAATGCATCGTTCTATTGATATAAGGATTATGGTATATTGGGTATATATGTTGCTCATAAATCAATAATTCATAAATCTAATGGCTCACTTGAATGAAAGGGCCAAAAACATACTCTTTGAATAAGATTTTTTTAGTAGAATGCATTTAATCATACATTTTATTGATGAGGGACATGTTTGTGCTAGTTCTTCATAGTGCTGAAAGAGGAGCAACTTTTTGATATATGTGCTGAGGTTAATATACTCTCTCCTTCAAGATGTGAGGGAGAACCTCTATTTCGCTAAGAGACTACTTAAAGGCCTTTGACATGAATGTCGAGAGCATAGACAATATTTCCAACATCTTTAGTTTATCACCTAAGTAGCACCCTTGTTTTACTGGGAGAGTTCCTTAGAAGTATGTTTTCTTACAAAGACTCTCCTCTTCTTCTATGACCTAAAAATGTAAAAAATCCCTTAGAAGTTTGTTGTAAGGGATTTTTAGATTTCAAGCCACATAAGAGGAGAGGGGATGCATATTAAGCTACAAGCAAATTCATCTACAACCAATCAACCATTATGTTATTAGGAGGGCTACTTCCATTAACTATGGCATCACCTCAAGTACATAATGATCATGGTACATTTGGTTTATATGTTAGCATAATTTCAATAATTTACAAATAGAAAATCTATTGGTTCAATTTCATGAAAAAACTAGGAACAAACACATGGAATAACATTTTTAATAAGATATATTTCCACTTTTTTGATGAGGGATAAGTTTGTGCTAGTTATTCATAGAGGGAAAAGAGCCCATAGCTTTGTTGAGATACACGTTGATGTTAATAGGCTACTTTCTCATCACTATTGGGAGAAGCTCTCCCTCTCATTGAGAAAGTTCCTAAATAAATGTTTTAAAGACTAGACCTCAAGTCACTAGAGTGCCTATACCCCTCTCCTATCCACCAAACACCTAAATTATGTGTCGGTTGTGTGTGTGTGTGTGTGTCATCTTTTCTTGATAAATATAGTGAAGAGGGATGGAAATCTAGAAGATGTTGGTTTAAATCATCTACTTCAAGTTGGTAGACATTCAACACATATCAATCTATTTACTTGTCATACCCTTATAAAATTATATTAAATACAAATAAATTATGATTGTAGAAAATATATAGATAAACATCCATTAAATATCCACTAGTTTCAAGTGAATGATTTAAAACCAAGACTTCCCTCCTCAACACACAAACCCAACAACAACAAACAAACAAACAAACAAACAAAAAAAAAAAAGCTAAAAATATATATATGGTAACATTATCAATACCTATTATCAACCAAATAAAAATTTATTAATCCACGCCCCCAAGTCAGATCAGATATTCATCTTCGGTTCATATTGAAATCGCTCTCTAAAATCCTCAATCCACAACCCCTTGTGTAGTCGATGTTAATCTATACTAAGCCTAGGTTTCTTTGCATCACCATTTATGCCTTTGTCTGTGTAATATATATAATTTTTTAAAATGAAAATCTAAACTAGAAAAAACAGTCTTTTTCCTATATATAAATATACAAAACAGAAGTTCGGATATTCTAAATTTTAACATAGTTTTGTCCACATGTGACCGGCAAGATGGCAACGATACAAACTACTTTCCTTCTGTCATACAGGTGTTTTTGGATTGGCATTTTTAGCTTTTTCCTCTGCAATTTCATCTCCTCCAACACTTCCTACACATTTGGCAAATTCCTACTTCTGAAAAAATCTCCATCCAGATAGTCCAATTTGGAGCAACCTGCTTTGACCTCTTCAGTTTGGTGTTATCCATAGAATTGGACCTTGAAATCATCTACAAAAGGCCCTATTCTGTGCTGGCCTGCAGGATTATATAGTTAGAAACCTGATACTAGTTGAGAAGAACTCAAGAGTTTCAGAGCTTCTAAAATGGCTAAGGCAGGCTCTGCTGTTTTTGCAGCAAACCCAAATTCAAATAATGCAGACCCCACAACAGAAAGTCTAAGCATACCCAAAAAGCCAAACAGTGGAATGGAGAAATTAGAGGCGCTATATGAGAATATACCTGAAGATTTTCAGGAGGAACTTACTCTGTCTAACATTGCAGGAAGTTTTAAATTCAAGGAGAGCACTACTAGGCCCAAGAGAAAAGAGGAGATTGATTTGGATGCAATAAATGAGAAATTGGTCAAGAACATGGCTAGGCAAAATTCAAACAATACTGATAGTAGTGTTAGCAGCATTGATTTTGGCAAAGGATTGCAAGCTGTAAAACCATCTTCTTCACAGAGAGAAAAGATTCAAAATCCTGCAACAACTGGTGTTTTACAGTGCCCCTCAGATGGATCTGACAACAGTACAAGATATATATTGAAGGGAAGTAATATAAGAGACCCACTTGCTTATTCTGATCCTGATGATAATATTAGCATGCACTCTGATGCCAGCTCTAATTTGGCTGGATCTCAGAGAAAATCAAGCATGTTTTCCACTGATTTAGATGTCAGTTATACTTCTGCCCCTTCTGTGAGAGGTTCCAAAGCTAGGATGCCCAAGCCAACTGAAGCAGATCAAGACAAGAGTTCTCAGAAACGCCAGGGAACACCACATACTAACATTTGTAGCATTTGTGATAAATCTGTCTATTTGGGAAAGTATAGATGCCTGGTAAGATTTCATTGTTCTTTATTTGTTTGATAAGTTTAATGTACCACCATACCTTTTGGGACTACCACAGAATTAGTAATTATAGAGATTACAGAGACTTCATAGATCCTAGTATGTCTTTAATATGACCAGCCACTTGGAAGGCAATATTCTTTGAAGTGTGATTCACCATTATGTTAATCAAGCACTCATAGAACATCCTTAAATCTTTACCATAGCTGCTCAACACTTTCATTTGTACCAAAGTTTGTATTAATTATCATTATAAGGTTCTTGAAACCCTTTGTTAAGTTAATCCAATCTATTTTAATAGCATCCATTCTCTTTTGTTACAATTATAAGCTGCAATCCATTATGATCCCCCAATTCCCTTTTGGTACCAATCCGTTGTGATGGAAGATTCCCTTTTGCTACCAATCCATTGTGATAGAAGAGCCTAACTGCCAAGTAGGTTCGTAGCACAGTCCACAAAAATCGAACCCATGACCTCCCACATACAATACACATGCCCAACCACTGCGCAGCATATTTTTATCAGAGGTTGACTGTATTATCGTCTGCGAACTCACGTGATTTTTAGGCTCTTCGCATTGTGATTCCCTCCATTCCCTTTTGCTACCAATCCATTATGATACATTAGTAATTTGTTTGGGAGCCCAGTATCTAGTTGTTATGTTACATTTAAGTATTTTGCATATTTAACACTATTTGGTATGAATGAGCGTTAAGTAGTAGATAGTCAATAAAAATATACTGTTTGATTCCACAGCGCGACTATTTAGGTTTATGCATTTGTTTCTATGAATATGCTTACAAAGATAGTTTTAAAGGTTATTCTTAAAGGAGACATCGATTTAATGTATAAGATTCTCTTCATGGAAACAAAACTTGTGCGTGTGTTTTAGAGTGTGAAATTTAGACGGCGATTATCCAGTGTATAGATTGCACCCTTCAATATCGTATTCCCATCTCATAACACACCAATATCAACCATGAATCTCTTTGACATATTGTCAACAGTCACATCATTGTTTTTTGAATTTATTTTCAAAAATCTTTGATGGGTTGGGATTATTTGCAATGAAAACTTACATATCAATTAGTAGAACATAACACTCAAAGCAAAAGGTTGCATGTTTGAGTCGTAATATTATGAATGCTAATTTTAATAATAATACATGGATACAATCTATAAATTGGATAGCTACTTCCTGAAACAAAAGCCATTCAACATCAGTCAATAGTAATGCACCTCAGAAGTTTTGATTCCAGTCCTCTTAGCCAACAATTTTAGATTTTCCATAAAAATAACTATCATGCATATGTTTTTCAGGTATGTGGAAGAGCTTACTGCAAAGCATGTGTTGCTCAAGGCATGGGTGACATGCCAGAAGGTCGCAAATGTACAGCTTGTGTTGGTCACCGTTTCAGTCAGAGGTTTACATCTAATCTACACTACTTGTATTTTCATTTTTATCAAACTTGTCGTCGATAATAAGATTTACAATAAGCTACAACAAAAAGCGGCAGATAGATATGCACCATATTATTTTGGATGCATTAGTGACTGTATCTTTTATGGCAGGTATATTGCTCAAGCTGGGAAAATAGGATGCTGTGTGTCTCTGCCAAGCTCAGTAAAACAGGCAGAACTGAAGTGGGCAGAATTGGGTGCCAGAAAACCGCGCAATAGATCAACAACACCAAATGTTAGCCCGTGTGGCTCGCGAAAGAGTGCTCGTGTTAGCCCAACCAGGCCAAACAGAGCAACATAAGTTCTTCAATATTTTATCTGGATTGAACTGTGTTCTATCCTTTTTCACTTTCAGAGAAACACCAGATATTCTCCTGTAATACCATTGCAATCCTTTTCAACTAGACATATATGACCTTTGGAAAATGATTTTTGAATTGTTTTAAATAAAATGAGATGCAAGCCACTGGTTCCTCTGCAGAATATATGAATGAATAGCTTTTCAATCCAAAAAAGAAAGAAAGAAAGAAGATTCAACAATTTTCCATACGAAATCCTGTCTCTTGTCGTTGTTGGATTGTCTCGGAGTTTTTGTTTTTTATCAACGACTTTCTTATTTGTTTTTTTAAAATCGCATGGCATCGTTGAACCAAATTTGAAGGGTTTTTAATAGTTTAATATGGAGGACCGAGCTCACAACATTTGTCCTTTGCCTTGGATGTTAATTAATTAATTAATTGTTTTTATTGAGTTGGTACTCGTGGCTTTCACAAATAAAGAATTAAGTCTTTTCCATTGATTAATCATAAATTTTGTACATAATTTTGTTTAGGAGCATAATTTTGTTTTGTACATAATTTTGTACATTATTTTATACAAATATTATAGATTATTTTTCAAAAAAAAAAAGTTTAGTATTATAAGAGTACGTTATGGTAATGTTACAAGTAGGTTATGTAGAGTTTTGGGAAACGAAAGCAAGTCTAAACATAAATTAAATGAAAATATTACGTAAAAATTAGGCAACCATGGTAAAAAGACGAGTAAAAGGTGGATCCTTTTCATACGGCTTGTCCCAACCACCATATAGAAGGTCTTCTCCCTCGAAACAAGGTCCCACCAATATTGATAGTGTTCTCGGCCTTGACCGCATGTGGAGGATCCTCTTGGCCTTGTATAATTATACAGAGGTGAAATAGCTAGAGCCAAACAGAGAAACTTGTCTATGTGGTGGACGAGCCCACTTGTCTTGACACGGAAGCAAATAGTGTTACGCCCTTAATCATATGTCATATATTGGGATATGTGTGGCCGGATTGTGGATAACATAATCTCTTAATATGTCATGTCTCATTTATTTATGATTTCATATGCTTAGTAGGTTAGCCTAAGTGGTTTACATAGCATAGTCTAGTATATAGGAGTTAGTAACTAGTAGATCATAATCATATCACATTTGAGTCTTGTTGTAAGATATGGAGGTTGCCCCCTCGAAGTGGCTAAGTCATTTCTACTTGCATATTTTGATTTTATCTCTCTATTTTGGTTTCCTTCGATGTTTTATTGTTGTTATTATTTTGATATGTCTAAGTAATTTCTTTACAAGTGGTATCAGAGCTTTGATTCGAGGCCAAAATTAGGTCAAAACCACTAATTTTGAGGATTCAACCATACCTTACAAACCGTTGTGAGTTTTTCTTCCAATTTTTTTACTAAAGTTTAAAGTTTTGAAATCAATCAAGTAAGCTTCTCTCCAAAGTTCAAGCTATTTGGATTTCTTTTGTAGAAGTTGTTACCATATTATCTAGTTTTCCATAAATTTACTCCATAAGACACAATTTTTGGAATTTTTCCAAGTTATCTACATTTTTAGAAATATTGAAAAAAATAGCAAGGGCTTGCTCTCTTTGTTTTTCTCTATTTGGCTAAAATCCATAAACAATCCTAAACCCTAAATTTTTACCTAATCCTTGTACCCTAAAACCTAAACCCTACATCATGATAGGGAGGTCAACTAGAGCCCAAGGGAAGGGGAAATTAACTCCAAGGATGACTCTAAATAAGAAAGATATCATGGGTTTTGAATCTTCAAATTCTACTATATCAGAGGTAATCACCCTGACTCCATGAGAGATTAAACTATGACCTCACCAATGTGAAGGCAAAGTTTGACAATAGCTTGCAGTCAGTGAAGGATGAAATGAAGTCAGAATTCAACTCAATCAAGAAGGAGTTAATAGTCATTAGCACATTCATGACTAATGTGATGAATTCTAATTCACATCACACGGGATCCTCAAGAAACACACATTCAAACTTAAATCAAGCCCACTTGGTGGATCCTCTACACAATCCGGTGGATCTTCTAGCTAGTGGTGGAGCATGATTCTAAAATTGGAAATGTGTAAGTTCAATAGGTATGATCTAATCACCTAGATCAACCAAATACATATTTTGTTGATCTACATCAATTTCCAAGTGGATAAAAGGTGGTAATGGCATCCTTGCATCTCAAACCAGAGCAATTTGTTTGGTATAGATGGATGTGTGAGCATATGAAAAAGAATGGACTTCTTGTTACTTGGTCAATATTCACATATGAGCTCCAAATGCACTATACCAATAGTGTCATAGAGAACTATTTCAGCTAAATAGAAAATTTGTGACATATATTAACAATCAATTATTATATTCAATAATTCCAAACATGTCCTTACATGTAGATGGCATCTTAGAGGTTTACCTTAATGATCTATTCTTGGGTGGTCTCAAGGATAAAATCCACTTAACGTTTTCCTTATTAATCCAGGTTCTATATCATAATCCACGGTAGTTGCTCATCAAGTGGAGGAAAGATATTTGGTCAAACGTAGGGCTCTCACTACTAACAAGGAGTGCATTCTTCTAACATAATCATTCCCTCAACCGACCCGATTGAATCCTCAATAAATTGAAGAGAATAGATTAAAAGGGATATGTTTTAGTTGTGATGGAAAATGAAGCAAAGGACATAGTTGTGCTAAGAATAAATTGTTCTACATTGAAGGGCTTAATGAGGAGGAGGAAGAAGAAGATGTATCAGAGGTCAATGCTGAAGAATCTCAACCATCTCTTTCCATGTAATTTCAAGAATTAGCACCCCAAAAACCCTCAAGGTTGTTGGGTTCATGAAGAAATAAAGGGTGACAATATTAATTAACTTTAGATGTATCGACAACTTCATCAATCATAAGTTTGTCTCATTTTTAAATGGTTTTGTTTATCCAATCCTAGAGTTTGGTCGTGGTTGCAAATGGAGGTAAATTTAGTTGTTCAAGTAAGTGTCATAATAATAAGCTATTCTGAGAGATTACCTACTAAATATCCATGTTACCAAAATAATCTCACAACCTCATTTTGAGAACCCGAGATATGATTCTCCTATTTTATCATGATTTTGGAGCCTTCTGAGACTTTTTTTTGGATGCTTTGTGATATATAGGAACTTTTGGCCATTTTCACATTCTAATTTGGATAGTTTTGATGTTTGCATAGCTTCAAATATGTTTTGTGGAAGATCAAATTTTTTACCATAAAAAATCATCCTTTGATGGATTTCCTCCATGGTGCATGTACAATTGGGAAGACCTTGGGTTAATTATATATCTTTCGGGTTTTAGTTCACAATTGTATAAAACACTCTAATTATGGCATTTGTGTTATTCACTTGAGATATTCTCCCACATTTTTTGTGACAAGTGAAGCGTTCGGGTTTATATTCAAAAAAATTTCAATGTGAAGTGGAGAAAAGGATCCTCCTAACTTAACCTTTTGTTGATCCCTATAATTGACTAAGGCAAGGGGGCACAACGAAGAAGGTTAGGATTACACCACATGTCGTAATCCCTAAATATTAGGTCCGGAAGGTTGAGAAAAAAAAAAAAATTAAATTGGCTAAGGCATGGAGGAAAACCCTAGATCCCTTATCTAGCCAAAGCTCGCCATATGGCACCAATCACGGAAAGTCACAACCTAATAGTTTAACAAATAATTTGTTGAACCAAATGGCCCAATTATGGGTGATCAAATGTCAAGGAGTTTGAGAAATTCAACCAAGGAAAAATAAAAACTAGGATCCCATATCCAATCATAGATTTCCATGCGGCATGCATCCAGCAAGCCAACAGCCAATCTCGGATTGCCACATGGCACCTATCCAACAAGATCATAACCAATTAAGAGATGTCATGTGACACTAAATCATAACTCAACATGTGGCCCAATCATAGAAGTTGAGGTGTGAGAAGGATTGAGTGAAGGAAGGTAGTGGGAGAAAATGGAGACAAATCCCATAGTGAATCATAGGTTGTCATATGTAGCCAAATTTGACTGGAAGTCTATTGAACTAACACATTGTGGATGGGCATAGATTAAAGCAATGGCCAATGAGAAGGGGACACATGGCTATGTAAAGCTTTGAGGTTAAAATTAATATCCCCATGGTTGTAAATTGTGTAAAATAATATAGGAAGATTCAAACATCCATAACTTTTGCTCCACAACACCAAATCAGAAAAAAATGGCCTCCTTGGAAAAAATCTTGAGGAGTATTTGTTGGAGATGGTTTCAAGTCACTATTTTCCATGTTTTGAGATAAAATTATAAGTATCACCACCATCTACCTTCTTTCCTTTGTTTTTAAATCATGATTTTTATGGGTCTCTTTTCCAACGACCATGTTTGTTTTGAGCTAGGCAATTGTCACTGAGAATATGCTTTGAGGTGGTTTGAACATATATTTTTAGTTGAACATATTTTTAGAGCTCCATGATCATGAGAAAGGGAGATATACTTCTGCATATTCCTTATCCTCTTTTCTCTTTCTTCTTTTCCCCCTTATCTCTTCTTTTTCTATAATTTTAAGTTATGCATATTATAAGTGGATCATATCCTTTAATGAAAATTTACTCTACCTATTTGGATTTCCAAGCATTTTAATTGTTCATACCTTTATTTTTGAGTTTGTGTAATGCATCCAATGCCTTTTGCATAGTTGTAGCAGATTGTGAATCCTTTTAGCATTAATATCATGTCTATTGTGTCTCATTTCTACCCTTTAGCTTGTGTTATTGCTCTCTCTTTTTATGTTCTATTATGTTATAATGTGTGTGGGTTATATTTGCATGGTTCAAATGCACTATGCCATTAATTGATATAGGAGAGTTACATTTAAATATAAATTTAATTGTGGCTTATATCTTCCCTTTCACATTGTGCTTTATCCTCTTTCCTTGTTTCTTAGTATAAGGAGAGTGATCCTCTTACTTCTTGGTGCATTACTACATTTATTTTCCATGTTTTCTTTTGTGTTTTCTCATACAATTATTAGGTTAGATTATATTAGTGGTAACAGTGAGTACATTGGATAAGAATCCAACTTTCTCTAAAGGTCTATCTCAAGGAACCAAGGTCCCAAACCTTGGGGATATTCCCACTATTATTATTGATATGCCAACTCTTTTTGGCACTCTTGGGTGCACACTTTTAACAGCCAACATTTTCTAGCATGCATGGTGGGAGCATCTTGTATTTTTAATTGTTTGTAGTATTTATAGATAAAATAATGCATAATTTGTAATTGTCAACTAATTTTTGGTGTGATCTTAGATCATTTGGTTTTTTGAACCATCCTTCAAGCACTTGGTGACTCCACTAATTTAGAACCCACCCATTTTCTCATTTATAGACCACTCCCTTCATAGTTTGATGTTTCTAAGTTTCATAGCTCTTCAAGATCTCTTTCTTTCCCTCATTGAAACTTTATCCCCTCTATTTTTAGCCTTAGGATGATATTCCAAAAATCCTTGAAGACTTTACCCCTCTTTCATGGAAATGATTGTAAGCCCCATTGAACATATCAAAGATGTATCCAATCATTATTCCATACACAATATCATAGAAGAGAAGGTATGTCTCAGATTACTTGTCTCTTCTTATAGAAAAATCTCGGGATTGTTATAGAAGTATGGCTGCAAATCAATTTCTACATGGGACTAGTTGGGATAAAATATGGAAAATTGGTTCAAGGAGAGTGAAAACATCATATCCCTTTTGGGACATCTTATCATTATAAGGAGAGTACCCATGGAGTATGTTTTAAACTTCAATATCATATTCAAGAATACTTGGGAAATAATTCCTCAAGAATTCAAACCTCGATCATGTATTGCATTCTTATTTTATTTAAGATCCTTTGATCCTAATCTCTTTATCATGATTTAAACCCTTGGGAAAATTATCTTCCTCATGCATATGATATTATTGTCCAAGATGAGATGATCCTTATTCAAACTGGTAAAAGGATATACATCCCGATTTTTCCTCTCGTTCCCTCACATTTTGACTTACCCTTAGCTCTCCATGCATTTGTTAAGCCCAATCCTAATCCACCTCAACTACAAGAGGTCCATTGTTGTCCTAATCACTCCATTTTTGTTGCAACAAGATCTTGTTATCCCAAAGTAATCCCATGTGATTTACAAAACTCCCTCCCACATCAATATAAAGCATTACCCATTCCCCAAAATATTTATCAATAATCATTGGGAAGAAGTGGTGATTCACAAGTTTTCCTTTCGAATACCCAACCATATTCAATCCTAGTTATCATACCATGATGGTAGAAAAATTTGTCTTTGATTTGTATGATGATGACTACGCCCGAATAACATAATGCAACACTCCAATATAGCCCCAATGCCCAACCATTCGGTCACATCGGATGATTACCATGAGAAAGAGATTATTAGGTAGGATTTTATAATTCCACTTGAGTTGTGTAGGTAAGAACACATCATGGAAGATCATTTACAATGTTTGTAGGGGGTAATCATAGAGATTGAGCTTAAACAATATCTACAAAAAAATTAAGGGATAATTAACCCCTTAAAATCACTTCATGGTTGAATTTCATCAATGCGAGTAGGAAATAAAAATTCCATAATGGAATGAATCTCATTCTAATGATGAAAGCATGTTTTTGCTCAACCAAGAGGTTTCCACTAAAGAGAACATTTAGCTAGATCAAGAGAAGGAGGGTGAGTAAGAAAAAAATTGTTGAATGCAGTAACCTTAAATTTTTTTCATGTTTAGAGTTTGTTTTCATTCTTAGGGACTGTAATTCGGAAGCATTTTAGAACCCAAACCAAAGGGAATTAATTAAAATTTAAGAAGCCATGCCTCCAAGCCAAGAGAGAGAGGAATTACTTGAGGCTACGTTTTTGAAGACCTTATACTTTCCATTGGAGATGAATATAATGAGGAGATCATATCTTTACTTGAGGAACATACATGTAATTCCATCAATTTCATAGTAGAGCCTAAAACATTAAAGGAGATGTTTGTTAAGAAGAAAGAAAAGGAAGAGAAGTTGGAAGAGCTTGGAAGAGCTCACAAGACCTCTCCATGAAGAGAAGGATGAAGATGTCCTCCTATATAGTGAATATGGGAATTTAGCTTTGAAAATTGGGTGCCCTATCAAGCACCTTGTTGTTTCATATATTAAACAAAGTTTCCTCCAAACATTCTTGTTTGAGAACACGAGGAGAGATTCAAAGCATCAAAAATCAGCTCATATGCCTGCATAAGAAATTTTTATATTAGAAAGAGGTGTATTTGATGAGTGTTGGAGCTCAAAATTGCACCCTTCCCCGAGTCATAGACAACCTAGGATTTTGAGGCAGCATGGGATTGTCTCTAAGTTGTGGAACCTTACGTGATTGAGATAGACCTCTAGAAAAATTTGATTCCTCTACCTATTTCTACTGCTAAAACTACTCCTAATATTGAAAGCAAATCATAAACTAAACATGCCAAGTGACCATGGTTAGAAGGAGATGCAGAAAGGGAAATCCTAAGATAAAATGGGTAGTGATAGCACTAGAAAAGGGGGTTGAGCTCTCTCCATGAGGGGAAGGAAACAGAGAAACACAGGAGAGAGGGCAAACAAATGTTCCACAATTTGAGAACTATGCAAACTCACTCACACACACATTTACAACACAACAAAGTGGAACTGCAATCAAAAAAACACACAACGTGTCAAAAATTAATGGAAAGGAAAGATCAAATAAAACATGGAAAAATTTAGTGGCAAATTTTTGTAAACTTGAGACTATTTGGGTTTTTAGAAATTGGAAATCGTAAATATTCAGCAATGATTGCCGCATACTTCGCCAGAAAATTTGGCCGACAGGTCCTTAGTATGGGTCTAGTTCACCTAGTATTTACACATATAAATGAACTTATGTATGTAATTTACCAACGTTCGAATACACTTGTGCCCATATTCACCAAAGTATATAACTATACATAGTGATAGCACATACTGCATAGGTATAAGGTATAATACATATACAATCATCCAACCTTTTTGAAATCTTTACAGTGGAAGCCAAACCCCAATATGTCCAACCTCTTGTGGTCACTACAAGCATTTTCACCCAACCCAAAGCTATTAAACAGATCCACCCAAAATAGCCATCCAACAGAACCATCGATTGAGAGTCGTCCAACTATTAACCTTCCAACTCAAAGTAATCCAACCTATAGCCATGCAACCCACATCCATCCAACCCATAGCCATCCAACTCGAACCGTCCAACTCAAAGCCATCCAACTCAAAGTAGTCCAACTCAAGGCCATTTGAGTGAGAGCTCAGAGCTGCCCAACCGTTGTCCATCCAATTCAAATCCCTCATGTGACTATCCTTGTTTGGTGCCATTTCCATGGATTCGGGAAAGCAGGGTAAGAAGCTTGTTGCAAGTTCAAAAAGAGTAACAAGACATTGTTTGGCTATTTTGGAAACTCACAAAAATGACTGATGTGTCGAGATCTATGGAAAATATAGGTATGTACTATCTACTAATTTACATATTTTTATTATATATATTTTTCACTGTATGTTTCAAATACTCTTTACACTCTTGTTTTATTTTTTATTTAGTGTTGTTAATAATATAAATAATTAATACTATATCTATTACACTTTTAAATGCAGAAATTTTTCAAACACCTTCACAAACTAATGTGTTTCGAGATATCAATCTTGATGATCCTTTTGGTTTTAATGATCTGATTGATCAAAACATTCGTTCACTTGATGACATCGAACTAGGGGAAGATTCATCAAATTCTCATCCAACACCAACAGAGGAAGCTTCTATTCTAGTGTCTATTTCCAAAAAATATGTGAGGATAGAGATATTCTTGCTGAGAAACCAGATGCACAAGTTGAAGTTGAAGAAAGTAAAAAAATCTATCAGAAGAAAGAGGACAAACTGGACTATAAGAAGGACTTTCAGGTTTGACTAGGCAACAAAATATCCTTTTATTGAACCAATAGAGATGAAAAATAGTAATGATGTTCCAACTCAATGTCGATGTAAAATATGTAGTTGGAAACAAGGGAAAGATCACACAATGTAGCTCAAACTAGACACCATTGAAAAACATTGTGGGAAAATATATATTTCCCAAAAGCAAAAGGATGGGAGCATAGTAAGATCTCATAAATGGAAAGATGAAAAAGAGTGCTTGCATGTAAAATATGTAGAAGAATATGAAAAATAACAAAAGCATTTGAAAAATCTAAATGAAAAAGGTGGCACAATTGTTGCAAAATTGAGCAAAGCTATGGAGACTGAAATGCATGCCAAAAGTATTCAATTTGCTATTGTATTCCATATATTGAAAAAGGCAGACCCATTTCAGATTTTTCAGAAAATAAAATTTTGTATCAGGTAATTGGCTTACAAAATGTTCCACAATCACATTGGTCAGATACCAGTGGCTGGGAAATAGAAAAATGTCTTGCTCTGGTGGAAAAGGAGGATCTGAAAGAGGCTATAAAAATGTAAAGTTTATTTCCCTTTCAATTGATGAGGTTACAATCAGTGGACAATACCTCATGGGTTTGTATTCATGTATACACATTTGCAAATGAAGTAAGAAATCCCCATCTCTTAGCAGTTCATAAAATGAGTGAAAATTGTAATTCTGAAAACATTTATAAGTTAGTGTTGTCAAGTTTGAAGGATATTGTAGGTATGGATGATTTTTCCATTGCAATGAAGTTAGTTTGTGTTGGAACAGACGGTGCAGTTATAATACAGGGGGGAAGAAATGGTCTCTAGTACAGTATAGACAAATTTTGGCCCCTATTTAATTGTAATACATTGCATGGCTCACAAAATGAATCGACCTATAAAATTGTGAGAAATTTGAAACTATTGCCAAAGTGGAGGAGCTGATCCAAGATTTGCATGCATATTACTCTAGCAAGCCAAAGAGATTTTTAGAATTTCAAAAAAATCTATTGGATTGACAGATGGGAAAAAGCTTCTCAAAGATGTAGATACTAGATGGATCTCAATGTATGAGCCTTCTTGTAAAATATTTGAAGAATATCCTTCATTGACAAGTTTTATGTACAAATATCGCAGGATGTGGATAAAGCTAAAGATTTATTGTACCATCTATACAGATATTGAAACTTTACTTACACTCTATGGAATTTTTCAATGTTGAAGGAGCTAAATGTTTTGACAAAGCATGTGCAAGAGCGTTGCATTTACATAATAGACTTCATAAGACTCAGAAAACGTGTGTGTTTGAGTTTAGATTTATTTATATTTGTCATATGATAGTTTTAAGGGTCCTATTTTTAAATATAGAATGCATTAATGAGACCTTAAGTATAGTGCCCACTTCCCTTTGACACTGTTTAGATACTGATCTTGCTACTGTTGATCTCATTTTGGGACATTATTATGTTTTGACTTAGTATGATGTGTATATGTTAGATCATGGATTATTATGGACCTTGATTCAGTTAGCATGCATGATGATTATTGGAGACATTATCATAGATGGATGATGATATACTGCTTGATATGGACAGGTTATTGATGTTGATTTTAGACATGTGACATTTGATATTATAAGTAGCTCTAGTATAGATATTCATTGGATGATGATATAGTGGCAAAATTTGAATTTAAAATGATAATGTTGAATTCTTGATATTGTTGTGATTTGGATTTGATATTTATATGTTGCTTATATCATTTTGGATGTTCTGATATGGCCACGAGGCCGAAGGAGGTGTTGTTATTTTACAGGTTAAAATATCACAACAATGTCAGGGGATTGGAGACTAACCATATTGAAATTTTGGATGAACTCAACGGGGTCACCATGGCAACTGTAATTGTTTGTGTGTTGTGTTGTGTTAGGATTTCCCATGGGGGATTTCCATTATATGTGACCATGGGATGTGTGCTTTATTTAGGTGTTCCCTTTTTATTATTGATTGTATGTATTTTTAATTGTAATATGTTCTTCCTTTTTAATTAATTTAAATGTGATGAATTTAATGTAAGAGTCACATAGTTAAATTTTATTTAATTTAATTGGGATGTGGAATGTATGTAATAAAGTTGTTGTCTTAGTTATTAATTAAATTGGATTTATGTCATGCATAACCATATGTTAAATAAATAAATCATTATGTCAAAAGAATGTAATAAATAAAGTCATAGGTATTAATGCATGTTGTAAGAATGTGTAAGTGATGTGTAAGTTGTGTAAGTCAGATTTTGGAGTGTAGAACACTCCATCCTCTAAGGAATTCAGATTTGACCTTGGAGGCTTGTGGGACAAGTTAAACTTGTCCCACACCTCTTAAAATCATCCACCAACCATACCTATGGTTTTGGAGTCAAAATTAATCCTTTTAATTGTATTTTGAAATGACTATGTGTAAGTCTTTATTGCACTTTACTTACAAATTTTTAATTCAGTCCTTGTTAAAGTATGGGTTAATTTTGAGTGTGTAAGTTGCTTGTCATCTCCATTTATTGTGTTTTATTATGAGGTTGACTTTCTCCTTTTGGGGTTGAGTAAGAATGATGTGGCATCCCACTTGGAATCCACATCATCCTCTCCCTCCCTCTCCTTTAAAATTTGAATTTCTCCTCTTGTTTGGGTTGTTGAAACTTTGCTTTTTCCTCCTTGGGTCGAATTTTATTGCTGTTGGAGCTTGCTTTGAGGAAGGAGTTGGAAATTCTTTTGCATTCTTATACCTTGCTGTTTTGGGACTGCATTTTGAGCACTGAAGGAACTGCTATTTGGGAAAAAAATCTCCCACTGTGGAGAGGTAGGATTTTGTCCTTTTTATATGTTGTTTTTCCCTTTTCTTGCATGAATGAAATGGTGATTGTGTTGTGTATTCATGGCTGGTTGGGTAGATTTCTTAGGGAAAGGTGTAGGAGAAGACTATGGGGTCTTATTAGGGGGCATAAGGGATTGCCAATGGCATTTATTTTATTGTGGAGGGAGTTTTGGTTTTGGGATCCACCTTGGAAAAGAAATTGCTTGCATTTCTTACTATGGGGGGCATAAGGAGGGGTTGGGAGATATAAGGTTTATGGTTTGATATGTTTATTGGCGGTATGTATTTTGGTGGATGCCCAATTCCAAATTGGGAGGCATAAGGAGATTCCCCATAGTTCTTGCTCTTGATGGCTTGCTTGACCAAGCCTATGTATTGTGTGAATAATTCTTGTTGCAGTTGTGAATTGTTGTCTTTGTTGGACTATATTTCTTGTTGTGTTCTGCATGTGAAAGGAATGTTGTTTGTTGTGATAGAAGCCTTGTTGCCATGTGTTGATGTTCATTCTCCATTCCAATATGGTTGGGGCTCGGGGGCCAATGGGGAAAGATGGCTTCTCCTTTCCCATTGGATGTCTTGGTTGGGTGGAGAGCGTTGCCTTTCCCCCTTCCTTGTTGTGATCAAGTTGCAAAGAAGAAGAAATCAGCATGCGTTGCTATTTTGGAGCTTAGAGAAAACACAGTTTGACAGTCCCATCCTTTGAGAAATCTCTTTGTTATCTTCCCACTTGAAGTGGATGAATTGTACCATTATTGTAATTAAAAGGCACCTTGTATTGTAAAGGAAAGATGGAGATTCATTGAAAATGTAAAGAGTTTTATTTCATTCACTGTAGGAAAGGAATGTAATGCAGTTTGTAAACTACATATTGAAATTCAAAGGAAGAAATAAGTTGTAATGTGTTGTTTGAAATCAATGAAAGAAAAACATCTCTTTCTCAAATTGTACTATTGCATTGCAATTTAATTGTTGTTGTGTTTTAAAAATCTCTGTTGAAAAAGGAAAATGCGTGTGGGAGAAAAAGACAACATTTTGTTCTTTGCATTTATTTAAAATTTGAAATATCAAATGTTGTTTGTGCTTTTGAATGATCAGATAAATCAATCAATTGTTTTAGACAAGAATGGGATGTCTTAGATCAGTTTAGAGAATGTTTTCCATGTTTGGAAGTGGCAATTGGATTATTATAATTGTTAATGAAAGAACTCTATTCTTTTTATAAATCTAGCGTTTGAAAATAATCTAATAAATGTACTAGTTCAGATTGGAAACTTAAATTAAGAAATGAAATAATGCAATTCGGATGTAATAAGCTCTAATGAATTCAATTTGACCTCAACATCAAAGAAAGACATTTCAGAACTTTAAAAAAATCAATTTTAGAACTTGTTGGACCACTTTCCCGTCAAAAGTTGTAAAAATATGAATTGCACTTCAATTAAAAAATTGAACCTTAAAAATACTCTAAAAATTACCCAATATCATTCCTCCATGTTCAATTTACATGTTGAGAAGAAGAAAAATCAAAATTGAACAAATCTTACAAGTTGGAAAAATTGCTAGTTTTGAATTTTAAACCCTGCAGATCGATTTCTCAAAATTGACCTTTGAAACTTCATCAAAATAAAAAATTGATGATTTTTGTGCAAAGAGGACTCGAGAGCTTTCAGAAAGTCCTTGTTTGTCCAAAACTGACTTTCTATCAAAAGTTATGGCCATTTGAAGTTTTACTTCAAAATGGCCATCCAAAAATAAATCTAACTATATTAAAATCAAAATTTGAACTTTGGAAAAATTTCCCCAAAAATTCCGCAGCCCCACAACACTCTCAGCCAATCAGGTGTCACCACGTGGCACTTTGGAGGGAAAAATCTTATTGAAACTTAACTTTTTGAAAAATTTGTCTTTGGGAAAATTTTCCCAATTTTCTCTATGACCCGCGGCCCCGTAGCCAATCACGTGCTGACATGTGGATTGGCGGGCGTGCAAAAGAAAATTTGAAACTTAAAATTTTAGCCTTTTGAAAAAAATTCATATTTTTCTCTGCAGCCCGCAACCAATGGCCTGATAACACGTGTCATAACGGATGCACGGACCCGCGCAAATCATTTTGACCTTTTTAAACTTTTTTTGGCTCAAATCTCAACTTTCCCCGCCTCTCCGCCGACCCGCGTCCAATCACAGGATGCCACGTGGAAATTTTTGTGAGGGTGGAGGTTTGGAGGCAAAATTTCCTTTGGAAAATTTTGGGTTTGGATTTTGGGAAAAATTCCCAACCTTTCCCCACGACCTATAGGCGTTCGACACGTGGCACTAGGGCATCGGCGTGCGCGTGGACCTTTTTGTCCTCTTAGCGCTTTTGGCAATTGAGACTCAAAGTCTCAACCTGCTCCATCAGCCCACTGATCCTTCCAGCTAATTGGAGCATGCCACATGTCCCCCTTTCGTCGGCCCCACGGGCGCGTGGAGGCGTTTTGCACCTTGCGCCAAAGGAAGGGAAAATTTCACCCCAGAACTCCGTCGGGCCATAACTTGAGTTATATAAGGAGTTAGGAGGACTTCTTTATATGGTTGGAAAGGTGAAGAAATTTCCTATCTAATGGGCATGATTTAGGAAATTTTTGATGAATCTAAGTGTGTGAAAAATTAATTTGAATCCTGTAATCTGTTAGGGTAGGGAGGAGTGAGAATTTACTCTCCTAACCTAAGTGATGAATTTAATCCCTTGTATTGACCTTGAACTTGTTTTGAGATGTTGTAGGATCATTTTGAAAGTCCATCTTGACTGTTAACCTAAACTTGGTTTGTGATAACTATGATCTTGTAACCTTCTTTGCAAACACCTTAATAAGAAAAAAATTATTCCATAATTTTTTCCTAGCTAAACCTAGTTTGTTTCTTGGTCTCAAGTGGTAGTTTGAAGCGGGAATCACATTACGAATGCAAGTTTCTTCTTAAAATTCAATATACATGATCATCTATGTATAACAGCACATGGAAAAGAGATACCACTTCATACTTTTTAGAAAAGAGTAGATTTGGTTGGGTCAGAGATGGAGGAAGTAAGAGTGACACACATTTTATATGAAACAATATTATCTAAAACTCGAAATAAATTGAAAAAAATATTTATCTTTATCTACAGAGATCATGAAATATTCAAAAAGGATAAATTACTTGAAGCAATGAGAATTATCAATCCACAGTTTTGGAATACACGTGGAGGAATTCTTGAAACATCCATCAGTACTTTATTTATCAAATACATGACTAGTCTAATTGAACATTTTTACAAGCGTGAAGAGATAAATGGAGTTGCTGTTGAAGGTATTTTACAAAAAAAGTTGTTGAGTTCTCAGTCCCATGATTTTTCCACTACTATGCTAGAGCAATTTCGGTTTCTGGAAGAGCTAGATGAAAATGGTTCCATTAGAATACTTTGGAAGAATATTTATTCTAGTAGTATTTTGTGAGAGGATTTGAGCGAGTATATTCAACTATATTAACTTTTTCAAACAATGATTTTGGGTTTTGTTGAAGATGAGAGGGTATTCAAGTGCATTGTCCTTTGTAAAGTCAAAATTCCAAAACAGATTAGATAGAAATTTAGAAAGTTGTTTGAGATTGTATGTATCCAGTTACTGTGGAAACTTTCCCTTATGAGTGAGCACTTGCATTATGGAATTTTCTCATAGAAAGAAGAGGATTCGGTAACATTCGAGTGATCCAGGAGGATCAAACACATCTACAAAATATGCTTACAATGCACGTAGAGTTCCAAGACACAAATGAACGGGTTGTACCAGAACTGTTTAAATTGCCAAAGTTCTAATTTCTTGTATACATTCTTGACATTATTGACATTGGACAATGATTTGATACTGATATATTTCATATTCATTAATGATAATCAACTGGTCTTAATAGACTTTTTTACTTGTAACAAATTCATATTTTTATATTTTGCTTTATTAATGAAATAAAGACTAATTTATTTGGCTCCATCTGTGTGATTGTTGATTAATGTTTTATCTATGCATGAAACATAAATATTTTCAAACATACACAAACTATGTGTCTTAAACCATGCTTTATTGTTTACATCTCCAAATAGTAGCATAAAAACATTCATAGTAAGCAGAAATCTAATTACAAGTTTGCATATTAAATTGTTGAAAACATTTAATAAATGCAATACAACAGTTAATATAATTCCAATTCAAAAATAGGCTTGTATTCATTCTATCAAGAGGTGGAATACTTTATGAAGACATGTTTTCATAAAGCATTGTCGCCAATACATTTACAAAATTGTGGGTTGTCAATGGTTTTCAAAGCTTCTAGGAAAGTTCTATCATATAAGAACACATTACGAGGGAATCCTCTTATCTGTGTATGACTACGAATCATATTTTTCCTTAAATGCACACAGGATAAAAAATTAAAAAATGGGTTGGCCCCTATCTTTTAATTCCTACGCCAATGTCGAAATTGTGACAACACACTTGTCACATGGTGAAACTAACTATTTTTTCAATTTTATGTTGCAGGGGAAGCTTGATATTTTCTTGCGCAAGAGGTGGAGGAATGTGCTCAATCTGTATAGTGGTATCTACTAAAAATCCTAATGCCTGCAAATCTTGCGTTGTGGTATTGATATTTTGAAGAATATTCTGCTCCTCCCTCGCAACATCTCCTACTGACAAAAGTGATGGATCGTCATTTGTCTTTTCCTTCAGTAAGATTTTTGGATCCATCTGATGCTCCTTGATTATCCTTTTCAATGTATTATTTTGTTTATTTAATAATATAAGTTTTTCCTTCAGCTGTATAAATGAATTCAAGCTTTTTATGGGAATTCTTCAAATGTGCTTCAAATACAATTGCTTATTTCTTTAAATTTTCATATTTTTCCTACAAAATAGAAATATAAATGTATTAGTCTATTAGATAAGTCGAAATAATATATTGCGGTGCTCATAATATTACGATTTTACGTGTAAAAGATGACTTACCACAACTTTTTCTTTTCGCATTTTTATTAAAAAAATTCTTGTCTTTAGCCCATTTGTTGTAGTAAGCTTGGGCTTCAACATTAAGATTCTCCAACCTGTTTAACATTATGTCCATAATATCATCATCATAATCATTATTATATGAAATTGTTCTGACTGAGCTTTGTTTAGCAAAATGTCAAGCCTTGTTGGTTGGCTCTCTACGGAAGTGAACAATGAATGCCTTTGAGTGTGATTATGGTATTGGGTATTTATTTCTTTAATCAAAATTTTAGCCCTCCTCTCCCAAGTGCGCACTAAATCCACATCAGTCATTAAAACTTCTTGAATTATGGCCCCCATACTATCTTATACCATATTTTTAAATGAAAAATTTGTCTTCTGATCATATGTGAGTTGATTTTTTCTTGGAGGAGGAGGAGAGTCCAGTATTTGATGCACATCTTGCTATGGTTTTGGTTGAGGAGGTGGAGTAGATTGAATCATATCATGCGTGTCAAAATAGTTACCCTTGTCTGCATCGCCACTATCGAATCCCAAAAACTCATCGTCAAGGTCGATGTTGTTCAAAATGTGGGTGCCCATTGTACTGAAGACACCACCTAGTGACAATCCAAGAAATTCTAAGGTTACAGGATGTATTTTTCCTGCAGAGTATGTAGGAAACCTTCTATTCTTGCCTGCAAATTTTCTTGTTGTTTGGATTGTACATGTCGGCAATATTGGTGGCCTTCTTGGAATGTTCGGGAATGTATGTTAACTTCAAGAAGCAAACTACAAATTATTAGAAAACTAATCATTATACCCTTGGGCCTTGTAAATACTAAATAAAATATTTACAACTAAACAAAAGATGTTAAATATTGTACATTACCTTGCATGCTCGAAGACTGAGACGTGACGATTTGATCTTGACACTGAGAATGAGTTTGATCTTGATCATCAAACTCAGAACTTTCTGAAAACAATAAATGTAGAAATATTAAAATATTGTACTACTTACATAACATAGCTTGATTGTGTTTCCTACTAATTGGTTAATTATATAAACAATAAATTTTATACTTGTAGACAAATGTGATGGTATAAAAGGTAGTTGTGATGGACCTATTGACCCCCTAGGTCATTTTTGACGAGGAACTTGTATTGGTGTTGATTTTGTTGAATCCATGTCAAAATCTGCAGAGACCTCTAGAGGGGCTTTACCTCGAGCAATAGCCTCCTTATGAGATATTGTAGCCATAATTCTTCTCTATAAAAGATAATATTACAATTATTATTGTATTCAAAAATAATTAATGCGAAATCATTATAATGTGAAAACTTTAAAAGTAATTGTTACATGTTGTTCTTCAAGAGGGAGACCAATCATTTTGTCATTAATTGCAATTGGAATTTGTTCATTGGTGGAAAGCTTTATGATAGAAATCAAGTAAATAATTAGTAGAAGAGAATAGAATGTTTGATTTATCAAATGTATTCGCACTACATGCGTGGGTGACATTTTTTTATTTGATTGGACAAATATGTGCACCAATATAAATGTTGCCCTACTAGTTTCCACAATATATATTGCCTTTGCCCATTAACACAATCCTAGCTGAAAAAGTGATACAATTACAAGAAATAATTTGTTTGTAATACCTTGTATAACAAGGCCTCTTTTTGAACAATTAACAGGAGTTGCAACAACATACAAGAAATGTTAGATGCTTGGGAAGTCAAGTAATATTAAGAAAAAAAAGTTGAAAATAATATTTAACTTACCATCAACCTACACATTGTAATGAGACTCCAAAAAAATTGTCTTCATCTATAAGGACCGCCTTTGTAGTCATAGACGGTTAGTTTTGGAATGGTAAACCAGTTAAATAATAGACGTATGCGGGCTCCATTATGAAAGAAACTGTACAATCCACGAGGTGAATGAAAAACCATCCATGTTTCTCGTTCTAAGATGCGAGTAAGTAATCAAGGAAAGAAGTATTAGTTTCGAAATAGGTCATGTTGAAAATCCCTATAAATTTTGTTTTTTGCAGCTATTCCTTTGGTGTTTCCTTCAGTTTGATTAGTGTTGCAATCTGTGGGCACATGAGATTTTTATTGTAATCTGGGTGTATGAGCAATTGTGGTGTTGGAGATTGTTGAAATTTGTTGGAGAGGGAGGAAGGAAAGGTGCACATAAGTTTGGTAGAATATTGGAGAGCTTAGAGCGCTGGAAAAATTTGTGGAAAGTGAAGAAATGAACCTCGTAGGGGTATATATAGGGCTCTGAACGGTTTAAGGGACATGTGGCGATAAACAATTGGTTGATAATTTGAGGTAAGTTCTTGGGGATGCGTGAAAAATCCATCTTTCCATCATCTCGATGGAAAACTATCAACTAAAATGGATGCCCGTTTAATACAAACGTCCAACAAAAGCGATTAGCCATCAACTTGGGTTGGATGGCCATTCATGTCTGTCGTCAAACACGGATTAGGCGATAGACATGGACGATCATCCAACCCGGGTTGGATGATAGACAATGGATGGTCGTCCAACCCAGGTTGGACGGTAGACAATAAATAGTCTTCTAACCAAGATTGGATGATAGATAATAGAGCGTTTGTCAACCCATATCAACTAGAAACCGTCCAACACTGTCGACCATACAAAACTATCAAAAAAACACCCTACAAATTCACCTTCACCACAAATCACTTTTTCAGAGATTCGCATTCATTTCAAAAGTTTATTTCAAATATTTTCCATCCATTCTATAATAATTTTTTGAAGGGGGTCTTAAATTGAACCTTGAAATAAAATAGGTTAGAGGCGAGAGAAAAAGGTGCCACAAAACAGATTTTCCTGCTTAAAATATGCACATTTCCATTATATTCATGGCAGAAGGTGTGATATTACATTGTAGAGACCATATTCAAGGTCTAGAACTCATGGGAAGTTGGCCACCATTTTAGCATGGTGTCGTTACAACAATGAGAGCTTAATAAGCTCAGCTCCTAGACTCTTCAAATGAGTGAGTTTTACATATATATAGAAAATGGACTCCCACCTACTAGGCATTAATTTCTTGACATGTAGTTGAGCTACTTCATACAATGTTCATTAATGCTCAGCTCATTGTAGATATGGATCTTGTAGTTGATCGGTTGCGCATGCATTCTTACCCCGATCAATAGTACTTATTTCCCCTATCAGCCAATAGCATTTTTCCTTTCTACCGTCTAATAACTTTTTTTGTCGTCACCGATAGAATTTTTTCGACCTCTAGGTGCACTTTTGTTGTCGGTCGGTAGCACTTTTGCTACCGATCGTCAGTGTATCCGTACATGCTACCTTTTGTTGACCTTTCGTGTGTCCTTTGCTTTTGATACCTAGTGTTAAATTCAACTGATGTTTGAATGTCCTAGGCCGTATAAAATGTCTAAGCACATTTTAGATAATTTATCCAAATTAATCCCAGGGGGAATTAATTTGTGATAACAATTTTGGTGACTTTCACGGGACATCTTCTTGCTAGATGAATAGACCATTAGTCTTGAAGCATCCATTGGGCATGGATTCAAGCCTAACCTTGAATACATTGATCATTTCCTTTGATATTTTGTCTCTTGAATCCATGTGAACTTAGCATTGAACTCAAACTTCATGATGTTTTGCCACCTAAAATTAACCTATAGAGCTCGAATAGAACTTTGAAAATTCCCAACTTATCCAATTCCACCAAGGAAGAGGCACGAGGATTATAAAATGCAAGTGATCTCTTGGGGCTGAAAAATGCACTTTAAAATATGCCCCAAAATCTGATTTTTCCATGAACACTACCTAAACTGAATTGAATCATGCAAACAACAATAAAAACCTGAAAACTATGTACAAACATGGAAAATCATACATGTTCCAAATTGAAACATGTAGAGTGTGCATAAGCACTTCTTCATCTGAAAGAAAACTTACCTACTCTACTCTAACTATAAAAATAATAATCTAAACAAATCCTTTAACCAGTAGAGAGAAATAGATTCCCTTTCTTAAAAATTGTGGCTATGTAATTAATTTTACAAAGAAAATGGCCTTTAATAAGAGTAAAAAATTGTGTTGAAGTTGGTTTTCCACCCTTCCTACCAAAGTATCAACAAACAAAAAAATACCTCCTTTATTTGTTTTGTATTTGGTTGGAGGTTTTGATGTTGACCTTTAATGCATTGAAGATTGTCCTCATGCTTTGAAATGAGTATGACTGTTTGCAACTCTCTTTTTGTCTCCAAGCTAGCCAAATACCTAATTGGGAAAGGGGATTTTGGAACCAATGGGTTGATCCTTTTCATTTTCCCAATCCTTTAAAGCTCATCCCCCTGAACGAGGACATCCTATAAAATTTCCTAAGGATGGTTGTTTACAAGGTAATTTATACCTTGTTCTGCTTCTACAAATAGTTCTATCAAAGAATCTGTTTCTTCCGTGATGACTTCTGATTTTGCAATTTATTCATCATGGTTTTCCTCATCCTCAAACACAAAGTTTGAGAGATCAAACTCATCCACCTATCCCATATGAATACTAATTTGGGTAGGATTCTCCTTGATTCTCTCCTCCATTGCTAACTCTTGTAGAGATGAAATAATAGCCTCCATTAATGTAGTGCCATCATTCACACTACACTCATAACATAGAGATTGTTAATCATCTTCTTCTCTTGTTGTCTAATCAAAAAAAACAACCTCCACATTTTTTTCTTCATTCCCAACCTCTGTTGAAGGCTTGACCACCGGTGGTATCGATTAGCTTCAAAATTTAAATCCCAATCCTTTAAATTTTGTACAATTTGTTCTTTGTTGAGTGCTTCAACTTGATTCCCCTCCTTGATTGATTTTCGATTTGTTCCTTCCCGAAATGGGTTTAGGAATGCACTATGAGGGTGGGCTAGGTCTCAACTAATTTTTGCAAGGTTTTTATAGAAGGGAAGGTGTAATATATCCATGTGGAGGAGATGGGGATTTGGAAGGAAAGAGGGAAAAGAATTGAAGGTGGGATGGAAGGGAAGAAGATGGAGAAAGGGAATCCTCAATGGGAGCAGGAAGAAAGCTAGGAATATGAAAATTAGGAGGATATGTTGTAGGTTGGGAAGGGTAAAAGATAGGATTGTTTGATGGTGGTAAAGGATTAACCCATTAACAAGGTCCTTCACAAGTAGTTTCCTTAACCTTCCTCTTTTCAATTGATTTATGATAATATGTTTAATTTTTCAACAATTACATTTATAGTTTTAGTTAATACCTCTAGCTTCTGTTGAGGGTTATACCAACTTGGTAGAGGTCTACCCCATGGACAGGGTTCACTGAAACCAGGTAGTTTAGCTACCATGATGTTGTATGCCTCCTCCCCTTGTAGCAATGTTTCCTCCATCTCTTGAATCTGCATTTGAAGATCAACATATCCCTGTCCTTGAAAAGCACCATGGTTAATAGGATAACCATAAATATCAACAAGGTTTGATTGATATGCATATTCCTCATGATAAGGCTCATAATACTTATTTGGAGGAGGATTTAGAAATTATTGGGATGGAGGGGACAATATTTTTTGTTGAAAATAATAATTCCAAGAAGAGAATGAAGTTGTGATTGTACAACTTCATGAAAAGAAAGGAAATGAATGAAAGAAGAAAAGGATGGTCTACAAATGAGATAATGGGTTTGTTGGATAGTTGAGTCACCGGATATGCATAGAGAATGCCTCCAAATGCTGAAATTTCACCAAGAAAACAACGAATTTATGAAACGAATATGTAAGCTCTTCAAACGTGTCCCACCAAGCGTGCCAAAATTGTTAGAGCTCAAAATTTCACCCTTGCCCCAAGTCATAGACAACTCGGGATTTTGAGGCAACATGGGACTTTCTCCAATTTGTAGGACCTAGCACGATTGAGACAGGACCTTTGAAAAATGTCGAGTTCCTCTAACTATTTCTACTACTAAAACTAATCGTAATCTTTGAAAGCATATCCTAAACTAAACATGCCAAGGGACCAGGGTTAGAAGGATATGTAGAAAGGAAAATCCTAAGCTAAAATGGGTGGTGATAGCACTAGAAAAAGGGGTTGAGCTCTCTCCATGAGGGGAAGGAAAGGGAGAAAACACATGAGAGAGGGAAGACAAATGTGCCATAATTTGAGAGCCATGCAAACTCACTCGCCCAAGAATTTACTACACAATAAAGTGGAACCTACAATCTAGAAAAATACACAACATGCCAAAGATGAATAGAAAGGCAAGACTAGAAATAAAATAGGTTAGGTCGGAAAAAGTGTGCCCAAAACAGATTTTACTACTAAAAATATGCGAGAATTCCATTATATTCATGTTAGCGAGTGCGAGATTACATTGTAAAGACCATATTCGAAGTCGGAACTCATGGTAATTTAGCCACCATTTTGGCATGGTGTCATTACAAGAAAGAGAGCTCAATAAGCTCGGCTCTCGGACCCTTCAAATGAATGAGTTTTACATATATATAGAAAATGGAATCCCACCTACCAGGCATTAATTTCTTGACGGTGTAGTTGAGCTACTTCATACAATGTTCACTAATGCCCAACTCGTCGTAGATGTTTATCCTGTAGTTGGTTGGTTGTATGCATTCTCGCCCCTAGTCGGTAGCACTTATTTCCCCTATCATTCGGTGGAAATTTTCCTTGTTACCGGTCGATAACATTTTTGTTGTCATTCAATAACATTTTTCTTACTTTTTTTGACCTCTGGGTGCACTTTTTCTGTTGATTGGTAGCACTTTTGCTACTGGTCAATAGCTTTCATACATGCTACCTTTTTCGACCTTTCATGTGTCCTTTGCTTATGATATGCGGTGCTTAAATTTGACAACCGTTTGAATGTCCCGGGCTGTATAAAATGGCTAAGCGTATTTTAGATAAGTTATCCAAATTAATCTTAGGGTAGAATTAATTTGTGATAATAATAGAAAAAGCGATATTTTGAAGAAGGATTTTGGGGCCCTATTTACACTCCTCTCATTTTCCATAATCATTTCAAATTTCATTACATGGGCCGTGTTCATCAAGAAATAGAGTTATTTCTCCCGGTCAATCTTTTTCTTTTTGTAAATTATGTTTTATACATTGTTTAGAGTAGGATTAGGTTAGTTTTGTTTCTTTCATAAGAAGTGCTTTTGCAAACTCTACATATTTCATTTGAAGTATGTATGATTTTTCATTTTATAAATAGATTTTCTCACTTATGGATGCATTGTTTGGAGGTTATGATAGTAGAATTTCAAAGTGACAAATTTAAAGTGAAGGTTGAAGCGGTTTTCAAACTTCCTTTCCAAAAAAATTAAATGTTAATGAATACTCCATGCCTAATGGATGGAAATTCTACTGATGTTCACATTTAATAGGAAAATTTCCCCTAAGAGTCACCAAAAATGTTTCTAAAATAAGCTCCCAACCTCATTTTGAGCAACTAAGCTATGATTCCCCTATTTTCACATGTTTGTAGATATTTTGTGGTATCTTTTTGTATTATTTGTTATTTGCAATAAATTCTATTCATTTTAATAGACTATATAAGATAGCTTTGAGGTCTAGATAGTTTCATAAATGTTTTGGGGAAGATCAGATTTTTTTCCATCAACAATCGGTCTTGGATGGATTTGGAACCTCTACATTGCATTTATAGCTAGGAGAGGCCTTTGGATAACTATCTTGCCTTTAGGTTTTTATTCATAGTTGGTTAAAGCACTCCAATGGTGACCTTTGTTTTTTTCACTTGGGATATCATCCTACATTTGTCAAGACAAGTGGAGTGGTTTAATGTTAAGTGGAGAAAAGGCTCCACATAACATTTTGTTGATCACTAAAATTTATTAAGATAAAGGGGTATTATGAAGAAGGTTTTTATTTCACCACATGGAACAATTTCTTAAGATTAGATCTTGATAAGTGTGATCTGAGCAAAAAGTACAAAAATTAGCTAAGACATGGAGGAAACCCCTAAGCTTGTAACCAACTAGACCTTTCCACGTGGCACCAATCATGGAGAGTCACAACTTGTTAGATGTAATGAATCATGGGTTTTCACATGGCCAAATTTCAAATGATTAGATTTCAAGGAGTTAGAGAAATTTAACCAAGGAAAAAGCGAGAACTAGAATCCTATATCCATTCACATATTACCATTAGAACCCATCAAATGACCTCATAGTAAATCATGGATTTCCATGTGACACCCATAAAATGAGCTCGTAACCAATCATAAACTTCCATGTGGCACCAAATATCATCTCAACACGTCCCAATCAAATAAGCTCATGTTTGAAAAGGGTGAGTCAAGGAAAGAAGTGGGAGAAAATGGAGACAGATCACGAAGATCATAGTAAATCATGGTTTTCCATATGTCTTGAAATTCAACCCCAAATTTCGTTGATCGGCACAATTTAGATGGTTTTAGGTCAAAACAATGGCCAATGAGAAGGGTAAACATGGAAAGGTAAAGATTTGAGGTTAAAATTGATGACCTCTTGGTCGTCCACTATGTAAAATGGCATGGGAAGATTCATACACCTATAACTTTTTCTCCACAACACTAAATCAAGAAAAATTGGTCTTGTTGGAAATATCTTAAGTACTTCTTGGTTGATTTATTTCCAGATCACTCTTTTCCACATTTTAAGATAAAATTACAATCATCACCAATAGTTGTTGTTTTCCCTCGTGTTTCAAATCATGACAATTCTTGGGTATCATTTCCAATGAGAATGTTTATTTATAGTTGATAAAATGTTCGAACATGTTTTGAGACATTTTGAGTAGATATTTTCATTTGATCATATTTTTATAGCTCAATGATCAAAAGAAAGGAGATATACTTCAGCACATTACTTATCCTTGTCTCTCTTTCTTCCCCTTCCCCCTTCTCTTCTTTTTTCTATAAATGCAAGTTATTTATATTATAAATAGATCCTCTTTTTTAATGAAAAGTTACGCTAGTTGTTTAGGTTTTCAAGAATTATGAGTGTTAAAACCTCTATATTTGAGCTTATGTAATGCACCAAGTTCATTTTTCATAGTTGTAGCAGATTTTGCATCCTTCCAACATTAATATCATGTTATTATGGTTTGTAGCTTCCCTTTGGCTTGTGTGATTTCTCTCTTATCTTTTTGTTTTGTTATGTTATAATGTATTAGTTATATTTTCATGATTCAATTGCATTATGTCATTAATGGATAGAGGAAGAGTTAGTTTTAAATGTGAATTTAATTATATCTTACATATTCCATGTTTTTTTCCTTTTCTCCTATAATTTTTAGGTTAGATTACAAAAATGGTAGCATAGAGTAGTTTAGATAAGAAGTGGGTTTTCTTCAAAGGTTTGTCCTAAAGAACCAAGGTTTCACACCTTAGGGACATTCTCATTGTTGTTATTGAGATGCAAACTCTCATTTATTACTCTTGGGCACATTATTTTTTAACAACTAGAAAGCCCCATGTATTTCATTTTAATGTGAACAGTGGTGGGATAACATTGTGTTGGGGTTCCAATGGTGTACTACCTTGGGAACTTTTGAGATGAACCTCGAAAAAAATTCATACATTTTTCATTTTGAAGGAAGAAGTTTAAGATGAGCATGATGTAGGGAAAAATCTCCATAGTTGGTGAGCTCTCATCAAATGTAAAATATTATTAAGAAGGGTGTATATGAGTTTATGACATAGTTGTTTTTAATTGAAGCTCAAAAATTTAAAAATGCATATACCATCATAACTACAAGTAATTATTAATCGGTACTCAGTTGTTTTGGGATACATCAAAGGGTTACCTCGAAAAGAGATCATGATCATATTGTTCAGTTAGTACCAAAATCCAACCATCCAACATTTGACCTTAATAGTACCCTTTACTACAGAAGAGTGAAATTGAAAAATTGGTACAAGAGATGCTAAAAGTAGGAAATTATTCACCGTAGTCAAAGTTCTTACTCCTCTCCTATAGTGATGGTACATAATAAGGATGAAACTTGGTGCATGTGTCTAAAATATAGGGGTCTCAAAAAATACAAGGTAAAAGATAAGTTTCTTATTCCTATCATTGATTATTATCTATATGAATTACATGGTGTTGTTTATTTTACAAAATTGGATCTATGATTGGGATGTCATCTTATAAAAATTCAAGATGAGATATTCTTAAAACAACATTTAGCACACAATATGGCCATTAAGAATTTTGGTGATGCCTTTTGGCCTCACAATGCACCATCTACATTCCAAAATTTGATGAATTATATCTTTTAGCCATTTCTACAAAAAAAACTTGGTCTTCTTTGATGATATCTTCATCTACAGCAAGACATGGGTGGAACATCTACATCACATAAATAAGGTTTTGGAAACTCTTTAACAACAACACCTTTATGTCAATCCCTCTAAGTGTGATTTTGGAGTCGGGAAGGTAGACTACTTGGGTCATATCATTTCCATTAAAAGTATATACATACGATGTAGTATGTAAAATGCTAGATTCATAGACCATGAAAGTGTTATATATGTATGATTAAGATTAGTATGATGTGTATGTATGATAATTTAATGATTGAAATGTTATAGAATGTATGATGTAAATGCGAGATGTATGATGAAACGCAATGTGTAATGCCTATAGTGCAATGTGTGGGGTTCATGTGTAGTAATCCCTCAACAGTCAAGTGTGAACTGAAGCACAAGAGTGTGTCATCAAGTAATGACAACGTTAAAGTATGAATGAGTATGCATATGTTAGGAGAATGAAAAGATGATAGATGCTAATATGAGTGTGGGGGATGTTAAATGTTATGCCCCCTAAGTGTATGATAGAGAAGATGACTATGTGCCACTATCAAGGAGATCATCATTGTCATGATCGAAACCTACTAGAGCAGCATCAAAAACCTGATAAGCTATAGAGTGAGGAGGGTCATACAGGGACCCATTACGGTAGAGTGTGTACACATTCATTGCATATTATTCATCAAGTAAAGGTAATTGGTGGACAACCGTGAGCATGCCAATGAGAGATATTTGGAGCGTAAGCGGGAGAGGAATCATTATGAATAGAGATATTTCCAAAATGCATAGGAAATGTAAGCAAAGAGTGATGAGAATCTATTGTACCACCAATATAGTCAAGCCAAGACTATCCAAGTGTGAGTGGAGAATCACGAGGGGTATGTGCAACAAAGACCGTCAAATGAAAGACACACAAGCCATAAGTTGTTGTAATGTGAAAATAGCCATGATAAAGATGTGGCGAATGAAGAGGTGGTAAGATGTCATTAAGCATCATGCCAAACCTAACCAAACTATCACATGTAAAAATAGTGTCTAAGCAAGTAGAATTGATAGGGATGTGTTGCCAAAAGGACCTATTGATGAATAGTGTGCATGTAAAAGGAGGCAGCATGATAAGAACTTTGCATATAATAAATCAATAAATTTCAGAAGATAACACAACACCAGAAATATGGGGGCCAAGATGCCCAAATAAGTAGAATAATACCCTTAAGGTAGGGTGACACCATATAATGCTCCTTAAGGAAGGAGTAACTCCATAATCTCCCAAGATGGGAATCCACTTCGAGGGGGACACCTCCAATATAACTCTACCAAGTAGAAGAATAAACTCATACATACCTTCCTCATAATGATACTCACATCCTTTAAATAGGATGGGTAACACCTAATCCCAATGTAGGCTGACCCATTACCCAATATAATTAATTCCTATGTGAGCCCATATAACTAACTAAGGGGATGTGTGCCACATGTCAGCATCTCCATCAACCCATATACATTATAATATTATATCCCATGTGAACCCATACATATAACTAAGGGGATGTGTGCCACATGTCGGCATCTCCATCAACCCATATATATTATATTACCATATCCCAAGGTACATAGCATTGCCTCCCTCTTTGACATGTTTCGTCCCCGAAACATAAGAAGAAGCCATATAATGAGTGTGCTTTAAATTATTACACACTTGTCGCCATGCTCGATCATCCAACCACCCATATGAAATCCTACTGGGTGATGTTACTCCAAACATGATTCCATATTCCATTGTGCTCATCTGGTTCCATACTGGTCCATATGTGTTCCTTCTCGGCATCCATGCATATCCATAATTATTATTCTTGTGATTCCATGTCATATAATTATTGTTCCATTGATTCCATGTGTAGCCAAAAGTATTCTGTGATTCCTTGTATATCCATATGGATTTCTATCCTCATGTGTCCTAACATGTCTCCATGATTTTTTCCTCTCATGATGGTGTGGGTGTCGATATGGTGCCACCTTCGTATACTCAACCTTATCAACCTTTTCCTCAACTTTCTTGTCCTCTTCCACCTTGTTTGTTACTTCTTTTTCTCTTGAGTAGAGAAATTATTTGTGACTTTATGTTATTCATTCTCTCCTTCTGATTCATCCTTATTCCCTTCTTCACCATCTTCAAATTCATCTACATGATCCAATTTTACTTTACTTTTTTCTTTGCTAAGTGTGATATCTTGCAATGTAATTTTCTTTCTCTTGTACCATAATTTCATGAATTTATTTTGTACATTAAGATTAATTGTTCCCAAGCTCTCTAACCAAGGATATCCAAGAACAATATCCATACCATCCATATCTAAAGCATAAAAATCTGAATGTAAAACATATTTATCCATAGAAAGCTTTAAATCTTCAAAAACCTGAATCTGCTTACCATCCATTTGAGATTCCTTGATATGCTTTTCTTGCACCTGTAGATTTTGAGCTACAACCATATTGATGAAGTTATATTTGCTGCTAGGGTTTATGGAAACAATTACCTTTTTTCTTTGAATACACCCTTCAAACTGAAATATTGAAGCTTCCTTCTTTGGAGATGCACTATCATGTGTAACAACTTCTTCTTCTTCTTCTACTATTTCTACTTCTTCTTCTTGAAAAAAAATATGTTTTTTTTTTGTTTCCCATCTAGCTAAGAAAATATCCTCCATTTCCTCCCAATCCCAATCCAATAGATCTATATCCAAATAAGAATACCAATGTCGCGCTTTCCCACCAAGATGAAGATAAAAACTAACCCATACTAAACATTCTTCAAAATACATTTGTTTAAATTGTATCCACCATTTGTTTGCATCAATTTCCCCATTACCATAGAAAATTGGTATATCCATGATGCATAAAAATTAGGGTTTCACAAACTTACTTCTTTAACCAATATTTTACTGATGATTTCATCAATCAAGTAAGCCTCAAATATGAAACCACAAAGAAGTAACCCTTGCTAAAATTTTGAGATATTTCCGAAAATGTAAGAAATTCAAGAAAATTCCTCAAATTGCGGCCTGTGGAGCAAAATAGTGAAAACAATAAAACTGAAATAACTCTATCAAAATATATCCACCAATTCTGAAATTTTAGTGGTATCACCACTTAATATATTACCAAAAACCAAAAAATAAATTATTTCCTAATTCATCATTATTCAGAAGATATATACGAAACCTTAGAATTAGGGTTTCAACCCTAAAACAGACACAACTTTACAAAACAGCTCAAAAAAATCTGAAATTTGGAGGGAAGATCACTTGAACTATGTATCCACTCACCAAAAAAATATCTAAAAAATTACATGTCTATCTCCAGATATAGATGAATCACCAAAATTAGGGTTTCATCCCATAAATTGCCCGGATCACTGCTCTGATATCACTTGATAAGAACTTTGCATATAATAAATCAATAAATTGCGAGAAGATAACACAACATCAGAGATATGGGGGAAAAGATGCCCAAATAAGTAGAATAATACCCTTAAGGTAGGGTGACACCATATAATGCTCCTTAAGGAAGGAGTAACTCCATAATCTCCCAAGATGGGAATCCACTTCGAGGGGGACACCTCCAATATACCTCTACCAAGTAGAAGAATAAACTCATACATACCTCCCTCATAATGATACTCACATCCTTTAAATAGGATGGGTACCACCAAATCCCAATGTAGGCCGACCCATTACCCAATATAATTAATTCCTATGTGAGCCCATATAACTAACTAAGGGGATGTGTGCCACATGTCGGCATCTCCATCAACCCATATACATTATAATATTATATCCCATGTGAACCCATACATATAACTAAGGGGATGCGTGCCACATGTTGGCATCTCCATCAACCCATATATATTATATTACCATATCCCAGTACATACAAGCACAGTGGAGCTGTAACCCATGGAGGAGAAGATGAAATAGTATCCACACTATTTACAGACCCCCAGTATAGTATCATAGCATTAGTAGAGGGAGGGGTTTTGAACCTATATTCACTGGGCCATCAGCCACAAAGGTTTCTTCAAAATAAGATTCGTCTATACCAAGAGGAGTAAAATTGAGTTGTCTTAATGCTTCATTCATAAGTTCAATAACATCAAATTCATCATCAAAATCCTCAGAATCATCGGTGTGAACATCATCATGTTGTATAACACTATCAAGTATGTTGGTAGGTGGCACCGTAGATGGAGTAATAGAGGGTGTTGTGACGGGTGGAGAAGGGACATTAATAGGAGCTGATACCGTAGGTGAAATAATAGCCATAGTGTGAGTAGAAATAGCTGGAGCATTAAGAGTGGTAGGAGGAGATTGTGAAGTGCTAGATTGACCAATGTCATATGTGTCAAGGTTATTATATGGAATATGTTGCAAAGGTGGTATGGGCATAGAATTAATAGGATCTATGTGATAGTGTTTAAATGGTGATAGTATGTTCATAGCCATCATGTAAGAACTTGACACATTGGTGAATAGTATATGGAACCATGTGCATTGCATGAATCCAAGGCCTACCTAACAAGAGATTAAACTGAAAGGAGGCATCAATAACATAGAATTTAGTGAGAACAATCTTAGGCCCAACCTAAATATGTAATGAGATAGTCCCTAGGCATGTGCAAGTGGTAGAATCATAACCTCAAATGAGGGTAGAATTCTTAGAAATTAAATTATTGTTAATACCCAATTGCTTTAAAAGAGAATGAACACATAAATTGACAGTTGATCCATTATCAATGAGGACTTTTTAATGCAAGTAGTACTAATAATGGTAGTAATGAGAAAAGGAGCTCACATGATTGTTTTTGGGAAAAGGCATGAAATATATAACATATGGTAAATTATGAAGAGACTAGATGAGATGTGCAAAGGCCACCATGGAATTATCACTTTCAATGTGAATGACATGAAGGGAAGCTTCTAGCATGTTACGACAATCTAGTGCATTACACAACAATTCATAAAGAGAGATCTTAGCGGGTATATTTTTAAGTTGTTCAATGATGTCATAGCCCTTAGAAGTAGTGGGAGGAGTTTTCGGAGTAATGGGTGGAGGAATAGATGTGGGTGGAGCCATAGGTGGATTAGGACGAGTATGATGAGTAGTAACTACATTAATGGATGGATCAGCCCTAGGTGTGAAAAAATGAGGAGGATGTTGAGTGCGCATGTGCATGAAATTAGCAACATTAGTAACTATGCTTGAGACCTTAGTTGGTGCAAAGGTAGGATAAGAAGATTGATCCATAACTTGATAAGGAGATGACATGGTCAAAAGGAAGTGTTGAAATGTTGGGTTCACCAAAATGATTAACTAAAATATGGAAATGAGGGTAGTTAATCTAATCTAGAATGACATGTAAATATAGTAAATAAATGTAGTAAATAACTATGAAGAATGACCCAAGCAACTAATCTAATGAAAGTAGAAATCCTAATATGCAAGATAAGTATGGAAATGACTTAGTTGATTTGAGGAGCTCACGGGACTATGTCACAAAATAAATAGAATGATCTAGAAGTGGGAGCGACTATGAATAGGTCATAAAAAGGACATATACGGGTGATTCTCGGACTAGGGCGCCTAACGAAGGACTAGGGAACCTATAAGTGCTATGGTCTATAGAATGGGTGGCTTGGTATGTGCAAAAGGTCTAAAAATAAGTTTCATAGGTATGACAAATGGTCTGAAACCCTCGATGTGTGTCACCTTAGGTTCGTTACATTGCACCATGTATCATTAATAATCCAAGATGTATAGAAGACCTGCAAAAGACCAAAAGGAGTATCAAAACCCTTAAAAAAATAAGAATGCAAATGAATGGGTCAGACTGACCTCATTTGCCACAACAATGGGCTTACTAATTGAGTGTTGCACTACATTTCGGACCCAAATGTAGTTCTTGTGTGTGTGTACATCATGTGCCCTAGGTGTTCTTGTGCTAGTCACACTTTGTGAAGTAGCAAGCAATAACTAGATGTAAAAATGTAATAGAATGGTGCGTGAAGTAGAATAGAATCCCCTCCTATGTTTTTGTGATGCATATGAACCAGCCTTATCCTTTGTGATGTAGCTAATGGATGTAAATGATTTCAAATGGATACTAACTCTAGGTGGATGATAGTAGTGACTAGTGCTTGGTCCCTCATTATGGTCTCATAACTTTATATTTATAGGTTTCTCTTGATCTAATTTCATAATTAACCCCGAAATGGCTAACCATCAAAAAGATAAGAAGCTAAAATGGCTAGAAAGTGCCCAAAAGTGGTGAGAAAGTTCAAAAGGATCAAAGCGCCCCTAGTGGGACCAGGGTGCCCATAGGCACCCCAGTACTAGCCTAAGTGCCACAGTCAAAGATAAAATGACACAAAATGACAAAATCTAACTAGGCATGCGGGTGCAAGAGGTCGGGAATGACGAAAGAAAATAAAATAAGATGGCTAAAAGACGAGGGTTAATTATTAATTTCTTCACTCAAAAACCTTCTAAATATTAGTATGAGAACAAGACTAAATAATGTCTAAAGTACATGATTTTTTGTCTACACTTCAGATCATATAGTGACCCTTCAAATCTAGTTTTTAGGCCTCTTGCAGAGACCAAGGCACCCAGAACACATACGAGGGAGCCCACATATGCCTTGATACTCTCCCAGGTGCCCCATTCTACTCAGTTTTCCCATATCTGCAAGTTTATGGACCTTGGCATAGTCATTTCCTCCTCATGTTTCTCCATTCAGCTTTGTGACATAGTCCAAGCAAGTTCACTTGAATCAGCTAAGCTCCTTCCAACCCTTCTTTGTATATTAGGGTTTATATTTTCATTAGCCTAGTTGTTTGGGTCACTTTCTATATTTATTACCACTTTTATTTATTGTTGTTCCTAGTTAGATTAACTTAATATACTCCATCCATTCCCCCTGCTGCTGCTCCAGCCACCCACCTCGCCTCTACCTCTAAAAGACCGGTCACCAGGGCCTCCAGGAAGCTCAACCTTGAGGCTCTTGCTGTGGAGAAGGAGCCTTTCGAACTAGAGATTGCACATGATCTTCTGAATATCAGCAGTGCCAGTCCCCGGGAAGTGCAGTTGGATAGCTCTTCAAAGAGGTTGGAGGCCTTAGAGGCTGAGATGAAACTGTTGAAGGATGAGGTCAAGAAGCTGGCTAAACAGAAAGGCAAGAAAAGCATGGAGGGGGAGGAGAACATTGATAGCAGTCAGATTGAGGACATTTATAAGAAGCTGACCTCCTTTGACTCCCGCTTAGGGATGGCCAAAACTAGACATGATTACATCATTGCCGCCCTTAGGGCAATTGAGGAGTTCATTGAGGGTCATGCCAAGAGTGTTTCCAACCTCAGCGGTGTCCCGGCTACACTTTGGGGCAACGAAAAAGAGAGCAAAAGAACCATTGAGGAGCTTGATAAAACTGATGCTGCCCACATGACAACTTTGGGTATGTTTCACGCCTGGAAGAGAGTCAAGACCAGCATCGACAAAGCTACCAAGAAGTAGTATTGGTTGCTTCTGCTGCTTCTGTTTGTTTTTTTTTTTTTTGCGGTCTCTTTACTACTTTTTTGCAGTAATTTTGTTGTTTTGTCTCGTTTGAGTAGCTGTTTCTGGGCTACTTCGAGCTTCATTGTAACACTCGGATCTTGATCCATTCTCTCTGATTCTCACTCTTATTCCGGCTCTTAGGCCTTCTTTTGTTCTCAAGGGTATAGTCCCTTTCAAAAAACTATTTGCCAATAATTAAAAAAAAAAACTTAATATACTCCACATTTTTATTTAATCACAATCTTGTCTACTACCCCCAAATACAAAATAATGGCATATTTTGAGTTTTAATCAACATATTTTATGTCAAAGGAAAGTAAAAAAACTTTTCTTAGCTAAAATTATTTTTACATCTTTACAAATTCCCTATGAAAAAGAAAAGTGATGCAGAAAAAAATAAAATTTCATTCATGCATTCAAACAACAAGAAGGTTTCAACAATTATCTTCACATGTGCTCTACACTAGAGGATCCAAACAAGCCCACAAAGGCTAAAATTACCAAAAATGTTATATTTTCTCTTATCTTGACTAAGTTGATACAAGGTCACCTTGAATGGTTTCATTAACATCATACTCTGCTTCCTCATCCCCAAACATAGTCCCTTCAAGTTTTCTAAATCATTCCTCTTCATGAAGAAATCATAACACTCACCATCCTTCAACTTACTCTTGTTCTCGGGTATTAATTCTTATTCAATATATGTAATTTTTTCCTTCAAGGATTCTCATTCCACCTCCCCTACTCACACATCTCATAACATAATTAGAATGACCACAAAAATGACCATAATAGAAACTTCCTTACAACTCTTCCTTTCTCTATACCAACTAGTCACTTCTAGCCTCACCACCTTTAGACACAAATTAGCATTTCCTTTCCTCTTGACCTTCTCCAAGGTTCTCTAATCCCTTTGTCTTTGTAGACACCTAAAATGGTGTTAGATTCATCACCAAATTTCATCAAGACGAATGCACACCTTAACTTTACCTACTCTTTCCTAAAAGCTCGCCTCTACTTGCTCTAAGAACACACTTCTTGCTCACACCTAGGTTGTGAACTTCTATAACTACCTTCAATTAACTACCCACCTCCCTTAGTTTCATTCCAATACTCCTAGTATGAGTGTAAAATCTTAGGCCTTAACTCCCCACACAACTCCTTCTATCTCGCTTTTTTCAGTTTTTCTCTTAAACCCTCAATAGGTCTGCCTCATTTGTTATGCATATTTTTGTTTTTTGGGAGGTTCTAATGAAAAATAAAGAGCTTTTGAGCACCCATTAATGGTTTCTAGGTGTGGGTAGAATTGCATTATCAAATTCAAAGCCCAACTACTACTTCCTTTTGATTAAGCTAAAATGTAAATAAGAGCCTAATCTAATTGATATTAGTGATAAATAAATGAACAATTAAGTACACCACCGATACAAAAGTAAATTAAGTGATAAATTATGAAACCCTAAGTGCAAAAAAAGAGAGTAGAATGACTTAGCTTATTATCAGAGATCAAGAAGATGTAAAGAACTCGAAAATGGGAAAATATGAAGAGCTGACTGTTACATTGGAGCTCAAAAAAATGCAGATCCAAAGAAACTGGCTAGATTGGGGTGCACGGAGAGGAGCAGGGGGCACCTTGTATGTACCCAAACTTGTAAGGTATTGTACTACCGAAACAACGTAATAGGTACCCTAATGATGATATAGGTCTCCTCGCAAGGTGTTTGGGATCTGGGAAAGCTCTCCAAGTGTGCGTTAACATCCTGCATGCCCCATTTAGCCCCCACGTGCTTTATTTTTCCCTTTTCCCCTCTTTTCTTGGCCTTTTTCTCTTCAGTGATGAAACCGCCGCCCGAACAAGGCGGCGGTCTCAGAACCGCCGCCCTGCTCAAGGCGGCGGTCCTTTACATGTTTTCCAGAAAGCTCTTTTAACACGACTCACGTAAATTTAAACGATTCACCAGCTTTTTTTCACCGTCATAAGCTTGCATTAATGATTTTGGTTCCCTAGAATAGTGTTTTTTGTCATTGTTTATAGTTTAGAGTTCTATTTGGTTTTACCTTGGGTAAATGCAAATGCTATAAATAGTTGGCTTGTGCTCAAGCAAATGGCCCCTCAAATTTACCTCGAATTTCTCATTACTGCAATAGATTAGTCTTTCACTTTATTTAGAATTCTTAGTTTCTTTCATTGCATGCCTAGTTAGTGTTGTCTTGTTGTTAGGAAGCCACATATCCATCTTGTGTAGGTCTTTGTTGATATTTCATCCAATCCATTGGAGTAGAATATCTTGTTTTCAATAGGAAGCCATTAAAGTCACAAGTTTTGTTCTTCAAGCGAGAATAGTTTCAAGTTCTGGACGTTTTATGTTGCATGAATCGCAATAAATCCCACTAGGAATTACATAAGCCAAGCTCTGTACTCTTGCGCTATCTCTCTCCTACTCACATTGTATTCAGTCTGTATCCTAAGCTGCCTTTGTCCCAATATCTACTTGCTGATGCTAGCATTACACGCTTTTCGGATCTACGTGAACACAAAGGAACAGAGTAGATCACACCGAGGGACAAAACACACACACCATCGGATTCGCCATGTTATGCAAAATCCAGTTCTAGCTTTTAAAGTTCTAAATTATAAACATATCAAATAGAGTAGCCAATCACTTTATTTCAATCAATTTTACTTTCGATATTGCCAGGGAAGCTATGGGGATTGATAGTTTCTGAGAGACTATGATTCATTCCTCACTTCTGAGGTAGGATCGAGAGTCTTGCAAATAGACTAGATCAAGTATTTCATTATTTAGAATAGATTCACCATGCACTGCACAAACAAATAGCTATACTCGGTTATCTTGTTTGTTTTAATTTTTATTTTAACTTGTCAATTCTAGATATATTAGATAGTTTTCTTTAAATTCTATTTAATAGATAGATATATCAGATTCGGGAATATAAATAGACGTATCTCTCATAATTATCTTATTCTCGTCATTAGTTAGATTTATATAAATTTATTTTGCATGACAATCACGGGATCTAGAGAGCCGGAGAATACGTATTCAAGCCAATCGTGCCCCAACCTAATCTCATCACGGTGATAAGCGATATAGATCAAAATATCGGGATCCAAGTCTTCCAAACAACGGTAAACGTACAACAAATTGATTCCTAGTTAAGCGGGTTAAACATAGAAGACGACCAAGCACACACCTTTTGGTCAAATCAACCAAACTACAAATTATCCTAGATACACACCCACATGACTGTGAAAGGGTTTGAAAGAGATCAAAAATTTGGTTTTGATCCTTTGGTTCCATAGCTTGGGACGGGAGACACTCTCACAGATATAGATACCGGCTTAAGAATTCAGGTTACACGAATGCCTGGTAAGATATTCTGAGAAGATCACACAATTATTGATTCTGAATATAGAAGTTGAGAAAGCATACGATTATTGGATACTAGGGATTAGGGATTGATTCTGCACATGACCATAGCAGGGCCACAACACATACGAATCTACGGTTGTGACCCACAAATCCCACCACGAGCCCATAGGTGAATCAGACATAGATACTGGCCTACGTACACTAGTATTCAGATCTACTCCACTTCCACCTATCATCATCGAACAGTTATCCTTATTAGACATAGCAGCTAACAAAGCTAAGGAGTTCTAGACTAGGCCAGAGAATCGCCCATAGAGTCAATTATATTTACCATCCACCCTATGACCTTATCTGGAGATATACACGAAACTATCCTAGGACATTTTCCATGTATTCCACAACCTATAGACCAAATCATGCCAGAGCTCGATATTGATTGGAGCCTTCGAGCAGTCATCCTTGTTGATCGATCTATCACACCAGTTCAAGTTAGGAGGGCCTTCTTTGCCTTAGATTCACAATTTCCACTAGTGCGTGTCGAAGACATTAGATTGCCTAACTAGTTTGTCTGCATCCCACACATATTCCATCCCCACCAGTTGTCTTAGCATGACCTCGGGAGGTCGGGTGCGAGGAAGAGTTACTTGTAGATTCCCAAGCTCGCTTGTCACTTTTGTAAAGTACAAAATTGGTGAACCCAATGTGAAGCAAACAAACCGCTTCATCACCTCTACCTCATTAGCCTTCACCATCAGCTTCACCAACAAAATTGGTGAACCCGACGTGAACGAAACAGTTCTCCCTCATTTATTTTCACTTCTTCCATCCACTTTCGCTCCTTCCCATTATTCTACGGGTATTCATATACCCCCCGAATATGTCGGGATTCAATGCATATGGCAGACCCCTCTTGGGTCTTGAGGCATACTATGCCCAACAGAATAGACAATCATCACCCTCACTCTCAGTATGGGGTGATAACTACTCAACTAACCAGTTGTCAACACAAACTCCAAGGATCAGATATACCTCATCCCTCCGAACAGAGGAGTTGGATCAGTTTGCTCAAACACAGCAAACAGATCCTTCAGGCTCGAACAATATGACGCTCACAGGAGAATCAAGTTCATCTCCTCAGGTACTACTTAGACCACAAATTAGTAGACAATCAGACTCATACCTAGGTTTAGATGATGAACATTTGGTACATTATGCCAAGAATGAACAACGTTCTTGAAGTATGTACCCACCTATAGGAGGTTTACAAACACAACCCGAGGTCTTTTTTCGAGAAAATACCTCTATGCCACTACATATAGAAAATACCCTCGGAGAAACTTGGCAGGCCAGCAATCAATTCATATCAGGATATCACATGCCTATACAACACCATGATATACAACAAATGCCACCAAGGCAAAATATCGTGACTTCACCAAATGAAGTCATTTCAACGTTAGTAGAAAAAGTGAGGGGGTTAGAACTTGCCCAAGCAAGTCAAAATTCTCAATTCATGCAAGCAGGAAGTTCCAATCCTCCACACCATCCTAGCCAAGTAGACCTCCTCACAGGAATAGGCATGTTAGGCATGACTCCTCAGTATTCACAACAAACCCCAACAAGAGCTGCCATTTCTAACACCATTCTGACACCTCCCGGTCTAGTACAAAATAATCCATTCTTGGACAATACCCCTTCATACTTAAACATGTACTCCAAATCACCACAAGGGGATATGTTCTCCTCTCCTGGCATGGTTCCTCAAACACAGGGGTTTCCTTATGCCCCCGCTAACACGTATGCTACACCATATCAACAACCCATTCCCCTCCACTCCCTCAACAGGCACCATCAATGGTCGAAACCTATGCGATAGGGACTTACTCAGAATATTTGAAAGAACCCTTAGATTTCACCATACGAAGCGTAATGCTTCTAAGGCCTCTTCCCGATTTTCCCAAATAGAAAGGTGAGGGAGATCCGAACGCACATATCAAGGCTTACGCTACAGCCATTCGAGAACTACTCCCATGGGATGGGGTTGTTGCCAAAATATTTCCCAAAACCTTGGAAGGTATCGCTCTCGATTGGTATTATAGAATACCTGAGGCTTCCATCCATTCGTTCAAGCAACTCATGTCAGAGTTCATCAAGGCCTTTGACATGAACAAATTATTAAGGACAGGAATCAGGGAATTCTTACACATTAAGCAAGAACACAATGAATCTGTCACCCATTTCATCCAAAGGTGGCGTACAGTTCTTTATTCTTTGGCAAGTGCTCCAAACATGGATCAGATGGAACTATGTGATTTATTCCTTCATTCTCTTAGTAGAGAAGTGAAGGAATAAGTCCAGAAGTTCCCACTAAGAACTTACGATGAAGTACTTGAGAGCGCTCTCCGAATAGATCAAGCGGCAATTGATAGTGGTCGTAAAACATATGGACCAAACGGGAGGTTAATAACTTCCAACCAGAACACTACAACTTATCCTACTACCACGAATGTCAATCAAGAACCTAAAATCCTTAGTAAAAATCTGGCAGTAACAACAGATGGAGTAAATGACCAGCCTAAGGAGGTAAATGTTGTCAATACTCCATCACAAATAAATAACCAACGAAACAACAAATTTACCCCAACAATTAATACAGTGGATTTTAATCATCCACAAAGAAAAACAACAACGACGGACGAAACCTTACACAGGGTTCAAGCCAAAGCTCAACTGGTTATCAAAATCAAAATCAAAATCAAAAACAACAAATGCAAAACTTTAATAGGCAACGGTTTGATCAAAGTTTTGGGCCACAATACGCACCAAACCAACAAACTAGGAATTACAATCCTAATTCGTATTGTGGTTTCCACAAAATTCAGGGCCACGACACTAGAACGTGCCGTGACTACAATAAATTCATGCAACACTTGCCAGAAGAACAAAGACAACTTTTCATAGATATGTTTTTGGCAGATCCTATGTCACCAGCATCAAATACTTTTGTAGGGGCGGTTTCCCCTCAAAATGCACCCCTCAAGATCTTCAATGATCCGCTCCCAAATCACAACAATAACAAGTTAAATCCAAGTGGGACAAACAAGGGTGTAATTGCAGAAACAATGATCATGAAGCTTCAACTTCGCTAAATCCATTAGTTGCACCACAACTAGGAAGTCAGCCACGACCTAAGAGTTAGATGTCAAACTATCCATCAAAGTCAGAACAAGGACACGAGAGTATTTCTCTCAGCCAAGTCCAAGCCACCTGCCAGGGACAGATAACATCCAACAAATAGTAGCAAAACCTGTGGGTGCCTATGATTTAATTAATGACCTAACAAAAACCTTCTCACACATTTCATTTTTAGACTTACTAAAGAACTCTCCTGCTCACAGGGCTGCTCTTTTAGAGGCATTAGGTTTAGGTCATTTAATTAACATCACCCCACCTCCTGAAACACAGGTAAATCACATAGACTTTGATGTTCATCCTCCGGGGCAGGCGGATAAAGATGTCAAATTCATATTCGAAATAAACAAAATGCCGACGAGATGCTGAGATCACACGCCGAGGTGATCCAGCCTTACATTTGCAAGTATGGGTTTATAACAACTATGTAAAGCATGCAATGGTAGACGATGGGGCAGCGGTCAACATAGTCCCCTTCTCTTTCCTTCAAAAGCTAGGGTATGGAGAAACCAATTGTTCCACAACTTGAAACACACTAAGAGGCTATGATAGCCTTAAAGCCACCTCGATTAGAACTATAATATTACCGGTCACCTTAGGACCCAAAACCATCCTGACTGATTTTTATATTATAGATCGGGAAACCAACTATAATATGATCCTCACGACCATGGACACACCGCATGAAGGCAATCCCTTCTACGCTATTTCAAGAAATGAGGTTTTTACACTTAGGAAAGATATTCGTAGCCAAAGGTGATCCAAAACCATTCGATGTACACCTAGCTGACTTAAAGAAAAGACCAGGCGTGCACTCGGAGTCTGAACTCCGAACAAACCAACTTAATAAACCTACCGATGCGAAACCGGAAGAAAAGTTGGTACCTATGACAGATCTTGAAACTATGAGCCTAGCCAAGGCAACCCCAGCCCCCAAAGATGAGGCTAACACTGTAGAAACAGTATCATTAGGAACTACTGCAAAAATCGTTGAATTGCTAGAACAGGATCTACCAATGTTCCTACCATTTGATTCTATAGGCATGGGATATTCCCTAGGTGTTGGTTCTCTTCCAGCAGAGGATCTTTGCATGGTGGAGGTAGAAGATATTAACACAACAAATATCCCAACGTCCATACTCCCAACTAAATATTGGACTCTCCATTTTGATGGAGCTAGATGTCGTTATGGAGCTGGGGCAGGTATAATCCTTACTTCTCCTGAGGGAAAAGTCCTACCATTTTCCTTCAAACTAAATTTTGAATGCACAAACAACGGTGCTGAGTACGAAGCCCTCCTCCTTGGCCTCATCTTAGCTAAGAGAATCGGTGTTGATAACATCAGAGTGTTAGGAGACTCACAATTGGTAGCAAACCAAGTCTCTGAGATATATGAAACCAAAGCCAAGCACTTACAACTTTACAAAACAGCTGTATTAGATTTAAGCAAGGAGTTTGACTTCATATCAATTGAAGCAATCCCGCGAGAGAAAAATCTTCTCGCCGATTCAATAGCAACCTCAGCATCATGCTTTACTCCAAACAGTAAGTTAGAGGATACTCGTTTCATGGTATCCCTTCGTGATGAACCATTGATAAAAACAATGTCAAAACCTCTTTTAAACGGAAATGAAAACAAATCTACTATCCTAGACCACATTGATAGTGATACAACCACTCTTGATTTCTTAAACACCTATGTGGCATTACATCTCGCCCATCACACAGTAGATTTATCTTTGATCCCGCATTCATCTTCCTACTTCGGGAATCCCATGATGGAGCTTCCCCACAAAAGGAACTTAGCATATACTCAGTCAAGAATGGAGACGATTTAGATTTACCTCCAGCCCCACCTGAGTTTGAAGAAGGTAACGCCTCTTTAATCGAAGAAACAATTGATATTAACATTGGAACGGAAGATGAACCAAGGATATTGAAGTTAGGATCCTCGTTAACTCCATTAGAAGTAGAAATACACACTCGGATCCTCAAGGAACATCAGAAGGCATTTGCATTTAATTATAAGGAAATGACAGGAGTTACACCCCACATTGCGGTGCACAACCTCGTCACTAAATCAGATGCAAAGCCGATTAAACAAAAGTTGAGACCAATGAAACCTAAGGTAGCTCTCATGGTGAAAGAAGAAGTAATAAAGCTCCTCCAAGTAGGATTCATCAAACCAGTTGATTACTCTCAATGGGTATCTAATATCATTCTCGTTCTCAAAAAGAATGGGAAGATACGCATCTGCATAGATTTCGAGACATTAACAAAGCGTGTCCTAAAGATGACTTCCCGTTACCATCCATTGATGTCATTGTTGATGCAACAACTAGATTTGAACTTTTGTCTCTCATGGATGGATTCTCGGGATATAATCAAATCAGAATATCTGAACAAGATCAAGCTAAAACCACATTTATAACTCCTTGGGGAACCTATTGCTACGTTGTTATGCCATTCGGTCTCAAGAACGCTGGTGCTACATACCAACGGGCTATGACATATATATTTCACGATCTTATTCACAAAATTGTGGAATCCTACATAGATGACTTGTTGGCTAAGGCCAAGAAGCGTTGTGACCATCCGGAAGTACTTCGCATCATTCTTTCACGTCTAATAGAATACGAAGTCACGCTAAATCCAGAAAAATGCATCTTTGGTGTAACAGGAGGGAAGCTCCTAGGATACATCATATCATCACGCGGGATCGATGTTGACCCAACAAAATTCAGGCTGTCCTCGAAATGGTCCCACCTTCGGATGAATCTAGAATCAGGTCATTTCTTAGAAATCTTGGTGCAATCCGGAGATTCATCCCAGACTTAAGTTTTCCATTCATCCAATCAACAATCTACTCAAGAAATATTATAGCATTGATTGGACTGAAGATTGCAATGAAGCTTTTGACACAGTTAAGCGTTTCTTGTTATCACCACCTACGCTAATGCCACCTAAGCCAGATCACCTGTTAATTTTATACTCACAAGCTACCAATGTCTCGCTAGCTTTGTATGCTTTGGCTCAAGAAGATGATGACAAGAGGGAACGCGCGATCTATTTCATTAGTCGAACATTGCTCGACTACGAAACATGTTATACATAGGCAGAACGAGAATGCCTTGCCATAGTCTTTACAACCAAATGCTTAAGACATTATATGTTAAATTAAGAAACAAGGGTCATGGTAAAGACGGACCATTTACAAACTTTCCTCACACAAGGATCCCTGTCTAAAAAGGATGGATGTTTTATAACCTTAATGGGAGAATTCAAATTAACATTTGTAAATCAGAAGTCCATTAAGGGACAAATCATCGCAAATTGGTTAGCTGATAACCCATTAGATGGAGGTAATCTAGTAGATCTAGACTTTCCAGATGAGTGCGTATACTACATCGAAACCCGACCTTCTATCTCTGAGTGTCCTTGGTACACTGATATCATTAATTATATCATGGACCATACGTATCTAGAAAGTGCTACTCCGCAACAAAGAAGGTGGTTACGCATTATCGTAGCAAAATACGTCATTATAGAGAAAGTACTCAATCAAAAAGCGTTCGATGGAATGCCTCTAAGATGCATCGACACACAGAAGAATCCAAGAAGATTCTCCATGAATCTCACAGTGGAATGTGTGGAGGCCACTTCGGTGGCCATGCCACCGCTCGTAAAATACATCGAATGGGATATTTCTGGCCCACTCTAGAACATGATGCAATAGAGTTTATATGCAAATGTCATAATTGTCAAGAGTTCTCCCACGAGATTCACATGCCAGCACAAGCTCTACAACCAATCGCTACTCCATGGCCCTTTTCCACATGGGGCCTAGATTTGATAGGGAAATTCTCTCCCTCATCCACAGATGGCCATAATTTTATAATCACGGCCACCGAATATTTTACCAAGTGGGTAGAGGCTATGCCTCTTACTACTGTACCGGGTTCTGTAATCACCAAGTTCATCTTGAACCAAATCATTTGCAGGTATGGTATCCCACAAATCATTATCTTAGATAATGGAACTTCTTTTAAGAATGACGAAGTTCACGAATTGTGCAATAAATTTAAAATAAGCCATCATACGACTTCCTTGTATTACCCTCAAGCCAATGGACAAGCTGAGGTGACAAACAAAACATTAAAAGCCATTCTCCTTAAAATGGTGAAAGAAAACAAATGAGATTGGCACTTGAAGTTATATCCGGCCTTATGGGCCCACCGAACCTCAATAAGAACACCAACAGGAGCGACTCCTTTCTCGCTGGTATTCGAGTAGAAGCGCTTCTCCCACTTGAGGTTGAAATACCGAGTCTCCGCATTTCATTACAAGTGATCCGGATGAAGACGCTTATAAAGAAGCAAGTCTTTCCCAACTAGAAAGCCTAGATGAGACTAGGTTAGATTCGAACAACGGCATAGAGTCTATGTTGACCGGATGTGCCAGTATAACAAGAAAGTCTATGAACGTGACATATATGAAGGTGATCTAGTTCTAAGGCTAAACAAGTAACGACAAAAAGACCGGCGAAGGAAGGAAGTTCGGCCTAAATGGTTGGGCCCATACCGAGTCATGAAGGACTATGGAAATGGTGCATACCTCTTATGTATGTAGGAAGGGAAGAATTTGGTGAAACAGTCAATTCCCTACACCTCAAATGATTCTATGCGTATGTAAGCAACAGCACTATTTATAATTATATCTACATTGCATCTTCATATAGATTAGGATCATTTTGTTCGCTTGTTTCGTACAAAAATTGTGGTCAAGGAATTTTGTTCTCAAAGCAATTCATTACAAACTCATGATGTTATTGGCATAAACACTCTAATCATACCTCTTCATTTCCATGATATCATCAACTATTTCGGAATCATTTCATCAAATAAAGCTAGATATGATAAGGTCTTAACGGTAACCATGCCAAGATCTACGGGTTTATTCTCACTTTTGGTTTCTTCTTAGGATAGGTGTCTTGCCTATGGTCTATTCTAGAAGCTTCATGGTGTCACATCTATCCCGTATATATATCTCTTTGGAAATAAGAACACACTGACATTTTGCTCAAATAAACAAGTCAAATATAGAATCAAACAGAAAATTTTAAATTTACACATTTCCTTGCCCCACCAACCTTCGGTGATGAGCTTGCATCTCTTACTAGTGATGTAGGGTTGGGAAAGGATGGAAATGCCCTTACTCACCTATGCCTTGCCCACGGTGATAAACCCACGCTTCTTACTAGTAGCATGGGGCAAAGTGTAGGGGGTCCTCTTGACAAACAAACGTAAAAGGTCATAAGCAAACAATTCAAACCTTGAAGCTTTGAGTCAAAAACAAATGAATCAGATGTTCAAAATTCCAAAAGAGTTAAAAGCCTAATAACCCAGATTTTGTCTACTATGTGGCCATCTACGGATCTAAGTCTAGATAAACCACAAAGCAAGTTGCATCCAAAACTATGAAGTCACTCAAGTGGAGTAGGCTTGTGGTATCCTAATTTGGTTCCGCCAAAGCTTTGTCTATCTTTCATCAATATCATTTCAACACATTTCATAACTTGCGCCCTTCCCGACTCTCGGTGATGAGCCCTCGCATCTTACTAGTTGCGTGGAGTTAGGAGTAGGGGAAAGTTTATCTGCTCATCATACCGGCTTATCTTCACCACTTTGCCAAAACAAATATGAAGTGTTCAAAATTGCTTACAGAAACTAAGATTCAACATCACATTGTATCTACATTACCATATATCAGCATCATGAAATACAAAAAGAAAGTAAACACTTGCATCATTTGTTCTCCATTGCATACATTTTAAAGGCATACAAGCATAACATCATAATCTACATGAGGAAACTGGAAAGGAAACAAAGCCATAAATGCCAAGGGTTTGATCCAAAAGAATATATATATATAAATGATCAAAGTTTCTGTACAATGCCATCATGCGCTAAGCATGGTCAAAACACTCAAAGAGCCCGGGATATACAAAAGAATATATCATACAAAATCTAGGAGAGCCAAGTGGCTTCTCAATCCCTACAAGACCCCTCTGAATGTGCACGCCCACGCCTAGGACTCCGGCTACGCCGGCACTCTGAGTGCACGGAGGGCTCAGGATCCCGAGGGGTAGCCGTAGTCTCGCCATGAGAATGACTCCTCATCAAGTGCTCGGCTGTCCTATACCCCGCTAGCTCCGTGCGGAGAGTTGATACCATCCTGGCCACATTCCAGACTAGGAAGAAGATGTCAGTGTGTCTACTAGCTATCGAGGGCTCCCTAGCATCCACAGATAACTGCGCGGGTCCTCTCCATGGGGATCATCAGGGTATCGGTGCATACCCTGCGAATCAAGTCCCGCCACTCATCGGCGGTCTCTGCAAACAAAGGAGAAAACAAATTAGAAATAAACAAGAGATAAAACACAAGAGTAAACAAGAGGAGAGATAGTAACTAAAGCAATCCTAAATTAACAACAAATGTTAAAAGGAGGGATGGTAACTTACTCGGATCACCAGGCCTCCAGGATGGATCTCTGGGGTCGTGCACTGCCACAGATGTCGCCGCTGACTGAGGTGCTGCTCCTGTGACTAGAGCAACGTAGCGCCCCACAATGGACTCATCCTCCCCGCCATGTCCCTAGGAGAGTGGATCCTCTGAAACCAGAGTCACCCTCTCTGCACTCTACTCGGCCCCTCTCTCTGCCTGCATGATATCCTAGAGTATCATGCCACTCAGGATCAGTCTCCTCCTCTGTCTCTCCCCCTGTAAACTCCTCGGACTCAGAGTCTATGTCAATGGGGTCATCGCTGCTATGGGTAGGACCCATGGCAATCTGAAGCAAGGGTTCCTGAGGCGCACCGGCTCTCCCTCTAGCACGTACTACCCTCCTGGCCGCAATAGGAACACCGGGAGTAACAACTGTCCAACCCCGGCCTCTAGGACCCCCTCTGGCCTCTCGAACTGACCTGTATATTGGCGCTACCGGGGAAGCATGCCCATGTAAGGTAGGCCAAACTATTTGAGGAACTTGGCCAAAGGGGTGTATCTCCACTCATCCCACTCTATCAATAAGCTGCCCTATGGTGGAGCAGGAGATCAAAGTAAGAGCCTCCTCGCCCCATATACCTGCCATGGTCTGATATGGTGTGGCCTCCATTAGCAAAGTGGTCGAGAAGCAACTGGATGATGAGGTGCTCTGAGCACCGACATATCTATCCATCTAGCTACCCTCACAGCTCTAGGATCTGTCACCTCTACACCTCTGCCATAGGGGATGAAGTGCTCATAGACCCAACTCATGACCAGGGTCGGGTGGCTCAAGGATCGCCTCGTAAAACGGACTACCCGTATAAATAGTGGTAGGTAGTCCCAAGTATATCTACTCCCTGCATATATCCGGCCATGTCCTCGATCATGACAATGATGGGAGACCAACAAGATACAAGCAGTGTGTCTCCTCCCTTGTCCCCGATCGTCTTGAGGCAAGATCCCCATAATGGCACAGCGAAGCAAGGGGATGGGCAAACTAGGAATGGACCAAATTCTAACCCCCTTCTTTAAACCCATGGAGATGACTGCATCTCCCATGTAGGAAGCCCACTGTGCTATCTAGGCCTGTGAGCCTGTTGTCTCAAGGGTCAGATGTCTCCCAATGATCGGGAACCCCAGAATGCGATAAACATCCTCCAAAGTGATAGTCCACTCACCGCGGACCCCTAATCGTCGAAAGGTGTTCCGATTAGCATCCCAATAGGAGAATAAGTCACAAAGGATGTGACTAGATGGTGCAACATGTGGAACGCGCGAGATATGTAGTATCCCGGCCCTCTGAAGAGTGTCCTCCTCATCCTGTGAAAGTGCGTCCAGTACTCCTGGGAGCCAGTCACACTCCCTCTCTCGGCTCCACCGAATATACTCCTCTCTCACCTGCATACACCCAAAAACACACAAAACAAAGCAAGTTAGCATCCAAGTGACATTAGAAAAATCATGAAAACACATAGAAATGCTAAAAATGCAAAAACAATCTCAAACAGATGTTCTTTTGGCATTCTGTGCAAAACCGCCGCCCTGAGCAGGGAGGCGGTTTTGTAACCGCCGCCTTAAGGGTGGCGGTCGTGTAACCGCCACCCTGAACAGGGGCGGTGGTCGTGTAACCGCCGCCCTGGGTAGGGCGGTCGTGTGCCGAAAACCCACGTGGGTTTTATAATTTAAAAAGCCTAAAAACACTAAAAAAGGACCGTTTTAGCTAAAAACAAAGCCTACCCAGTAGGCGCCCCCTAGATGGACCTTTTAAACCTAGCATTTTCAAAAATAACCCCCACAACAAAGATTTTAGCATTTTAAAATTAAGGGGGTAAAAAGGATAAATTGAAGAAAACTAACCTGTGATCTCGCGGGTCGATGTTCCACTCACGGAGGCATGATCACTATCCCGTCACGAACGTTTTGACTCTACTCGCGCAAGAAACCGTCACCGTGGGTTCCAGAGCTCAGAATCAATCAAATCAACTCGCGCAAATGAATAGGAAAATGGGCCCACTTTCATATATATAGCAAACCTGACTTGTTTTAAATGCCCTTTTTTTACAGGTTTGGAGCACCGACGGAGGTAAGTTCTTACCCCCGCACAAATGGTACGTCCTCATTTCCCATTATTTTAGCGTTTATTTTCCGATCTATCTTGTCTATCTACACTTGAGTTCTCTTTTCATTTTATAGGAAGCAGGAATTTTGGATGGCGTCATTTCGACACACAGATGTATCAAGTATAACTTTCAACTTCCCATTTCGAGACCGCCATACTCGCACCCACTGTTTTATGCCTCTTCATGGCTAAAATGCTTCTCGAGGGGGCAATATGTACGTACCCAAAATTGTAAGGTCTTGATCGCCGAAACAACGTAACAGGTACCCCAATGATGATACAGGTCTCCTCGCAAGGTGTTCGGGATCCGGAAAGCTCTCCAAGTGTGTGTTAACATCCCGCATGCCCCGCTTAGCCCCGCGTGCTTTTTTTTTCCCTTTTCCCCTCTTTTCTTGGCCTTTTGCTCTTCAGTGATGAAACCGCCGCCCTGCCTGGGCGGCGGTCTCATGACCGCCACCCTGCTCAGGGCGGCGGTCCTTTACGCGTTTTCTACAGAAAGCTCTTTTAACATGACTCATGTAAATTTCAATGATTCACCGGCTTTTTTTTCACCGCCGTAAGCTTGTATTAATGATCCGGTTCCCCGGAATAGTGTTTTGCCATTGTTTCTAGTTTAAGAGTTCATTTGGTTTTTACCTTGGGTAAATGCATATGCTATAAATAGTTGGCTTGTGCTCAAGCAAATGGCCCCTCAAATTTTTCTCTGAATTTCTCATTCTAATAGATTAGTCTTTCATTTTATTTAGAATTCTTAGTTTCTTTCATTGCATGCCTAGTTAGTGTTGTTTCTTTGTTGTTAGGAAGCCACATATCCATCTTGTGCTGAGTGTTGTCATTGATATTTCATCCAATCCATTGGAGTAGAATATCTTGTTTTCAATAAGAAGCCATTAAACTTACAAGTTTTATTCTTCAAGCAGAATAGTTTAGTTTTGGACGTTTTATGTTGCATGAATCACAATAAATCCCGCTAGGAATTGCATAAGCCAAGCTCTGTACTCTTGTGCTATCTCTCTCCTACTCACATTGTATTCAGTCTGTATCCTAAGCTGCCTTTGTCCCAATATCTACTTCTGTTGATGCTAGCATTACACGCTTTTCTGGATCTACGTGAACACGAAGGAACGAGGAGATCACACTGAGGGGACAAAACACACACACCATCGGATTCGCCACTGTTCTGCAGAATCCAGGTTCTAGCTTTCAAAGTTCTAAATTAGAAACATATCAAATAGAGTAGCTAATCACTTTATTTCAGTCAATTTTACTTTCGATATTGCCAGGGAAGCTGTGGGGATTGATAGTTTCTGAGAGACTATGATTCATTCCTCACTTCTGAGGTAGGATCGAGAGTCTTGCAAATAGACTAGATCAAGTATTTCATTATTTAGAATAGATTCACAGTTGCACAGACAAATAGCTATACTCGGTTATCTTGTTTGTTTTAATTTGTTATTTTAGCTATCAATTCTAGATATATTAGATAGTTGTTCTTTAAATTCTATTTAGTAGATAGATATATCAGATTTAGGAATATAAATAGACGTATCTTTCATAATTATCTTATTCTGTCATTAGTTAGATTTATATAAATTTCTTTTGTATGACAATCACGGGACCTAGAGAGCCCAGAGAATACGTATTCGAGCCAATCGTGCCCCAACCCAATCTCATCATAGCGATAACTGATATAGATCAAAATCTCAGGATCCAAGTCTTCCGAACAACGGTAAACGTACAACAAATTGATTCCCAGTTAAGCGGGTTAAACATAGAAGACGACCAAGCACACACCTTTTGGTCAAATCAACCAAACTACAGATTATCCTAGATACATGCCCGCATGACTGTGAAAGGGTTTGAAAGAGAGAAAACATTTGGTTGTGATCCTTTGGTTCCACAACCAGATACAGGAGACACTCTCACAGACATAGATACCAGCTTAAGAATTTAGGTTGCACGAACACTGTAAGATATTCTGAGAAGATCACACAATTATTGATTCTGAATATAGAAGCTGAGAAAGCATACGATTATTGGATACTAGGGATTAGGGATTGATTCCATACATGACCATAACAGGCCACAACACATACGAATCTACGGTTGTGACCCACAAATCCCACAGCCCAACGAGCCCATAGGTGAATCAGACATAGATGCTGGCCTATGTACACTAGTATTCAGATCTACTCCACTTCCACCTATCATCATCGAACAGTTATCCTTGCTTAGACATAGCAGCTAACAAAGCTAAGGAGTTCTAGACTAGGCCAGATAATCACCCATAGAGTCAATTATATTTACCATCCACCCTATGACCTTATTTGGAGATATACACGAAACTATCCCAGGACATTTTCCATGTATTCCACAACCTATAGACCGAATCACGCCAGAGTTCGATATTGATTGGAGCCTTGAGCAGTCATCATCCTATCTCGATCGATCTATCACACCAGTTCAAGTTAGGAGGGCCTTCTTTTCCTTAGATTCACAATTTCCACTAGTGCGTGTCGAATACATTAGATTACCTAACTAGTTTTTCTACATCCCACACATATTCCATCCCCATCGACTGTCTCGGCATGACCTCGGGAGGTCGGGTGCGAGGAAGAGTTACTTGTAGATTCCCAAGCTCGCTTGTCACTTTTCCGTCATACAGGGCACCTACGGAACCCTAGACATGTTTTTGGGTTCTTGTTTTCGTAGAAATGCTTAGAAAACCTCCTCTGAGGTGTCGCAAGGTGTTTGCTTGTAGTCACTTTTGTTTTCTTCGAGTTTGCACTAAGATCGCGAGGTCACTTTGTAAACTCCGCAATGAAATGTGAACTTGCAGAAACCCTCAAATAGACATCAAATCCTAAAAACATATGCAAAATGAGGGGTCATACTATCTTGGTTATCACAATGGTGAACTTACGATCGAGCATTGCACTACATCTCAAACCAATATAGTTCTAAGTGTGTGCGGAATCATGCCCTAGGTGGCTATTGTGTGTGTCGCACTTGATAGTGAGCAAGTAAGCTAGATGTAAAGAAATGTAAGATGTGTGTGCATGGAATAAAATTAACTTCCCTCCTATGAAGTGTATGAGAAGAGCCAACCATTGTGTCCCTTGTGATTGTGTTAAATGGATGTAAAGGATCTCTTAGATGCCTTGATAAATGTAACCTTAGGTGGTGATGGCTAATTCTTAGTGTTTGGTCCCTTATTTTGATCACGTAACTTTGTATTTATATGATTCCTTTACTTGAATTTTGTAACTAACCCCGAAAAGGCCAACTACTAAAAGGATAAGATGTTCAAATGGCTAGAAAGGACCCAAAAAGTGTGAGTAAAGTACAAAGGGGACATGGGCACCCAAAAGGGACAAGGGTGCCTTGCGTTGGCATCTTGGTTGGGTGCTAGTGTCTAAGATGATAAATCGAGGTATAAAAAGGAAGACCAAGAAAGTAAGGGTGTAAGGCAAAAATTAGTAAGCAGTAAAGTAAAGTAAGATTGTCAAAGACATGGGTTAATTAGTACTTTTCTTACTTAGGAATCATATGGATAGTAGTATGTAATCGGGACTAGATAATTACCCAAAGTGCATGATTTAGTGTCCAAATTTTCCCCATTTTATGTTTGTGAGTGGAAATCTTGGTAACATAAAGTAGATAGAGATGTGTACCTAATAACCATGTAGATTCATGACACAAACGTGCCAACGGACTAGACAAAGTGTGGAGTGATAAAAGTGTGAAGTGTGGATGCTAAAGAGGAAAAAGTGTAAAAAGTGATGATGAAAATGAACCTAGGGCGGAAACACATGTGTAGATGTCATGATGTACCTTTTTCGATATCGATGTTGTTGTTGTTGGTGTTGTGAATGATGTTGATGATTTTGTGAAATGGCATTGACTCACTGTTTCCCATACAAACATACCGCAAAGAGAAGAACAAAAAGTAGTCAAATACATGTGTATATGATCGAAATGTGTAAAAATCATGTAAATGAGTGTGTAAAAATGCTGAAAATTTGAAAAAGGAACATGTGCACTGATCCATGATGAGAAAAGGGGTATAGAAAGGATCCTGAAAATGTCGATGAAGAGCAGTTTTTGGGCGATCTCATGCCACAAAAGAAGAAGTATAGGGAGGAAAGTCTAGTGTCATCCTCCAACCTTTAACCACTTCCCAAAGTTATAGAGTGCTCTAAAATGTTGGTTTTTTGGGTGATCCTATGCCACGATGAAGTAGTGTAGAGAGGAAATTCTAGTGTCATCCTCTAACCTTTAACTACTCCCCGGAATGAAAACACCACTACAGATGGTGTGTACTTGCCCCTAATGTAAATTCCCAGTGATAAAGGACTCTCTACCTATTAGGTGTTAATGTCAAGTGGGGATATCATTTGGTGGACTACCACTTAACTAACCCCTTAACTAAAAAAATATTTAATAATCTTAGTCGGTTTTATATAGCTAAAAGAGTAGTAACGGTATGACCGATCACCCATCCTATATATTAAGAAGATCCCTCACAGGATTTCTAACTTTGGTTAAGGAGTTAATGTGCAAATAGTCTAATTGATCTAATCTATTTATGTGAATCTGTTATATTGCGAGACACTAGTTTGTGATTATCTCTTTGAGACCGAGGAGTGAAGTGGAAGTGCAAGGTTAAAGACTCGATATAATTCTTAATACGAGACATGTGCTTTATCAATGGAGTTTTTTTCCTTTGGGTTTATTCACTTAGCGAAAATTTTAAGACCCCCAAAAAAATTCGTAGAAATTCGTTGGTGAATGGGAAAATTGACTTTTATGGTAATCGTGAATCTAGAAAATTGACTTTCGCACTAATATGTTGTCGGCCGCGTAACATTTTTATGCCACCAGCTGACAAAGATATATTATGTCATATTGATAGTATATGATATCGGCCAAAAATATATGTAATTTAAAAAAAAATTGACAATGGTAATTAAAATGACCGGCTTGATGAGAAATCTATCCTCCCAAAATATGGCGCAAACAAAAAAAATAAAAAAGTGATTTTTTGTGAAAAAAATACAAATTTTGTTAATTTTGTATGGGAATTTTTTTAATTTTTTGATATTAGTGCAGTTAAAATGGTCGTCTCAATGAGAAATATGTCCTCCCAAAATATGGCGCAAGCAAAAAAATCCTATATCAGACTATCGCTACCGGACCGTAGCTTTTTTATATGCTACCGGTTGGTAGCATAAAATATGCTACCCGCTGACATCATAATATATGTTGTTGACCGGTAGCATATTTTATGCTACCGACATATTTTATAATCTTGGCCGACAACATATATTTATCTTTTCAGTCGGTATCATAAAATATGCTACCGCTAACAATATTAAGGTGGATATTGTGAATTTATCTTTCGTGGGGATGACAAATAACCCCTACAATTAACTTATAGCTATAAATTTTTGGTGACCCAGGCCTACTCCCTTCCTGAAAAATTTGCCAATTTCAAATTTCAAAAACATGAATATTCATGAATTAACAAATATTTGCCACTAAAATTTTCCTTGTCTCCACTTAAATCTAGTGTTATCTCGTGTCTTTACTTTCCGTTATTTGCTTTCAGCTCTTGCTCATTAAGCTATATAATTCACTATTTATTTAAGCTAATTTTGTCTCATATTTAACTACACATCATAATCTATAGTCTTTGGCTTTTTAATGGTGGAACTGTAATTTGTCAATTATATTTCCCTTAATAAATATAACATGGTATCAAAGTGGTGATTATGCATGTGTAGGGTTGATCTTGAAGCTTTTAATTTTCTAGAGTGAAGAAGCTTGAAGTATGTTCACGATTCTACGAAACCCTAAAATTTCCACAGTCATTTTCAAGTAAACCGGGTTCAAAATTCGATTCTCGCCTAATTTTTTAAAAATATTGCTTAACTCGGATGTTTATATCATGTTTGAGCAATTGTGTGCTTAGATTTTTGCTTCTACGACTAGTTATGATCATTTGTAATTTAAATATGTCGTATGCATGCTTTTTAAAGTTATCGCGTTGTTTATAGTCATTAGGGTTATTTTTGTATGTGAATCCAAAAGGATTTCCTTAGATCTAGTTAGTTCATGTGTTTAATTCCACCTCAACTTTATAAATCTTCGCTTTTGGATAATTCTACTTTTTGAAGCCTAATCCAATCATTAAGTGTCATTTGGCTTTGTTGTGTCGAGTCCTTTTATAGATTTTTTTAGTTTTGCAAAGCTCAAGCCAATAGTATTACTCCAAATATCTTCATTGTTCTTCTTTTCATGTTTGTGAAACTTGATCCACTCATAGAGTAAAAGTGGCTTCACCGTATCGTCCTTTTGTTAAATTATTTAATGTTCTACAACATTCTATCTTTACAAAGCATGATCTAGTCTTTAAGATCCACCTAGCTTCACTCTATCAAGTATTTTATTGAATTTTTCATTTTCCACAAATTTTTATTGGTCGCAAAGCCTAAGCCAATCAGAAGGATCCACCTTACTTCATTTTGTCATTCATTTTGTTTATTTGATTATCGTTGCAAAACGCGAGTCAATAAGGGCTTTACATGTGTCTTCACATTGTCAGACTTGGGTTAAGCTTTCCTCTATCATTTACAAAATCAGATCCAATTAGAAAGCTCCAAGTCGCTTTATATTTCACATTGTCGGTTTTTTTATTTTTTGTCTTTTGCAAAATATAGACCAATAGGATTGCTCCATATTTTGCATTGTCGAGGCCCTTGTTATATTTTTCGACATTTGTGAAGGTTGAGCCAATAGATTTTCTCCAAGTATATTTGCAATTGTCAATCTTTGTCGAGAATTGCAAAGTGCAAGCCTTTTAAAAGGATCCATGTGTGTTTAATCTTTCCTTAGTCGGTTTGGTAAGCATTGCAAAGTGCAAACCAACTACATTTGGACACGTATATTTATTTTCTATTATGTCCGATATGCGACATGTGTTCTTAGTTTTTGTGGTGTTAGTTTTTTTGTCGTGTGTGTTTCGTTGTGGATTTTAAATTTTTTTCATTCCACAGGTATCTAGTTTTTTGTGTACTACATATTGTAAATTTTCTTTGTACCGCAGGTTTTCTAATTTTCTTTGTACCACGGGTTTTCTAATTTTCTTCACTCCCCAGAGTATCTAGTTTTTGTGTCTTTGCGGATTGTGAAGTTTCTGCATCTTGTGGGTTTTCTAATTTTCTTTGTATCGTTTGTTTTCTAATTTTCTTTGCACCTCGGGTTTTATAATTTTATTTATTATGTGGGTTTTCTAATTCTCTTCATTCCATGGGTTTTACAAAACTGTGTTCTACGTGTGCCTAAGTTCCTTTGTCTCGCAGATTTCAAATTTTGTAAAGTTTAGATCTTTGCTTTGCGGCCTTCCTGACTTGTCTATTTCTTTTTTAGCTAACTGTGCATGCGTATTTCTACTAATTTTATCGTTTTCTTGCATTTTTAGCTTTGTTTGGGTCTTGGTTCATTTTTAGTCTAACAATTGTCTTCATAAGTTGACTGTGCATTCAAAATGGCTAGTTCTGCTAGTTTTTCATTGGATAAGTCTTAGTTATTGAATGGAATGAATTATAGTATTTGGAGGGTAAGGTTAAAATTTTGTTTTATGACAAGGAAGATATGTGATCTTATAACTGGTGTGGAAAAATGACCCACAAGAAGACAAACAACCCCTAAAAATCTTAGCTCCTTCTCTCATAGATCTCAAGAAGATCTGTCCATCCTTTTGCAAAGCATCAAGATGAGTTTTGGTGCATCTAGGTCATATAGACTCACTGTTGATTCTTGGATGCAATTAGAAACTATGCATGAAGGTAGTAGGTTTTCTAAGATAATTTCACTATTTTTAGATCTATTCACAACTCCCATGAAGGGGGGTGAGAAAATTTTGAGCTATTTAGCTAAAATTAAGAACATTAAAGCTTAATTAGATGGTTGTAACTATGAATTGTTTCAAGATAATATTTTGTACTTCATAATTTAGATAAATATTCATGATAAATTCAAAATTACATCTCAATTCTTAATTCTAAGTATCAGAATGAAAATGATCTCACTTTGATTTAGACACTCTGTCTTCTCTGTTACTTTAAGAAGAGCGTGTAATGGAGAACTTTGATTCAAAAGAGATTGCTTCTCAAGCATTATTCTCTCATAATCATAAGTTTGCTCATAATAGGAATAATAATAATCCTAATCATAATTCTAATATCAGATCAAGATTCAAGGAAAATCCTAAGCCTAACTCTACTAAAAATAATCAGAATTTTAAGGTCAAGTTTAATGGAACTTGCAACAAGTGTGGAAAATTTCGGCATAAAATTCTCGATTATAGAGTAAAAACTAACAAGTCGAGTAAAGAATGTTAAGAACAACAAGTTTAACAATCAAAAGAAAGATCAAAATCGAAACCAAATCATGCAAATGTTGTTGAGCATTCTATTGCCTCATATACTACTTTTTCAACTTCAAATGATAATGAATGGATTCTTGAAAACGGTGTATCTAGGAACATGACTTGTACTCCTAGTATCCTCTTAGATGTTTTCAATTATGAGGAAAATATCTATCTAGGAGACAAATCCATTATTAGATCTGAAGCTTGTGGCAATGTTAAGTTGTCAAATGGAGTGATTAGGAATGTTTTGTATGTTCCTCAACTGAAAAATAATCTTTTGTCTTTCTCTCAGCTAACTAAAGAAAATTGTAAAGTTGTTTTCTTACAAGATAAATGGTATGTCAAAGATAAGTCCAATAATGTTATTACTTTTGGTATTCAGAAAAATGGCTTGTATATCTTTGATGGTTTTGTGCCCGAGTCTTGTTTTTCTTCATCTTTTAGGAATGACATTCAGTTGTGGCATGAAATATTAGGTCATGTTAATTTCAAAAGTTTGTATGAAATGTCAAGACTAAATCTTTTAGTTGATCTTTTTAATTTGAAATCAGACCATAAGACTTGTGAAAGTTTCCTACGTGGTAAGCAACATGTTGAACCATTTCATAAATATCATGATCCCAATTATTCTCAATTATTAGAATTGATTCATAGTGATGTAAGAGGTCCACTTGACGTCCTTTCAATCGAAGGTTTTATGTATGTTGCTTGCTTCATTTATGATTTCTCTATAATGACTTGGTCTTGTTTCATTAAGAACAAGTCTGATGTCTTGTCTAGGTTTCAAGAATTTAAAGCTTTAGTTTAAAATTCTTCTAATATGAAAAAAGTAAGAGAATTATGACTGATAATGGAGGTGAATATGTCAACAAATAGTTTGATAAGTTATATGTGTCATGTGGGATTCAAAGAGATTTGACTACTCCCTATTCCCCTCAAAAAAATGGCATTATAGAAAGAAAGAATAGGATTGTCTTAGAAATGGATAAGACTATGATTCATGTTTCTAATGTGCCTAAGTTTCTATGGGTTGAAGCTATGAATATTTTTGTCTATATTCTTAATGGATTGCCTTCTAAAGCTATTCATCAAGCCACTCCTCATGAAGTATGGACAATGAAAAAACCAGATATTTATCACTTAAGAATATTTGGTAGTCCTACTTTGAAGACAAAATGAAGAAGCTTGACCCAACCTTCTATTCATGTGTCTTTGTTCGCTATGGTTGTAAAACTAAAGGACTAAGAGTCTATGAGCCTTTCAAGCATGACATATTAGAAAACAAAAATGTTCAAGTCTTAGAAAATACTTTCTATGATGCTTATCATGAACCCTCCTCTGTTTCTTCGAAATAGAGCCCGATAATATTTCTCCTAACATTATGGAAAGAAAATTTTAAGAGAATGATTACCCTGGTATGGATATGATGGCGATTTAGAGGGAGTCTTATCAAAATGTCTTGCATCCTAATATTTCTAAATGGGCTCCAAGTATTTTCAAAACTCTCAACCTGTTAATCTTAGAAAGGTAACTCATAGTCAACATTCTTATCATGCCTTGATGACTCTCTATGAGGTTGAACCAAAATCTTTTGAATAATCCTCTCAAGATGATAGATGGATTCAAGATATGAAAGATGAATATAATGCTTTGATCAAGAATAACACATGGTAACTAGTCCCTCCTCCTTCTAAGAGAAGCATTGTAGGATCTAGGTGGTTGTATAAGATCAAATATAACTCTGTAGGAGAAATTGATAGTTCAAGGAAAGACTAGTAGCTTGTGGTTTCACTTAGAAACCTATTCTTGACTATGTTGAGAATTTTTCTCATGTAGCTAAGATGAGCATTGTTAGAATTATTCTTGTATTGGCTGCCTAATATGGCTAGGAGATTCACCAAATGAATGTTAAAAATGATTTTTTAAATGGTGACTTAAAATAATAAATCTATATGAGTCAGCCTAAATATTTTGAAGAACCGATAAAGAACTTTATGTTTGTAAACTCAAAAAATCTTTTTATGGTCTTACACAATCTCCTAGAGCTTGGTATGCTAAAATTAACAGTTTCTTTCAAGATCTTGGTTTTTATAATTGTTGTTCTAATAATGATCTATTTGTAAAATTTGAAAATAATCATATTATCATTATTTTTGTATGTTGATGATATATTGATTACTAGCAGTGATAGAAATTTAATCATTAAGATCAAAGAAAGGTTAAAGCGGCGTTTTGAAATGACTGATTTAGGGTTGCTAAATAATTTTCTTGGCATGGTTATATTTCAATATTATAATTCTATTGTTGCATCTCAACCTCGGTATGTTGTGAATTTGCTTAAAATATTTAACATGATTGGTTGTAACTGTTGTTATTCCTATTCAAGTTGGTGTTAAGTTAGATCCTAAACCAACTTGTGCTAAATTTGATCCTACTTTGTATAGACAACTTGTTGGTAGTCTAATTTATTTGATTATTACTATATCGATATTTTATTTGTAGTAGGTGTTGTTTCCAGATTTATGCAAGATCCTTATGAGGTTCATCGAAAAATGGCAATAATAATTTTGAAATATATTAAAGGAACAATTAATTATGGTCTTTTTTATTCTTCTTTTAATTATGCACAATTATTTTGCTATTGTGATTCCGACCACGTTGGTGATGTTGTAGATTAAAATTCTATTGCGGAAATGTTTTCAAGTTAGGTACAAGTGTTATCACTTGGAGCAACAAGAAGCAATCAACAAGTTGTCTATATCTTCTACTAAATAATAATATAGAAGTGTTATGGAAGCTGTAAAAGGGCGCTATGTGGCTGAAAAGAATGTTGGATGAAATTCATATGGGCATCAAAGGAGAACTACTCTTTTATGTGATAGTCATTTTTTCATTGCTCTTGTAAAGAATCTAGTTCAACATCAAAGGACCAAGAATATTGAAGTTCATATGCAATTTATTTGAGAGAAAGTCCTGAATGGTGATATTGATCTCAATTTCTATTCTCTTCAAGATCAAGTTGCATATATATTCACTAACCCATTGTGTGATGTGAAATTTTATAAGTTTAGAGCCTTTTTGGCCTATTAGAGTTTCCATTGAGGAGTGTGCATGACAATGCCACCTCTTAACGGTTGTTGTAGACTTTCAATACTTCCTCCATTTTGTAACAAGTAAATGTGTCACACTATGTGAATTTATTTGTAAATCCCATGAAGCTTTAGTTATGGGTATGCCTTAGTTTATAAAAGGCTCCATAATCTGATGTAATTCTTCATATGTAAATGACTTTTCTTAATAAATTTTGGTATGGGAAGATCTGTATGACATCCCTTGTTTTCTTGTTAGCCCGAATCATGATGTCAATTCATGGATCTATATATCCTTTTGTATAAAAAAGTAAATATTAGCATGTTTAGTTTTGTTTTCCCACTTAACATTAAGGGGAGTTTTGGGGTGTTAATGGAAAGTGGGGATACCATTTGGTAGACCACCAATTAACCAACCCCTTGTCTAAAAATATTATTTAATAATCTTATTCGGTCTTATATAGCTAAAAGAGTGGAATGGTATGACTGACCACCCATCCTATATATTAGGATGATCCCTTGATCCTCACAAAATCAAGGCCTTGGTGGACTAAAAGTTACCTAAACCCGTCAAAACCTTAGTTGTTTCTTAGGTCTTATATATGATTATCCCATATTAGTGAATAATCATGGTAGCATTGTAGCACCACTCACAACTTTATTGAATAAAGACTCCTTCCATTAGAATGAGGAAGCAACACCAGATTTTGAGACACTAAAGAAGGCCATGTGTACCACTCCAATTCTTACTACCCCATATTTCTCCAAAATCTTCATTGTCAAATTTGATATTTTAGGGTGTGGTATAGGTGCAACATTCATGTAAGAGTTCCACCCTAATGCATTTGGGAGTCATCAAATCATAGGTAAGAATCTATTAAAACCACCTTATGAGAAATAAATGATGGTTATTAATCATGCATCCAAAAATTGAGACCATATCTCATAGGTCATCACTTCAAGGTGAATACATATCATGATAGTCTCGAATACTTCATAAAATAATGACTATCATCTAAAGAAAATAGAAATGGATCGCAAAATGCTCGGGTTATAACTTTGAGATCATTTACAAGAAATGAAAGGAAAACACTGTGGCTGATGTATTATCTAGGATGGATGAGACCACATAATAATTGTTAAATGCCATGTCCAGATATTACATGTGGATTGGGTTGATCAAGAAAGATCAAAGTGGTAGAATGACACAAATAACCACACTCTCATTCAAAACCTCCAATAGGATCTAAAAGTATAAAAATTGTATAAAAGGGAGATGCATTGTGGTATAAGGATACATTGCACTTATGTAAGAACTTCAACCTTAAAATTTAGTTTCTTTTAAAATGGGTGGCCATTCTATGTTCTTAAAAATTTATCATAAAATTAAGTGGGATTTCTTCTAGGAAGATTTGAAATGGGATGTCCAAATTTTTTTGGTAGAATTCTTAGTGTCTCGGCGAATAAGGAGAAACTATTAAAACTTTGGGTATTCTACAATATCTATCTATTCCAAGTCAACGGTGGGAGGAGGTTTCCATGGATTTCATCTCACTATTACCAAAATTTGAAGGGAAAAGTGTGGTGGTTTTGGATAGACTCACCAAATATGCTCATTTGTTTCCTTGTCACATTATTTTTGTGAGTACAGTACCTTATATTTTATGGATACGATTCATAAGCTACATAATACACCCATGATTATAGTCAAGCAATCATGACCCTATATTTACTAGCAATTTTTGGACTGATTTGTTTGCATGTTTGGGTACTCAATTGGCTTGTAGTTCATCATATCATCCATAACCTAATGGGAAGAATGAGGTAGTAAACAAATGTTTGGAAGGGTATCATTGATTATTTTCTTCAAATAAATAGGTGAGATGGGTTCAATGCCTTCCACTTGTAAGATAGTGGTATAACACTTCATTTCACACCACATCCAAAAATTTACACTTTTGGAGTTATATGAGTACTATCCACCATCACTCACATCCACCTTGAGGATGTAGCATAAAGTGAGAGTAGTTGAAGAGCACATTCAACACCAATAGGAGGTAATCTCTAGTTTGAGAAAGAATTTGGAAAAGACACATAACTACATGAAGAAACAAGTTGATCAACACCAAAGTGAAAAACACTTTGAAGTTGGAGACTTTAGTTTCATATGATTTTAGTTGTATAAATAGTTTTCCTTGAAATAAAATAAGAAAGATAACAATATTTCACCTAAATACTATGACCCTTATCAAGTGTTACAAAAATTCGTTGTGTGGCATACTGACTAGAGCTCCCTGGCCAACCAAAATACATCCATTCTTCCTTGTTTCTTACTTGAAAAAGGTCATTGGAAAGAAGGTTTCATCCTTGTCAATGTTACCAAAGCTTGATGAGCATGGACATATCATCTTGGATCCTACATGCATCATGCATGCATACACTAAGATTTTAAGGACAAGTGTCATTATTGAGTATCCGATAAAGTGGAATAATTTGGCAAGTAAAGATACAACATGGGAATATGAAGCATCCCTATAGCAAAGTGTCCAGATATTTATAATATTGGGGACATTTTTTCTTCAAAGGGGAGGAGAATATTATGTCCTTCATCCTATGTCATATATTAGGATATATATGGCGAACTTGTGGCTAACATAATCTCTTAACATATCATGTATCGTTTATTTATAATTGTGTATGCTTATTAGGTCGTCTTAGGTGGTTTACATAGCATAGTAAGGCATATAAAGGAGTAAGTAACTAGTATATAATCATCTTACGGAGAATTTGATTAATATTTTAAGGTGTGTAGGTTTCCCTGTTGAAGTAGTTAATTCATTTCTACTTGCATATTTTAATCTTATATCTCTCTTTTGGCATCCTTTGGTGTTCTATTATTTCTATAATTTTGATCTATCTAAGTAATTTCCTTATAATGAGGCCCAACCACCATGTTGATCATGTAGAGGAGAGTGGTGGTGAGACAAATACCCCCATGTTCTATCATGGGAGGAATGACAAGAATAAATTCGGTGGTGTCCTTTTCCACTTGAGGTTTCCTCTTTGGAGGGAACATAAGATGGAACATGAGAAATAATGTAAATAGCATTGCCCCAATGGTCCAACCATTTTTAAGGTGGGAGACCTATATATCCTATTACAACCCATTTTCAACTTCTCCTAGAAAATATTTTTGATAAAATAAAGATACTAATTTAGTGGTTAAATAAATTTAATATGGTAATGTAATGGTTTAGATGTACAAATACACAATGTTAGTTATACTTGAAGACTTATATTTATCATGCACTATCATTTCTTTACGTAATTAAAATTTTTGATGATTATGATATAATATGGAAATTATCTAGTTTTATATAGTAGCTTAGTTCATTTGATGTTGCTTCAATTTTATTCATTAATTCATATTAATTTTCACCTATTGGATCGAGGTGGATATATGATAGGGATTCTCCATCACCGAGGTTAATCCCAGAGACGACATCATAGGGGAGATCATTACTAGATAAAGTACAAAAGTGTCACTTTCAGGATCAATTTGCACCAAAATCCAAAACCCCTTTTCTATTTCCCTTGTCTTGTTCTTACCTCACACTCTTTTCCTCCATACATTGTTTCCATGGGTTCTATGGAGTGTTCTTGTGTGATCCTTAGTCTTCGACCACCCGAGTAAAATAACATTAGTGTACAACATTTATAGTTGTCAATAAATTGGAGGCTCCCCATTCTCGAAAGGATGGATTTAGTCCCAAAGCGTTGGCAAAAACCCCATATTTTGCCCTTGAAAAATATTTTTCCAACAAAACCCCATAGGTTATAATTTTCTTGTGGCTCATAAAATTCCTATGGATTCATTGAATCAAAAATGGAATCTTAAATCCTCCTATCAAGTCTCTGAGAAGAGATTCGACAAGCTTTGGAAAATTCCCACTAAGATTAAGAAATCTCAATTCCTATGGTGCATTCAAGTGTTCAAAATTGAACCCAGAGCTGTCAAAGGGATTTTGACTGTCGTAAAAGTGCCGAAGAAAATTTTCCCGTAATTAAAAAAACAAAATCTAAAAATTATTTAACAATAAGAAATTTTAGCATTTTATTTAAATTGTCATTAGAAGGGCAGCCTTTCAAATTTCTCGTCAGTCAATTCAGCATGCACAGCTGCAAATCCCAAAGTAAACTATTCATGGTGACTTATCAATAGGGCATTAAAAATTTTAAAGTGAAACAACTTTTGAATCATCTTTTGAACTCTTTAACAAAGTAGCCGTAGTTGCAAATTGCGGTTTGTCAGCTTCCTTCCATTTCAAGTACCAACTACACTGAATTGTAATTCATTGATCATTTAATTTTCTTTATTTACAAATTTTGAGGACAACAGTAGCTTGTAACGGCTGGATATAACAGATGAAAGTCTTATCAACATTCCCTTCACCCAAACTTGAAGTTAAATTAAACACGGTTGCATTCATTTGTCTTCCACAATCCACCTTGCATTCGAGAATGGGTAGTAGAGGTAATTTACAGGCTGCAACGCACCAATCTCAGTGTCTTTATATTGAAGTCCATTGCTCCATAGGTACGTCATAGTTTCTCTCTGAGTTCTTGTTATATATTAGATCATGGGAAAAAATCTGAGTTTTAATAGACTATTTATTTGTTCTTGTTTTTATTCTTTATAAATTGGATTATTAATGTATGATTCTACCTTCAGTTCCATTATTTAATACAAAATTATATTTTTGTTTTGCTAATTTGTAATTTTTTTACACAAGGAAATGATTTTAAGCTTGATTTGAATGCATCATGAAGCCATCATTTTCTTCCAAGTATTTCCATACAAATATTTCTCCCTCTAATTTAATCGAATAAACCCAAATGGCCAATCCAAGTTCAAAAAATAAGCTAACATTTCTGAGTTTTTTTGGCATTTTGGTAAAAAAATATTACACATAATATATATTAGATATCTCTACACACAAAATTAAATACTTTCTCATATTCTTTTTAAATAAGAATTATTGTCTAGTATATTAGAACCTCGCCACTCATTTTCATTAATATTTGTGTAATTTAGAACCTAATGTATTAATGTTCTTTTAGAGTTTAGATGAAGACCAGAATTATTCGGCCAAAAGAAAATAGGGAAAACTTTCAATTATAACCCAATATTTTGAAATACATACTTCATACGAATAAAGGTCTCCCACCTTGAATAATGTACAATTAATAGTTTACTATTAAGAGGTAAACTATTAGGACTTTGACATCATGACATGATTTTACTAAACATAATTTCTCTCTTCCTGCAAAGAGCCAACAATCCTCTTCTTTAATGAATTCTCCCTCACATTTCGCAAGGACACCATAACATAGTTTATATTTTTCTTAAAATGAATATATTTAAAGATAATTCATTTTAAGAATATATAAAAACATGTTATTAAAAGAATAAAATTGTATAAAATTTTTATTATAAATCTAATGTATCATAACATTTGTTGTATGATTTGAGTGTCTTTGTAAGTTTCTCTCTCATCCCTTAGTTTCATCTATGTATAAAAAGGATTTAAATTTTATTTAGAAAATAAATCAACTTATTGTTATTGAGTTGTATCGAATAACTAAAATTTGTTTTAGTGTAATATTAAGATAGTTGTGAGCTTACACATTGTTTCTTATTTTAAATCTTGGTAGGATCTTTGTGAATTAAATTATCTACTAATTAGACTTCACACTATGTAATTCTAATTTACAATCTAACCCAAATAAATCAACAAGATAGTATAATTTGGTAGCAATAATAAAAACAATAATTATTCAACTAATTTTTTTATTTTATAAAAACCTTACATGTAAAATCATTTTGAAAAATCTAGTTTGATATTTATTTGTAATTATTTCATTGAATAGGTGTTCATATAAGTTGTGACAAAATGGCTTCCATTGGTCGTCCTAAGAAGGATAAAAACAATTATCAATTGCAGATGCTTTTGGTATCCCTCAACATTCTAGTCAACAATGTCATTCCCAAAATGATGACTTTGATATTCTCGCACATGAAGAATATGAGTTAGATGCAAGCAGAATTTATGGAAGAGGAACAAACATCAAAAAAACCGAAAAGAACATTCAAGGCCAAATGGAAAACAAGATTTCCATGGGTTTATGCTATAAAAGATTGTAATGGTGTTGAAAGGATAAAGTGTTCTTAGTGTGTCAAATATAAAAGAGATACTCCATTTGCTAAATATGGAAGTACCACTCTTCAAGTTAGTGGTCTTCTTACTCATGCAGAATCAGAGCCCCATAAATTTGTTTCACAACATTTGGAGGGAGAAACCAAACAAAGTAGTGTTCCAATTACCAAACATGTAGAACTAATGGTAGATGTTGAGAAGTAGAGAATCATATCAGTGATGGAAAATATGTATTTTATTTCCATACATGATTTGTCTTTAGAACTCTATAAGCCAATTTGTGACTTGAACAGGTATAAAGGCACTCCACACATGCCTCTAACAGATGAATACTCTGCATACACAAATACAACACATCGGAAAAGAGTTTCATGTTGTTAAAGATATATATTAGAAAAAGTTGAAATGTGAGATTTCTCAAAGTCCATTTTACTCTATTTTAGTTGATGAAAGTATTGATCGAACTATGGAACAACATTTGATTGTTTATATAACATATTTGACAAATGGAGGTAGAGGAAAATGTGTAACAAAATTCATACGCATCCTCCAAATAAAGGATGGAACAACTCAAGCTATGTATGATGTTGTGATCTCTCTTTTAGTACAGAGATGGATTTATCCTTGATGAAGTTAGTTGGATTTGGATCAAATGGGGCTTCTGCAATGAGGGGTATTCGTGAAGGTTTTCTACTAAGCTTCATCGAGATGCTCCTCATTTATTTGATATTCATTGCATATCTCACCACAGAAGCATTAGCAGAAAATGATGCTTCATCTTATTTTCTAGAGTTACAATTTATTGATAAATTTACAAATAAAGTATATTTGTGGCTTGGAAAATCTACTAAAAGACATGGAACATTAAGAGATCTAATGGAGTCATTTCAAATTAGTAAGTTGGAGGTGTTACAAATTCATCAAATTAGGTGGCTCTCTAGAGGAAAGGTCATGGAGAGACTTGTTAATCTCATGTCGGATTTGTTGAAAGAATGGGAGTTAGAGAAGGAAAAAATGTATGATTTGGCAACAATATTTCAAATACAATTTTGCATCCATTTACTTGCAGATGTGCTTATTGAGTTAAATAAGCTGAATAAAAATTTCAAGAGGATCATGTTGACATTACTTCCATTGGCACTACTTTATATGTTACAATTGACATGCTTCGTAGGAGATTTCATAGAGGCATATTTGGGGCAAGAATTGTATATTTATCATTTTTTTAAGCAGAGCACAAGGAGGATCTCTTGAGTTAGCAAATGGAACATGTATGATACATGTACATGCATTGAGATATGAGAGCTTTCCTAAGTCACAAAGATCAGGGACACTAGATGATTGCATTGAATTGGGAAAGGCCTTTATAATTAAGGTGATTGATTCTCTTGATACAAGATTCACATATTTGCCTATATTTAATGTTGCTAAATTTTTCAGCCCTCATAATTATTATGAGGAAACAGATGATAGAGATCGTCAAACAAAAATATGGTTAACATGTTTATGTGAAAAATTTAGTGTTGGAAACTCACCTATTGTGGACATTGATAAATGTTTGGGTGAGATGGATGAATTTTTTTGTACTATATATAAATCATATCCAAAAAACATATGTTTGGAGCATGTGATCTATGTGGGGGTGAACTTGAATGGTTTGAAGGCTTTCCATGTTTGATGCGACTATGGAAAGTTATTCTTTTTATTCCAAGTGCGTGCAACAATTTGCGAAAGAGGGTTTTCAAAGTTAAACAGGATAAAGAATGATGACAGATCTAGAAGCTTTCTTTGAACACATTAGATATGTTAATGTTTCTCTCTCTTTTTACACCTCATGCTCTAAATGAGGTAGATTGGAATTCTATTTATGATGCATGGAAGTGTATAAAATTTTGAAATCCTCTTCCACTAGACAAATAGATGGTGAGTTTTTGGGTCCTTTATTGCTTTCTTTTATTTAGTTTATTTTTAGAAATTTAAATGAATATTTTCAATTTATTGTTGCTATTTTATTAAGCACTTTTACTCAAAATGATTAATCAATACTTGTTATAAACAATTGGCTTGGTCTTAATAGAGGTCCAAATGTTCATTATTTTGTCTTGTAATTATGACTTGCATCTCTTTCATGTTTTAGATATTTTCATTTTGGAGGGGAGCCTCAAAATGTGTTGGTGATACATTTTCTCACATTTGAGGCAAGCTTGAAAACTATTTCTATGTTAGAGCACATAAAGGATATGTTACTTTGATTGTATGCTTAATATAATTTATCAAATGAAACATCATAATTTGGTATACAACTAGTTAGCTTTGTTTACATGACTAACAAAATGAATTTGAGTTGGAAAACCTTGTTGTAATGTCATGTTTTTGGGCACATTAAGGGTGTTAAATTTGTATTTTGTCACTTTCTAGCCAAATCTATTGTCATTGTAAATAATTTTGGCTACTCTAACATTGATAAGGAGATTTAATTTTAAATTGGTTTTGTAGCTCCACCAGTAAGTGAATGTGTATATGTGTTTACCTTGTTCATTGCATAATTATATGAATAGGATTTGTTACATTTTAAGTAGAGATTAGATGTGATTGATGTAAGCTAGTATATTCAACACTTAAGTTAATGTTCTTAGTTGTTATTATCACTTATTTAAAAAAATCTCATTAAAAAAATGTTCTCAATTTTAGTGATGTGTATTCATTATTTAAGAATGTCATACGAAGTGTGAAATAATCATATTACTTTTCATCATCGAAGGGCTGGTCCAATACTTTCCCTTCACAATAAAATTTGGACTAGCCCTTCAAATTTGATCACTAGGTGCAATCTTTACCAAGGCCTACCAATTGGGAATAACTAAATCATATGGGAGTTATAAATCCCATCTACCTTACCTTACACCATCCTAAAACCATATAAAACTTGTTTTTATTTGTCCATTTTACTTCCTCTACATGGTCCTCGATTCACCCCCTATTTTAACATTTTCTTATAGAGCCTTTTTCTTGGAAAATGGGGCTACTTGGGAATTGGCCATATTTCATACAAAATACAACCAGATTTGGCAATTTTTTAGAGCTAGTATTCTTTTTCAAATATGGAGAGATAGAAATTATTCTATTTTTAATCATATGCATGTGGATGGATTATTTTTTCTTTCTAATAAATGCTTCATCATTTTGAATGTGTTACTCTAAATCTAGGTCCAAGTAGAGAAACTTATCTTGGAGGTGGAGCACCTCCATATGTTCATCAAATATTAGGGGAATGTGCCTTGTGTAGTTAGTTGTGAACTATCAAATCACTAATGAAAATGTTATTTTCCTCAAGCTTGAGGTTGAATTCTTCCACATCGACGCTCCTTCAAGCAGATGTAAGAGTTTCAGCCGGGTCCTAACCTCACTTTTATGGGTGTGGTCAAAAGGTGGAGCTCTAACCACTTTTTCAGTAGAAATGGGGTAATGGTGATATTACTCGTGGTACTAGTATCGTAGTGGATGAGATGATTCCCCTTAGTGGTGATGGTGGCAGTGGTTCGGATGGTGACACTTATGGCGTCACCCCTTATGAAAAATTCCTCCACCTTATTTTGGTCATTTCCCCATGTAAGAGGATAAGGATGAGGTTCAAGATGGTTGGGAAGGCATCCCAAATGAGGAGCCTAGTAGTTTTTCTAGGTGGAGTGATAATGCCAACAATCAACCTCCTCCTTTGTCAACCACCATATTTGCGGTTGTTTCTTAATTTCCTTATGCTCTTCATTTATTGATTTTTTTATTGAAATATCTATGTTGATATGAAGCTGTGTGTGGTCGAATTGGTCCACATTTCGGTATGTTTCGATCTTATTCAATTTGTCATTTTGGTGTGTGTTGTCATACCACCCATATTTTTGTATGATTAACCCTATACTATATTTTTATAATAATATAGATATTTTCAAAAATGAATAAATTAAAAACTCAGAGAATATTTCCCGTCAGAACTTTCATCATAGTCAAGACCATACCATAGTCTTAACTATATCATATGGTTTTGACCTTTGTTGAATCATGCTATATTTTAATATGTATGAGATTTTCTAAGGATTTGAACCCTATGAAAAAAATTATTAGAATTTTTAGTCTACTGTATATTTAGAAGTATCTCGATGAACGGCCCCTCTTTTGAGGCATGTGTGATAAAATATTTGAGGCACAACTCAAAAGAATGGGTGTGTACCAATGTGTAATAATTCTGATAATCAATGTAGGATCACATAAAAGGCTATACGTATGGCCACTATTGAGAACATGTACCTACAAATGGGATGTGCATGGTAGAGACCATAGAGTGAAGAACTTGTAGCATGCAAAAATAAAAATGTATGTGTATAACAATAAAAACAATAGAAAAAGTTTCAATCATGTCATAATTTAGAGTAGTATGAGTATAATCCAACAACATAGTAAATAAAAAATATGCTAAAAGCCATACTAGTGTAATCATTGGAGTATAAACTAATTTAACAAATATTGAAAGTAAATGCTAAATTTTAATTATAGAGTTATAATGAAATAACAATTAATAAAGTACATATCGACCTAAGAAATAAAGCAAGATAAAAATGAAACCCTAGGAGCAAGAGGAGGGATAAATTACTTAGTTTATTTCACAATTGATCTCGAAGTATGTTGAGCTAGAAAACTATTGAACATGAGAAGAAATATGTTGCCACCGAGCCTAGAAAATTACAAAAAGTGTTGGAAATGCAGGGACTGGAGCGCTTGGATCGGGTTAGGGGCACCTGGCACCTTGTAGACCATTGTTGGGTGCCCGTGACTACTCAGAACCTTAGAAATTGATTTTCGTTGTGTTACACGAGTGTCACTAGCCTTGACTCTTAATCACTTGTATGTCACTAGATGTTCACATAAGTTACTCCGTAACCTATAAAAATAAAGAGCACTTGCAAACCCCAAAACACATCAAATCCTAAAAATAAAAAGATACAAATGGGGAGTCATGACTGACCCCGGTGGTCACCTCACAGAGTGAGATTATAGCTAAGAACTATTCTACATTTCAGACTCCATGTAGTTCTACTTGTGTTTTTATGTAGAATTGTGCCCTGGTGACTCTTGTGCAGACGCACTTGAATAGAGAGTATTTACGAGATGTAGTGATGTAATTAGATGTGTGGATGTCAAAATGGACTTCCCTCTAATTAAGTGTATGCAAAATAATGCATTCCTTTGTCCCTTGAATAATAGCTAGATGGATTTTTTGATGCTCTTATAATGATTTTGAATGAAACCTTAGGTGATGGTAGTAGATGCTTAGTGTTTGGTCCTTTATTATGGTTACATAGCTTTATATTTATATGATTCCCTTGTTTTAATTTCATAATTAACAACTAAAAGCCTATCCATAAGAAAACAAGATGCCCAAAAGATAAAATATGCCCAAAAGAGGTGATTAATATACAAAGAGGTCGTGGTGCCCAAAAGGATGGGGTGCCCGGCACTGGCATCCTGGTTGGGCGCGGTGTCCAAAGTGATAAAATATGGAACAATGAAGCATCAATCAAGTTATAGGGTATAAGAGGCTAAGAAGAAGATATGATCAAAGACAAAAGGCCAAAGAGAGTTATTAATTTCTATTATTTTTCTCACTCGAAATCATATGAATAGTAGTATGTGATTAGGACCTAGAAATGTACCCAAAGTGTGTGATTTAGTGTCTACATTTTCCCCACTTTATGTTTTTGAGTGAATAATTGATAACATAAAGTAGATAAGATATGCATACCTAATAACCATGTAGATTGATGGAGAAATCATGTCGAGGAGATAAGAAAAAGTGTGGAGTGATAAGAAATGAAGCGTGGAAGCTAGAGAAGAGGAAGTAACCCTAGGGGTGAAAATGCATGTGTTATATCATGGTGTACTTCTTGTCATTTTGACTTGATGTGTTTGATGATGTGATTGTTACTTCCCATAAGGACGGACCTACAAAAGAGAATAGAAAAAGAGTAGTCAAAGTCATGTATATGAAAATTTTGATCCAAGTATGTAAAAAAGTGTGTAAAAGTATGTAAAAATGTGAAAATGAACATGTGCAGCTAATCCATGATGAGTAAGAAGGATATAAAGTGTCTTGAATGATGTAGAAGAAAGATTTTTGGGAAATATCATACCAATGTATTTTTTTGGGTGATCTCACACCACGGCGTAAGAAGTGTTGGTTAGAAAGTTCTAATGTTATTCTCCACCCTAAATTTTTCTTGGTGATTTATACACCACTGCAGATGGTGTGATCCTGCTTTATTCAAGTTTAATCCATTTTGATCTAGTTTGATCCAACATAAAATAGAAAAGAGGAGGTAACATGCGTGTTGATTGTTGGAGGACTATGCCTATTCGGTGAAAAATGATGTGTAAACCATCGACAATTGTGTCAATCTATGAAAAAAATTGAAACTTCCCCTTGTCATAGGTTCCTAGGAAGGGTCAGGGGCACCCAAGCGCTCATGTCTATGTCTGGGTGTTGGCTTATGTCTTTGTGATGAAGACCCAACTTATATTTTGGGCCATTTCTATGATTGAAGATGGTGATGTATCGGTATTGAACTATGTTGTACTATGACTGTGAACTATTGAATGGGGTAATTGATTCATCTAATGGATTCCCCCTTGTTTAGGTACATGCATTACTAGATGTCTTCCTTAAGGAATTTTATATGCCTAAGTTTGAGCAGGAAGAGTATACACGTGCTCAAGGATATTAAGCAGGCACTACCGAGAGTGTTCAGAATATGATGCCCATTTCAAAACTCTTTTGTCTAAACTTTCATATGATATCCATGCAATTTAGCATGCATAGTGGTTTGTTGGAGGCTTGATCATACCTTTTAAGAGGGATTTTTCACATAAGACATATATGGATCCACGCGAAGCACTTTAAGTAGTGTTTCACACCGAGGCAATCGAAAGTATAGACACCTGGAGTGAGCCCGCTCTGGAAGCTCAGACGCAACTATGGAAGAGCATTGGAGAAACTATTGTCCAATTCAGCGCACAAGATGTGCACTAGGATTTGGTGTATATATTGTGAAGTTGATGGGCACACTAAGGATAGTTGTCTCCGCAAATCAGTGTGTTCATTGTTGCTAAACTACGAGATATTTCATTTAGACCATGACGCAAGTCACTACCCATTGTTACAATGCGTGATAAGGAAGAACGTATATTTCTAATGTAATATTTTTCAGTCCATGACTCACAATACCAAAGATTACATGTTGATTGATCGATCGTGATGCCATTGATATTGATGTACGTTAGACAGAGTATTGAATAACTCTAAAGGTAAAGGTGAGCACCATGATCATGATCACACTCAAGGGTGCTATGATTAGAATAAAGGGAACTTTGAAGGAGGTCATGGTAGAGGTCGAGGATACCATGGTGGATTCAGGGGCAAGGTCATGGTGGTGGACGAGGTGAGTTTCCTTGTGGAACATGTTATACATGCAGATCTCTTGACCACTACAGGCACGAATGCCCTTAGAATATTACTTGTTCTTTTTATGGGAAGAATAATAACTATGAGGAGTTCCCGGACTTATATGATCATCTTAGCAAGTAGTATAAGCAAGAGAATAAGAGAACATGGATGGTTAGAATATAGTGAGCCATGTAAAATCAATGGATGCCAAAGTTGGCACAGGAATCTGAGGTAGTACCTATGAAAATTACTATACATGTTGAAGCTACGTGTGCCAAAGAAGTGTTGCAATAAAATCATACCATTACTAGGGAAGAGGTCTTGTATGGAAGATACCCAAGTCCTACACATCAAAAGGAGGTTTATCAGAAACCATAGAGGTGCTCGAAATATTCGGAGGTGAAATACAAGTATTTAAAGGAATAGTCATGGAAGTTGGAACAAAAGAAGGAAGCAGAGACATTTTACTCGGATGTTGATGATTTGAGGAGGTATGCAAGATGTTACACTAGAAGAACATTATTCCATTACTAGGGAATTGGTAAAAGGGAAACACTTCACACGCAAGTATTGAGAATGGATGACAGATCTTGTATGCTAATCTCCCCCTCATAGCTTGGATTATGACAAGGAGATCGCTCCAATTTTTTTTTGGATGGGTGGATTTTGAAAAATATATATATTGACACAAGCACAGAAGTTAATGTGCTTACTTTAGATGCATGGGGTGCAGATGGGAAGACCTCCATTTCAGCCATCCTCTAATGTATTTTTATGGAAAATCAAACTAAGGCCACCCCTATAGGATTTTTAAAGGATGCATCGATTACTATACAAGGGCTAAGTTCACTAGGGACTCGAGGTTTTAGCGTTTGCAGAACACTAAAAGTGCCTTATGTTTTGAGAACAAGGAAGAACAATTTATTATCCCTTCGTGAGATGGGAAATTGGTACCTTATGTTAACATTTAAGTGAGGAAGACCTAAACAAAATTTATGTGCACGCCATTCAAGGTCTAGAAGTACTTGAGCCATCTAAGGAAGGAATCCTCTAGTTGGAATATGCACAATTTATTAGTGATACTACAAGTTTTTCTTGTGATAATTGGGTGCATGGCACCTACGAGATGGTTGGGAATGAAGTAAGAAGTGCATATGTGTGAGAAGGTAGACCTCGTTGTATTAGGAGAATAGGTAACAACCTTGTACCCTGGTACATTGGCGAGAAGACCCTAAGGTATTCCTATGTGCCATGGAAGAATAGTGGAAGGATCAAGTAGATAGAATAAATATGTTAACATATACCCAACGTAGGATAGCAAAGCATTTGCCGGTGGATGGTTCATAGGGATAATCTCATAGAATGGAATGACGTGACAATTTTTCTAACAACTGGGTTTTTAGGAGCAATGTGCCTACTCAAATCTACACATATCATGGTAATAATCATGTTCAGCACCACATTCAATAGTGTGAGAGACTCTAGACGAGAGGGGCAGAAGCTTTAACACCTTCACCTGTGGGTGCACAAACTTTATTTTACTCTACAGCCACATGCGCACGCGCTTGGTATGTTTATGCGGAGCTACACAAGGAGACTAGAAATTGGCAACAATTCGACTCGTAGGAATGATCCAGAATTTTGACTACTCCACTAAACCTCTAGTGAAAGAGGCGTTACGGGTTATTGAGTGATTGACTATGGGAGATAGTGCAAAGGCTAAAGAACTCATTCAGATTTATTTGGTGAGGCACCAGGAGTGCATTTTGATGAATTAGATGATATAGATGTCACACTACTTGAGCGTTCTTTCCTTGAGAAGGAAAAAAGAAATATGGTTTACATAGTGGATGAGGAAGAAATAGAAAAATTGTACATAGATCATTCATCGGTATGCATGAGGTTTTAGACAGTATGGATAAGAAGGCGTGCATCTATAATGAACCTATGAAGACCAAGAAAGTGAACATTAGCATAGATGTTAAACCTAAGGAGGCCATAATTGGAGATTATTGGTCTAATTCGAAGTGCCTAAGATAATTGAGTTACTACGTGATTTCTAGGACTTATTTCCTAGGGGATACCATGAGTTAAAGGGAGTGCATGAGTCTTTGGGTAAGATGAGGATTAAGCTAAAGGAAGGTGCATGCCCGGTCAGGAAGAGACCTTACAGATGAACCCTAATCTGCACATAAAATTTAAAGAATAAATTGACAAAATGTTGAAATATGGCATCATTAAGCCCCTAGAAGAATCAGAGTGGGTTAGCCCCATGGTAATCAGTATAAATAAAGATGGTTGTATTAGGATTTGTGTGGACTACATGGAGCTAAATGTTGCATGTGTGATTGATCCTTTTCCTACACCTTTCACTAAGGAAATATTAGAAGGCATTACAGGGCGCATAATTTACTCTTTTTACGAGATGGATTCTCTAGGTATCATCAGGTAAAAATTGCAAAGGAGTATCAAGAGAAGACAACTTTCACCACTGAGTGGAGATTTTTTGCATACACATTGATGCCCTTTGGACTAAAGAATACGCCTGCAGTATTTTCACACATTGTGGTTCAAGCATTCTAGGATTTTATCCACAAATTCTTATAGGTTTCTTGGATGATTGGACAGTATATGGACTTGTCAAGGATCATTATGACAACTTGTGATTAATGTTTGAGAGGTGTAGAGAGTTAATCATCTCCTTAAGCATCAAGAAGTGTGTATTTGCTACACCTTTTGGAACTTTTCTTGGGCATATCTTCTTCGTAAGGAAAGTTTATTAGTAGATCCACCAATGTTGCGGTTATCATAGGCCATGAGGATCCTACCAATTAGAGTGAGGTGCATAGATTCTTATGCCACACAGGATATTACATAAATTTCATCAAAGGATATGATAAGATTTTGTGCCTTTGGAGGAGTTATTAAAAGGCAAAGGGACATTCTATTGGGGAGAACCACAAGCGCATTTGAAGCGTTGAAGGAGAGGCTTACTATGGTGCCTATTATGTGTTTTCCTCATGGAACCAACCTTTTCACGTACATTTGGATGCCTCTAGCATGGCCATTGGAACAATATTAGCTCATCCTAGAGAAGGTATTATAGATCATCCTATCTATTTTGTTAGTAGAAATTTGACTCTGTGCAGAACAGAATTATACAACTATAGAGTGTGAGGCCCTATCGATGATCTACGTGTTGCATAAGTTTAGACAAGTACTTAAAGCAACACCTTTTTTGTTTTATACATATCACATGGCATTGAAATACTTGGTAAATAAGAATTTTTTACAGGGGTGCATATGTCGATGGGTTCTCTTATTCCAAGAGTTTGACTTTATAGTCATGGTAAAGCCCAATAAAAGTATTTCTAGCCCAAACCACTTATCAAGAATTCAATCAGGAGAGGAAGCACAAACAATTGAAGATATAATTCCATATGCACAGCTTTTCTGAGGTTAAATCACGCTCCTTTGGAATTGGAGGATATTCTTATCTTTTTATGCATAGGTATGACACTAAAAGAAATGAAATCCTTGGAAAATAAACAACTTGTAATTCACGTTGCACCTTTCATGTTGATCAGTGGTAACCTATACAAACTAAGACAAGATGAAGTATTGTGTCAGTGTGTACAGGAGCATGAGCGCACAACAATCATGGAAGAAGCTCATGGCGGTATTGCAGGTGGACACTATGCAGTGATACCACTACACATAAAATTATACTCATTGGTTTATGGTGGGAAACCGTTACCTTGTACAAGGATTGCAAGGAGTATTGTAAGGTGTGTGATCACTATCAGTGCCTTGGGAAACATGGGCAAAGAGATGAAATGTTGTTAAGGCCTATTACTAGTGTAGAGTCATTTGAAAAATGGGCAATGGACTTTGTGGGTCTTATTTCCCCAGTCGCGTGTAGAACCGGATCACACTACATCATCACTTGTATAGATTATCTTACAAGGTGGGTAGAAGCAACACCTACAAAGGATTGTATAGCAGCTCTAGCTGCAAGGTTCCTATGGGAAAATATTCTTACTTGGTATGGATGTCCATTGAGTTTGATAAGTGATAGGGGCACACATTTCTTGAATGAGACAATCAAGATATTATTGGATGAATTTATGGTCACACACCACAAAACCACGCCCTATCACCCTCAAGAAAATGGCATTGTTAAGGCCTTCAACAGGATAATTTGGCAGAACTTGACAAAAATTTGCGATGATAAAGTTTCGGTTAGACTTGTGGGCATACAAAATAACCTATAAAAGGTTGAATAAGGCCACACCCTTCAAGTTGGTGATTTGGCGTAGAAGTTCTTCCAATGGAATTTATGTTACCTTATTTATGTATTGCACATGAGGGAGGTCTAGCTGATGAGAAAGCATTGGAAGAAATAATTGAAAAGTTAATACAACTGGATGAGAGGCGTGCCATAACACGTTGGATTCAGAAGCAGGAAAAGGCCAGATAGAAGGCATGGCATGACAGACACATCAAGGACAAGAAGCTTTAGATTGGGAAGATGGTACTTCTTTATGATTAAAATTTTATGTCCCACCCTGCAGACAAGCTTAAGTTGCATTGGTTAGGATTGTACATTATCACTCACATACTTGAATTAGGCGCTTGCCAGTTAAAGGCGTTGTATGGATCACGATTACCCGGTTACTTCAACGGGAGTAGGATTTAGCCCTACTATAAATAATCCTTCTTGGTGTTTATAATAAGGTAGTATTACCATTTAGTATAGATTTCCCTTACTATACTTCTTTTTGTGTTTCCTTCTTCGTCGCTATGTTTTTTCAATTTAGTTTAGTGTTTTGTGTAATAAGCACGTTTGCGCGCCGGAAGATGATTACAATTTGAAGTGTTTTTATGTGTAGAGGACTGCACATACCCTTGGTTTGGGGTGGTTTTCATTCAAAAATGGGTACACATAAGAAAATACTATTACAGATGATTTCTCTTGATTAAAAATTACAGATACTATGGAAAGGTGTTGCTAGAAACAAAATTGCTCCTAAAGAAGACCATAGCTAGAAATGAATGAATAAGTAGTATAATGTGAGGTAAGTTATGGTCGTAAAAACTACTAGAGGAAGGCACATTGGCGAGGTACTTTGGTGCATGGAAGTGCGCAAAAGGAGGTCTGAGCCAAAAGGTAGGAAGGCGTGCTAGAAGGTTATAGTTGTGGCATGTAGGTGTATCGCGTAGAAATTGGGAAAATGGTCAATTAATGAGAGGATTGGTGGTAGGTAAAGGAGAAATAAATGTGATAACTTTTCACAACTCTATATAAATACGTGATGTGGGTTTATTTCTACCTTTGTGATCACAAGTATTCGAGCAAGCTAGTTGTGACCAAACCGAGTGAAATGTGTTGAGGTGCAGAGAGATGTGAAACCAGGCGAGGAGAGCATATTTGTGCATAGAATTGGCTTGCGTCCCCATTTGAGAAGGGTTTGAGTGAAGTAAAATTATTGAGAAGGAGCTAGGGCATGTGGTTTTGAGCTAGGGAACGTGGTTTTGAACTAGGGCATGGGAGCTTTCTCGAAAGAGGAAAAAGGTGCAACTTTTATCATGGCACCGAGGAAAGCACCTAGAGCATGAACAAAGGGTAAGAAGAAGGTAGAAACCGAGGTTGAGGATGCTCCCAAGAGAAATTTTTGGAAATGCAATATCCAGAAGAAGTAATTATCAGATGGGATTGGGATTCCCATATCCACAGGTGCAAGGTGTGTGACTACAAACATCGCACCACCGAGAACAAGGAGGAATTAGATGCATTGTTGAATAGAAAGACCAACAAGTAAATGTTTGATGACATGTCAGTGTATGATGATGCTGGAGAGAAGTTTCTAAAGAAGGTAGGGGTATACCAGTTGTATGAGCTCCCATACTTTGGAAAACTAGAGAATCTATCTTTGGTGGTGATGATCGAGTCCATGAGGACTTCTTATACTTTTTTGGGTGGTGGCTGAGGATCACAGTGCCCTTAATTACTACGGTGATAGGGTTAAAGTGCACATGGACAAAGGTTAGTAGTGATCTAACTAATAAGGAATTTGTCATGGCCACCATCAAGGAGTTGGGATATACAAAGGGTCTACACGAGATGGATATCTACAAGCTGAGGAAGTACCACCGTGATACGGTGTGGCCACGCATTTACTCACCAAGTTGAATGATCAGGAAAGGTGGTCACAACTGAACACCATGTGGCTACACATTGCTAAGAATATTTCACAAGGAGAATTTTACAACTTAGCAGGAGGTACATAATGAATACAATCATTGAGGAAGTGCACACATGTGAGAAGATAAGTTTTGGCACTCTTGTTATCACTTGTATTTATATAAATTGGGTGTGCCCGATGGGCCAAATAACAAACTTTAGGAATACCCCATGGAAAATAAGTCCCTTGTAGATATTTTTGAAAATTATTTGTGTGAAGGATCAATGAGTGGTCCATTAAAGCAAAGGGTGGAGTTATGGTATGACAGACTTTGGGCGGCCTTCGAGGTGGAATGGAGCATTTGAAAGGAGCTACCCTTAGTGGTGGGAAAGGTTGTGTAGTTCACGGTATATCAACATTTTTGCATCGTGAGGTTTGTAATGAAGGAGGGGACATGGAGTCCCTAGTGCAAGCTACCATAAGCCTTCATAGCGTGATTCTTCTAGGAAGTAGTACGGGTTTTTTTAACGCACGTCGGTTAAGCTATGAGGTGGAAAAGGTAGACTATGACTACCATACCTTAAGGAAAACTTATGTTTGTCCAAGATGATCTACCTAAATTAAGAGGATTATTTCTAATGTCATAAGTATGAAGCCAGTAAGTTTGGCTATTGGGGATAGTGGTGTCGTGCTTATCTATCTCTAGCTTAAGCCTAAGATGGAAAAGGGAAAATACGTGGAGAATAAGTTCATACTCCTAGGTCTGCCTAAAGGAAAACATGATGTTGAAAATTATGCAGCTCTAACTATTGCCTCGACCTTAGAGGAAGATGAGGAAGAAGAACTCAATGAGGATAATGGAGGCTTAGACCATAAAGGTCGAAGGCAACCCATTGAAAAAAAGCAGAAAGTGAGCACGCGAGATACTCCACGGTAGTAGGGAGAAGAGGAAGACTTGGACATAAACATAGTTTAGGAGGAACATTAGTTCAAGAGGGTGTTTAGAATAACTAGAACCCAAGGCGTAGGAACATCTCAACCTTTACGAAGGTCACCTTAACTCTCCCTCAAAAAAAAAAAAACACCGAGAAAAGAGAAGAAGAAATCAATCATAAAGAGGAAGAGGAGTTAGGGGAGAGCATGCCGGGAACCCGGTTCAACCTAAATATTCATAGGATCCCCAGGATAAAGAGATGAGAGATGAACAAGAAGGGGTGAAAGAGTCGACGAAGGCGTGGCGAGCCACCTAGCACTCCCATTCCTACTCGGGAAGGAGAAGGGCCAACTCCACACTCCCCTGGCACCGGGTCCCTAAGGGAACGAGGAAAAAAAAAGAGAGAATACAAGTAAAGAGTATGTTGTCCCCGATATGGGCTATGTAGAGGACACAATAAAAATCTTCCACACCCATATTAAGAGCATTATGGGCCTTAAATAGTTATATGTGTGGGATCTAATGGATCTAGATATGGCTACTACATGCACAAGGAAGCAATTATCCCAGTCCATGGAAACTCATATGGATGAACTAGATTTTGACGTGTGTGAAGAGTCTTGTGTCTCGCACAGAATGAAGAAGGCACCATAAAGCAGGCACATGACAATAAAACCCACTATAATATTCAATGAGTAGGTCAGTAATTCCTTGGTCAAGGTATCTACTAACGTGGCATGGAGGAACATTTATGAGGCCGCTACCATTCGATTGCTACTTGAATATAAAAATGATAAGGCTGCGGAGATAACGCACTTAAAAGAAGAGAAGGAACAAGAATAGGAAAAGAATGAGGCCTTCATTAGCATGGCTAAGGAGCATGGTGATCACATTCTTAAAACAAGGCCTCATCTAGAATATTAGGTTCCTAAAAATGTCCTTCGCTTTATGCATTATGTATGCACTATGGTCAATTTGGTATTAGATGACACGCCAATTCAAATGCCCTGCGCAAAAATATTTTGAATAAGAAGCGAAAGCAAGATTAAGGGCCGATATTGTCGAGAAAAGTTTCAATTTTGAGGCCTTGATCCAAACCACGAAATATGAGTTCAAGAAAGCCGACCAAGCTCTCAATATATGTGTGGTGCCAGACGCCATAATAAGGATCAGAACTATGGTAGAGGACAATGAAGTTCTGAGGGCAATGAAAAATGAAACACTAAGGCACACGAAATATTAGCACTAGTAAAAAAAAGTGCGAGGTCCTCGCACTAGCCTAGGATTTGTACAAGGATAGAATTGATGAGATTGGGAAACTCATAGCATAGAAGATGGATCTTATGGAGGGAATGATGTTAGGTATGGCCAATATTGTTTGGGTGCTACAAAATGAGAAAGAGAAGATCGCTCATGATGAATTGGATGCCATAGCCACATGATATTACGGAGAAAACAGTAACGCGCGAAGTGACTGGTAGACCTTGGAGGCTGAAATCAAGGACCGAATATCCGAGTTAATCCTTCTAGTTAAAGAAGAGGATGCTGCAAAGTAAAACTCCATTCTTTTGTACAGTGTTTCATTCATTATTTCATTACTTATTTTTTATTATTGGAGACATAAGAAATAATTCCCATTTTTGGGACGGCAATGTACTTTAGTGTGGGGTAATGTTGAGCAGACATAATGTTTCTCTAAGGAGAAGACACACAAAGGATGTGCATGTGGGAACAAGGTGCATTTGAAGGCATGGGAAGATAGGGAAGGAAACATGTGCCAGAACACTTTGGCTCAGGACTTATTCATTTTTGTGGATAAGGGTTATTTTTGGAGAAAACATGTAGAGAACACACAAAGATGAAGACTTGTGCTCCACACAATGGTATTTTAGGAACAAGTGGTAGATAAGCGCCATGCATAGTTTAAGCTAATAATAGGATTTCTACTTGGAGTTAACTATAAGACATCTATTGTTAGAGAACTTACATGTTATTCATACCATTGTAAAGGCACATGGCTATTATCAGCATGTGATCTATTTTGAGAAGTGCATGGGTGGTGAAGGGAAAGTCCCCACCCCTATAAATATGTATTGACTTGCGTAGTTTAGAGGTGGTGAATTATTGTAGAGTTGTGCTACTAGTTTTGACATGCACATGACTCATGGAGATACTAATATAGTGTAAGAAGCTTCTATGTTTTACAATGTTTAATTCAATGGAGTATATTGGTTGGATAATGGCATTAGACATAACTAAATCTAGTTCTTGTATGGTTAATATTATCATAGTTATTGTTTAGTTCATTTATTATGATTCTCTAAGATATAAATTTGGATTATGCATTGTGGAATGCTTATGTCTAGTTATGAATCTGAATATGTTTAAACATCATCATGCTAACATCATGTACAAGCAACTCTAAAGAGGGACCTGGTGCCTTTGTGCTCTTGGTGAGTGCTCAGCTTAGGCTGAGTGATGTGCCAATGTGCCTGGGTTATTCACAATAAATTCTAGGCTTCATCACTCTTTATCGAGATAGTTGTGTTGGGGTTAAAACACCGATTGTACAAATAATATATCAGATCCAAACATACATGCAAATAAAAGTGGATATTCTACCGTAAGAAATACACAAAACAAGAGACATAAATCAACACCGATTTAAGGTGGTTCACCTAGTGTGGGCTACTTCCACCAAGAAACAAGCCAATCTATTATCCAAAGCTTTAACAAGATATACAATGAAGATTTGCAATGTTCAACACCTCTCAAATCTACAGTACTTTCTTTCTCTCAAGTTTTTTTGTCCTCTCCAAGAATTCTCTCTCTCATAATTATTCTCACAATAATCATTAAATTTTGCAATTTCTTCTTAATTCTTTCTTCTAAACCCTATCTTTCATGCTTATATAGGTGTATATAAACTTAGGGCACTTAGCCATGCAATTACAATCAATAGATTTACTTTTATACTAAAAATAGATCTAATTCCCGTGAGTTAATGAAAACATCCACACACAAGTAACCGATGTTAGTTATCCCTAACCGATGTTGGTTCCTCCTTGCTTAACCGATGTCAATCATAGGTGATTGATGCTGGTCCCTACATAACCGATGTCGGTTATTATTTTTTCCAAAGCAAGTTTTCCATTATATGCTAATCCGAAGTAATTGAGCTCCACAACTCAACAATCTCCCACTTGCAGATTAATTACTACACCATACATGTACAACACCATTCTTGGATCATTCATTGGCTTTGTTTCTTCCTCCTCAAGTCTCAAACTCAAAGACCAACAAGTGGAGTGTAGCTCAACTTCTCCTTTGCTAACGACTTTGTTCATAGCATACCCGTAGCGTTCTCACTCGTATAAATCTTTTCCAAATTCAACTACCCATCCTCAAATACCTACCGTATGAAGTGATATCTCAACTAAATGTGTTTCGTTCTTTAATGAAATGTTGAGTTATTTTCCAAATGAATTGCACTCGGACTATCACTTTGAAAAAATTACAATCATCTTTCTATTTTCCCAAATCTTCCATGAACCTACTCATCCATATCATCTCCTTGCTAGCCTCCAGTAACTACAACATAATTTTCCTCTATAGTAGACAAAGCCACAACCTTCTACAATCTTGAAATCTAGCTAACTTTCATCCCACCTACCGTGAAAATATATCCAGTAATGTTTCTCCTACCATCCAGGATCTCTACCCATATCCGAATCAACATCTCCACACAATGAAATATCCGAACCTCCATAGAATAACCGCATGCTAGATGTCCCTCCCAAATACCGAGTATCCATTGACTGATTTCCAATGCTCTTTACCTTGATTGGCCATTTATCTACTCACCACTCCCACTTCCCGTGTAATGTCCGGTCTAGTACAAACCATAGCATATATAAGACTCCTCTACCGCTGAAGTATATGGAACTCTGTTTCATGTATTTGACCTCCTCTTGTGATGTAGGACACGATATTTTCTCAATTTTAAGTTCCAAGATATAGGTCACAGGTGTAATAACAAGTTTTACATTCTCGCATCTTAAACCTTTCTAACACCCCGTAGATATAATCCTCCCGAGACAAATATAATTTCTTGTTCTTCCTATCTCTACTGTGTATTTCCATACTAAGGATTCTTTTTCAGCTCCTAGATTCTTCATATAAAATGTGTGAGCTAGATTTCCTTAAGCTCACCAATGTCCTACATACTAGATCATGCAATAAGTATATCATCCACATACAAGTAATAAAATAATATAGCTCCCATTTCCAAGCTTCTTGAAATAAAAAAATGGTCGGATTCACATCTCAAGTAACCATGCTTATGCATAAAACTATCAAACCTCATGTAACATTGCCTTGGAGATTTCTTGAGCCCATATAGGCTCTTTTTCAACCTACACACTAATTTCTCCTTACCCTTGACTTCATACCCAAGCGGTTGTTGCATATAAATCTCTTCATCCAAATCACCATTAAGGAAAGTCATCTTCACATCTAGTTTCTCTAAATGTAAATCCTCTACTGCAACTAAACTCAATACAGTATGAATAGAATTCATCTTAACAACAGGAGAAAATATTTCACCAAATTCAATACCTGCTTTCTATGTAAATCCCTTTACTACAAGCCTTTCCTTGTACCTTTTTGTCCACCCCCTTCTTCCTTGATCTTGTAAACCCATGTGTTCTATAATGTCATCTTACCTACTAGAAAGTTAACCAAATCCCAAGTTTAGTTATGTTTCAAGGATTCCATGTCCTCATCCATGCCATGCTCCCACTGCACGTGGGTCTCATCATGCATTACTTCTTCAAAAAATTGGTTCACCATTATTAATCAATAATAAATAAAATAGAGAAGGTGTAAATATTTCTGGAGGTTTACTTACCCTTTGTGACCTTCTCATAGGAGTTTGAGGTACTCGAGGCTCATTCTAGACCTCCTAGACATTTGTATCCAAATATGTCGGATAATGACCACATCATCACCGTAATCGACGTATGTTACGCTAACCAATGTCGGTTTGGATCTTCTACAATCGATATGGTTACGGTTGACCAATGTCGATCAAGGGTCAATCGACGCCGCTTATGGTGTAACCTCGTAGGTATTAGTTTTAAATCGATAGTTCATTTTTATCCACAAACTTCTAAACCGATTCATCCTTAGGTACCAAAATTGATCCATGTACATTCTCTTCTCATTCCATTCAATATCATGACTCTTAATAATTTTAGAATTCTCTAAATCCCAAAAACTCGAATCCAAAATCACCATATCCATAACCAATGAAATTGCATCTCTTAGATTTTGTATCCAACTTTTTCCTATTTTCCTTATCAAAATGCACAAAATCTTCCTCGAACCAAGAACTTTAAGAAAATAAATATCTACCTCTTTTTATTCCAAGATTCCTCTGGTATTCCTCCATCTAGTGAACTTGAAGGCCCACAGTTAATCAAATAAACCATTGTATCAACTGCTTCTTCCCAAAACTACAAGGGTAATCTAGAATGTATCCTCATAATTCTAGCATGTTTGATGATTATCCTGTTCATTCTCTCTACAACACCATTCTCCTATGGTATTCTTGGAACCATTCTTTCTCTATGTATCTCATTCATTAAACAATAATCATTTAAATACTTGCTACAATATTCACCACCATTGTCACAAATATAAGGCACTTTAACTTTGAATTTGATTCATTCTCAAAGAGGGTTTTCCATCTTTTAAAAGTTAAAAAAACATTAGATTTATGTTTAATACAATAAACCCATACCTTTCTTGTAGCATCATCAATGAAAGTAACATAATATCGGGATCCTCCATGAGAAGCTACCCGAGTGGTCCCCACACATCCGAGTATAAAAGCTCCAACTTCTACTCCTTCTTAGTTGCCCCAACTTTGAGAAATATCACTCTCTTTTTCTTTCCAAAGACACAATCCTCACAGAAATCAAGATCTAAATCTTTAAATCTCATAAATTACCCTTAGCCTTTAAGATATGCATTCATTTTTGACTCATATGGACCAACCGATTATGCCACATACATGCATTTGAATCTAAAGTAGACAATGTAGAAAAAGAATCAGTAACACAAGTAGATAAATATAGTGTTCCTATGTTCTTACCTCTTGCCACAACAAAAGCACCATTTGTGACTTTCCAAGAGTCTTCTTGTAAAAGTAACCATGCAACCAGATTCACCTAGTTTCCCTGCAGAAATAAGATTCATCCCGAGGTTTGGCACATGTCTCACATCTTTCAATACCCATGTATTTATATTCTATAATTTTAGATGAACTTCCCTTTACCAATAATACTACAAGGTTCATCATCACCTAAATAAACATGCCCAAAATTTCCCTGGACATAATTTCTAAAATAACCCTTGTTATGGGTTGCATGGAAAGAATCTCCGAATCTAAAACTCATGATTCAATTCTATTATCTAAAGAAAGAATAAGAGCATTGTGCATTACCTCTTCTATGGCAAGATTTGATTCTTTAACTTTATCTGGTTGTTGGTTCTCTTTATCCTTTGACCAACAATCTTTCTTTTCATGTCCTTTCTTTCCACATTTCAAAAGTAATTCCCTTACCTCTACGGATTTAGATCTATTATCCCTTGACTTTGATTTCCTATTACTCTTACTCTTGGATCTCTCCTTCTGTCCACCCCTTCTTTTTACATTCAAAGCATTCCCAAATGATGATTCATCTGTACTCTTCCCGTGAATTTCTTCATTCAAGATTATACTAACCACATCATCAAACTTCAAAACATTATTAGCAGATGTTGTATTACTAACGACCATAACCAAGTTATCCTAACTATCGTGCAAAGAACATAAGAATAAAATTCTTTCACTTCATCATCAAATGGTATATCAACCGATTTTAATTGATTTACAATAGATCTAAAATCATTCAAATGACTAGATGTAGATCCACCTTCATGCATCTTAGAAATAAATAGTTTCTTCATCAAATAAAATTTATATGAAGCACTAGTTTTTTGTATAAATTAGCAAGAGATTTCATTAACCCTATCGTAGGAGTCGCTTCTATAATATTGGAAGCCACGGATCTTTGTCAGGCTCAATCTTATAGATCACAAAGCCTTTCGTTAAAAATCTTCCATTTTCATCGGTCATCTTCATAGGTATATATTTCTCATCCAACGATAAATACAAATATATTTGATATAGATAATCATCAATCTGCATCTTCTATAATTGATAATTTTGGCCGTCAAATTTCTCTACCTTGTATTTTTTTCTTATGCCATTGTTGTAGCTCCCACTCAATCAGAAAACTCTATGTGAGTAAATCTATCAACACACAAAACCCTCAAACAAAGCTCTGATACCAGTTGTTGGGGTTAGCACACCGGTTGTATAGATAATATATCATATCTAAGCATACGTATAAATAAAAGTGGATATTCGCTAGAAGAAATACATAAAATAAGAGATATAAATCAACACCAGATTTAACGTGGTTAACCAAGTGTGGGCTACGTCCACTAAGAAACAAGTCAATCTATTATCCAAAGATTTGACAAGATATACAATAAAGATTTGCAATCTTCCACACCTCTCAAATGTACGGTACTTTCTTTCTCTCAACCTTTTCTTTCCTCTCCAATAATTCTCTCTCATAATTAGTCTCACAATAATCATCAACTTTTACAAGTTCTTCTTAATTCTTACTTCTAAAACCTATCTTTCATGCTTATATAGGCGTATAGGGCACTTTGCCATGCAATTACAATCAATAGATCTGCTTTAATACTAAAAATAGATCTAATTCTTGTGAGTTAATTAAAACGTCAACACACACAGTAATCGATCTTTGATTAGCCCTTACCGATTCAGTTCCTCCTTTCTTAAAAGATTTCGGTCATAGGTGATCGACGTCGGTCCCTCCATAACCTATTTCGGTTCATCGTATTTTCCAACAAGTTTTCCATTGCATGATAATCCGAAGTAATTGAGCTCCACAACTCAACAAGTTAGGATAACTTGGTAATGGTTGTTAGTAATACATCATCCTTTATTAATGTTTTAAATTTTGATGATGTGTTTAGTATAATCTTGAATGAAGAAATATGCAAGAAAAATATAGGAGAATCACCATCTAGGAATGCTTTGAATGTAGAAAGAAGGGGAATGTAGAAAGAGAGATCCAAGAGCAAGAATAGTGGGAAATCAAATTCTAACAATGGCATATTTAAATCCAAAGGTAGAGGTATAATCTGCTAGAATTGTGGAAAGAAAGGTCATGCAAAGAAGGATTTTTGGTTCAAGGAAAAAAAAAATGTGAGAGAAAGGTAAAGAGGCAAATGTTGTTGTAAAAGAGATAACACAAGATGCCCTAATTCTCTCCTTGGATAATAAAATTGAGTCATGGGTTTTAGATTCAGGAGCTTCTTTACATGCAACCCCTAATAAGGGTTAAAAAATTATGTCTAGGGTAATTTGTGCATGTTTATTTAGGAGATGACGAACCATGAAATATTACCGATAGAGGTGAAGTTTATTTTAAATTTCAGATTGGAAATACATGGATATTGAAATATGTGAGGCATGTTCTAAGCCTTAAAATAAATCTAATTTGTGCAGGACAATTGTGTGAAACTAGTTGCATGGTTACACTTACAGACGAATCTTGGAAAATTACCAAGGGATCTCTTGTTGTAGCAAGAGGAAAGAGGTAGGATCATTGTATTCTTCTACCTATATTACTTATAAATTTCTGTTATGTCTACTTCAGATTCAGATACATGCATGTGGCACAATCGGCTAGGCCATATGAGTGAAAAAGGAATATAGATCTTAAAGGAAAAGGGTAAGTTATCATATCTGAAATGTGTAGATCTTGATTTCTATGAGCATTGTATTTTTGGAAAGCATAAGAGAGTGAAATTTATCAAAGTTGGGGCAGCAAATAAGAATCATAAATTAGAGCTTGTACACTCAGATGTGTTGGGACCATCCTAGGTAGCTTATCATGGAGGATCCTAATATTATGTTACTTTCATTGATGATGCCACAATAAAGGTATGGTTTTATTGTATTGATCGTAAATATGATGTTTTTAAAACTTTTAAAAGATGGAAATCCCTTGTGGAAAATTGAATCAAATCCAAAACTAAAATGTCTTAGATTTGATAATGGTGGTGAGTCTTCAGCAGCAAGGCTTTCACTTATTATTGTTCAATAAATGGAATACGTAGAGAAATGATGGTTCCTAGAGCACCACGGTGAAATGGTGTTGCGAGAGAATGAATGAACAGGACAATCATGGAACATGTTAGAAGCATGAGGATACATGCTTGATTTCCTCTGATTTTGGCGAAGTAGTAGACACGATGGTTTATTTGATTAACAGTGGACCTTCAAGTGCACTAAATGGTGGAATACCAAAAGAAGCTTGGACTAAAAAAGAGATAGATATTTCTTTTCTTAGATTATTTAGCTCAGAATATTTTGTGCATATTGCTAAGGAAAATAGAAATAAATTACATGTAAAATCAAAAATGTGTACTTTCATTGGTTATGGCTCTGGTGATTTTGGATTCTTGTTTTGGGATTTATAAGGTTCTAATATAATTAGGAGTCGTGACATTAATTGGAATGAAAAGAGAATGTACAAGGATCAAGTTTTGGTACCCAAAGGTGAACCAGTGGAGAAGTTTGTGGATGAAAATGAACTCTCATATTCAAAATTAACACCTACAGGTTTACACAATAACCGGTATTAGTTTACCCCTAACCGCCATTGTTCCCCTGTACCGGCATTGGTTAGCCGAACCGACGTCGATAGAAGGTGACCGGCGTCGGTCACTATCAGAAGTAGATACAAATCTACAAGATGAGTAGATTGAGCCTTCGGCACCCCAAATCTTAGTGAGAAGGTCACAAAGGGTAAGTAGACCTCCATAAATATTTTCACCTTCCTTGTCTTATTTATTATTGACTGATAGTGGTGAACCTGTAAAGCTTTGAAGAAGCAATGCAGGATAAATCCCACAAGCAGTAGGAGCATGACATGAATGAGGAGATGGAATCCTTAGAGCAAGAACTAGATATGGAATTTGGTTAAGTTTCCAGTAGGTAAAAGAATATTGCAGAACAAGTGGGTTTATAGGATCAAGGAAGAAGAGGGTGGATAGAAAAGATACAAGGCAAGGCTTGTAGTAAAGGGATTTACAAAGTAAGTATTGACTTTGGTGAAATATTTTATCTTGTTGTTAAGATGACTTCTATTCATACTGTATTGAATTTATTTGTAGTAGAGGATTTTCATTTAGAGAAACTTGATGTCAAGATGGCATTTCTTCATGGTGATTTAGAGGAAGAGATTTATATGAATCATTCGTTTGGGTATGAAATCAAGGGTAAGGAGAAATGCGTGTAGATTGAAAAAGAGCCTATATGGGCTCAAGTAAGATCCAAGGCAATGGTATATGAGGTTTGATAGTTTCATACATGAGCATGGTTATTTGAGATGTGAATCTAACCATTGTGTTTATTTCAAAATGATTAGGAAATGGGAGCTATATTATTTTGTTATTGTATGTGGATGATATGCTTATTCAAGATATAGTATGTAGTATATTGGTGAACTTAAGAAAATCTATCTCACATATTTGAAATGAAGGATTTGGGAGCTGCAAAGAGAATCCTTAGCATGCAAATTCACAAAGAAAAGAAAAACAAGAAATTGTATTTGTCTCAAGAGCATTATATCAATAAGGTGTTGGAAAGGTTTAATTTGCAAAATTCAAAACTTGTAAGTACACCTATGGCTGGACACTTCAAATTGAGAAAAGATCAGTGTCCTACATCACACGAGGAGGTTGAGTACATGGCACGAGTTTTGTATGCTTCAACAGTTGGGAGCTTGATGTATGTTATGGTTTATACTAGACCAAACATTGCACATGCAGTGGGAGTTGTGAGCAGATTTATGGCTAATCCAGGTAAAGAGCATTGGAAATTAGTCCAATGGATTCTCAGGTATTTGAGAGGGACATCCGACATGTAGTTATGCTATGGAGGGTCAGATACTTCTTTACGTGGCTATGTGGATTCAGACATGGCTAGTGATTTGGATAGTAGGAGGAGAACCACTGGATATGTTTTCATAGTAGGTGGCATGGCAATTAGCTAGATTTCTAGATTGCAGAAGGTTGTGGCCTTGTCTACTATAGAGGTTGAGTATGTTGCAACTACAGAAGCTAGCAAGGAGATGATATGGATGAGCAGGTTCATGGAAGAGTTGGGAAAGGAGCAAGAGGATTGCATATTATACAGTAATAGTCAAAGTGTAATTCATCTAGAAAATAACTCAACGTTTCATTCTAGAATGAAACACATTCAGTTGAGATATCACTTCATACTGAAGTAGGTATTGGAGGATGGGCAACTGAAGTTAGAGAAAATTCATACAAAGGATAACCCTACGGATATGTTAACGAAGTCATTGGCAAAGGATAAGTTGGAGCTACACTCCACTTCTATTGGTCTTCAAGTTTGAGACTTGAAGAGGGAGAAACAAGCCAAAGGAAAGGATCAAAGGATGGAGTTGTATGGTACAGTGTAGCAATTTATCTCCAAGTGGGATATTGTTGAGTTGTGGAGCTTAATCGCTTCACCTGGCATGCTTTTACAAAAATTATAGAATACACAGAACCAAAGATCAGTTGATGAACCGTCGTCGGTCACCCATGGATATCGGTTAGGCAAGGAGGAACCAGCATCGGTTAGGGATAACTAACATCGGTTAAGGCTAACCGACATCGGTTGTATGTCCGTGACTACTATAATTAAGTTTTGGGAATTATATCTATATTTAGTTGTAAATTGAATCTAATGGTTGTAATTGCATCGCTAAAGTTCCCTAAGATTGTAGATGCATATATAACCATAAAGCTAGGGTTTAGAAGAGATAATTTAGTTGAGAATAGAGAGAAGTTTCTTTTTGAGAGAAAACAGAAATTTGTAGAGAAGAAAGTACAGGACATCCAAGAAGGTGTGGAAGATTGAAAATCTTTATTGCATTTCCTCAGTGATAATAAATTGGCTATTTCTTGGTAGACGTAGCCCACACTGGGTGAACCACGTTAAATATTGTGTATTGTTTCTTCTTGTTTATTTCCATATTGATTGATTTTATACTTAGATCGATTAATAGATCCAATGACAACCGTGTACTAACCCTAATAGACCAAAGTGCATGGGAAATAAAATGTCAATATGGTCAGGATCTAAATTACCACCAATGTAGTCAAGCCAAGACTACCCTAGAGTGAGTGGAGAAATGCAAGGAGTGCGTGTAACAAAAATTGATGATGGAAGATGCAGAGGCCATAAACAAACAAGAATGTGAACATATCCATGATATAAATGGAGGTCATAAACAACACTAATGTGAACATATCCATGATATAGATGTGGAGGCCATAAACAATAGTAATGTGAACATATCCATGATATAGATGTGGAGAACAAGATGGAGGAATGAGATCCTCTAGTGTGAATCCAAGTCAAGCCAAGCCATCATATGTGCAAATAGTCTCAGAGAAAGTGGGATCAAATGGAATGTGATGCCAATAAGAGTTATTCATGAAAAGCATGCATGTGAAAGGTGAGAATGAAGATGCGAGTCACTCTTGAGAATATGAGGAAGGTGGTAAGACATCCAGTGTATGGGCTCCAGAGCCCCGATAAAGTACCATAGCATTACGAGAAGGAGGGGGTTCTTAAATTGATGTTTTCTAGGACTAACAACAACAAAAGTATCATTGAAATATGACTCATCAATCTCAATAGGAGTGAAGTTAATATTATGTAATGTGTCATCATTAATCTCTATTACATCGACCTAATCGGTGTTAACATATTCAATTAAGATAATATCATCATGGATATCAGTAGGAATGGTGCTAGATATAGGAGTGAGAGAAGTCTTGGAAGATAGAATAGTGGTGGTGATTGGAGTAGACACAGTAGGTGAAATGAGATCAGTGGTGTGAATGGGAATGGATGGTATGCTTACAGAGGTGGAGGAGATTGTGAAGCACTAGATTGACCAATATCATATGTGTTAATATTTCTATATGGAATAGGCTATGATGCAGAATGGGCATAGCATTGATAGGGTCTATGCGACAAAATTTGAATGGATCTGGGTCAGTTGCGATAGTATGTTCATAGCCATCATGTAATAATTTAACACATTGATGAACAGTAGATGGGATAACATGCATTACATGGAAGGTCTACCAAGCAAGAGATTAAATTGAAATGATGCATCGATAATGAAGAATGTCATAGGAACAATCTTAGGCCCAACTTGTATAGGTAACGTGATAGTGCCTAGGCATGTGCGAGTAGTGGAGTCATATCCATGAATGAGAGTGGAATTCTTAGTAATGAGATTGTCAGTAATGTCAATTTACTTTAAAAGAGAGTAAGCACATAGATTAATTGTATATCCAATGTCAATTAGCACACATTTGATACAAGAGGTGCCAAGCAAAATATTAAATTGAAATAATGCATCGATGACGAAGAATGTCATAGAACAATCTTAGGCCCAACTTGTATAGGTAACATGATAGTGCCTAGGCATGTGCGAGTAGTGGAGTCATAGCCATGAATGAGAGTGGAATTCTTAGTAATGAGATTATTAGTAATATCAATTCACTTTAAAGGAGAGTAAGAACGTAGGTTAATTGCAGATCCATTGTCAATGAGCACACATTTGATACAAGTGGTGCCAATGATAGCAATGATAAGTAGAGGTGCACATGAGTTATCGACCATAGATGGTGGTCTCTTCATCACTAAATGATATAGCGTGTGGAAGATTTTTGAGAGACTGAATAAGGTGAGTGAAGGCCACCGGTGAATTATCACTTTCAATATGAATAAAACGAAGGGAGGCCTCTAATGTTTGACGAAAATTAGGTGCACTATGCAATAAATCATAAAGGGATATCTTGGTCAGTGTATTCTTAAGCTGCTCTATAATATCATAACCCTTAGTAGTAGTAGGAGTGGTAAAAGTGATAGGTGGTAGAATAGAAACCGGTTGAGCCATAGGTGGATGAGTGCGGTGAGTGGTTACTACATTTATAGTTAGATTAGTGCTAGGTATAATAAAGCGGGGAGGATAATGAGTACAAACTTGCATGAAATCAGCAATAGTAGTAACCATACCAGCAACCTTATCAAAAGGTCGAAAAAGGATAAGAAGATTGATCCATGACTCGATAAGAAGAATACATACTCAAAAGGTAGGGTTTGAATGGATGGGTTCACCAAATCATTTAACAAATATTAAAAATAAATGCTAAATTTTAATTGCAGAGTCATAAGGAAATAATAATAAATAAAGTACAGATCTGACCTAAGCAATAAAGCAAGATAAAAATGAAAATCTAGGTGCAAGAGGAGGGATAAAGTACTTAGATGATTTCACAATTGATCCCAAAGTATGCTAAGCTGAAAAACTACTGAATAGGAGGAGAAATTTGTCTCTACTGAGCCCAAAAAATTACAGAAGTATCAGAAATGTCGGGACTGGGGAGCTTGGATTAGGTTAGGAGAACCTCGGAATTGTAGACCACTGTTGAGCACTCATGACTACTCAGAACCTCATAAATTTATTTTCGATGTATCACACAAGTATCACTAGCCTTCATTGTTAATCACTTGTATGTTGTTGGATGTCAATAGAATTCACTTATAACCCTACAAAAAGAAAGAGCACTTGCAAAACCCCAAAACACATAAAATACTAAAAATAAAAAGATGTAAATAGGGAGTTGGACTGACCTTAGTGGTCACCCGACTAAGTGAACTTATGACCGAGCACTGCACTGCATTTTAGACTCCATGTAGTTCTACGTGTGTGTGTGTGTAGAATCATTCCCTAGGTGGATCTTGCATAATACGCACTTGAATAGCAAGCAATAACTAGATGTAGCAATGTAAGTAGATGTGTGGATGTCAAAATGAACTTCCCATCCTATGAAGTGTATGTAGAAGAATGCATTCTCTTGTCCCTTGAATGATAGCTAGATGGATTCTGTGATGCTCTTAGAATGCTTTTGAATACAACCTTAGGTGATGGTAGTAGATGCTTAGTGCTTGGTCCTTTATTATGGTCACATAGATTTATATTTATATGATTCCCTTGTTTGAATTTCACAATTAACAACTAAAAGGTCGACTCATAAGAAAACAAGATGTGTAAATGATAAAATATGCCCAAAAGAGGTGAGTAAGATACAAAGAGGTCGTGGGTACCCATACGGATGGGGGCGCTTGGGCACTAGCATCCCTGGCCGGGTGTTGGTGTCCGAGTAATAAAATATCAAACAGTGAAGCATCAACTAGGATGTAGGGTGTAAGAGGCCAAGAAGAAGACATGAACAAAGAAAAAAGGCCAAAGATAGTTGTTAATTTCTATTTTTCTCACTTAGGAATCATATGAATATTAGTATGTGATTAGGACCTAGTGTTGTTATGCTAAATTAAAATGCTATAGAAGTGAAACTAACACCTAGTAGCTTCAAAACAAAGTAAATCTAACTATAAACATCATGATTAGATCTTAAAGGAAACTAGCTATTTTGCATAAACATGAATTGAATCAACTAATGCTAATCATTCCTACTCCATTTATGTATGACTACTCTATAACATGAGCCTCTTTAGATCATGAGTAATCACATTATGTATTTGATTACCAAAGAGAGGGAAGGATCTCACCAAGAAATGGATACAAAGCCAAGCTTGGATCTTCCTTTCTACTCAAGAATGGTAGAATGGATGCAAGAGATGAAGTGGTTATTTCAAATCAATGGAGAATGCTCTTAATCATATGTCTTATATGATAATACTAGCAAAAGTATGGTGTAAGGTGTGAAGGATGTAGGAGGGTCCTTTATATAGCTTTCCTATTTGGGAGAAGCTTGAATCCCAATGAATGTGGGATAAAGGATAAAGTAGATTTAGACTTGTTAAGCTTGATTAGAGGAATTAACAAGTGATTAGCAACTCATGGGAGTTAGAGATGGTTTAATTAATCAACTAGGATTAATTAATAGGCTAGAATAAGATTTTTAGGCTATTTGGAAGTGATTTAGGAGGAATTTGATATGATTTGAAGCATTTGAAAGAGGGATTTAGCCAATAAAAGGGTTTATTGATTAAATACATTGTTAAAAAGGCTTAATTAACTCATAATAGTTAATTAATCAATTCGAAGAGGATTATAACTAACGAAGTGTCATTAATTGGCATCCGAAATGTGATAAAGGCTAGTTAATTAATGAAGTATTGTTAATTGACCAAAATAGAGGGAAACATTAGTTAATTAGCGGAAAATCACTAATTATAATGGAAATGATAGGAAAGAGGATAATTAGTACAATTTTAGCAATAAAACTACGTAAGCGGATTTTAGGTGTCTACATTTGCCCCTCTTTGGGGTGGCGTAAGTGACACCACTTCAAAGATAGTAGACAATTACAAACAAGTAAATTTTGAAGAGAAATTAGTAGAATGAAGGATGCCCCCTCGAGTGTCGATGGGGTGATAGAAGAGGTCGATCGACAATCAAAAATATGAAGGAAACGGATAGAAGAAACAAGGTGGGGGAGGGGGATAAAAATGATCCCTATTGCCCCAGGTGTTTTGGAAGAAAAATTGATAGTGATAAGACATGATAGTGAAGAATATGGAAATAACTTTTACATCCAACTCGTTCAATAAAAACTTTGTTTCATCACTTTGTTCATGTGATCTACATCATCGGCTTTTATTAAAATATATGCATAAGACAAAAGTGTAAAATAACATTAAAAACTATAATACTAACATTTGTTCAGTTCTAAAACACTAACTCCATGCAACATGAGAAAGTAAATGAGCTAACCTAATAGGGAAACAAGTACAAACACACATACTCAAACAAACAACGTTCAAGACAACAGACCAATGTTTTTGTTATCAAGCTTCAGTTCCTAAATGTTTGAGTTAACAAGGAGGTTTAAAAATGGCACCCCAAGCAAAGATACATGCGAGGTGAATAAATGGAGGAAACATGGGTCCTATGAAAAAGTAATCGTGCATTATGACACATTACCAAGCAACTCGTTTGTCTGTGAAATGAAACCGACATAGTAAGAAAACCATATTTGTTAATGATAGTAGATCCAAATGATTCGCGAGTCATTGGAGAGAACAAATCAGGACCGAAGTAAAATGTTTTGTAAGAAAAATTTCGATGTTTGAGGATGATGCATTCGATACATGGCTTCATCTACGTGCATGCCTTTCACCAATTTTTACAAAAAAAAATGAATTTTAGAAAAAAAAATGGATTTTTTATTGATTTTTACCTTTTTTTGATTTTTGAAAATTTACCAATTTTTGGATTTTTTCAAACTTTGCCAATTTTTGGAATTTTTAATGATTTTTACAAATTTTTGGATTTTGAAAAATTACCATTTTTAGATTTTTTGAAATTTTACCAAGAAAATGATGTAGAAGAATGACAACGTACGTGGACATTGCCGAGAAAAATCTAGGACGCGAAAATATTCCTTAGGTAAAAGGAAAAGGTGTTGGGAAGCAAAAATATTGTAATGTAATTACTTGTATAAATTTGATTATCAAGAGCAATATAACACTAATGAACACAATATTTCAGATAAATGATCTCAATGTGTAAGAAGATCAGCTTAGCCACTTCGAGGGGGAAACCTCCAAACCAGACAATAAGACTCAAATGTTGAATATGATCATGAACTATTCCCCTATATATACTATTCCTATGCTATGGCCAACACCAAGGCCGACCCACTAATGAAAATATAACATATATGAAAGAGATACATAATGATAAGAAGTTATGATAGCCACAAGTCAGCTATATACATCTAATATAAGATATATGATTAAGGGTGTAGCATGCCCCTCCCCTTCGAAGCAACATTGTCCCCAATGTTGAGAAGATCTAGATGCTGCTGCAGGAAATTTACATCCTCCCAAGTTACGTCTTCATTGTCTAGATTTTTCCACTTGATCAAATACTCAGTGATGACCCTTGTCCTCAACCGCTTAGTGCATGTCTGAAGGATACATTCTGGTTCCAAGATGATTATGCCCTCTTCATCAAGCTCGGGTAACAAAGTCTAGGTTGATATTGTTTGTCCAATTACCTTCTTTAGGCAAGATACATGGAAGACTAGATGAATTCGAGTAGTTGGAGGAAGTTCCAATTTGTATGCTACATTTCCAATCTTCTGTAACACTTGATAAGGACCATAATACTTAGGTGAAAGCTTGTTATCCTTTTTCTGATGTTTTAAGGACATTTGCTTATATGGTTGTAAACGCACAAAAACCCAATCACGGACTTCAAAATGTCTTTCACCGTGAGGTTGGTGCACTTTCTTAACGCTTCATGCGGTTTTGTGACATGGCCAAATTCTCCCTGAGACTAGAAAGTACCTCTTGTTAGTGTTGAATATGTTCTTCATCTGCTCAAACCTTTGGCTGGACTCTCAAAGATGAAGTGATAGATGGTGGATGGTACCCATCTAATGCCAAGAAAGGATACATTTTAGATGAAGTATGAAAGGAGGTTTTATACCACCATTCTACCAGCAGTAACCATTGGAACCATCTCGCTTGCTTATCTGATGTAAAACAACGAAGATATCCCTCCAAGCACTTGTTTACCACCTCTGTTTTCCCATCAGATTGGGGATGATAAGAGGAACTATGAGCTAGTTGTGTGCCCAAGCATGAGAATAAGTCAGTCCAAAAATTACTAGTAAAGATAGGGTCTCGATCACTTACTATAATCTTTGGTGTCCCATGTAGCTTCTAAATTATATCCGTGAAGGTCGTTACTACTGTACTCATAATAATGGATGTGATAAAGCACAAAAATTGGCATATTTGGTGAGTCTTTCCACCACCACCATGATTACATTTTTACCTTCTGATTTAGGCAATCATGTGATGAAGTCCATGGAAACCTCTTCCCACCTCTGGCTAGGAATAGATAGAGGTTGTAAAAGACCTGGGGACTTAATTGTTTCACCCTTATTTTGCTGACAAACCATGCATTCTACCACAAATTTTTGGACATCTCCTTTTATCCCTTCCCAGAAAAAATCATGCTTGATTCAATGATAAGTCTTTAAGAATCCAAAATGACCCCCTACTGGAGAAGCATGGAGCTCAGATAAAACCCTATTTTTAAGGATTGAATTCTTACATAGATATAATCTATCTTTATACCATAAAACATCTCCTTTCCATACAAATTTTTCTAACATGCTTGGATCTTGTTGGAGATTTTGAATGAGATTTTGTGTACTGGGTCATTTTTCCATTCAGACCTTGCATCCTCTATCTAATCCTCCTGTAATAAAGATATGGCACACAACAATTCCTGGTTATATTCATCCTTCCGAGATAAAGCATCAGCAACTACATTCTCTTTCCCTTTCTTGTATATTATCTCAAAATCATACCCCAACATTTTTTAGACCCATTTCTATTGTTCTTCTGATGATAAACGTTCCTCTAAGAAGTATTTCAGATTATCATGATTTTTCTTTACTTTGAAATGTTGTCCCATTAGATATGATCTCCATTGCTTCACTGCATGAAGTATTGCTAACATTTATTTCCCATAAACTAGTTTAGAGATATTCTTACCTTTGAATTGGCGGCTCTCAAAGGCAATGGGTCACCCTTCTTACATGAGTACTACCCCCATACCATACCCTGAAGCATCACATTCAACAATGAATGTTTTTGAAAAATATGGGGTGGCTAGAACTAGAGTGGTGCACATGGCCTCCTTCAATTTCTCAAAGGCCATAGTAGCTTGCTCGTTCCAATGGAAAGATTCCTTCTTCAATAAAGTTGTGAGTGGTGCTGCGATGATGCCATAATTCCTTAGAAATCTATGATAATAACCTGTAAGCCCCAAAAATCATCAGGATATTTTTTAGGGTTTTGGGAACCTTCCATTCAAGCATGGCTTTTATCTTGTTAGGATCCACTTTAAAACCTTCATAAGAGACAATATGACTCAGATATTCAACTTCCTTTACACCAAAAGAACACTTAGAAGGCTTTGCATAAAGTTGATGTTTTTCAAGAGTTTCCAACACCTTATTTACATGATACAGGTGTTCCTCCCATGTTTTTCTATAGATTAATATATCATCAAAGAACACTAAAAAAACTTTTGAAGAAATGGCTTAAAGATGGAATTCATCAAGCTTTGAAATGTAGAGGGTGAATTTGTTAGTCCAAAAGGCATTACCAAGAATTCATAGTGTCCTTCATGTGTCCTGAAGGTTTTTTTATGAATATCTTCATCCCTGATGATATCCAAAATGAAGATCAAGTTTTGTAAAGTAAACAGCACCATGTAACTCATCTAGCAAATCATCAATTACAGGAATAGGAAACTTATCTTTAACTATGTACTTATTGAGTTCCCTGTAATCTGGACACATGCGCCAATTGTCATCTTTTTTCCATACCATCACTACAGGAGAAGAGTAAGCACTTTGACTATGATGAATAAGTCCTGCTTCTAACATCTCTTGAACTATCTTCTCAATCTCACTCTTTTGCATATAGGGGTACCTATAAGGTCTGATGTTGGGTGGTTGACTCCTGGTACTAACTAGATGGCATGGTCATGGTCTCTTTTTGGAGGCAGGCCCTTGGGAATTTCTCCAAACACCACTGAGTGCTCATCTATAACTGCTTGCATATCCATGGGTATAAATGTATTGGAATTATGTGCTTCTAATGAAAATAGTTGTGCCACAAACCCTTCTGCACCCTTTCTAAGCAATTTTTTCATCGATGAGAACTTACCATCATGTTGGGACTTTGCTCTCAGTCCTTTTAGTTTAAAATTCCTCCTTCGATTGAAATTGCATGAACAACTCTTGGAAATTCATTTCAATGGTTCCCAAGGTGGTAAGCCACTGAACTCCTAACACAATGTCTACTCCTCCCATGGCAATGGCATACATATTGCTAGTTAGAAAGTAATCTCCCATGGTGAGATTAATGTTATGGAATTTTCCTAAACAACTAACAGATTTTCCCATCAACGATCATGACTTGACATTCTAGAGTTGGATAAACAAAGTAGTTCAAGCGTACCACCAACTTATGATTGATGAAATTGTGAGTACTTTCGAATCAATCAACATTGTTACCCTCTATTTTTTAAGAATCCAACTACTTTGAGAGTTTGGGGAGTGCTAATACCGGAAATTACATGGCATGATATTGTTACTAGGGATCTCCTAATTCCTCCTCTGGCTCTACCTCTTCATCTTCTTCATTTTCTTCTTCTTCAGTAGGTCCCTCAATGTAGAACAAATTATTTTCAACACACTTATGTCCTGGTCCAAATTTGTTATCATAATTAAAACATAACCCTTTGGCTCTCTTTTCTTCAATTTTTTGAGGTGTCGGTCTTCTTGGCCGAGGGAATGCAGTGGAAGGGTGCTACAATCTCTCGATATTACTGATAGTTTGTTTCCTACTGGAAAGAAATTTTTCCTCTGCCCTACATGCCATGATCATATAGTCTGAAACCTTATGAGGGTTAAACATACACACCTCAATCTCAATTCATTCTTTAAGGCCCCCAAGAAATAATTCATTCAAATTATCTTCAGAATATTTTCCACCCGTAAGGAAAGGTTTTGGAATTGATGGATGTAATATTTGATTGTTCTTTTGTCTCGAGCTTTCTTAAGTGAATGAAATAATTCTCTGACACACTAGAACTATAGTGCAATTGCAACTCTTTGGTGAATATTGTCCATGTAACATTGAGGCCACTCTTTTTCCTTTGAGCACATAACCATTGATACCAAATGAATTGGTCAGGTTCAAGATACAATGATGCCATGGTAACCTTTTGTCTCGATGGAATCTGATGAAGATCAAAGAAATTCTCCATCTAGTTAATCTAATTGAGTGGATCCTTTCCATCAAACTTACACATTTCCACTTTTGAAATCATGTTACGAGCTTGTAGAGTGTTTGTATTTGGATTGGTCATGTTTGCAGATCCACCTTGGCTAGTTTTTCTATTACTTTGACCTAAAGATCCACCCTAGTTAATATGAGTATGATTGAGTTGTGGCTGATTAGGAAGGATATGATGACCCATGATATTGTAACTAAATTGGTGAATGAAATCCTCCAATCGTTGTCTAATATTTTCTACATCTTCTTTGCTGGCCACTCTACCCTCAAGGTTTCACAACTCTAACTCAAGATAGTTGACCTTATGGTCAATTGAAGTAAACCCTAACCTTGAGGGCTCTGTAGATACCCCTTCTAACTCTAACTCCTCAACTATTATCTCATCCTTATCAAGTGTTTTACCCAGAGTGATGGGATTCTTTTTACCTCTTGTCGAAGGCCCACCATGATGCCCCAAAATGGTAAGATTTAAAGATCAAGGTCGAAATTTAGGGTTTGGGATTTCAATAGGAATTTAGCCAAATTTTATAAAACTCAAAGAACGAACTCAAACTAATTTTTAATATTCTTTTTGTAAATGTAAATAACTTTGAAAATTTCCACAAATTTCACCCTAGGTAACCGAATTATGAAAAAACATAAAACCGCTATAACTTTTGCAAATCAAGTCAAAAATTCTTAAAATTTGGAGGAAGCTTACTTGACTGATTTCTCCACACCATACAAAAAAATTGAGATATGGATGAACCGTCACAATTAGGGATTGACGCAGTGCTAGCCAATTTCAAGCTCTAATACCACTTGTAATGTAATTACTTGTATAAATCTGATTATCAAGTAGCAATATAACACCAATGAACACAATATTTCAGATAAATGATTTCAATGTGCAAGAAGAATAGCTTAGCCACTTCGAGGTGGCAACCTCCAAACTAGAAAATAAGACTCAAATGTTGAATATGATCATGAACTACTACCTACTAACCTTATATATATTATTCCTATGCTATGGCCAACACCAAGGCTGACCCACTAATGAAAATATAACATATATGAAAGAGATACATAATGATAAGAAGTTATGATAGCCACAAGTCAGCTATATACATCTAATATAAGATATATGATTGAGGGCGTAGCAAATATGCCTTAGCATAGTGAAAAATGCTCGAAAAATGACTATTTAATAAAAAATAATCATCGCGACCAGTTGTAGAAGAATATAGAAGAATCACATCAGTCCTCTAGTGCTACAAGAGCAAGAGAAATGATGAATTAGGGGAAAATGACTATAAATAGTAGACCAAGAGGGGGAAAATCCATCGCAGCAAGTTATTTATTACCTATCCCTTTTGATTTTTAACAAGGAATTTTCTCTAACATTCGAGAAAGATGGCACAAATTGTGAGACGTAAACACCACGCATACCGAGTTTGAGAGAACAGAGGCCTCCCACGAGATAAAGTGGACTAGTATGTAACCCAAAAATAATAATTTTGAAGTCATTTAATAACATTTATTGCTAAGGAAAATGTATGGGTTGACACTAGCGCAAGCCATGGGATGTGCTAGAATAACAAGGCTTTGCGCTTAGCATCAAAATGGGCAAGTTAGCATCGCATCATTTTTAGGGTTAGGTTAGGTTGCACTAGCATAAAGCGGGTAAGCTAGCATGATCGGGGGTGCGTTAGCGCGAGGCTTGCACTAGCGTAAAATTGATTAATTTAGCGTGAAGAAGGCTTGCGCTAAAGTTGAAGGGTTTACGCTAGTGTAAAATGACTTGCGCTAGCACAACCCTTAGGCCTTAGAAAAAAATTTAGAAGAAATTGAATATTTTCAGAAAAACCTAACAATGAATAGAAGAATGCAAAAGCTAGTTAGAATATCTTAGGAAGATATTATTAGAAGAAAATTATGTTAATGAGGTGTTGTGCAATCTTGCATGTGAGATTACACAACTTGGATGTACTTGAGCGAAACATGTGCCTTAGAGCCTATGAGTAGACATTCACACAAGCGAGAGCATATTTTCTTGACTATGATCTTGGAGGCCACAAGCTTGAGTTATATTACACAAATGCTCGATATTATATTGGATCACCCCTCCCGAATGTCTTAGCGAGAGAGATGGCAAAGTGAGAGCCATAATTTTAGACTACCAACTGGCGAGATGGTGGTCACCTTAGAGGACGTGTGGAGGATCCTCCGAGTGCCAATCTAGGGTAGCTAGGTGGAGTATCACGGGGATCATACTCGGATCTTAGGTTGTATATGGGACATGTTTTTAAGCCGATACATACACAGGAAGGGTATGGAAGTATTGTTGTATAGCTACTTTGTAGATAGACATATTACAAGGATACATGTTTATTTGATGGCTCTTGTCAACGGCTACTTGCTTCCTAATAAGATGGGTACACACTTCCCACTTAGATTGACAGGAGTTATACATAGGCTTATGGATGGCGAGGTATTTTGTTGGGGTCAGTGCATATTGGCCCACATGTACTTTGACCTACATTTGATAGTATATTGAGGCCTGAGGAGCGTGGGACCATCTACATTATTGCATATTTGGGCCTAGGACCATATTGTTATTGGTCTCCTACATGGAGTGTTACGAGTCAAGGCTCCAGACAAGCCATCTTACATGGGATGGGATCCAGTGGGTGAGGATATTCGCTCACACATGGGTGATATAACATATTATAGGTGAGAATTTGATGACTTATAGCTCTGTATGATCACTTGACGACCCTACAGATTATTATACTTGGTGGAGGGAACATACCTTTAGAGCTTAGATCATGCGGAGGTAGATCATTTAATTATTAAAAGCCGCAGGCATATCATTGAGTGGTATAGGGTTGGTGAGTATAACATAAGTTGGGCCAAACTCAAGGAATTCCAGTAATGATATGTGGTATGTGCATAGAGCGCAAGATACTTTTGAATTTAGACCTCAGATCGAGATAGTGGCAAGCTGAGCCGGCGACTTTAGCGGTGTTATCCCATAGCCATGGGTAGCACGGCCGCCAATTATAGACCCCATGACTATGCCAAATTATGGGACCGGGTATGCAATAGTATTTCCTCTTCATATTACGATCCACAAGTAGCGATAGATGTGAGCATAGCTACTATAGTGCGGTGGTTACATGGCTAGGATTTGAGAGATAGAGTGAGAATGGGTCACTTGAGGGTGAGGTAGGGGTAGGATCATGGGGCTAGCCCAGAATAGGTTTGATGGTGTAGGATCCCTTGCAGCCATAGGATCATCCTCCACAAGTTCCTCCACATTAGCCTATACCACCACAAAACCCACAAAGCAATAGTCACAAAGTTTAGATACATGTGGCACGGTTGGTAGTACAATAGGTGTTTATATAGATGTTAGCCTCACCACCTCTAGTAGTGAGTCCACTTATAGCGAGAGGCGGGGTTGGAGGAGATAGAGGAGAAGGATGGGATGGATGGGGGTCTCTACCACATAGTACACTAGGTGGAGGATGGATACTACCATACGAGATCACCACGGAGATCACATCTTAGATAGGTTTTCCAGTGGTACATGGGATATAACTTCCTTGAGGCATCAACTATAGCTAGTCACCACGAGAGAGAGATCATGTGATATCTAAGTAAGACCAGGTTGGCCGAGCGGATACAATTATAGGCATATGTTTCCCAAGTGACAGGAGAACACGATGTACTCCAAAGATGCAACCTTAGCTACTGATTCCCAAGAATTAGTCTTTCATTTTTCCATAGCCACTTTGGTGAGGTTGCCTATTATCATGGGGTCATTCCAAATGGATAGACGGATATTCCCTTCAATTAGCTAGTTGGAAGTTGTTCTAAATTGAGATCATATATGTCACCTTGTTCAAAGCAAAGGTTAGTACAGATTCCATTCCCTCGGCAGGAGCTTCCACACGCTAGGTGCAGCACGAGTGGGTCGCTTTTTGTCTCTAGGCTAGATAGTTTGGGTGTGGACGAGAGTCATGGTTGACTCGTTATTATTTTGATGTTCTCTTTTTTAATGTATTCCTCGTGATGAAGGCACATTTTTTTACATATGTATATGTATTATTTTTATTATGCCTCGTGATGAAGGCACATTTTTTTATCCATGCCTATGATGACGTATATTATATTTGATGTTTAAGGAGACACATTTTGTACATGGAAATTGATTTTGATATGGATTTTTGATGATGGACTTGTTTATTGTATCGCATTTTTGTTTATGAGATATGATTTTTAGCCCATGTTTTTATTATGGTTTTGTAATGAGGGAGATAAAGATAATCCCTCTTTGATGATATTATATGATGTTAGCTTAGCATACATGTGTAATTTTCATTTGTATGATGATGTAGCTTAGCATTTATTGATATGTGATGATAGATGATACCGATAATGAAATGATAACAAACTGTACAAGAAAACAAGACAAGAAAAAGTTAATCAAATCTAATCAAAACAACACAACTATATACAAATATGCAAGATAAAAATGAACCCAATGCACTCCAAAACATATTAAAGTAACACTTAATCTAAGCAAGCAAATGAATCCAATTTAAAGCACACAATACGAAAAGGAAAACCAACAAAACTATGTACAAACAAACAACTAAAGTAAGAAAAAGTTTTGCGGGAGAGTTTGAAATGTTTTGCGTTGTTTTTGGTGTTATCTCGAGACAATGTTCTCTTGTTTTTTTATTTTTCTATGAGACTTTAGACACCTAAATTCCACTTTTGCAATCTTATTGCTAAAATCACACACATCACCTCATTCTTATCATTTCCATTATAATTAGTGATTTCCATTTATTAACTAACTTTTCTTACCATTTTGGGTTAATCAATAGCTTAGTGATTATTAGCTAATTAAGCCTATTTTACCCTTGTTTTGGTCAATATACCTATTATTGGCTCAAACCCTCTTCCAACCATTCAAAATCACCCCACTTCCCTCCACAACATCTCAAAGCAAGCTTCAAAATCTTATCCTAGCCTCCTAATTGACCCTAAGTGGTTGATTAAGGCTCCTCACATCTTAATCACTTGTTAATTCACTAATTGTGATTAGCAAAGCCTTAATCATGATTAACAATCCTTAATCTACTTTGTTCTTTTAGTCCCACATGCACCAAGATGCTAGTTTTCCTCAAAGGAAAAACTATAAAAAGGACTAACCACATACCTTTAAACTTTACACCATGCTTTGATTTGCATATCATATAAGAAATATGATTTAATAGCCAAGCTCAATCCTTGCCTAAAGTCTTCAATGGGGTTAGTAGATGGGTATCAATATGATCTTGTAGTCATTTTGGAGAGACCATCTCACCTTCTTGGAGTATCAACAAACCCAATTTGATTTCCCTCTTAGATCTATTTAGGTCTATGTTAGTTTAGCAATTCAATACATAGTAAGGATGCTTTGTAGATTAATGTTTAATTCCATTTAGTTTACATTCATAGCATGCTTTTAAGCTTTGATCATTGATGTTACATTCCTAAACTTAGAGCTTGACTATAGGTGGCAATGGTGTTAGCCTTTCCTAGTTAGTCATACTATTTGCTTTAAAATTTTAGGGTGTTATCATTTGGCATGCCCGGTGGGGACTTACCCCATTGCATTCATTTTAAAACTTTTTAACTTAGTTTCAAAGTTTTTAATTTCAATCTTTCTAGATTAGTTTCAATTTTTCTAGATTAGTTTCAAGTTTTCTAGTTTAGTTTCAAGTTTTCTAGTTTAGTTTCAAGCTTTCTAGATTACTTTCAAGCTTTTTAGATTAGTTTCTCAAGCTTTTAGATTAATTTCAAGTTTTTAGAGTAATTTTCAAAGTTTTGTAGATCAATTTTCAATTTTGATAGTTGTTTAAAACTAGATTAGTAGTAGATGTTGCATTTTCATGTTCTTTGCAGGATATAAAGAGGTGAAGTGTTGTCAAAATTCCTCAAAAGGCCAAAGATTTGATCTTTTTCAAAATTCCTTTCAAAAGTCATATTTTTGTCAAAATCATGTATTTTGACCACCTAAGGAAGGCTGTGCTTGCCTTGTGCTCTCCACATGGCCACATGATGGCTCTTTGCATCACTGATTTGTGTTGCACTTGCATCATCTTGTGTGTGCTTGCATGCAGTGCATTTTCAAAGTTTTTGTGCATGCCTGTGTTTGCACTTGTGCATGTACATAACCTATCTTCTGATGCCATAACTTTTGTTTGACCTGTGCAAATGACTCCATGTTGTTTGTGTTGGAAAATTTGAAGCAAACTTGCAATGTGTACATAAATATGTTAAGTTTTAGAGTTATCAAAATTTAGGGTATTCATTTTTATAAAACTAGTCATTTTCTAAATTTCTAAATGCTTTGATGAATGTTGTTTTTCCAAATTTACTTCAAATTGAAAAGCTTTTGTTGTGTTTTGTCATTTTTAAGGGTTTTTAGATTTTTTGGTGATATTTAGAGCAATATTTCTAACAAAACTTTAGGGATTTGAAGTGATTTTTGTTAAAATTGGCTTAGGGTTTGATGAGTGATTTTGTTTCATGCTTTGTATGAGTTTGGAATAGGGTTGTGTATGCTCTTCTCTTGCACTTTGTGTGATCTTGAGAATCAAAAGCACCTCTAAACCTTCTTTTTGCTAATTTAGAGTAAGTAGGAAAAATCATCATTCATTTTTATGCTTAAGGGAATAAACTTTCATTTTGGCATGTATATGATCTTTTAGTTTAAGATTTTTCATTTGATAAATAACAAGGCTAAAGTTTGTGTATGCTCTTCCCTTGCACCTAGTGTGATCTTGGGAACAAAAACAATTTTAGTCTTTCATTAAAAAGCACTTGGATTAATTGGGAATAAACCTTAATTTGCAAAGTTTTATGGTAGTTAATTGATTTACAAATTTTTTTCATCTAGTTGGGTTACTTGTTGTGTATGCTCTTCTCTTGCACCTAGTGTGATCTTGAGAACCAAAAAGCAACATTTAATCCTCTTTCTATAATATTGTAGATCTTTTTGAACTACTAACCATTTGTGTGAAGGACCTAATGCTAGTCAAAGAAAGGAGGGCTCTCTTCAAACAAAATTCTAACATTCATGTGTGTTGTAGGTTGCCAATGGTGGTCTAAACCAAATTGCTTAATCCAAAAGATAAAAAAATACACCAACACACCATTCAAAACATTATATTGCAGGTTTTGGTTAAGAGCTATGGCTCGTCCACTTTAAACTAGGACATAACCCCTTTGGCATAAGCCTTAAGCTACAACAATGGGGGTGGTCCTAGGAACCCCAAAGTAGTTCACGCAAGAGGGAACCTTGTGAAAAAAATGGGAAAGTGCTCCACACTACCCAATTGATTAGTACGCCTTGTGAGATTAGAGTCAAAGTTATTTCCATTGTGACCCCAGTGAAAATACAACTGAACACATTTTTATGCTCATTGTATTGAAGGGGGTAAAGTAAAAAGATACTCAAGACTAGTCATTGTGACTTTCTTGGTAAATCGAGCTCAGAGATATCTTGTGACACATAGAGAGAGAACCCCTAGGAAAGCTTGTCGGCTTGGAGCCAATTTTGTCTTAGTTATTATACTTGAGAGCTCTCAAAGTGACAAACTTTGTTGGATTCAAACTCTTGTTTTTTTCAAACAAGGGAAATAATCTCTTAAAGTTGAAACCACGTGACATTTCATCATGAAATCTATTTAGTGTTACTTTGTCCTAGTTTTTCACTTGTCCTAAGACAAGGTGAAACTCCAAAGTTACACCAAGTATTTTTCATCACCACTTGGTCTACTCCTTTATTTTCTTGTTTGCTCATTTTGAGAAAAAAGAAGAAAAAACATATATGGATACCTACTAGAAATAATCATGTCCACCACTTTTGTAGTCTACTTGCATGACTAGGTTGCAATGTCGAGAATGCAAGTGTTGAAAGTGTGAATGGTACGTCATCAAGTTCTAGTAGCCCTCTTGTCTCAAAACCCATATTGAGACTTATTATCATTGTAGTTAGGTGTCTTATCATTGACTTCTTTTGAGTTGTTACATTGCCCGCATTATAGCCATACAATTGTGATATTTACGTCTTGTTTCCATTGTGAAACTTGGCCTAAATCTCTAGATTGTATTGTTATGTTTTCACACGCATAGTAATTCCTTGATATACTTAGGCATAGTTTTTACATCCTAGCCTTGTCTTGAGTTTTTTGAGTGTTGAGGTTACTTTTTAGCATCGTTATAATGCCATTTTGATACTAAAATCTTGCTTTCTTGCAAATCTTGATTAACGTGTCCAAATATAGTGTTACATTCTCACATTTGTATCTTCCATTTTACAAGACTTAGACTTTGTTAGTGTTTAGAAACTGGTTTTAGTATACCTTGTTAGAGGATCATGTCAACACTCTCTTAGCATTTAGGTCTTGTTTGTTTCAAACTTGGCCTAACTGGTGATATTGTGTTGTCACTATTTTGTTTCAAACCTATCTCAAAAAAAATCATAGGGAGTAAAATTTTTTTTGTGACTGGATTTGAGTCTTATACGTCATTATATTGTCCTAGATATCTCTTGTCATATATTACCTTGTTAGGGTAGGTCATTCTTTATTCTTTGGTGTCCTTAGGTTCATATTGATCCTTTGGATTTGTGACCATTTATTGTTTGGTATTCTTTGTAATGATTTGATGTCGTTATGCTGCTTGGTTTGTCCTAGGGCCCATGTTTTCCAAATGTCTAGTTGGTTTCCGTTGTGCTACCCAAATCGACACAGGACTTCATTCAATTGAAGGAGTTCAATCACACTATCTCGGTCTAGACATTTGTATCCCAAAATCCAACAATGACCAACTATCATGAGGTTCCTTATACGTACGACACTAAGGAATCAAATTTTTGGCATTCCCATCAAAGGATGCCCATCATGGCTAAGCCTTGTTTGGTTCTTCACGTTAGAGAACCCATTTGGGTACCCTATTCCCCACCTTCATCTCATAGTCGGTGGTATGGTTTGGATGCTTCTAATCCAAATTATTATTTGGGTTCCCCCACTCTTCTTCTAATTCCAATCCAAATTGTTCTTTGATTCTTTGGATTCACCTCGATCTTCTGAAAATTCTCATCAGAGTTATTCACCTCATTTGACTCTTAAGTCGTAGTCCTCCCCTCTTCTTCACAGGACTCCCCTTATCAGTCACCTAAATGACATCTTTCCTTTAAAGATCCATGTGGCTCCAAGATCCATCAATCAAACATCTAATTTGGTTCTTGAGTCGTGGTCCTCCCTTTCTTTGTAGGACCTCCCTTATTCATTCACCTCAACAACCTCTTCCTCATTGAAGATATGGGTGAATCCAAATTCATCTAAGTTGACTCCCATGTCATAATCATCTAAGTCGTGGTCCTCCCATTCATCTAAGACCTCATCTTATTGACACCACCTTAAAAATCTTCAATCCATTGAAAATTCTCAAATCTCATCACAATCATCTAAGTCGATCACATGTCAATCATCTAAGTCGAATCTCATATCGCAATCATCTAAGTCAACACCTATGTTGCAATCATCTAAGTCTAAATCATACATCACATCATCAGATCAAATCATATATCATCATATCATATGAGTTTCCTATGATCCTCGTTGTTTTTGGCAAAATATGTCATCTTATAGGAAAACCAATACCAATCAGTTCTAAATCTACATCTTCTTCTACTCATGAGACATCTAGATCCAAATCTACTTCATCTCTTGAGTCATCATCTTCTCAATCTTCCACACCAGTTGGACCCATTTCTTCTAGTCAACCTCCCATGGTCAAAGAAAAAATACCCATTCGATCGATTCATTTCAGAATGAAGAAGAGTGATCACAAAAATCATGGGGTCACATGATGACATTCCCTAGAGGATCACACATCAAGAATTCTCTTTAGACCTTGATATGTTCATGTATTATGGGGAAGAGGTTGATTTTATTTGTCAGACCATAGAGGAAGACCCTAGGATCATCAAACTTGATCCTCCTCTTATTCTTTCATCTTCACATTCTTCATTGTGTGATGAAATGCCTAGGTAGCATTGATCCATGACCTATCTTCTCATTACCCAATCATTCTTTATCTATCATGATTCCAATCATGTAATCTCACCTTGGGTCACCACTGGTAGCCCATCATCTTCTTCTATATGTGGGCCACCTCCAAGTAGCCCCTCATCATCTATATGTGGCTCACCTCCACAGTAGCCCATTTTCATTCTATTCTTGGGGGCCACATCTCTAGTAGTATATCCCATTCTTCTATTCTTGGGCACATCTCTAGTAGCCCATCATCTTTTATCTTGGGACACCTCAGTCCTGGGTAGCCCATCTTCTTCATCTTTATATATGGGACACCTCTGGTAGCCCTCATCATCATCCTCTAGCCCATTTTTATGTGGACACCTCTTAGGTAGCCCATCTTCATCTATACTGGGGGCACATCCTATAAATCCCTCACATTCAATTCTTGGGCCACATCCTAGTATCCCATCATCTTATATGGGACACCACTAGGTAAGTCCTTCATCTTCAATCTTAGGGCCACATCCAAGTAGTCCTTTATCTTCATTCTATGGGACACCTCCTGGTATCCCATCCTCTTAAATTCTTGGACCGTATCCTTTGTGTCCATCACATTTTTCTTCTATCAATGATTGTGGCAAACCCACCATCATTTCTCACATCAATTCTATTCATCCACTTTCTTCTCCCACTTCTCGGGATCAGAAAAGTCACGTATTAGCTTATAGAAACCCAAAATGGTTTCTTTCATCAACTAAGATAAAAATTCCAAGAGCTCCAAAGCTCACAACAATTAAATGATCTTAAAGTTTCAGAATCAAACGATTCAAAAATGCACATCAATGCAACCATCAAGTATGGCACAAAGTGCATAAACCTCTGGATAGGGAACTCAATCTCCCACACAAAATCCATGTTTCATGATAAAATGTAGTCATTTGTTGAGTATGAGCTCACCACGATCATTGAGATCGGGGATAATATGACTCTTGATAAGCAAACACACACCTAGTCTTCCTTATCAAGGAAATCACTAACATTGTTGTTGGATCTTATCACGTCAAGTGACCTTGATTGGTCCCACTTTTCAAAAAATAAAAAAAAAAAAAATAAAAAAAAAAAAAATACAAAAAAAAGAAAACATTTCAAAAAAATCAAAGGTAAATGAACACACATTGCAATCAGGTATTGCATACACATGGATGTTCTTTCTTCCCTTTCTTTTCTCTTTGCAAGTCTTCCTACCATTTTCATCCCTTCGGTGATATTTTGGTTAGCCAATTCACATGCATTTTGTGACATTTATCTCTATGGTATCCATTTGGCCTTGGTCTTTCATCACCTTGGTAAATTAAAGAATGAATGACCTTATAGAGATCCTATCACAATCAACATCTAAAAAACTTGTTGTGAAGAAATTTTGGACATATTTGTTGACACTAGCCAATGTCATCATCACAAGCACTTCCACCTCCTTCCATCAAGCCATCAGTGGTTCTTAACCCCTTGTCAAACAAGAGAGCTGAAATAATTTTTTAGAAAGAAAAAAAAAATCAATCAAATCAAAAATCCAAAGCTAAAAGCAAAAGCAAATTGATATATAACTCTCTCTTGGGGTATTTCTAATAATCTCTACCGGGGCTATGGATGCTAATTGATAGTAGTAGAGAAATGTTGTGATTAGAATCAAATGCATCTCCATCGGGGCTATGGATGCTTGGTGGCAGTGGAGCAATGTACGCTCTCCTTCCACAATCCATTCACAAAAAAAAATCAACTTTGAAAAATAAATCATTCCTACACATTGGCTAGGGTGTCTTCACTTGTTGTCTATCAAATCTTCCTCTCAAGAGGTAATAAATTTCCATGCACACATTGGATCTCTATGAGAAAACAAGATTAGTATGTTACCAAGTGTCTTTTTTTGGACCTTGTTCAGACTCTTACTCTAGTCTATATCTTGTCTCATGATTTGTGCCTTTGGCTAATCACTTCTTCATCGTGAGGCTTCTAAGCTACATTCACAACATTCACATTGTTCTTCTACTTCATTCAAGAACATCCATGTGTATAATATTTCTTTTTTCCATGTTTGTGGGCACCTTTGTCCCCTTTCTCAAAACAATCTTCCACTTCTTTCTATCATGTGCTTCTTGGCCAGCTTACATTGGGGGCATCCTTGCTCCTTCCTAGCACGTCATTGGGTTACATTCATCATCATGTTGAACCTATCCATATTGGCCCTTGATCCAACTTTTGTGTGTGAAGAGTTTTCCTTTGAATATTCCCATCTAACATTGGGGGAAATTTCACATCTTCACTTTCTTGTGCATACACGTGGCATTTTGCCCTTGTACATCCCATATATCATTTGGGGCATCCATGTTTCTTCGTTTTCATGTACATAGCTTCAAAAACTTCAAAAACAAAAATCAAAAAAAAAACATTCAAATATGTTTCAAAAAAAAAACATTCAAATATGTTTCAAAAACCCAAAAAAATTGGTAAAATATTTTAAAAAACCCAAAAAAAAAAAATCATAAAAACCCAAAAAAAAAAAATCATTAAAAATCCAAAAAAATTCAAAAAAATTCAAAAATCAAAAATTGGTAAATGACATGCACGCAGTTAAAGCCTTGTATCAAATGCATTGTCCTCGAACATCAAAATTTTTCCTACAAAAACATCTTTCTTAGGTTCTTGCTTGTTCTTGTCTCAAACGACTTGTGGATCATCGTGATCTACCTCCATTAACAAAGTTGGCTTTGCTTACTATGTCGGTACTCCATGTGCAACAGTGAGTTTCGAGATTGTGTCATAGTGCATGAATGCTTTCCATGGGACTACTTGTGTCCTCTATTATTCCCCTCACATGTATCCTTGCTTGGGGCACCATTTTTAACCCTTTCATTTACAACACGAACATTCGGGAACTGAAGCTTGATAACAAAAACATTGGTGCAATTGTCTTAAATGTTGTTTGTTTGAGTATGTGTGATTGTACTTGTTTCTCTGTTAGGTTAGCTGGTTTACTTTCTCGTATTGCATTGCATTATGTATGTTGCATGGAGTTAAGCATCATTTTACTTTCTTGTATTGCATTGCATTATGTATGTTGCATGGAGTTACATATTTTTAGCAATGAACAAATGTTAGTAATTTAGCTTTTCATGTTATTTTACACTTTTGTTTATTTTAATAAAGGTCGATGATGTAGATCATAGGGGAAACATGATGAAATAAAAGTTTCTTATTGAAGATTGGATGCAAAGAAAGCTATTCCCATTCTCCATTATCATTTCTTATCATTCTTAATTTTTCTTCCAAATCACCTAGGGCAATAAACAATCATGTTTATCCCTATCCTTATTTCTTCTATCCATTTGATCATATTTTTTGATCATCGATTGACTTCTTCTATCACCCCATCGACACTCGAGGGGGCATCCTTCATTCTACTAATTTTTCTTCAAAAATTTACTTATTTATGCTTGTCTACTATATTTGAAGTGAAGTTACTTACTTCACCTCAAACAAGGGAAAATGTAGACACCTAAATTCACTTTTGCAATCTTATTGCCAAAAGCACACAAATCACTCTCATTCTTACCATTTCCATTATAATTAGTGATTTCCACTAATTAACTAATGTTTCTTACCATTTTGGGTCAATTAACAACACTTTTTGATTACTAACCTCTTTCACATTAGGATGCCACTTTATGATGAATCGTAAGTCAAAATCCTCTTCCAAACAGACAATTAGTGATTATTAGCTAATTAAGCCTATTTTACCCTTGTTTTGGTCAATATACCCTATTATTGGCTCAAACCCCTCTTCCAACCACTCAAAATCACCCCACTTTCCTCCACAACATCTCAAAAAAGCTTCAAAATCTTATCCTAGCCTCTAATTGACCCTAAGTGGTTGATTAAGGCTCCTCACATCTTAATCACTTGTTAATTCACTAATTGTGATTAAAAACCTTAATCATGATTAGCAATCTTAATAATTTGTGCTTTTAGTCCCACATGCACCAAGATGCTAGTTTTCCTCAAAGGAAAAACTATAAAAAGGACTAACCACATACCTTTAAACTTTACACCATGCTTTGATTTGCATATCATATAAGAAATATGATTTATAGCCAAGCTCAATCCTTGCCTAAAGTCTTCAATGGGGTTAGTAGATGGGTATCCAATATGATCTTGTAGTCATTGTTGGAGAGACCATCTCACCTTCCTTGGAGTAGCAACAAAACCCAATTTGATTTCCCTCTTAGATCTATTTAGGTCTATGTTAGTTTAGCAATTCATACATAGTAAGGATGCTTTGTAGATTAATAAATATTATACACGTTCAAAAAATTAGAAGAACATAAAAATGGTATGAAAGGATATGGAAATTGTAATTAGAAGAATCGCGATGAAAAATTGATTATCCAAAGCACAAATGTGTGCGACAAGATACAGACTAAAGCAAGATTCAACAAGGTCCAAAAACACTTTGTAACATACTAATCTCATTTTCTCATTGAGATAAAGTGTATGTACGTGGAAATTAATTACTTCTCGAAGTGAAGATTTGATATGCACGATAAGTGAAGACACATGATAGCCAATGTGTAGGAATGATGTATTTTGAAAGGTGATTTGTGAATGGAGGATGGAAGGAGAGTCTGTCATCACCAATCCAGCACTATGATAATTCTCCACCTGGGAACTCCACGTACTATGATTATTTACTAATGCACAGCTTTTAGTTTGGTGGTAGTAATCTGGAAACACAATAATCAGACATAACACAAGAATACCATAGACTATGATATAAAGGAATGATGAAAAATCTGAAATATAAGTGTAAATTATATTATCAACATGAAATTTTTACAATCTCACCCATGAGGTACTTCAAGTGTTACCAACTCCACTTGCCTTCCAACAATAACTATGGGAGAAACTTCACAATTACACCTCTTAATGGCTTCTTTAACACACCTTCTAAATGATGGCTTCCTTCACACACTTTCTCATACAATATTTCTCACTACTTCCTTCTATGCTAAATGAGGGGGTGGCCTCTCTATTTATAAAACTTTCAGGCTTATCCACCTTATCTCTAAGATAGGATAAGAAATCTACTATGACGAATCATATTCCATACCTTAACTCTTATCTTTACATGTAAGCTTATCTTTTAAGATAAGATAAACCTTATCATTTCACATGGGTTCCACCTTTTTAGACTTTTTACAAATAAAATACACAAAATATTTATGACATCACTCCTTGTCCTTATTACCAATATAATATTTCTAATTCCTAATCATGTAGACCCTACTTCTCTACTTACCCTAACTTTGACATTTTAACATTACCGAACCACTTACGACAAATATTTACTTTTTACCACAACATTCCTATTGTACTTTGATTGTTACCATACTATACATTATTGGTGGCGGTGTCTTCGATGTCATTATCTTCTATCGAATGCCACTACTAATTATACTTAACAACATCCTATTCCTAATACATACATTAATGAAATAGAAATTACGAAGGAAAATTTTAGTGTCGACAAGTCGTGCATTGTTCCACTCCCAGCCAGGTGTCAATAGCCTCGACGGAGATGTATTTGATTCTAATTGCAACATTTATCTATTTCTAGCCAAGCGTCCATAGCCCCGATAAAGATACTATAAATACCCCAAGAGAGTTATATTTGCTTTTCTTTTGACCTCAATGTGTAAGGGCAAGTTATGGGTAGGATTCTCTTAAGGAATCTTTTCATGACTAAAGGTTATGTGCTCTTTTGGAGAAATTTGTGCAATTATGGCTTGGAAATGTGTAGGGTCAATATCAATTGACACTCCTAACCCTTGTAGTGTTTTACAAAGGATATCCTTGTTGATCGAGAAAACTTGATAGAAATCACACAAGAAATCCACATGGTAAAATAGGCTCAGGCTTAAGGGCACGAAGGGAAAGGAAGAACCCGCGAGCGGAGAGTAAGTTCAGCTTTCGGGACTCAGCCATTTTTGAGCATGAAGATCTATTTTTAGAAGATGGTGTGCAGAGCACACAAACAAGGTAGAGACGTGCGTGCCACGCATTGTCTATTTTTGGAGGATCGGATTCAAAGCGCTTTTGCATGGAGGATAGGATAAGAATAGGATTATCACCGTAGTTAACTGTTAGAAGTCTATAGATAGCACACTTGCATGTGTGGCTATACTTGTAAATGGCGCGTGGCTATTAATAGCATGCGGCCTATTTTTGGGATAGATAAGTGGTGAAGGGAAAGTCCCCACCCTATATATATGTAGTGAATTACATGTAGAGATATACATGTAGGTGAGAAATATATAGTGATGTGCATATAATTGGATTACAAAGATCAGATCCATGTGCATATAGGCATAGATTGCCATTATTGTAAGAAGCTTTTGTGTTATTGTTATTATTAATAGATGGAGGATATTGGCTGATTCTAAGTGGCATTCCTGTGTGTAACTGAGTAGTTCATGTTCTTATTTCCATCATGATTATTGTCTAAACCTATTCTACTTGGATCTAGTTCTATTATGCACTATAGAATGATGTATTAGCTTATATCTATATGTTTTAAGTCTTCATCATGCTAACATTCTACTACAAAGCAACCCTAAAGAGGGACCTGGTACCTTTGCGTGCTTCGGGTGAGCACTTAATCTAGGCTGAGTGATGTGCGGCACATCTAGGGTGTTATCTGGTAAATTCTAGGATGCATCATTGGTTCCATTGTCGGGACCTCTTTTTCAGTTGTTTCTAGGATGGTTCACGATGAAGACGTATTGGTTAACTCTAGAAAGTGTTGAGGAGTGGATACATGATCTAGAGGAAGAATACACATGAAGGTTCAACATTGGATCTGAGTTTAACACATGCACTTGGGTGGAATAGAATTTGTATGATAGTTTATATGAGATCTTCTTTGTTATTTTTCCAGTAGAGCTATATGAATGGCTGACTGCATATGCATCTAAATGGAATTAGAGATATCACATGCTTATTTGGATGCAGGAAGAATTTCAAGCTCTTTATGATGTTGATATGATCTAGACTTGTGTTGTAGATACGTGGTTCGTGGTGTTTTAAATAGTTATATTCTGGAGTATTCAATTTTGACATACTCTTTCCCGGAGGTAGCTGAATTCTAGTTTTTGTGGTATCCTAGAGGAACATATTTACAAGGTATTCCACTGGCAATCAAGATCTTGATGGTAACCCTAAATTTGGAAGACAAACCTATGGCTAGCTAAACCCCACCACATGCGGGGGGGAACAGGATTGGTGAAAGATGGCAGACTTAGGCGCAAACAAGGTAGAGAGAAGAAAGGTGGCTCAAGTATAATGAGGCACACGAGAGGGAGATAGAGAAGCAGCGTGATGTTGCAGAGTGGATGGCGTTGTGGAGAGAGATGGATCATGAAGGATTTGAAGCTCGTGTAGAAGACGTGGAGCCAAAGCATCAGGAACTCCCCATCTGGGAAAGCATGACAGGGAACCCTCCTCAGCCTCACAAGGAAGTACACTAGTAGAGATGACTTGGGCCATGGGTGTGCATATGAACCTACACACGATAACCTCACCCTTACGCTTGGTTTTCCAGTATTCATTACGATAAATAATCAGCAAGTGAATTTGGGAAACAAGAGAACTAGAGTAAGTCAGAGAGAAAGTACATCAATGGTAGGATAGACGGATTCATCGTTGTTTGGAGGAACATTTTTAGACACATCATCATACGCACATAATATAAGTGCGTGTAGAATGTTGGATTCACCTTCTGGAAGTGGAACTATTTCATGGATATAGGGGTTCAAGTATAGTACTACTATCGGAGCACATTAGGGTACATCTACAGTCCTATTACAGCTACAGGTGGAGGAATGAGAGGTATAGGTGGTTCTATTTCTAGTGGATTTGGTAGTTCTGTAGGTAGGGGAGACATAGGAGGTTTTGGATCAGGTGGGCAAGGTCTTCACCAACCCCAAAATATTTATATGGAGATGTCTCTTTTCTCCCAGAATATAGAGGCATTAAAGATGTTGCTCAAAGCATGTGCACATGTGTGAAATCTTATGGCACGTGAAAGGGATCACAACTTGAGCACAAGGCAAGTCAATTTGCTACTACCTTACAGAGACGTGCACATAGCTGGTATAGGAAGTTTGACCCTGATCAAACTTGCGTGGATTATGCAACATTGAAGGATGCTTTCTTAAAAGAGTTCTATATCTCAGAATTTGAGAAGAAGAGTATAAGCATGCTCAAAGATATCAAACAAGGCACCACTGAGAGTGTACGTGATTATGATTCCCATTTTAAAACACTTTATCTAAGCTTTCTTATGATATTCACGCAAGCCAACATTTGCAATGGTTCATTAGAGGGTTAATTACAACATTTAGAAGGGTGTTGTCACATAAGACATAAACTGATCTACAAAGCATTAGAGGTAGCCTACGTGCCGAGGTAGTTGGGAGCATCAACATTAGCGTTAGTCTATTCTTAGAGGCACATGATTGCTGCCATGGCAAAGCAATTACAAAAACTATTGGCAAATTCAGCTCATGAGACACGCTCGGGGATTTGGTGTCTGATTGTGAAGTAGAAGACCACACCAAGGATAGTTTTCCTCATACAGATCTATACTATCATTGTTGTTAGATTATGAGATTTTCATTTGAATCACGATGCTAGCCATTGTCCTTTGTTACATCGCGTGATAAGGAAGAACGTATCTTGTTATTGTAAATTTTCCAGTCCGCGACCCATGATGCTATTTACTGAATATTGTAGATTGATTGGTCAAATCCATGATGCTATAGACATTGGGGTACGATAGACAAGTGTGTCAGATAATTCTAAAGGAAAAAATGAGCAGTAGGATCGGATCAAATCAACTACGCTATGACAAGAATGATGGGCGCTTTTTGAAGGAGGTCATAGAAGAGGTTGTGGATAAAGAGGTAGATATGGAGGATGAGGTGTGGTGGAGGATGAAGTGAGTTTCCATGCGGAACATGTTATACATGCATATCACCTAACCACTATGGGCATGAATGTCCTCAGAATATCACATGTTCATTTTGTGGAAAGAATCATAGTTATGAGGAGTTTCTAGACTTGTATGAGAATCTTAGCAAACAACATAAGCAAGAGAATAAAGGCACAGGGATGGTTAGAATCTAGTGCGCGGTAGAGAACTAGTGGATGCCCAAGTTAGCACCATAGCCTGAGGCATTAACCGTAAAGATTACCACACGAGATGAAGTGGCGTGCACAAGAGAGGCATTACACCAAAATCCTACAATTACTAAGGAGGAGGTTTTGCATGCAAGGTACCCAAATCTTGCTCATCAAAAAGAGGTCTATCAAGAGACCATGGAGGTCCTCAGAAATCTAAAAGGTTAAATACAATGTTTAAAAGAGCATCAAGGAAGGTGGAGAATGAAAAGAAAGAGAAAGAAAAGGCCCCCTCTAATATTTATGACATCAGAGAGGTATGTAGAATGTTGTGCTAGGAGAATATTATTCCATTATTAGGAAATTGGTTGAAGGGGAATACTCTATGCGCAAGCACTAAGAATGAATGAAGATCCTACATGCAAATCTTCCCCCTGATAGTATTGACTACGACAAGGAGATTACTTGAATGTTGTTGTGGATGGTTGGTTGTTGAGCAATATATTGATTGATACAGGTGCGAAGTAAATGTGCTTACATTAGATGCATGGGTACAAATGGGGAGACCTCCATTGTAGCCATCATCTAATGTGTTGTTTATGGCAAATCGGACTAAGGCCACTCCCATAGGAGTTTTAAAAGATGCATCTATAACAATACAAAGGGACAAGTTCACTGGGGATTTTGAGGTACTAGAAGAAGAAGCAGTTTTTAGCTTTACTTGGGTGCCCTTGGTGTTATGCGAATAATGCTGACTTGAGGTTCAATAAGGGTACATCAGCTTTGAGAACAAGGAGGAAAGAGTTGTAATCCCTTTAACAGATGGAAATTCTACACCATATGTTGAGCCTTTGAGTGAAGAGGACTTAAATAGAATATATGTGTGCACTATTCAGGACCCAGAGGTCAATGAGCCATCAAAGGAAGGCATCCTATAGTGGGAATATTCTCATTCTATTAGTGATACTACAAGTATTGCTTGTGATAATTGGGCTCATGGTACATATGAACTAGTAGGGCGCAAGGTGAAAATCTCGGTTGCGTGGATGAGTGGAATTCACTCTATTAGACATATAGGTGGCTCGGTACACTGGTATATCTTTGGAGTAGAAGATCTTCTGTATTCTTTCAAGTCATGGAGGCATAGTGGACAAACCAAGTTAGGAGAAGAGACATGTTAGCATATACCTTGCACGGGACACAACAGTAGCGTTGGTGGGTAGTTCACAGAGATAATCTTATGGAATGGAAGGAATTAGAATCGCCCTATTTCTAGGTTTTTAAGGAGCAATGCACCTAGGTAGATTTGCACTTATAATGGTGATCAACCTATTTAACATCACATTCAGTAGTGTGAGAGACTCTGGACAGCGGGACAGGAAGCATTACCACCTTCACTCTAGGTGCATAAAATTTATTCCACTCTACAAGGTTGTACACACGCTTGGTACGTATATACGAAACTACATAGAGAGACTAGAAATTGGTAGGATTTGACTACAGAATGATCCGGACCTTTGACTACTTCTCGACCAAACCTCCAGTATAAGAAGCATTAAAATTTGTCAAGCTTAACTATGGGAGATAGTGCAAAAAGGTAGAGAGATCATTAGAAATTATTTGGTGAGAGAAAGGTGAGAAGAAGAAGAAGAAATGGATTCTATGCTACTTGAATGTGCTTTCCTTAAGTGAGAAAAAAGGAAGATGGTTTACATAGTGGATGATGAGGAATTTGAGAACCTAGATATCAAACATTCACAAGGGGTGCATGAGGTCTTAGATAGTGTAGATAAGGATACATGTGCATATCATGAACCAATGAAGACAAAGAAGGTAAATATTGGGATGGAGGATGAGCCTAAGGAGGTCATTATTGGAGACTATTGGTCAGAATTGAAAGTGGCAAAGATCATCGAGTTACTCAGGGATTATCAGGACTTATTCCCTCGAGGGTATCATGAACTTAAAGGCGTGCATGAATCACTTGGGGAAATGAAGATAAAGCTTAAGGAAGGTGCGTGCCTAGTTAGAAAGAGACCTTATAGAATGAATCCTAATTTGTGAAAAGGTAAAAGAAGAGATTGATAAAATGTTGAAATCTGGAATCATTCGACCCTTGGATGAGTCAGAATGGGTTAGTCCTATGGTGATAAGTATCAAGAAGGATGGTAGAATTTGAATCTGTGTAGATTACAGGGAGCTAAATGCAACATGTGTCACAGATCCCTTTCCTACGCCATTCATGGAAATATTGAAAGAGTGGCAGGGTGTGAAATATATTCATTTACAAATGGGTTTTCAGGTATCATCAGGTTAGGATTTCTCAGGAGGATCAAGAAAAGAAAACTTTTACTACTGAATGGGGCAGCTTTGCCTATACCGTGATGCCTTTTGGACTGAAAAATGTGCCTGTTGTATTCTCATGGATAGTTGTTCAGGCATTCAAATATTTCATTCACAACTTCTTACAAGTTTATTTAGATGATTGGACAATATATGGGCTTATAAAAGATCATTGTGACAATCTACACTTAATGTTTGAATGATCAAAAGTTGAGTATCTCTTTGAACATCAAGAAGTGCATATTTGCTACACCTTTTGGAATATTGTTAGGACACATAATCTGCAAGGAAAGATTGTTAGTTGATCCAGCTAAGGTTGTAGTCATTCTAGGCCTGGAAGTTCCTACCAGTCAAAGTGAGGTGCATAGATTTTTGGGTCACGCAGGCTATTATAGAAAATTAATCAAGGGGTATGCAAAAGTTTTCACACCTCTGGAGGAGTTACTGAAAGGGAAAAGTACATTTTACTGGGGAGAACTACGAAGCACACATTTGAGACATTAAAAGAGAAATTTACTACCGTGCCTATCCTACGTTTTCCCTCATGGGACAAACCATTTCATGTGCATGTGGATACCTCTAGCATGGCCATTGGAATTGTGTTAGTTCAACCTGGAGTAGGTATTATAGATCATCCTATCTATTTTTCTAGTAGAAAGTTGACTCCTGTTGAATAGAATTATACAACTACAGAGCACGAAGCTTTGTCAATGATCTATGCATTACACAAGTTTAGGTAGTATCTACTAGAAACACCATTTGTATTCTATACAGATCACATGGCATTAAAGTATTTTGTTAACAATCCCATCTTATAGGGGCGCATATGCATATGGGTACTCTTATTTCAAGAGTTTGATTTTGTTGTGGTAAAACTAGGGAAAAGTAATTTTGGACCAGACCACTTGTCTAGAATTCACTCAGGAGAAGAAGCACATACAATTGAAGAAACCATACCAGATGCACAATTATATAGGTTACAACGCACCATCAGAACTAGAAGACATTGTTGTCTTTCTACGGACTAGTGTGGCACCAGAAGGAATGAAGGCTTTAGAAAAGAAATGGGTTGCTATATACGCGCTTGGCACCTTTTATGTTGATCAGTGGTGACCTATACAAGTTAGGCAGAGATGAAGTATTATGCCATTGTGTATTAGAGCATGAGAGTAAGGATATAATGGAGGAAGTACATGGTGGTATTACAAGTGGCCACTATGCAGGTGATGCTACTGTGTGCAAGATCCTACTTGCAAGATTATGGTGGGAGACATTGTATAAAGACTGTAAGGTATATTGTAAGGCATGTGATCATTGTCAACGTCTAGGGAAACCAAGGCAAAGAGATGAGATGCCTTTAATGCCTATAACTAGTGCAGAACCATTTGAGAAATGGGCCATTGACTTTTTAGGACCTATTTCACCACTTGCACATAGGACTAGATCACGCTATATCATTACTTTCATAGATTATCTCACAAGGTGGGCAGAAGTAGCACCTATGAAGGGTATCAGCAGCAGCTACAATAGCTATATTTCTATGGGAGAATGTTCTTACAAGATATGGAAGTCCTTTAAGTTTGACAAGTGATATGGGTAAACACTTTTTGAATGAAATAATATGGATCCTATTAGATGAGTTTATGGTTTCACACCATAAGACTACACCTTACCATCCTCAAGCAAATGGAACTGTTGAGGCTTTCAACAAGATTTTGAGCCAAACATTGACAAAAATTTGTGATGTTGGAAGAAAGGATTGGGATGATAAAGTGTCATCTGTTCTTTGGGCATATCAAACAACTTATAAGAGATTGAACAAAGCCACACCATTTTAGTTGGTGTTTGGTGCAGAAGTCATTCTTCCTATAGAATTCATGTTACCTTCTTTGCACATTGTGCATGTGCTGGAGGTCTAGCTGATGAGAAAGCTTTAGAGAGTAGATTGAAAAGATGATTCATTGGATGAGCAACAAGCCATAGCATGATGGATTTAGAAGCATGAAAAGGCCAGGAAAAAGCATGGCATGATAGAAACATAATGGATAAGAAGTTTGAGGTTAGATAAATGGTACTTATTTATGACTTTAAGTTCTTGCACCATCCGAGGTAAACTTAAGGTACATTGGTTGGGGCCGTATGTCATCACTTACATACTTGAATCAGGTGCTTGCCAGTTAGAAGCACTTGATGGAACACGGCTACCCAGTTACTTTAACATGAGTAGGTTGAAGCCCTACTATAAATAAGTCTTCTTAGTGTTTGTAATAAGAAAATATTTCCAATTAGATTAGGTTTCCATTATGTATTTCCTTAATGTATTTCCTTCATTGTCATTATGCTTTGTCAATTTAGTTTTTGTTCTTGTGTAATAAGCACGCTTGTGCACATGAAGCTAACTACAATATGGAGCATGTTTATGCAGAGGACTGCACATACTTTTAGTGTGGGGTGGTTGTCAATATCTAGGTACAAAGACTATGGGAATTGGAAGGTAAAAGGAATAAGCTGCTATATGGGTGCTTTTTAAGTCAAAAGATTGCTTCTCAAAAGTGACCAAGGATGGAGATGAATGAAGGGACAGTATAACACGAGGTAAGTAGAGGCCATGATAACTACCAGGAGAAGGTACAAGTGATGACGTACTCTGGGAAAAAGGATGTGCGTAAAGAGAAGTTTGTTTGGAGGAGGGGAAGGGGTATGCTAGAAGGTTATAAGCTGGGGCACGAAGATGAACTACATGGAAATAATGAATTTGGTCAATGAATGAAAGGATATTGGTAGGTGAAGGAGCAATAAATGCATCAAAAATTTGAAAATATATATAAGGATGGGATGTGAGTTCATTTTTACCATTGTGATTAAGATTATTTGAAAGAGCTAAGTGCGAAGAGCCGAGTGATCGAGTTAAGGTGTGAAGGGTGTGAAACTAGATGTGACAAAAACATATCTATTCATAGAAGAATCTTACGTCCCTAGTGGTGAAGGGTTTGAGTGAAAGTGAGATGATGAGAGAGGAGCTAGGGCACGTGATTTCACCTAGGGCATGCTAAATCGAGCTTGTGGTTTGATTTACACTTTACATTGAAAGAGTTGAAGAGTGAAAGGCAAGTGTTGCAAGGTAAAAATGGCACCTAAGAAGGCAGCTGAGTAGGGGAAAAAGGAAAGAAGAAGGTGGTCATCGAGGAGGAGGAGATGGACTCGAAAGTAATTTTTCAAAAATGCAATATCAGACAGGGCCTCATAGTAGGACAAAAGTGGGATTTTGCACATAAGGAAAAGTAAGGTGAGTGAGTACAACCACCGGACCATAGAGAAGAAAAAGGAACTTGATGCCTTGCTCAATATGAAACAAACAAATGCACGGAAGATGACATGCCAGTGTATGATGATGATGATGGTGAGAAACTTAAAGAGATTGGAGTCTACCAATTATATGAGCTTCCTTATTTTGGGAAGTATGAGCCTTTATACCGATGGCTCATGAGCAGAGTACATGAGGACTTTTTCTACTTTGTAGGATGCATGGTTAGAATCTCATATGTGCTTATCTCAACGGTGATAGGTTTGAAGGCCACAGGAGAAGATTTAAAAAGACTGACTTAATTGACAAGGCCATGTAATTTTGGAAACCTAGGAAGGAAGAATTTGGGATACTTGAAGGGTCCACGTGGTATGGACATCGATAAACTAAAGAAGTTTCCATTGTGCAAGAAGCAACACATCTTGTTACAAAGTTGAATGACCAGGAGAGGTGGTCACAAGTGAACACCATGTGGCTTCATGTTGCAAAGCATATGTCAAAAGGAGTAGTCTACAATATTGTAGGCTACATTGCAAATAAAATAGTTGAAGAAGTGTGCATGTGGAGAAAAGATCAGCTTTGGAGTTGTTTTATTATCATTGGTATTCATGGAAATTGGAGTACCAGATGGGCCAAAGGAAAAGATATGGGAATATCCCATGGAGCATAAGTCACCTGTGGAATGGTTCAGCAAGTACTTTGTAATAAAGGGCAGAGAAATGGTATGATAGGCTTCGTCTGGCCTTTGAAGAATAATGGTGCATCCTTAAGGACCTACCTTTGGTGGTAGGGAAATAAGTCCAGTTCATTGTATACCAGCATTTCTACATCGTGCGCTTCCTAATGAGAGATGGATCCTGGAGCCCTTGGTGAAAATTGCCTACGCCTTCAAGCAAGGTACTTTGGGCACCATTTCACATATTCATAGACACGTACCACCCGATATTCAACATAGATAAGGTAGATGTGTGACTACACACGTTGAGGAAGAAGTATGTGTATCCATGGAGAAAGTTCTTATGTAGAGAGGCTCATTTCGGAGGTGTTGAGCATTAAACCAATGAGTTTGGTTATGGAAGATATTGGAGTAGCACTAGTGTACCTCAACTGAAGCCCAAGATGGAAAATAATAAGTATGTAGAGAATGAATTCATGCTTACAGGGCCATGAAAGGTAAACATACAATGTAGAACATATTGGCACAAAGGCCCACAAAAACCATTAAAGTAGAGAATGAGGAAAAGGAGCGTGAAGACAATGGTGGCTTGGAGCATAGAAGAAGGTAGTCATCTGATAGGAAAGAATCACAGTGCGCAATCACTCCACCTCATGGGTAGGATGAAGAGAAAGATATAGAAGAAGTGTAGGGAGATCACAAATTCAAGAAAGTATTCAAACACACAAGGACTCAAGGTGCAACCCTGCAATCGGTAATGAGATCACCTCATCTCTCTCTCGCAGAGGAGACCACTGAGCTAAAGAGGAGAATAAATTTGAAGCTAGATGAAGAGGAGGAGGAATCTGAGGACAGCTCGCGTGCATCTCCTACCCCCCTCAAGCAAGAAGATGAGCCTCAAAATGAGGAGGAAAAATAGGGAGAGAAAGAGGATGAAGAAATGAAGGATGGGGAAGAAGAGAGAAGGAGGTATCAGAGCCCACTCAAGAGACTGGTCGGGGTGTGTCAAAAAAACTCCTAACCTTGAAGCTCAAGATCTAAAAGGGCCTAGGACAAGGAGGACGAGTGGAGAACATAGTGCACCACTCATGGGCTAGGCCGAGGACATAGGAAAAATTTTCCATGCCCGCTTCGAGCATTGTATAGACGAAGGAATTATTTGGTGGGAGCTAATGGATGAGGATATGGCAACCGTGCACACTCGAAAGTAGCGCTCATGGTCAATGCACACCCACATGGATGAGCCTGATTTTGATGTATGCGAGGAGTCATGAATGTCAAGATGACTAAAGAAGATACCTCAAGCTAGGCACATAACAGTCAATCCTACTATTATGTTAGATGAACAGGTTAAGAATGCATAATGAAGGTTTTGATAGAAGTTACACGAAGAAACATGGATAAATCTATAACAATCAGGGCACTGTGTGAGGAGTTGAAGACGAAGGATGTAGAGATAGCACGCCTGACCCAAGAGAAGGACTTAGAGTAGAAAAAGTATACCACATTCATCAACATGACAAAGGCCATTGGGGATCATGTGTTGAAATTGCACCCACATCTAGAATCTAAGGTATCAGAATAATTCCCCTCGGCAATGCACTATGTTAAAACTTTGGTGGACTTGGTATTAGAAGATGACACCATAAGAATGCCAAAACCAAAGAATCTTGAAGAAGAGGCGGAAAGGAAAAGGCTACAATAATTAGAAATATTGCATCATATGAAGGACTACTGCAAGTGCTCCAAGAAGAATTGAAAAAGGTAGATCATGCCTTGAATATATGCATAGCTCTAGAGGCGTTGATCAAGGTAAAAACCCTAGAAGAAGAGAATGAGGTCATGAAGGCTATGAAGGATGATACATTGGGCCACGCAGAGAGGTTAACTATTGTAAAACAAAAGTGTGAGGCCCTTGCAGTAACACAAGAGCCACATAAAGAATGGTTGGATGAGCTTGGGAAACTCATCACACAAAATATGGATGTGCTGGAAGGAAAACTGACTGCAATGTCCAACATTATGTTTTTATTGAAGAATGAAAAGGGTGAGGTTACACAAGATGAACTAGAGTCCATTATTGTGGACATACCAAAGAAAGTAGAGGAAGCACTCACTAACTAGCAGGTCGTAGAGACCGAAATAAAGGAGGAATATCCAGAGTTGATCCTTCAGTGGAACCAGATGAAAGCTGCGGAATAAACTAGTCTTTATTTGTAATGATTATTTCTTATTCTTTTCATTCAACATTTTTTACTTCAGTTTTGGAGATAACCATTGTTAGGGTGATAATGAGATTAGTGTGGGGTAATGTTGATCAGAGAAAACTTGATAGAAATCACATAAGAAGTCCGCGTGGTAAAATAGGCCAGGTTCAAGGGCTCGAAGGGATACGAAGAACCCGCGCATGGAGAGTAAGTTCAGCTTTCAGGACTTCGCCATTTTGTAGCATGAAGATCTATTTTTAGAAGATGACATGTAGAGCACATAAATGAGGCAGTAGACGTGTGCACCACACATTATCTATTGTTTCCATTATTTCCAGGATGGTTTGCAATGAAGACATATCGGTTAACTCTAGTAAGTGTTGAGGAGTGGATACATGATCTAGAGGAAGAATACACATGAATATTTAGCACTGGATCTGATTTTAATGCATGTACTTGGGTGGAACAGAATCTGTATGAACATGCTAGTTTATATGAGAGCTTCTTTGCTATTTTTCCAGTAGAGCTATATGAATGGCTGATTGCATATGTGTCTAAACGGAATTGGAGATATCGCACGCTTGTTTGGACGCAGGAAGAATTTCAATCTCTTTACGATGTTAATTTGATACGGACTCGCGTTGTAGATAGGTGGTTCCGTGGTTTTTTAAATAGTTATATTTTGGAGTATTTAATTTTGACATACTCTTGCCTGGAGGTATTGAAATTCTAGTTTTTGCGGTATCCTAGAGGAACATATTTACAAGGTATGCCCCTGGCAAGCAAGATCTTGATGGTAACTCTAAATTTGGAAGACAAACCTATGGTTATCTAAACCCCACCATGCACGGGGGCAAGATGGTGGACTTGGCGGCAATAAGGTAGAGAGAAGAAAGGTGGCTCAAGTATAATGAGGCACACGAGAGGGAGATAGCGAAGTAGCGTGACGTTGCAGAGCGGATGGCGTTGTGGAGAGAGATGGCTTGTGAAGGATTTGAAGCTCACGTAGAAGACATGGAGCCAGAGCATCAGGAACTCCCCCATCTAGAAAAGCATGACAGGGAACCCTCCTCGGCCTCACAAGGAAGCCCGCTAATAGAGATGCCCTAGGCCACGGGAGCGCATCTAAACCTACCTGATAACCTCTCCCTTGTGCTTGGTTTTCCAGTATCTAGTATGAAAAATAATCAGCAACTGAATTTGGGAAATAGGAGAACCAAAGTAAGTCAGAGAGCAAGTGCATCAATGGCAGGATAAACAACTTCATTTTTGTTTGGAGGAACATTTTTAGGTGCATCATCTGCACAGAATGTAAGTGCGCAGAATGTTGGATTCACCTCTGGAAGAGGAACTACTACACATGCATGTAGGGGTTAAGTATAGTACTATTGTTAGTGCACATGGTAGTACATCTATAGGTCCTATTCTAGCTACAAAGTTGAGGATCGGGGAGGTATAGGTGGTTCTATTACCAAAGTGGATCTTGTTGTTCTAGAGGTAGAAGAAACACAGGAGGTTACGGATCATGTGGGAAAGGTCCACACCAACCCAGAATATTTATATGGAGATGTCTCTTCGGCTCTCAAAATATAGAGGCATAAAAGATGATGTTGAGCAGGTGCAAATGTGTGAAATTTTATGGCAAGCAAAAGGGATCACAGCTTCTAAGCGCAAAGCAAGTCAATTTTATACTACATTACAGGGACATGCACACAGTTGGTATAGGAAGTTTGACCCTGATCAAACTTGTGTGGATTATGCAGCATTGAAGGATGCTTTCTTGAAAGAGTTCTATATCCTAGAATTCAAGAAGAAGAGTATAAGTACACTCAAAGATATCAAACAAGGCACCACTGAGAGTGTACGTGAGTATGATGCCCATTTTAAAACACTCATATCTAAGCTTTCTTATGATATTCACACAAGCCAACATGCGCAATGGTTCGTTGGAGGGTTGATTACACCATTTAGAAGGGTGTTGTCACATAAGACATACACGATTTTGTGCAAAGCATTAGAGGCAGCCCTACATGCCGAGGTATTTGGGAGCATCGACAATGGCGTTAGTCCATTCTTAGAGGCACTGATTACCACTATGGAAAAACAATTAGAAAAACTATCTACAAATTCAGCTCATGAGATGCGCTCGGGGATTTGGTGTGCAAATTGTGAAGTAGAAGGCCACACCAAGGATAGTTTTCCTCACAAATATATATGATCGTTCTTTGTTAGACTATGAGATCTATCATTTGAATCATGATGCTAGGTAACCATTGTCCTTTTTACAACACACAATAAGGAAGAATGTATCTTTTTATTGTAAAATTTTCGATCCACGACCCATTTTACTCAAGATTGTAGATTGATTGGTGAGATCCATGATGCTCTCAACATTAGGGTATGACAAACAAGTGTTTCGGATAATTTTAAAGGAAAGAATGAGCACCGGATTGGGATCACAATCAAATGCATTATGATAAGAATGATGGGCACTTTAATGGAGGTCATGGAAGAGTTCATGGATATAGAGACAGAGATATGGAGGACGAGGCCGTGGTGGAGGAAAAAGTGAGTTTCCATATGGAACATGTTATACATGGGGATCACCCGATCACTATAGGCATGAATTTCCTCAGAATATCACATGTTCGTTTTGTGAAAATAATCATAGCTATGAGGAGTTCCCGGACTTGTACAAGCATCTTAGCAAACAGTATAAGTAGGAGAACAAAGGCACAGGGATGGTTAGAATCTAGCGGGTGGCAGAGAATCGGTGGATGCCCAAGTTAGCACCTTTGATGATCTTGAAGCATTAACCGTAAAGATTACCACACTAGCTGAAGTGGTACGTGCAAGAGATGCATTGCACCAAAAGCCTACAATCACTAAGGAGGAGGTTTTGCATGTAAGGTACCTAGAACCTGCTCATCAAGAAGAGGTCTATCAAGAGACCATGGAGGTCCTCAAAAACCTACAAGGTGAAATACAATGTTTAAAAGAGTAGTCAAGGAAGACATAACAAAAGAAAGAGACATAAAAGGCCACCTCGATATTGTGAGATCATAGAGATATGTAGAATGTTGTGCCAAGAGAATATTATTGCATTATTAGGAAATTGGTTGAAGGGGAATACTCCACATGCACAAAGCACTGAGAATGAACGGCAGATCCTACATGAAAATCTTCCCCCTAATAAAGCATTGACTATGACAAGGAGATTACTCTTAATGTTTTTGTGGATGGTTGGTTATCAAGCAATAAATTAATTGATATGGGTGTGTAAGTAAATATGCTTACATTAGATGCATGGGTACAAATGGGGACACCTCCATTACAGCCATCATCTAATGTGTTGTTTATGGCAAATAAGACTAAGGCCACTCCCATAGGATTTTTAAAAGATGCATCTATAATAATACAAGGGGCCGAGTTCACTGGGGATTTTGAGGTAATAGCACTTTCATGAGAAGAAGAATTTTCCAGCTTTACTTGAGCACCCTTGGTATTATATGAATAATGGTGACTTGAGGTTCAATAAGGGGTACATCAGCTTTGAGAACAAGGGGAAAGAGTTGTAATCCCTTTAACCGATGGAAATTCTACTCCTTATCTTGAGTCGTTAAGGACGAGGACTTAAAAAGAATATTTATGCGCGCTATTCAGGACCCAGAGGTCAATGAGCCATCAAAGGAAGGCATCCTAAAGTGGGAATATTCTCATTCTATTAGTGATACTACAAGTATTACTTTTGATAATTTGGCTCATGGCACATACGAAGTAGTAGGGCGTGAGGTGAAAAGTGTGGTTGCATGGAAGAGTGGAATTCACTCTTTTAGATGTATAGGTGGCTCGATACCCTAGTATATTGGAGCAGAAGATCTTCCTGTATTCTTGCAACCCATGGAGGAACAAGTGGACAAACCAAGTCGGGAGAAGAGACATGTTAGCATATACCTATACCTTGCGAGGACACCAATACCTTTGGAGGGTAGTTCATAGAGATAATCTTATGGAATGGAAGGAAATTAGAATCACCCAATATAACGAGTTTTAAGGAGCAATGCACCTACGCATATTTATACTTATAATGGTGATCAACCTGTTTCAAAGACCACATTCAAAATTGACATGAGAGACTCTAAAAAGTAGGACAGAAGCATTACCACCTTCACTCTTGGTGCATAAATTATATTCCACACTACAAGGTTGTGCACATGTTTGAGTACGCAGATGTGGAACTACATAGAGAGACTGGCAATTGGTAGGATTTGACTGCAGGAATGATCCAGACCTTTGACTACTTCTCGACCAAACCTCTAGTAGAAGAAGCATTAAAATTTGTCAAGCATTTAACTATGGGAGATAGTGCAAAGGCGGAGGATCTCATTCAAGAATTATTTGGTGAGACAGAGTCAGGAGCACATTTTGAAGAAGAAGAAGAAATGGACTCTATACTACTTGAACATGCTTGCCTTGAGAAAGAAAAAGGGAAGATGGTTTACATAGTGGATGACAAGGAAGTTTAGAACCTAGATATCGAACATTCACTAGGGGTGTGTGAGGTCTTAGGAGTCAGTGCGAGATAAGGATACGCATGCATATCATGAACCCATGAAGATAAAAAAGGTTAATATTAGGAAGGAGGTCATTATTGGAGACTATTGGTCGAGGAATTGGAAGTGGAAAAGATCATCGAGTTACGTAGGGATTATCAGGACTTATTCCCTCAAGGATATCATGAACTTAAAGGAGTGCATGAATCACTTGGGGAAATGAAGATAAAGCTTAAGGAAGGTGGAAACCCAATTACAAAGAGACCTTACATAATGAATCCCAATTTTGTGAAAAAGTAAAAGAAGAGATTGATAAAATGTTGAAATCTGGAATCATTCGACCCTTGGATGAATCAGAATGGGTTAGTCCTATGGTGATAAGTATCAAAAAGGATGGTAGAATTCAAATCTGTGTAGATTATAGGGAGCTAAATGTTGCATGTGTCACAGATCCCTTTCCTACGCCATTCACTGAGGAAATACTAGAAGGAGTGGCAGGGCGTGAAATATATTCATTTACAGATGGGTTTTCGGGTATCATCAGAGTTAGGATTGCTCAAGAGGATCAAGAAAAGATAAATTTTACTACTGAATGGGGCATATTTTCCTATACCATGATGCATTTTGGGTGAAAAATGTGCTGTTGTATTTTCATGGATAGTTGTTCAGGATTCAAATATTTCATTCACAACTTCTTACTTGGTTTATTTAGATGATTAGACAATATATGGGCTTATAAAATATCATTGTGATAATCTACACTTAATGTTTGAATGATGCATACGGTTGAGTATCTATTTGAACATCAAGAAGTGCATATTTGCTACACCTTTTGGAATATTGTTAAGACACATAATCTGCAAGGAAGGATTATTGGTTGATCCAGCTAAGATTGCAGTCATTCTAGGCCAGAAGTGCGTACCGGTCAGAGTGAGGTGTGTAAATTTTGGGTCACGCAGCTATTATAGAAAATTCATCAAGGGGTGTGTAAAATTTGTCGCACCTCTAGAGGAGTTCCGAAAGGAAAGGTACATTTTATTGGGGAGAACAGCAGAAGCACGTGTTTGAGATATTAAAGAGAAAGTTACTACCACGCCTATTCTACATTTTCCTCATGGGACAAACCATTTCATGTGCATGTGGATGCCTTTGGCGTGGTCATTGGCGTTGTGTTAGCTTAACTTGGAGAAGGTATTATCAATAATCCTATCTGTTTTGCTAGTAGAAAGTGACTCTACTTAATGAGAATTATACAACTACAGAGTGCGAAGCTTTGTCAATGATCTATGCATTACACAAGTTTAGGCAGTATCTACTAGCAACACCATTTGTATTCTATACAGATCACATGGCATTAAAGTATTTGGTGAACAAGCCCATCTTATAAGGGTGCATATGCTAGATGGGTACTCTTATTTCAAGAGTTTGATTTCACAATTGTGGTAAAACCAAGGAAAATTAATTCTGGACCAGACCACTTGTCTAGAGTTCACTCAGGAGAAGAAGCATAGACAATTGAAGAAACCATGCCGGATGTACAATTATATAGGTTACAACGTGTGCCATTAGAACTAGAAGACATTGTTATCTTTCTACGAACTAGTGTGGCACCGAGAAAGAATGAAGCCCTTAAAAATGAAATAGCTTGCTATACGCGCGTGTGCCTTTTATGTTGATTAGTGATGACCTATACAAGTTAGGAAGAGATGAAGTGTATTGTCATTGTGTATTAGAGCATGAGTGTAAGGATACAATGGAGGAAGCACATGGTGGTATTACGGTGGCCACTATGCGTGGTGATGCTTCACGCGTGTAAGATCCTACTTGTTGGACTATGGTGGGAGACATTGTATAAAGATTGTAAGGTATATTGCAAGGCGCGTGATCATTGTCAACGCGTCAGGAATCCATGAGTAAGAGATTATATTTTTTAAGACCTATTACTAGTGCGAGAACCATTTGAGAAATGGGCCATTAATTTTGTAGGACCCATTTCACCGGTTGTGTGTAGGGGAAATTTGGATCGCTATATCATTACTGCATGCATTATCTCACAAGGTGGGCGAAGCACCTACAAAGGACTTTACAATAACTACAAGAGCTAGATTTCTCGGGAGAATGTTCTTACAAGATATGAATGTCCTTTAAGTTTGACAAGTGACAGAGGTACATACTTTTTGAATGAAACAATTCGAGATCCTATTAAATGAGTTTATGGTTGCACACCATAAGACTACACCTTACCATCCTCATGAAAATGGAACTATTTGAGGCGTTCAACAAGATTTTGAGCAGGACATTGACAAAAATTTGTGATGATGGAAGAAAGGATTGGGATGATAAATTTTAATTGTTCTTTGGGAATATTGAACAACTTACAAGATATTGAACAAAGCCACATCGTTTAAGTTGGTGTTTGGAGCAGAAGTTGTTCTTCCTATAGAATTCATGTTACCTTCTTTGTGCATTGTGCATGCTAGAGGTCTAGTTGATGAGTAAGCTTTAGAAGAGTGGATTAAAATGATGATTCAGTTGGATGAGCGATGAGCCATAGCACGATGGAGTCAGAAGCAAGAAAAGGTCAGGTAGAAAGCATGGCATGACATAAATATAAGGGATAAGAAGTTTGAGGTTAGACAAATGGTACTTCTTTATGACTCTAATTTCTTGCACCATCCAGAGGTAAACTTAAGGTACATTAGTTGGGGTCGTATTTCATCACTTACATACTTGAATTAGGTGCTTGCAGTTAGAAGCACTTGATGGAACATGGTTACTGGTTACTTTAACGAGGAGTAGGTTGAAGCCCTACTATAAATAAAACTTCTTGGTGTTTGTAATAAGACATGTATTGCTAATCGATTAGGTTTCCATTCTCGTATTTCCTTAATGTATTTCATTCATTGTCGTTATGCTTTGTTAATTTAGTTTTTGTTCTTGTGTAATAAGCGTGCTTGCGCACATGAAGCTAACTACAATATGGAGAATGTTTATGTGAGGACCTGTACATACTTTTAGTGTGGGGTGGTTGTCAATATCTAGGTATAAAGACTACGGGAATTGGAAGGTAAAAGGAAAAGTGAAAAAGCTGCTATAAGGATGGAGATGAATGAAGGGACAAAGTATAACGCGAGGTAAGCAAAGGCCATGATAACTACCGGGGAGAAGGTATAGTGACTAGGTACTCGAGTGCAAGGATGTGCATCAAGAGAAGTCTGTGACCGAGAGGGTAGGAGGGCATGTTAGAAGGTTATAGCTAGGGTGCGAAGATGAACCACATGGAAATAATGAATTTGGTCAATGGTGAGAGGATTTTTATAGGTGAAGGAGTTATAAATGCATCAAAAATTTGAAAATCTATATAAGGATGGGATGCAAGTTCATTTTTACCATTGCGATTAAGAGTATTTGAAAAAGATCTAAGTGCGAAGAGTTGAGTGATTGAGTGAAGGTGTGAAGAATGTGAAACCGGACGTGACAAATACATGCGTGCGTAGAAGAAGCTTACATCCCAGTGGTGAAGGGTTTGAGGAAGCGAGGCGATAGAGAGGAGTTAGGGCATGTGATTTCACCTAGGGCACACTAAATCGAGCTAGGGTTATATTCGTACATTCTGAGTTGAAGAGGAAAGTGTCTAGTAAAAATTACAAGGTAAAAATGGCACCCAATAAGGTAGTAGCAACGGGGAAAAAGTATTGAAGAAGGTGGTCATGGAGGAGGATGAGATGGCTTTGAAAGCAATTTTTAGAAATGCAATATCAAAGGGCATTATAGTAGGCCAAGAGTGGGATTTGCACATAAGGAAAATTTGTTATGTTGGAAGAAAGGATTGGGTTGATAAAGTGTCAATTGTTCTTTGGGAATATCGAGCAACTAATAAGAGATTGAATAAAGCCACACCGTTTGAGGTTGGTGTTTGGTGCAAAAGTTGTTCTTCCTATAGAATTCATGTTACCTTCTTTACACATTATGCACCTTTAATGGAGGTCTCGGCTGATGAGAAAGCTTTAGAGGAGTAGATTGAAAAAGATGATTATTTGGATGAGTGATGAGCCATGCACGATGGAGTCGAAGCGAAGAAAAGGCGGGCAAAAAGCATGGCATGACAAAAACATAAGGGATAAGAAGTTTGAGGTTAGACAAATGGTACTTCTTTATGACTTTAAATTCTTGCACCATCCGTAAACTTAAGGTACATTAGTTGGGGTCATATGTCATCACTTACATACTTGAATCAAGTTCTTGCGATTAGAAGCACTTGATGGAACATGGCTACACTGGTTACTTTAACTTAGGGGAGTAGGTTGAAGCCCTAATATAAATAAAACTTCTTGGTGTTTGTAATAAGATAAAGTGATTGCCAATCGATTAGATTTCCATTATGTATTTCCTTAATGTATTTCATTCATTATCATTATGCTTTGTCAATTAATTTGTTGTTCTTATGTAATAAGTGCGCTTGCGTATATGAAGCTAACTACAATATGGAGCATGTTTATGCACAAAGGGCTGTACATACTTTTAATGTGGGGTGGTTATCAATATCTAGGTGCAAAGACTGTGGAAATTGGAAGGTAAAAGGAATAAGTTGCTATATGGGTGCATTTTTAAGTCAAAATATTACTTCTCAAAGCCGACCAAGGATGGAGATTAATGAAGGGACAGTATAACATGAGGTAAGCAAAGGCCATGATAACTACTAGGAGAAGGTACAGGTGATGAGGTACTCGGTGCAAGGACACGTGTTGAAGAGAATTTTATGACGAGAGGGTAGGAGGGTGCGCTATTTAGAAGATTATAATCTGGGGCACGAAGTTGAATCGTATGGAAATAACAAATTTGGTCAATGAATGAAAGGATATTGGTAGGTGAAGGAGCAATAAATGCATAAAAAAATTTAAAAATCTATATAGGGATGGGATGTGAGTTCATTTTTACCATTGCGATTAAGATTATTTGAAAAAGAGCTAAGTGCAAAGAGTTGAGTGATCGAGTGAAGGTGCGAAGGGTGTGAAACTAGATGTGACAAACAGAGATATGTTCATAGAAGAATCGTAGTCCCTAGTGGTGAAGGGTTTGAGTGAAGTGAGATGACAAATAGGAGCTAGGGCATATGATTTCACCTAGATCACGCTAAATCAAGCTATGGTTTGATTCATACATTATGTAGTTGAAGAGGCAAGTGTCTGAGAAAAATTACAAGATAAAAATGGCACTCAAGAAGGCAAGATGTAAGAGGGGAAAAAGGAAAGAATAGGGTAATTTTTCAAAAATGCAATAGCTAGAGGGCGTCATAAGAGGCCAAGAGTGGGATTCGCACATAAGGAAAAGTAAGGTGAGCAAGTACAACCATCGGACCACAGAGAGAAAAAAGGAACTTGATGCCTTGCTCAATACGAAGACAAAAAAATGCAGCGGCGAGATGATATGTCGGTGTATGATGATGCATGCGAGAAACTTATGAAGAGAATTGGAGTCTACCAATTATATGAGCTTCCTTATTTTGGGAAGTATGAGCCTTTATACCGATGGATCATAAGCAGAGTACATGAGTAATTTTTCTACTTTACAAGATGCAGGGTCAGAATCTCATCTGCGCTTATCTCAACAGTGACAGGGTTGAAGGCCACAAGAGAAGATTTAAAGACTGAATAACTAACAAGGCCGTAATTTTGGAAACCATGAAGGAGGTGGGATACTTGAAGGGACTACATGGTATGTACATCGATAAACTAAAGAAGTGTCTAGTTGTACAAGCAATAGCAAATCTTGTTACAAAGTTGAATGACCGGGAGCGATGGTCACGGGTGAACACCACGTGGTTGCATGTTGCGAAGCGGATGTCGAATGAGTAGTCTACCATATTATAGGCTACTTTACAAAGAAAATAGTTGAGGAAGCACACACGGGAGGAGGGAAGATCAGCTTTGGATCTATTCTATTATCACTGGTATTCATGGAAATTGGAGTATCAGACAGGCCGAAGGAAAATATATGGTAATATCCCATGGAGCATAAGTCACCAAAGACAAAATAGTTCAATAAGTCTTGGGGATTGATGGTGAGCCTATGAAATAAAGGGCAAAGAAGTGGTATTACATGCTCCATGTGACCTTTGAAGAAGAACGGCACATCCCTAAGGACCTACCTTCGGTGGTAGGGAAACTAGTCTAGTTCGTTGTATACCAAAGCATTTACGCAGCGTGCGCTTCCCAATGAGAGAAGGATCCTAGAGCCCTTGGTGTAAATTACCTTACGCCTTCACGAGAAAGTTACTTTAGGCATCGGTTCACAGATTCACAGAACACGCCTTGCCTAGTATTTAATGCATATAAGGTAGACTGTGACTACCACACGTTGAGGAAGAAGTATGTGTATCTAGGGAGAAGTGCTTATGTAGAGAGGCTCATTTCGGAGGTGTTGAGCATTAAACTAGTGAGTTTGGATGTGGGAAATATTGGAGTAGCATTGGTGTACCCTCGGCTAAAGCCCAAGATGGAAAACAATAAGTATGTAGAGAATGAATTCGCGCTCCTAGGGCCACCGAAGGGTAAACATACAATGGAGAACATACCGGCACAAAGGCCCACGAAACCATTGAAGTAGAAGATGAAGAAGAGGAGCGTGAAGATAGTGGTGGCTTAGAGTGTAGAAGAAGGCAACCATCGATAGGAAAGAATCACCATGCATGATCACTCCACCTCAGGGGCAGGATGAAGAGGAAGATACGAGAAGTAGTGCAAGGAGAGCACAAATTCAAGAAAGTATTCAAACGCACAAGGACTCAAGGTGCAACCCCACAATCGGTAAGGATATCACCTCATCTCTCTCTGCACAAGGAGACCATTGAGCCAAAGAGGAGAAGAAAGTTGAAGCTAGGTGAAGAAGTGGAGGAATCGAGGACAGCGCGCGCATGCATATCCTACCCCCTCAAGCAAGAAGATGAGTCTCGGAATGAGGAGAAACAACAGAGGAGAGAAAGAGGATGAAGAAATGAAGGATGGGGAGAAGGAGAGAAGGAGGTATCGAGCCCACTCGGGAGGCGATCGGGGGTGTGTCGGGAAGAAACTCCTAACCTTGAAGCTCGAGTTCCAAAAGGGCCTAGGACAAGGAGGATGAGTGGAGAACACAGTGCACCACTCATGGGCTATGTTGAGGACATAGGAAAGATTATCCATGCCCGCTTCAGAAAGCTTTGTATCACGAGAAGGTCTTATTTGGGGGAGCTAATGGATGAGGATATGGTGACCATGCACACTCAAAAGTAGCTCTCATGGTCAATGCACGCCACATGGATGAGCCTAATTTTGATGTATGCGAGGAGTCATGCGTGTCAAGACGACTAAAGAAGACACCTCAAGCCGGTACATAATAGTCAATCCCTCTTTGTTATGTCATACGACCATGTCGGTAACACATTAGTGAAGGTTTCCATAAAAGTTGTACAAAGAGAAATGGATAAATCTGCAACAATCAAGGCCTTTGCACGAGGAGTTGAAGATGAAGGATAAAGAGATACCGCGCTGACCCAATAGAAGGACTTGAAGCAGAAAAAGTATACTACATTCATCGGCATGGCAGAGGTCATTAGGGATCATGTTACGAAAGTGTGCCGCATCGGAATCTAAGGTACCATAACAGTTCCCCTTCGGTGATGTACTATGTTAGAACTTTGGTGGACTTGGTATTAGAAGATAACACCATCAGATTATCAAAACCAAAGAATCTTGAAGAAGAGGTGGAATGGTAAAAGGCTTTAGTAATTAGAAATATTGTATCATACGAAGGAATATTGTAAGCACTCGAGAATAATTGAAAAAGGTAGATCATGCCTTGAATATATGCACAACTCTAGAGGCGTTAATCAAGGTAAAAACCTTGGAAGAAGACAATGAGGTCTTGAAGGCTATGAAGGATGATACTTTAGGCCACGCAGAGAGGTTAACTATTGTAAAGCAAAAGTGAGAGGCCCTGGCGTAAGCACAAGAGCCACATAAAGAATAGTTGGATGATCTTAGGAAACTCGTCGCACAAAAGATGGGTGTGCTGGAAGGAAAAGCGGCTGACTGCAATGTCCAGCATTATGTTGGTATTACAGAATGAAAAGGGTGAGGTTACACAAGATGAACTGGAGTCCATTATTGTGGAAATACCAGAGAAAGTAGAGGAAGCGCTCACGTGGCGAGGCCTTGAGGCCAAAATAAAGGAGGAATATCCAGATTTGATCCTTCATGTGGAACCGGATGAAGCTGCGGAATAAACTATTCTATATTTGTAAATATTCTTTCTTATTCTTTCCATTCAACATTCTTTACTTCATTTTTGGAGATAACCATTGTTGGGGTGACAATGAGATTAGTGTGGGGTAATGTTGATCAGAGAACACTTGATAGAAATCACACAAGAAGTCCATACGGTAAAACAGGCCAGGTTCAAGGGCGTGAAGGGATAGGAAGAACCCATGCGCAGAGAGTAAGTTGACTTTCAAACTTAGCTGTTTTTGAGCATGAAGATCTATTTTTAGAAGATGGCGTGCAGAGCACACAAATGAGGCAGAGACGTGTGCGCCATGCATTATCTATTTTTAGAGGATCGGATTCAAATCACTTTTGCATGGAGGTAGGATAAGAATAGGATTATCACGTAGTTAAGCTGTTAGAATTCTATAGATAGCACACTTGCATGTGTGGCTATGCCTATAAATGGCGTGTGGTTATTAATAGCATGCAGCCTATTTTTGGAATAGATAAGCGGTGAAGGGAAATTCCCACCCTATATATATGTAGTGAATTACATGGTAGAGATATACATGCGGGTGATAAATATACAGTGATGTGCATGTAAGCTGGATTACAATATCATATCCATGTGCGTATAGGCATATATTGCCATTATTCAACCCTAAAAAGGGACCTAGTACCTTTGCGTGCTTCAGGTGAGCGCTCGGTCTAGGTGAGTGATGGGCAGCGTGTCTAGGGTATTAGCGGTAAATTATAGGTTGCATCATTTATATATGTAGTGAATTACGTAGTAGGGATATACCAGTAGGTGATAAATATACATTGATGTGCATGTAAGCTGGATTACAGATATCGAGATCCATGCGCATATAGGCATAGATTTACATTATTGTAAAAATCTTATGTGTTATTGTTATTATTAATAGATGGAGGATATTGGGTGATTCTAAATGTCATTCTCTTAAGGAATCTTTTCATTACTAAAGGTTATGTGCTCTGTTGGAGAAATATGCATGACTATGGCTTGGAAGCGTGTAGGGTCAATATCAACTAACACTCCTAACCCTTGTAGTGTTTTACAAAGGATATCCTTGTGAACATTAGAGATTTTGAGAATATCTAATATCAAAATATTATCGTAGTTTTCTCAAGTTACTCTAAAACATCATAATGACTATCTTGAGGAGTAGACGGAGGAGGTTCTAAGATAACAAGGTGAGAATGTCGCATTGCCATGATGCACTCCTAGATTTTAATCTTAACAATGTTTATGTTCTCAAAGGTGGGTTAACACAACTAATTAAGGAATCAAAATTATTATTTGTGTTTTTAACATAGTAGACATTTTTGTTTAGGACGATTGTTCTTGATCGACTTTTCCTTTCCTTTGTCATGTTTAGGGGAAGGTTCTTTTTAAATTCCCAATTTTACATTGGTAGATTTACTAGGGGCAAGGAATTCATTTCCACATCACCACTATCAATTAAGTCATGTATGAAGTGTTTTAACTTCAAACACTTATCGATTTTGTGACCCACGACATGATGAAACCCAATATTTATTTTTTCTAAACCATGATGGCTTAGGTGCATCATCTCCATAGGGTATAATTATGGATATTTAGCCATGTTGACTATCTCTAAATGTTTTAATATCGATGACATAGAGTCAGATAGAGGGGTGAAAACATGACATTTGTACTTAGGAGCCAGAGGTCCCTTAGAAAGTTTCAAAGGAGCATGGTTTTGAATAACATGTACTCGTTTAGAGTTTTTATACCATCACCTATGACATTTTTGTTCTTTTTGGAATGAACTTTGATTTTTCATTAGGCTTTGAATCATGATTATCATGTGAGAAGGGTTTTAAAGTCCCTTTTGCTAACAATGCTTTTTCAATTTGACTACCTTTTTCTATAACCTCTTCAAATGTGTTTCCACAATGCATCTGCAAGTGGAAAGTAATCTCGAGGTGTAAGTTAGGTAAAAATATGTTAACCAGCTATTTCTCTGGTATGGAGCAAGGGAAATGACTAGCTAGCCCTCATCATCATTGTAAGAAACTAGCAAATTTTTCATTCTTATGTTGTTTCGTATTACACAAATCTATCATGGTAATGTGATTTTCTATGTTAAAGAAGAATTGACGCACAAATCTTTCGCTAATTCCAACCATGTAGAAATGGACCCTTTAGGTATATGTAAAAACCATTTGAGTGATTGACCCCCTAGACTCCGTGGAAAAGGTGATTGAAATAGTTATCACTAAACATGACCTCTTGACATGCCATACAAAATTCTTTAATGTGGTCTCTTAGATCACCTTTTCCTTTGTATTTGTCAAACTTAGGACAATCAAAGTTACGAGGGAAAGGTACTTGTGATATATCCTTATCGAATAGATATAGGCATAGCTCCTCAAACTAGTAATTTTGTTATTTCCTACATTTCCTTCTTGTAAAAAAGATAAGGCGTTCTTCGTGGATAACCACTCTTGGTTGAACAGTTGCCCCTATGTAGGTGGTATTATCCTATGTAAGTGATTAAGTCTAGTTGTTTCATTACCTTTATTGTATGTGTATAACTCCTCATATGACTCTATACGTGTTTCCTAATGGGTAGTTTTGGTATATAACTCGTGATACAAAGCTTTAGGTTTTTCTTTTCTAGGAGTCTTCATTTGTTCCTTATTAACATGTGAAGCTAAGTTTTCAATTGGCGAGTAAGAGCTTGTATTTTTTGTTCTAATGTAACCTCTTAGGTGGGTATATCTTTTTATTCTCATGAGGAGGAGGTTGTTCATGATTATCATGCTCTTCATGATCCTCACAATGAATTTTGACAATGGGATGCAATATCCTCCATCATTTTGAGAAGGAACTTCTTCATCATTATGTTGTCCAGAAGTAGAAGCATGACTGGGTTTAGCATGTCATCGCATTATGTGGAGGACTCTCTACCTCTTCTTCTCCATGAACCATGCTTGTAAGGAGAGAGGGATCAAACTTAGATGGAAACTTGACCCCTAACTCTACAACACGCATAAGAACCTCATGTCTATTTTGAAACAAAATTTGTTGATTCGGGGCGGGGCTAGCTTCAAAGTCTACTCAAGGAGAATTCTCCTCACCACCACTATGATCAACCATGGTGTTATCTTCAAAAAGTGGGTTTATTTTTCATTTACAAAGGGATTTGACCCTAATTTTTGATGCCCCATCCTTGTGATAGAAGGGGTAACGGGAAATATTTTATTGAGATTGATTAAAATGGGACCTAGGTAAAACCAAGCAACGTAACTACGTCAAATAGTCACAAATAATGTCAAATAACAAATGACAATGAATCCAAAGGATCAAGGCAATATGAACCAAGGATACCAAAGAATAAATAATGACACACTAACAAGGTACCATATAGCAAGAAGTATCTAGGAAAAAACAATCAAGTACAAGACTATGATCCAATCACAAGAATAGTTACTCCCTATGTTTTTAAAGATAGGTTTGGTGCAAATAATGACAACACAATATCAACACTTAGGTCAAGTTTAGAAAAACATGACCTAAGTAATAAAAAGGTGTTGACGTGATCTCTAAACAAGGTATACTAAAACAATTCTAGATACAAACAAAGTCCAAGTCTTTGAAAATGGAGGCTATAAATGTGAGAAACACAACAACACTATTTGGACACGTTAATCAAGATTTGTAGAAAAATTAAGATTTTAATATAAAAATGATGTTACCACAATGTGAGCAATGTAACAACAACACTTTCCAAAACTCAAGGCAATGTTGGGATCAAAACTAAGTCTAAGTATATCAAGAAGTTGTTATTTATGCGAGCAACATAACAATACAACTTAGAGACTTAGATCAAGTTTCACAAAGGAAATAAGATGTAAGTATCACAATTGTATTGATATAATGTGGGCAGCGTAAAAACTCAAAGGAATTCAATGATGATACAACCTAGCTATAATGATAATGAGTCTCAATATGGGTGTGAGACAAAGGGCCTACTAGAACATGAAGACGTACCATTCACACTTTCAACACTCACATTTTGACATTGCAACCTAGTCATGTGAGTAGAATACAAAATTTTTGGACACAATTATTTCTAACGGTATACACGTATATGATTTCTTTTGTCCCAAAAAGGGAAACAAGAAAACAAAGGAGGAGACCAAGTGGTGATGAAAATACTTAGCGTAACTTTGGCAGAGTTTTGCCTTATCTTAGGACAAGTGAAAAACTAGGACAAAGTAACACTTTGTAAGTTTCATGATGAATAACATGTGGCTTCAACTTCAATGGACTCTCCCCTTATTCAAATAACAAGGTTTTGACTCTAAAAAAGTTGTCGCTTTGTGAGAGCTCTTTTAGAACACGATGGATAAAGTCAAGTTGGCCCCAATGCCAAATAACTTCCTAATAAGTTCACTCTCTAGGTGTCATAAATTATCTCTGCTGAGTGCATTTTTCCAAGAAAATCTCGTTAGGAATATTCAAGGAGTATCCCGACTTTACTTTACCCCCTTTGATATAATGAGCAATAAATTGCATTCAGTTGTATCACACTGGGGTCACGTGAAGATAATTTTGACGCTAATCTCACAAAGGTGTACTAGTCAATTGGGTAGTAGGGCACTTCCCATTTCATCCACCATTTCTCTCAAGGTGTGGACTACTTTGGGGTTCCTGGGGTAATCCTCACAATGAGTTTTATGGCTTATGCCAAGATACTTCCCCTAGTTTAAAGTGGACGAGTCATAGCTCTTAACCGAAACCTGCAAATACAATGTGTTGAATAAAGTGGTGTATTTTTTTATCTTTTTATCTTAATGAGGTTTAGTACACCATTGGAAACCTGCAACACACGTGTAGTTAGAATTTTTTAGATCCCAAGTCTTTAACAAGCGCCTACACACAAAAGATTTAGTATTTTTCAATAGAAAGTGAACCAAAGTTACTTTTGATTCTCAAGATCGTCCAAGGATACAAGAGAAGAGCATACACAATAATTTGATTCAACTAGATAAATGCAAAGGAAAATTTTTAAATCAAATGTACTTTAAACAATGCTTGATAAATTTTTCATTCCCTTAAGAAAAATGAAAGATTAAGTTTCAATTAACCAAATGTTAGAAAAATGAAAACTAAAGTTGCTTTTGATTCTCAAGATCACCCTAAGGTGCAAGAGAAGAGCATACACAAACTTTATTCTAACTTAAGCAAAGCATGGAAACATGATTCTCATTAAAGCTTAACAACATGTTATAAATCTAATTAAAAAAGTTAAAACCTATAGAAAATAGTTAGGAAAAACTTGTAAAAAGCAGAAACACAAAAATTAGAATCTGGAAACCTCATAATTAGAGCCAAAATTTAAACACAACACGCTAGCAAGCAATTTTAATGCTAGTGTAAGCCTAGGCATAAGTAACACAAGTCTCGTGCACACATAATAGTGCAAGCCTACTGACAAAAACATAGGTATGAGACAAAAAACATGGATAGTGTTATGCTAGCGTAGGAAGAGAGACACTAGCGCAAGCCTAAGCAATGGTAGTGTAAGCCTACTACTGCATGACAAACATATTTCAACACAGCCACAAAAAATTAATCCAACTATATAGCTAGCAAGCCTATTGATGGTAACATAAGCTTATACACCTTTGATGTAAGCCTAATGATGTAAATGCAAGCCTCCTTCACGTTAGCGCAAGGCACCTATAGATCATCAAAATACAGGATTTGACAAGAAAAAACTTCAAAAAGCTCAAAACTTTGTCAATTTGATCCAAATTTGGCAGCACCTCACCTCCTTTATAGCTGCAAAGAGAAAAAAACAAGGAAAACTCAACTAATCTAGTTAAGAAACACCATATTTATCTAAAATATGCTAAAAATGAGGGTTAGTAACCAAAATTGAAACTAATCTAAAAATCTTGGAATTAAATGCAAAGGACAATGGGTAAGTCCCACCAGGCATGTCAAATGTTGATATGCTAAATTACTAATGTTGTGAAACTAACACCTAATAGCTTCAAAGAAAAGTAAATATAACTATAAACATCATGATTAGAGCTTAAAGGAAACTAGCTATTTTGCATAAACATGAATTGAATCAACTAATGCTAGTCATTCCTACTCTATTAATGTATGACTATTCTTAAAACATGAGCTCTTTAGATCATGAGTAATCAAATCTATGTGATTATCTCAAAGAGAGGGAAGGATCTCACCAAGAAATGGCTACAAGGCCAAGCTTGGATCTTCCTTTCTACTCAACAATGGTAGAATGGATGCAAAGATGAAGTAACTATTCCAAATCAATGGAGAATTTTCTTAATCATATTTCTTATATGATAATACTAGGAAACGTATGGTGTAAGGTGTGAAGGATGTAGAGGGTCCTTTATATAGCTTTCCTATTTGGGAGAAGCTTGAATCCCAATGAATGTGGGATAAAGGATAAAGTAGATTTATACTTGTTAATCTTGATTAGAGGAATTAACAAGTGATTAGTAACTCATGGGAGTTGGAGATGGTTTAATTAATCAACTAGGATTAATTAATAGGCTAGAATAAGCTTTTAGGCTATTTAGAAGTGATTTAGGAGGAATTTGATATGATTTGAAGCATTTGAAAGAGGGATTTAGCCAATAAAAGAGTTTGTTTATTAAATACATTGTTAAAAAGGCTTAATTAACTCATAATAGTTAATTAATCGATTGGAAGAGGATTATAACTAATGAAGTATCATTAATTGGCATCGGAATGTGATAAAGGCTAGTTAATTAATGAAGCGTCATTAATTGAAAAAATAAAGGGAAACATTAGTTAATTAGAGGAAAATCACTAATTATAACTAAAATGATAGGAAAGAGGATAATGAGTACAATTTTAGCAATAAAATTGTGTTAGTGGATTTTAGGTGTCTACACCTAGAAATGTACCCAAAGTTCATAATTCATTGTCTATATAAACCAAGTGATTCATAAGTGAAAATAACAATAGTATAGCAGTAGAAAAAATATTGTCAACAACAAACATGTTAGAAGCCATAATAAAGACAATATTGTAATCATCAAAGGTTAAATTAAGTGTTTTATAAGCTATAATAGTACAATAGTGGTACAAACCAATGTATATCCAAGTACACAATAGTATGTAGAAACATAGTCATATATAGGCATGGGCTGAAAACATGGGACACATGCAGTGTCACAAGACAATCACAATAGAAGGCAAAATATGCCACAGTCAAAGAAACAAGTGCATACATATAAGATAGACATGGATCCACAAACATAGATCACCTGCAGTGTCATCGACAATCAAGGCACTTAGACAAAGTATAAAGAAAACAATAATAATATTGTAATCAAATAAGACAATTGATTGAATACGTATAATAAGTAATGAAGGAAAGAATCTGCATAAACAAGTAGTGACAATAATAGAAAAAGTAAGTATGGACAACAATAATAGTAAAATTGAAATAGAAATATTAGTTAGCATTGCACAAAACACATGTGTCATTCATGTTGTTTCAAACAATTACAATGAGCACTACGTGTAGAGTAAAACATGATGAGGAAGGTGTAAAGTAACATGTAATGAAACAAAATCACATGAGTAACATGGGGATGCCCCCAAAAGAGTAGTGTAAAGAACCAATTTGGCTCCTACATCGTGTATCAACTTGTGTGTCCTACATCAAGCTCAATATACCTCATGAATGCATGTGTAAATATTAAGCAAGATATCTATCAAACCAATGTGATAAACAACATGTATAGAGTAAAAACTAGCCAATTAAACCATAAATAGGTCTTGATTTTTTATTTTTACACATATTTTCATGTTTTTATGTTATGTGATTGTTCAAATGTTTTTGAAGTGTTTTAAAAATAGCTATGTAGAAGAAAGGGGATAGAACAAGTTCTAATCGATAAGGGTCTCATGAAGAGGCATATCATACTTAGCGAGTGAAAGGGGTGCATGCCCAACAAGTTTCAAAATAGGCAAAGGATGCATATGTATATTTTGTGTAGGATCCATAACATGTGTTGTAGAAGAGCTAGAATAAGGATACTTGTGATGTTTAGTATGTGACAAAGGTGGCCTAGTCCGACTCAAGGAGAAGGTGTCCTATGATATGTAGTATGTGTTCTATATGACCAAGTAAAAGTCCAAGGAGAATGTGTCCTACGAGAGGTAAAATGTTATCAACTAGGAACAATGTGTGAACTAGTAGTCTTGTGTATGGATGCACCCAAGGGAGATGTCCTATGAGGCATAATATAAGAAAATAATACTAGGTTATAGATACACCACTAACGGTTGTGAAAAGCGTATGTTTTAGGTCAAGCTATTGTGATGTATGATCCTCAAATGGAATACCTTGAGTTATAACCACTTCATTATTATGAATAAACTTAACACATTGGTCATCAAAGTATCTATAAGGATCACTAATAAAAAAACAAGTGCACACATAGTTAGAAAAATGATATAACTAATAAAATCATGAAAGTGTAAAAATAAATCAAAGGCAAGATTTATGCAAATAAATATCTTGGAATTTCTCATAAATGAAGATGTGCATATATGAGAGTGGATGTGTAACCCCTCCATGATTAGTGGAATCGAGCCTAAAATAGAACCAGTAACTCACACACTTGACATAGTCAAACTAAGAGTAACTCCCACTTAGCTAACAATGATGGCTAAGTGTAACTCTTGTGACTAAGGTGAGTAATATGGTAGACTGATAGGAGATTAGTTTATAGTGAGGGAATACTTAGAACATTATTAAATGTTCCTCCACTCACTTCAATAGACCCTCTCCCAAAAACCTATGTAGAATTATTGTCACCCAATCGGATAGTGGACATGTCACATGGTTCCAAGGAAGTGAACTCCACGTGTGAAGAATCCATATGATGTGATGCTCCAGAATCAATAACCCAAGAAGGATTCGGTGGTACAACTGCAACTAAGGATCTCCTTTTTTTCTCCTTTCCGATTCTTTCTCTTTCCCTTTTCCATTGTCATTTTCCTTGGAGGATTCATGGGTTGATGAAGATGGTTTGATAGACTCAGGGGCACCTATGTTGTTCTTCTCAAGAAGACTTGTGAGGTAGTCAACTTTTTTCTTCAAACATTTTATTTCATCATGTTTGCCTTTGCAATACCCACATTTGATCCACTCTTTCTTGGACTTAACACTAGAAGAGGATGATCCAGAGTTTTATTTTGAGGTGGGTTGATATTTCTTTCTCTCATGATCCTTGTTCTATTCTTTCTTTTGAATCCTTTTGTATGTCATGCCCCACAAGTAGAGCATGTGGTTTAGTGGAATTTAGTGTACCCATTTGAATCAATTTATCTTGTTCCCAAGTTAAGTCAACAACAAACTCATCAAAGGAGGGCATTTTCCATTGTGCTCTAAGTGCTCTTTTGGTTGCATGGAAGGTAGAGACAAAAACATAATAATCAGGACCTAGTTTGGTGAGGATAGAAAGAATAAGTTATGAGTCATTTTTTCAATTCCACATTCTTTTAGTTGCATTCTCAAATATTTAAACTTGGTGAAGAAGTCCTGAAGTGTGTCAAAATTGTTAGGGCTAAGACCAATCATCTCATTTTCCAATTCGTGTCCTCTCATTTTATCTTGTTTCCCAAAGAGTTGTTTTAAGGTGCCCCATATTTCCTTGGGTGTTTGGGTATCAGTTAAATGAAATTGGAGATTTGGTAACACATAAAAGGACAAGAAGCCATATGTTTCTTCACACTTGTCAAACCATTTATCTTTCTCATTTTTGTTGGTTCATTTTTACAAACCCATATTTATTCAATAGAGCTTCTTGTTTCACAAAGTGAGTGACATGAAATTCTTCCATTCATGATAGTTGAATGGAGTAAGCAAAACAAAATTAGAATCCATTTGTGTGTTTGTAAAAGAAGAGAATGAATGTGGAAGGAATCACAGTATTACACCCCCTGAATTAATATTTTTGACCCACCCAAATTTGGCAATTATAATTGAGCGTGTTTTTCAAAATAAATTATTCCAATGGAACAAACATGAAAAAATAGGCACTTTAAAAACGGTACTCGAATCGAGTTGCCTATCAAAAGTTACAAGCCTTTATTTTTTCCCGTTATTTACATTTATTTTAATTTGCACTATAAATAAATAAAAATGCGTTCAAATTTTTTAGAGGGAGATAAAAAATATATTTATGGAAAAAAATCAAAAAGGGGTTGGGCTTAAGCACCCACTAGTAGGAATCCATGGAATTTAGCCCCCATATGACCACACCATGTGACTAACCACTAGAGCATATGTGGTCAATAACTCAAAGGCAAGATTTCTCCAAATACACAACTTGGAATTTCTCACAAATGAAGATGTACATATAGGAGAGTGGATGTGTAACTCCTCCATGATTAGTGGAATCAGATCCCAAAATAGAAATGTAACTCACACACTTGACATAGTCAAACTAAGAGTAACTCCCACTTAGCTAACAATGATGGCTAAGTGTAACTCTTGTGACTAACTCCAAGTGTAACTCCTATGACTAGTACACCTAAGAAAGCTTACTCCTAAAGTGTAGGAATAATCCACATAAATAAATAAATGGAATAAATAATATCCTACACCAACATTTATGTAGTATGAAGGGTATGAAAATGAAGGTGCAGAGCTAAGAACAACCTAGAATTATGTCACATGATGTGAAAGAAGAGGACACCAAGAATGTAATATCAATAGTAGCATAGATTATTGTGAGGGTTAAGACAACATTCCTAATGTGTGTATGGGGATCAACTATGACATCCTTCTTAATATTTATAAGAGAACAAAACTTAAAAGTGCACATATTATGGGGGTAGTGTTATCAACTAAAATATTGCATAATGATGTGTATTAATTAAGGCAAGAGTATAGAGTGTATTAAAAACAAACCCATGTGTCATATCAACATTAACAAAAGTAATAACATGCAAGGGAGTTATAGTAGTAACAATACAAATCATAACATTAAACATGTTATCTTAATATGGTGGAGGCGATACAACACAATAAGCATTGTAGAGGTATGAGGTAGATTTAGAAGTATTATGTTTCAGTAAGTGGGTGTAGTGCCCACTCCCTTGAACATTGTTTAGCTTATTTTTATTTTACTGAGATCTTTTTATATCACTAATTTTACCTATTTTATCGACATAGGGTTCCTAGAATTTTTTCATCGAGAGCCTTATTCTTAAAGGTAGTATTGATTTGAAACTTATGAATAGAAGTACTAGGAGGAGTAACGACATACTTGAGTTTATTCATGTTGAGGAGCTTAGCTTCACGATATTTCCAAGTGTGATATAGATGATCAAAAAAATTGAACTTGTCGAAATAATTGATTCTTTTAAAGGGATAAGAAGACTTTGTGTAAAAATATATTGTAGTTCACTATTGACGAAGATATTGATCATTTTAGTAAGCATGGCTTATATCATAGTACCACAATACTAATGGGTTTGTCAAAACCTTGTCACATTTTATCCATTTGAGTGTAAGACACTTTGTCATGAATATTGATGGAAAATTAGGCAAGGAATTAATTAGCTAGAGGAGTAAATGTCTATACAGAATGCATGGGTAGATCATAAAACCATTGCAAGGAAAAATCTTTGAGATTATAAGGGAATATATTTGTAAACAATGTATCATTGGAAGAATAATCCAACAAAGCAACAAGGAATATAAGGAGGTTCCCTTCAAGATCACCCTTGACATCATAAATAGGAAGCTTAGGATAAAAAACCAGTGGGAAAAGGGTAAGATGACTCTTTTTGGGAAAGTGGGTTATGAAGAAATTGAGTAGAATCAATAGTATGAGAAGAAGCAAGTGTGCCTTGTTATAACTACAAATTTTGAGATTGTAATGTATGAACAAGGGATTTGAGATCCCATGTGTTAGAAGAAGTATGTGAGGTATTGTGAGTGTAAATATGATATTTAGAAATAGTATTATTCATATGAATAGTCATATCCACATTGCAAATTTGAGGATTAGATGCCTCTGGTGAAATAAGGATGGTTGATGTGTGCATATTAGATGATGAGTGAGGATTGACATCAAGTGTGGAATATATAACAATAGTTTTGCGTTGATCACAAGTAGTATAAATAATAATGTCAATATTATGAGGATTTTCGAAAGAAAATGTATAAATTGTTATGTCTCATCATATGATACAACATGATTATCCGAAATGTTATAAGAACCTTCACATTATCTAGTATTAGTAAAGATTGTGAACACATAATCGAAAAGATATCAAGAATAACATGTGCACGTCATAAGAGATAAAAAGGGTATCGAGAGAGTGTGGGTTGATCGAGTGATAGGATATTCCATCAAAGCAAGGGCTTGAGAACCCTTTAACAAGAGATATAAATGATGATAATGATCCAGGAGATTTGGAACCATGATGTACCAAAATCAGCAAAGAGAAAACACTAGGGGTTTGAGCGATAAAGTTGATTCAAGAGTTGGGTTCACCAAATATTTACACCCTAATTAAATTCTAGTGTTATAGGATGCAAAAAAATAAGAATGATGTAAGGGTTTGCAACAAGTGGATTATTATTACCTATTTAACTTCCAACATTAATCATTCACAATAAAAATAATGCATTTGTATATGTAACAACTAAAAAATGATAAGTGATTACTCAAATACATAAGAAGAAAGAGAAAATTAGTTTTACAAGGAAGAACATGGAAGATATATTGTATGTGTGGGTATAGACACAACATCATGTACTTGGGTACATTTCTATGTCCTAATCGCATACTACCATTCATATGATTCCTAAGTGAGAAAACTAATCATTGACAGTTATCTTCTTTATAGTCTTTTACACCCTACAACCCATCAGTATTTCAATTCCTTATATTTTATTACTCTAGACACCAACACCCGGCCTGTAACGCTAGCGCTCAGGTGCCCTTGTCCCCTCTAGGTGCCCCTAATCTCCTTTCATCTTACTCACTCTTTTTGGGCTTATTTTACCTTTTGGGCATCTTGTTTTCTTAGGGGTCAGCCTTCCGGTTGTCAATTACGAAATTCAATCAAAGGAATCATATAAATACAAAGCTATATGACCAAAATAAAATACCAATCTCTCGAGCATCTATTATAATCACACAAGGTTGCATCCAAAGGCATTCTAAGAGTATCAAAGGAATCCATTTAGCTTTCATTCAAGGGACAAGGGACTATATTTTTGCATACAATTCATATAAAAGAAGTTCATTTTACCATCCACACATCTATTTACATTGGTACATCTAGTTATCACCCGCTATCACGTGTACTTGCATAAGGGCTTCCTAGGGCATGATTCTATCACACATGCACAAGAACTACATGGAGTCTGAGATGTAGTGCAGCACTTGATTGTAAGTTTACTCAGTTGGGTGACCACCGAGGTCATTCGACTCCCCATATTACATCTTTTACTTTGGGATTTGATGTAGTTTGAGGGTTTTTCAAGTCATCATCTCTTTGCATGTTATAGGTGAATTTTGTGATCATTGTGTGACATACGGGTGACCAAGAGTGACTATCAATGACAACATTACAACACCAAAATTTGGGTTTCGAGCTCTGCGTAGTCATAGGTGCCAACAGAGGTCTCTCGGCACCTAGGTGCCTCCATCCCACCCAAGCACATCCGATAGCTCCAAAATTTACTATGCTCAGTTGTGATAGTTTTCCCTTCCTATTTCTCAATTTCTACAGTCTACAGTCTCAAAGCACCTAGCATAAATCAACTAAATACTTTACTCTCTCTCTCTCTTACACTTAGGGTTTCATATTTTATCGGCTTATTCCTTGTGTCATCTTGAATCTAGAAATTTTTTATCGTACTTTACATTCGTTACTCTACAATATTAGGGTTTAACATTAAAAAAAAAAATTGTTGAATCATTTGATGAACCCATCACTCAAACCCACCCTTGCTTCTAGGTGTTTCATCATCTTTTCATCATGGCTGACACTCATACACCCTTTACTAATGAAGACTTTTGTGAACTCAATGTTGATCTTCTTGAACATCTGTAAGATCTATATTTTCTCTTATTCACTACTCGTGAGGAGGTCACCAATCTTGTTGAGTTTAATATTCCTACATCCACTTCTCTTTTTTTCCATATTGCTACTCAACCCCTTAATTCCACCCTTCCACCTACTTCTACTATTCATGTATATGTTCCTACTCCAACCAACCACTTCTTATTTCTCACACGTGGCAAGTCTCTTTCACTTTGGCACTCAAGACTTAGCCTCTCTCTATCAGGATCTCCAAGTTCAAATCTGTCAACTTCAGCAGGCTACTTCTCGTGCATCTCCATCTCTTGATTCCACCTTACTCCTTCATACTCCTTTTGCACCCACCATTTCCACTTATGCACTCCCTCCAAAATTCATAACCCTAAGCCTTCAATGGCCATGGTGACCCTCAATAGCATAGCATCTCGAGATTTTCATGTTACATGTCTATATTATGTAGATAATCATACATTATTAGCAAATCTCTTTCCTAGAAGCCTCCAATATTATGCTATGTGTTGGTTTTATGATCTACCTATTCATTTGGTAACATCATTCACACATTTAGTCGATGATTTTCTTACACATTTTTCAATCAATATCGGTTCTAAGATATCATATGCTCAACTTGCACAAATTAAACAAGGATCTAATGAGAATCTAGTGGATTATGTATTGCGATATAAGAACTTAGCTAAGATGTCTAATGTACTTGCAAACTTTGAATTGCAAGATATTTTTGTCCAAAGTATTTTGTCTCCATTGCAAGAGAGTGTCATCTTTGAGACCTCTCCATCATTTGATCAACTATGCCATACTCTTAAGTTATGTGAAAGAAAACTATTATCTATGGGCAAGCTCAAATATCATGATCAGGCTTCATCTTCTAATTGGTTTCAAGGAAAATCTAATTTCAAGCCATCTCCTAAGCCCATTGAAGAAAAATCTACTATTAACGTTGTTGTTACTCTGAAAAGCTTCAATGGAAACCTCAAAAGCATACATTTACTAAATTTCCTTATGCTTCATGCCTTCTATTGCCACAACTTCTTGAGAGAAATATTATTACGCTTCCACCACCACTAAATCTTGATCCATCTCACCCTAAGGGATGTAATTATAAAGAAAATGATAGATGTGACTATCATCAATTTTCAAAATTCAGCATCTCATTGAATATCTCATCGACAATGACACAATCGAACTCCCTAAGCCTTCGGCATCCAAGCCAGTCAATAACAAAAAAAACTAAAAATTCAATAATCCATTTCCTAGCATGACAAACAAGTTGTTGATTCTTCAGCTAATCATACATATCGTATAGTGTCTCCTCCTTCATCGGGCTCTTAATTTTCTAGTTGCTCATATTGATGCATCTCCACCAATCATTACTTTCTTTAATCATGATTATCATGTTGCATTTTCTTCTAATACATTACATATCAATGCTTTTATTTGACCTCATATTATCAATAACACCATGATCAATTCATCAACTCCTATTTGTGTGTTTTCTCTTTCATTCCTTATCACTATCAACTATCCACTCTCTCAAATTTCATATCCAATTCCCAAATTTTATGGTTACATCAAGCTTCCAATTACAGTTGGGCCTCTCACCATGCTTGTGTCATTCATTGTGGAACCTTCAATCAAAGGTTTTGACATGCTCATAGATCTTCCTTAGCTCCAGTGTTATTAAGGCTATCTTTTCCATGACCCACTTGTGTCTCAAATTCATTCACAATAAGCAATTTGTCACTATCAAAGGTGTTCCACCATCTACACCATTTCCTTTATCTCCTCTTGAGTTTTTCCTCTCACTAGTTGTAGTATCTAAGCCTCCTGGGCCTCTCAAATATAAGTCATCATCTACACCTAGCTCACCTATTCATCTAGATCAATCTGCTATTCCATCTTCTCGGCCAAATTCCCTACTCTGGGAAACTCTTTCACATAGGATTTCACCACCTCCTTCACCTCCTAGGTCTCTTTCACATAGGTTCTCATCTCCTCCTGGGTATCCTTTACATACGTTTTCATCACCTCCTTAGTCTCCTTCACATAGGTGTTTACCACCTAAGTCTCCTTCATATATATAGTGTAAGTCTCATACACCGCCGATCTTAGAGCATGGTCGACACCTTTATCTCCTCACACATCGGGTGGAGGACCCTTACCCTTTACATTTTGGGATATTATTATCTACATCATACACTTAGGGTCATAATTCTTACTTATCCCCCCTTCTAACAGTCTCAGGTGTATACTCATATGATTTGTGCTTCATACTTCTTATTTCTAAGCATCATTACACAACTTGATACACTTTGTATCATCACTACCTTATGACGCACTCTTGTGCTAAGGTTCACACTTGATTATTGAAGGCATACTACATCCATAAACCTCACACCGACTTGCACTTTCTACATTCTCGTGCTTCATTCATCATATAATTCTAGTACATTATTCAAATCATTTCCCTATGACACACTCTTGTGATAAGGTTCACACTTGACTGTTTAGGGCATAATACATCCATGAACCTCACACTCATTTTCACTTTCTATGCTCTATAATTCATTGATCATATCTTTCTAGCAAAAATTCAAACAACTTCCCTATGATGCACTCTTGTGTTAAGGTTCACACTTGATTGTTTAGAGCATACTACATTCATGAACCTCACACACTACACATTTCACACTTTGCACTTCATGATACATCTTTTTAGCATTTCATTCTCACACATCATACTACCATATGCCACACTCTAGTTCCACAGTTCATACTTGACCACTGAGGGTCTAAATCTGAATTGAACCTTGCCTCATTTAGACTCTTTACGCTTTATGCTTCGTTGATCATATCTTTCTAGCACACACTATCAAACCATTTATCGATGACACACTCTTTTTCATGGTTTATTCTTGATTATTGAGGGTATTTTAGAAATGAACCTCATCTCATACGCATCCATATATGCTTTATGGGGCACGTTATTCCTATCACATTCATAATGCATATCATTCCATATCACTCATACACGTTGCATATATTGCATATCTTGGTTGCAATTATTCTTGTTTGCTTATACTCACTTATTCTCTAGTTATGAATGTAAACTTCCTACAGATATTTACATGCAACAATGATGTTTGGCATCAGACGTATTACGGTCCCGCCGAGGATCCTGGGGCATCTACATTTACTACTCTTCCATATTACAAGTGATATTGTTTCATTATATACTACTTCATATTCTTACTAGCACACTACTTTACATTGATATATACATGCTTTGACATACTCTTTATCTTGCTAACATGTTAACGGGTGCTTCATGTGCAACATTTTTTTGCAAGAACTATTTTCCACCATGGTTGTCTACTACACTTTTCTTTCCATTGCTTGTCATTGTATCTTTATTGTTTGTGGGCTTTGCCCTATGTCTTGCTTGATTATTGTTTGTTTGCTTTTGGCCGCTTCAGCCCTAATTTTCTTGTGGCATTATGAGTGATGTCCCATGTATGAAACCCATTTTTCACGTTCTATTTTTTCTACTTGTTTGTTACACTATTTTTTATTACATGTTTGTTAGCTTCTTCTACTAACACATATACTTATCCACTTTGGTTGCATGTGCCTTAGTTTCTACCATGCACATTTCCTCTCCCTACAGGGTTACAATTTTAAATCAACATTAGGTCCTCTCTTTAAGCCACATTCTCCTAACAACATCGCATGCACCCCAAACAAGGGGGTATACATTGGGTAAATCAGTCACCCCATAAAGCAAAGACATCACGATTCGTCAAAGACAGAACAAAACATATTACAATTTTAGAAACAACCCAAAATCTGACTTGGGTCCTTAATTCATCACAAAGACTAGTGCTCATTTACAAACACTAGCACTGGGTGCTCCCGACCTCTCCCTAGTGCTTATGTCCGGGGACAGATAAAACTATTTTCTTAGAGCAACACATTTCACAACATTCTACATAAGTAACTTTCACAAGACATGCACAGTCCTCTAGTAAGTAGAATGCATTCTTTCTCCATTTTCTACATGAAACAATACTAAACAATACGAAACTAAACACGGATTGCACCATTTGTAGTGGTGTATAAATTCGGGAAGTAGTCATGGAAGGAGAGTAACACTAGACCTCTCTCCCCAACACTCTTATGTTGTGGTGTGATATCACCCAAAAACTCACACTTAGAGTGAGATAACCCAAAAAACTCACTCTTGGTGTGAGATTACCCAAAAAATTACTCTTTTACAACATTTTCTATCTTTTTCACTCTTAACAGATCAGGTGCACACTTTTCTTTTACTACTTTTTTCATATATTTGCATACTTTTATAGAGTTTTCATAATACGGGACTTTGATTACTCTTTTCCTCTTCTTTTGTAGGTCCATCCTTAATACACAACAAGAAGCAACCTTACATCAACCACAACAACAGGTATAACACAGTACAACACAATACGATTCACCCCTAGGGTCAATTCCTCTTTCTTAGCTTCCATGCTTCATATTTATCACTTCACACTTTCACTTATCTTCTTAGCATGCTATCACCATCACATTCTACAATGGTTATCAAATATGCATCTCTTATCTCGCTTTATGTTATCGAGTATTCACTCAACAACATAAAGTGGGCACAAATGTAGACAAAAAATCATGCACTTGGGTACATTTCTAGGTCATAATCACATACTAGCATTCATATAATTCCTAAGCAAGAAAACTAATAATCGATAAACTATCTTTTTCCTCTTTGCTTTGTTTCGATCTTATGTCTAGTCTTTTACACCCTACAAACCCAGTCGGTATTTCACTCTCTTATCTTTTATGACTCTGACACCGATTGCCTAGGTTCCCTTGTCCCCTCCGGGTGCCCCTAACCTCCTTTCATGTTACTCACTCTTTTTGGGCTTCTTTTATCTTCTAGGCATCTTGTGTAGACACCTAAAATCGGTATATCTACCCTTGTCTACCCGTGCACGTATTTTTGCTAGGGTCCTATCTACGTCCTCTTTAATTAAATCCATCCCCATTTATTTAATTAAAATTCCCACTTAATTATCCCTGTTACCTTTAATGCCCATCTAATTCCTATTAATTAATTAATTAATATCTCACATGCCCTAACCAACCTTCTATTTAGGATGTTTTTATCCTAACACATACATACCCTTGATTTTCTATCTTTTTATCTTTTCTATCTTTATCCCTTAACATCCCTAAAAATCCCTTTCCCGCCTACATGCTTTAAAGCATTCTTCCAATCCTTAAGAAATCCCAAATCCCGACCAAAATTGCAAAAACAACCCCATTAGGGAAACTTTCCCCGTAATCGGTGGCAACACAGCCTAGTCTCTGTCGACCCTATAAAACTAAGTCTTTTCTTTCCATAATCATCATATGCATGCAAATTTTGGAGCTTCCTTGTGACCTGTGAACTCTTCCTCATTCTTGAGCATTCTTGTAATAGTTACAAATCTCTTGGACATCATTTCAACATGCTTGCATCACTCACAATCATCCTTCATGAGATTTATCAATCATCTTTGTGTTATTTATGTGATATTTATCAAATTATCTTTGTATTGTTTGCATCTAACATTTTGTAGGTTCATATCAACTTTTGTAACACCCAAATCTCCCTCAACAACATTATTTTCTAGCTTCTTTACTTTTAGGTCTCCCATTTCATCCTTTTGACCTCGGCCTTACCCAACTCTACTACAGTCACCATCGACTCAACCCGATCCTCGTCGATCGTGGTCCTTCTTGCTAATCAATCCTTACTTATTGTTGTTTTCTACCCTTCCATGGTGTTTTTCGCCTCGAGAACATTCTACATGCCATCTTCCAAAGATCCACAAACCTCTACTACTACCTTCCGGTTTGCACTCAAACTCTTACAAACTGTGTATTCCTTTTGTTGTGTAAATCTTCTCTTCTAGGTTGTCGCCGACCTACCTTTGTCAGATAGTCTAGGTCATCGTCAACCTGCACCATGTAACATTTAATTTACAGTTATTTCAATCAAATCATCTCTTAGATCAGATCTTAATTATTCTCATATTCAAGTAGTACTTTTGTTTCTACATGTTATCTGTTATTTCATCCTTTATTGCACTTCTTCTTTTAAATGGCGCTTGACATCCACCAAGGAAGTTAACACTTCTTAGATCCACTTTGTTGGGAAACCCCGCATATCCCATCTAATCAATCTCCTTTTCAGTCTGTCTTATTTGCAAGTCATCACTATAACAAGGATCAGCTACTTGGTGCTCATTCATCCATCACATCATGTTAGAGGTACTATAAACCCTCCATGTTATGAGTTACCAGTGGTTTTCATTTCTATTTCATTCATTTGATTAGGAACAAAGAAACTTGTCCAACATTTCTGGCACGCCTGGTGGGACCACCCCTTGGTGATCCCTTTTCATTTCTTTTCTATTTTTCTTGTTTCTTCTGTCTTCTACTAAAGATCGTAACACGAGGCCCCGCTTCTTGTTTGCTCGTGTTGATTCGGTTGTTGGATCTCTCTTCACTAAATTTCAGATAAAAAATAAAATATTTATCCAGGTTTTCCTTTTTTCCTTATTTTTCTTTTTTGCATCGTATTTCCCTTTCCTATGTATGTCCTCATCAAAAGATCACACTTTTATTTGGTTTTTAAAATAACCTTTCTTTTCTGCATCCTGCTTGCTCACATAGTTTAAGTAGGGGGTTTACTTGCTACATTTCACAATCCTCACACACGACCTAAAACTCACAAATCAATCAACACATCAAAACAACATCCTACTTGGTAGACTGATTGGGATTTCATCACCCAACAAGAAGCCACCTGAGACTCTCCCAAGCCAAAAAAAACCTGAAACCAGACATAGAATACCTTCTCTTAGGTACCCCATTATCCATCCCCTTTCTATTTTCACATTAAAACAATAAAAAGAATTGTTTGCTTGACTTTCTTGATTTAAAATGGAACATAATTCTACCCCAGGATAATTCGCATGAACCACGATTGATATCTCATGCTTGTCTCCTTATAGCCCCATTTGTGACTTCTTTCTCTATAGATCACGCCAACCAGTAGAATCTATCCCACCACCTTGGACCACCCCTACTTCATCTAACATCCCCATGCCTATCCCATCTATTGACATTCCCATCCCTCATGTATTAGATCTTCTCATCCAATCCCAACCATCTTATCATGTTTCTCCTCCCCGATATCTTACATCCCCTCAACCAATACAATCTTCACCACTCCCGACATCTTCAGACAACCCTTTCCTAACCCACCACCAAAAACCCATCTTCATCAACCCCACCAAACAAATATAACCCATTTTCAATCAACACCATACATCGGACACCTCCTTCCTTCCGTATCTATCCTACTTATCTCGTCATCACCTACTCACATCCTTGATATTATGCCTATGGCTCCTTTAAGAGCTATCCCCGCATCAATCATACCCACCATTACCTTACCTACCACCTTAACTTCCATTGCTTCTCTTATATCTACATTCATTCCTACTATTACCACATCCACATTGGCTTCGACTGCACCCACTTCTTCATCCACACCTATCCTACCCAAACTTACTATGACTACCCCATTAGCCACATCTATCCCAAACACACCCATCACTACACTTATATCTACTACGCCAAAAAATCCACCCATGTATGTCTTGACATCATTATCACACATCTCTTTACCCATGCCCACATCATCAACTTTATCCCACTCTTCCACATCTACATCTACTATCACACCAATCACACCTTCTCAATCCACAAACATATCCACAATGCCTCCTAAAACACCTAAGACAAACACTGAAGGAACTCCTACCTCTTCTACAAAACCCCTCATTTCCACACCAAATGATCCAAAACCTGCATCATCTCCCTCTCACATAGACTTCATCAACCGCATGATCCAAACACCCCTTCTTCTATCCACACCTACGTATGTCATCAATTATACACCATTATCTACCTCATCCACTTCATTGGATACCACTCCCCCATCCACATCTATTCCACCATTACTCATCATATTCTCGATAGGATCGGTCCAGTCCCTCTTTCTGCACTTCTACCTACACCTACCACATCGACCATCATAACCACATCTCCCACGTCATCATCTTCTCCTCCCACATCTAATGTAGCCTAGAATGTACTATGAATAACCCAAGCGTGCTAACACATCACTCATCCTGAGCTGAGCACTCACCCGAAGCGTGTAAAGGCACTAGGTCCCTCTTTAGAGTTGTTTATATAGAATGTTAGCATGATGATGTTTAAACATATTCAGATTCATGACCAGTAATTAAACAACCCACAATGAATAAACCAAATCTAGATCTTAGATTATATGAAAGATGAACTAAACAATGACTATAACAAGATTAATTATACAATAAATAGATTTAGTCATGTTCAACACCATTATCTAGCCAATATTATCCATTTCATAAATACTTTAAAACATAGAAGCTTCATAGATTGTAAGGTATCTTCATGGGTCATGCATGCGTAAAAACCAGTAACATAACTTTACAATGATCCACACATACACACCCACACTACTATGAAAATCCATATATATAGGGGTGGGGACTTGCCCTTCACCACCCATGCACTTCTCAAAATAGGTCACATACTAATAATAGCCATGTGCCTTTAAAGGAATGCACAACTCGCAAGTTCTCTAACAATAGATTTCATATAGTTAACTCCAATTAGAAATCCTATTATTAGCTTAAACTATGGTGCTTATCTACCGCTTACTCCCAAAATACCATTGTGTGGAGCGTAAGTCTTCATCCTCATGTGTGCTCCGCACGCTATCTCCAAAAATATCCCTTATCCATAAAAATGGCTAAGTCCTGATCTTGGGCGCTTCAATCCTATCATAGCGTCGTGTGCTCTTTCAATGCTCTATATTCGCACTTCTAATACGTAAACCATTTTTTTATTTTCAACATTACCCCACACTAGAGTACATTATCATCCCGGCAATGGGAATTCTTTCTTATGTCTCCAACCATAAAGAATAATTAATGAAAGAATCAATTAAAATCAGACAAAAGAATTAAGTTTACTCTACGAAACATCCTCGTCTTCAATTTGGAAGGATTAACTCTGGATATTTAGTTTTGATTTCAGCCTCCAAGGTCTTTCAATCACTTAGCACATTACCTATTTTCTCCAGAATATTTGTGGCTATGGCATTCAATTCATCCTGAGTGATCTTCTCTTTCTCATTTTGTAGCACCTTGACAATATTGGTCATACACGATAACATTCCTTCCATTAGATTCATCTTTTGCGTTATGAGTTCCCCAATCTCATCAATCTTATCCCCTGTGTGGTTCCTAATCTATTCTCAAGGCCTCACATTTTTTTACCAAGCTTTAACCATTCTGCGCACCCAAGTGTTTCATATTTCATTACCTTGAACTTCATTTTCCTCTACTATAGTTTAGATCCTTATTATGACATCCGACGCCGCACATAAATTGAGAGCACCGGGTCTCGCTTTCTTTAGCTCATCCTTCAAGGTTTAAAGCAAAGCCTTATAAGTTGAAACCTTTCGACAATATTGGTTCTTTCTCTTGTTGCTTCTTTCCCGCATCCTTTTTTTCTTGGGAGGCATACTAGTCCTTCCTCCACTACCGGAGACCTCTGTGGTGTCATCGCTCCTTTTGATTTTGTGAATGCAAAATGAAAACCCTAACTGCCATGCAATCGAACCCTAAGTCACCTTTCTATCACACACATGCACCACTACTTGGATCCCACTTCCGTGCCTGGACTCTCAACATCGTGCTTCAAAATGTGACAAGTTTACTCGATCTGCAGAGTGCCCTTCATCTCCAGCTCTTCATCGCACTTCATAATTTTTTTCTTCAAATTCCCAAGGTAGTGAATGACGTCAAAAACGCTGAATTTAAACCAAGTTTCAAAAATCCCCTTCATTAATTGTTCCACCCACCACCATGCATGGCATTAATTAATACTGAGCACATTTTTCACCTCCTTATCCCGCACTATAATTTCTCGCACCTCAAACTTTTGCGCCTCAGTCATAATTTCCTGGCGTGCCACTACTTATCTGTCACAGATCTCCTCTACCCGCACTTCCTTAAGCCAAAGTAGTTTATCCAATGTGTCCCAACATACATAGTCTCCAATGTTGTATCCTCCTTGATTTATACTTGAGCACCCAATGCTTTACGCGTGGTCTTAATTTTTGAGAAATTCTTTGGAAGTTCTCATGAATTTTGAAATCATGTTCCTTTTGTTCCTTTTATGGTCACCCGTGAGTTTATTTATTTTCCATACCTCCTTTATCCACCCCACACTAAGGGTATGTGCAGTCATCTACACATATAAACACTTGCATCGTTATCGCCTTTTGGCATGCAAACACACTTATTACACAAAACACTGAACTAAATTGACAAAGCATAGTGATGAAGAAGGAAACACATTAAATGAAATAAGCAAGGGAAATTTATTCTAAATCGCACAATCTTATTACAAACACCAAGAAGGATTATTTATATTAGGGCTTTAGCCTACTCCCATTAAAGTAACTGGGTAACTATGTTCCATCAAGCGCTCTAACTCGGAAAGCACTGATTCATGTGAGTGATAACATACGGTCCTAACCAATGCACCTTAAGCTTTCTGGGTCGCATAGAAAATTTGAATCATAAAGAAGCACCATCTACCCGACCTCAAGCTTCTTATCCTTGATGTGTTTATTGTGCCATGCTTTCGCCTAGCCTTTTCATGCTTCGACTCCAACATGGTATGGCACACTTCTCATCCAACTGTACTCAACTTTTCAATTCTTTCTTCCAATACGTGCTCATCATCAGCCTAGACCTCCCCATGTGTAATATGTAAAGAAGGTAACATGAATTCCATGGGAAGAAAGCTGTTTATCATGCGCCAAACACCAATCTGAAAGGGTTTGGCCTTATTCAACGTTTTATAGGTTGTTCTATATGCCAAAAGTATAGCATAAACTTTATCATCCCAATCGTTCCTTCCAACATCACAAATTTTAGTCAATGTATGGCTCAATATCTTGTTGAAGGCTTTAGATAGTCCCATTTTCTCGAGGGTGATAGGGGGTGCTCTTGTGGTGCACGACAATAAATTCATCCAATAATATCCTAATTGTCTCATTCAAAAAGTGTGTTCTCCTATCACTTGTCAAAATCAATGAACATCCATACGGTAAGGATATTTTCGACAAGAACCTTGTTGTCAGTAGCTATTGTACAATCCTTTGTAGATGTTCATTATGCCCATCTTGTAAGATAATATGTATAAGTGATGATGTAGTCAACTCCAGCTTCTACAAGTGGTTGGGGAAATAGGACCCACAAAGTCTATTACCCAGGTTTTCCAAGGCAGACAGCGGTGATCACATGCCTTACAATATTCCTGCAATCCTTATATAAGGTTTCACACGAAACCAAAGCAAGTAGGATCTTGTGCGCGGTGGCATCACCACACAAAGTGTCCACCTACAATACCATCAAGATCCTCTTCCATGATTTTCGTGTGCTCATGCTCCAAGAGTACACACAGCGTAATAATTCATCTTGGCCTAATTTGTATAAGTCACCACCGATCAACATAAAAGGTGCAAAGAGCACGAACTGTAATTTGTTTCTTTTCCAAGGCTTTCATTACTTTTGGCACCATACATGTGTGTAAAAAGATAGTAATATCCTCTAATTCGGAGGGTGCATGATTTAACTTGTATAACTATGCATCTCGCATTGTATCTTCAATATTTTCACGCCTCTCCTGATTGAATCCTTGATAAATGATCTCGGGCCAATTTATTTTACTCGGCTTGACTATAACTATGAAGTCAAACTCCTGGAATAATAAGACCCATCGGCATATGCACCCCTGTAAAATGGGCTTGTTCACCAAGTATTTTAATGTCATGTGATTTGTATAGAACACAAAAGGTGTTGCTAGCAAGTACTATCTAAACTTATGCAGCGCATAGATCATTGACAAAGCCTCGTGCTCTATAGTTGTATAATTTTGTTCCACATGAGTCAATTTTCTACTAGCAAAACAAATAGGATGGTCTATAATACCTTCTCCAGGTTGATCTAGCATTGTGCCAATGGTCACGCCATAGGCATCCACATGTATGTGAAAGGGTAGATTCCATGAAGTAAAACGTAAAATAGGCATCGTAGTAATCCTCTCCTTCATCGCTTTGAATGTGTGTTGTTGTGATTCTCCCCAATAGAACTTCCCTTTACCTTTTAATAACTTCTCCAAGGGCACAAAAATATTAGCATAGCCTTTGATAAATTTTCTCTAATACCCTATATGGCCAAAAAAATTGTGCACATCACTCTGACTAGTGGGTTCCTCCAAGCCTAAAATGACTGCAATCTTAGTTGGATCTACTAACAAACCCTCCTTGTAGATAATATGCCCTAGCAGCATTCCAAAATGTGTAGAAAATAAGCACTTCTTGATATTCAAGGAGATGCTCAACTATCTCGCACCTCTCAAACATTAATCACAAGTTGTCACAATGATCCTTGACAAGCCCATACACGGTCTAATCATCCAAGTAAACCTGCAAGAATTTGTGAATAAAATCCTGGAATGCTTGAACCATAATTCATGAAAATATTGTAGGTGCATTCTTCAATCCAAAGGGAATCACTATGTATGAAAATATTCCCAGTTCAGTGGTGAAATTTTTCTTCTCTTGATCCTCCTTAGCAATTCTTACCTGATGATACCTAAAGAACCCATCTGTAAAAGAGTAAATTTTGCACCCTGCAACACCTTCTAATATTTCCTTGGTGAAAGGTGTAGGAAAAGGATCAATCACACATGCAACATTCATCTCCTTGTAGTCCACACAAATCTTGATTCTTCCATCTTTCTTTATTTGAATTACCATAGGGCTAACCCATTTTGATTCTTCTAGGGCATAATGATGACAGTTTCAACATTGTGTCAATTTCTTCTTTAAATTTTACGCGCATGTTAGGGTTCATCCTGTAAGGTCTCTTCCTAACTGGGCGCGCACCTTCCTTTAACTTAATCTTCATCTCACCCAAAGACACATGCACTCCCTTTAACTCATGATAGCCCCTAGGAAATAAGTCCTAGAAATCGAGTAGTAACTCAATTATCTTAGTCAGAAGATCCATCCCAATGTTCACCTTCATCGGCTTCATAGGTTCATGGTAGGCACACACCTTCATATCTCGCACTGTCTAAGACCTCGCGTGTGCCCTCTAAATGATTTATGTCTAAATTTTCTACTTCTTCATCATCCATTATGTATACCATCTTTCCTTTCTCCTTCTTAAGGTAGGGCGCTCAAGTAGTTCGCATCAATCTCATTTACTTCATCAAAACACGCTCCGGGTCTACCTCACCCAATAACTCCTAAATGAGTTCTTCACCTTTCTTTGTACTATCTCCCATAGTCGGTCGCTCCATAACTTGTAATGCCTCTTTCACTGGAGCTTTAGTGGAGAAGTAGTCAAAAGTTTGGATCATTCCTATAATCAATTATTTCCAATTTCTAGTCTCCCTATGCAGCTCCTCATAAACATACCAAGTGCACACACACCTTGCAAAGTGAAATAAAGTTTGTGTACCCATAGCAAAGGTGGTAAAGCTTCCTAGCCGATTCTCTCACACTACTAAATGTGGTTGTGAACAGGATTATTACCATGATATGTGCAGATTTGAGTAGGCACATTACTCCTGAGAAACCGGGTTGATAGCGCAATTCTCACTTCTCTCCATTCTATGAGATTATCCTTGTGAACCATCCACCAGCACGTTGTTATCCCACGTAGGGTATATACTAACATATTCCTTCTATCCACTTGATCCTTCCAATGTTCTTCCATGGTGCGAAGGAATACCTTAAGGTCTCCTTCGCCAATGTACCAAGGTACAAGGTTGTTTCCTATTCTGTAAACACAACGGGGTTTACCTCGTGCGTACTGAGATGTGCTTCTAACTTCACACCCAACCATTTCATAGGTGCCATGTGCCCAATTATCACATGAAATACTTGTAGTATCATTGATGGACTATGCATCCTCCCACTAAAGGATTACTTCCTTAGATGGCTCAAGTGCCTTCGGGTCTCGAATGGCTCGCACATAAATTATGTTCGAGGTCTTCCTCGCTTAAGGGCTTAACATAAGGTGTAGATTTACCATCTGTCAAAGGCATAATAACTCGTTCCTCCTTGTTGTCAAAATTGATATATCCCTTGTTGAATCGTAGATCAACATTATTTTCATAACACCAAGGGCCCCAAGTAGAGTTGGAAATTTGTCTGCTTCCGCAAGCGTTAATACCTCAAAGTCCCCAGTGAACTTGGCCCCTATATAGTAATAGACGCATCCTTCAATACTCTAATAGGCATGGCCTTAGTTCGATTTTCCATATACATTACATTAAAAGATGGCTACAATGGAGGTTTTCCCATCTGAACCCACGCATCTAAGGTAAGCACATTCACTTCCATGCCTATATCAATCAAAATATTACTCAAAAGCCATTCATCTACAACAACATTCAAAGTGATCTCCTTTTCATAATCCAAGCTATGGGGAGGGAGATTAGCATGCAAAATTTGTTTTCTGGTCTCAATACCAGACGCGAAGTATTTCCTTTCAACCAGCTCCCTAGTAATGGAATAATGTTCTCCTCGCATAGAATCTTGTATACCTCTTTCGATCATCAACATCTATCGGGACGTCTCTGTTACCTTCTTCTACTCCAACTTATGTGATTGCCTTTAAAATTATCTTTCACCCTAAAGATTTTTGAGCACTTCCATGGTTTCTGATAAACCTCCTTCGATGTGTAGGTTCTAGGTGTCTTGCATGTAGGACCTCCTCCTTAGTAATGGTAGGATTTTGTTGTAATGTTTCTCTGGCACGCGCAACTTCAAAGTGTGGGTAGTAATCTTCATAGGTACTATCTCAGGATCCAGTGCTAACTTTGGCATCCATTGGTTTTCCATGGCGCATTGTATTCTAACCATCCTTACACCCTTGTTCTCTTATTTGTGCTTCTTGCTTAGATGTTCATATAAGTCTAGGAACTCTTCATAGTTATGATTCTTTCCACAAAAAGAACAAGTAATATTCTGAGGACATTCGCACTTGTAGTGGTTAGGAGATCCACATGCATACCATGTCCCATGAGGAAACTCACTTCATTCACCACCGTGGCCTCGGCCTCTAAATCCACCACAAGTATCCTCAACCTCTAACATGACCTCCCTCAAAGCACCCTTGATTATGATCATGATCATGGTGCTCACTTTTATCCTTAGATTTATTCAAAACTCTTGTCTGCCATACACCAATATCAATGACATCATGGATCTAATCAATCATCATGTAATCTTCAGTATTATGAATCGTGGACCAGAAAATCTTACAATAGTAAGATACGTTCTTCCTTATCGCATGTTGCAACAATGGGCAAAGTGACTTGTATTGTGGTCTAAATGACATATCTCACGGTCTAGCAATAATGAGCGCACCGATCTCGTGGGGATAACTATCCTTAGTGTGCCCCTCCATTTCACAATTCATACACCAAACTCCCGTATGCATCTCATGAGCTGAATTTTCGATAGTGTCTCCAACTTCTTTGTCATCACTATAATCTAAGCTTCCAGAATGGGCTCACTCCAGTGTCATGCTTCGACTACCTCAATGTGCAACAATGCTTCAAGTGCTTTGCGCAGATCCATATATGTCTTATGTGACAATGCCCTCCTAAAAGGTGTGATTAAGCCTCCGATGAACCATTGTGCATGTTGTCTTACATGCATATCATAAGAAAGTTTATACAAAAGTAGTTTGAAATGGGAATCATATTCCCGAACACTCTCGTAGTGCCCTCCTTAATATCCTTGAGCGCACTTATAATTTTCTGCTCAAACTCGGGGATATAAAATTCCTTAAGGAAAGCATCCTGTAATGTTGTATAATCCACGCAAGTCCGATCGAGGTCAAACTTAATATACCAACCTGTGTGTGTTTTCACAACATAGTTTCAAACTAATTTTACTTGCGCTCGAAGTCGTGATCCCTTTTACATGCCACAGTATCTCACACATATGCACATGCTCAGTAGTATCTTCTATTTGCCTATACTCGGAAGATGAAGTTACATCTCCATGTAAATATTTTGGGGTTGGTGAGGACCATGCCCACTAGATCTAGAACCTCTTGTGTTACCTCTACCTCTAGACCCACCAGATCCACCAAAACCAGAGCCACCCATTCCTCTTGATCCTCCACCTGTAGCAGGATTGAACTAGAGGATGCACTACCATGTGTCCTAATAGTGGTATTAAACTAAACTCCTACGATCTGCAAATTTTTTTACTCCCGATTTGAGTCTAAAGATCTATATGCCTATGTTATGTGTTTATGATGCGCCTGAAAAGGTTCCTCCAACCAGTCCTCCAAATAACAGGGAAAATATATGTCGTGCCATAAATGCACTTGATATATGATTCACCCCTGAACTTGTTAATAATTAAACTCTACGTTTTGCTATTCTACTACCCAAACTAGTCTGCTGACTACTAGTTGTACTAAAAACTAGAAAATGAAGCGCAATGGCTAGGTTACTAGGTAGATTCGGATGTGCACCCACGACCCAAATTTTCTCTGTTGGCGTGCTCTATAAAGAGGCCAATGAGGGTTCCTGTTGTGTTTTCCCAAATGGGGAGTTCCAAATACTCTAGCTCCATGTCATCTGCATGAGCTCCAAATCCTTCTCGAGTCATCTCTCTCCACAACACCATTCACTCGTGAGCCTCACGTTACATCCCTAAATCCCTCTCGCGCACCTCATTATACTTAAGCAACCTTTCTTCTCTTTGCTCTCTCTACCGTTAGGTCCACCATCCTTCACCAAACCTACCTCCCCCCCCGCTCATGGTGGGGTTTAGCTAGCCATAGGATTTTCTTCCAAATTTAAGGTTACTAATAAAATTTTGATTGCCAGTGGAATGCCTTGCATATAGGTTCCCCGGGATAGTGTAAAAACTAAAACTCAACTACCTCCGGGAAAGAATAAGTGGAAATTGAGTACTCCAGGGATATAGCTATTCGTAACACCACAAATCCAAGTGTCCACTGACCCATGTCTAAATTAGATCAGCATCATAGAGGGCCTAGACCTCCAATCCCTTTTAGATGCATAAGCAACTAGCCACTCGTATAGCTCTATCGGAAATATGACAAAGAAACTCTCATATAAACATTCATATAGGCTCTACTCCACCCAAGCACGTGCGTCATACTTAGATCCAGTGTTGAATCTTTGAGAGTATTCTTCTTTCAAATCTACTATCCACTCCTCAACACTTGATAAGGTCAACTAGTACATCTTCATCATGAAACATCTTGAAAATAGTTGAAAAAGAGGTCTCAGCAACGGAACCAATGATGTAGCCTAGAATGTATTGTAAATAACCCAAACGCATTAGTACATCACTCGGCCTTGAGTGAGCGCTCACCTAAAGAGCACAAAGGCACCAGTCCTCTTCATAGTTGTTTATACGAGAATGTTAACATGATGATGTTTAACCATATTCATATTCATGACCAAGTTAATAAACAACCCACAATGAATAAACTAGATCTAGATCTTAGATTATATGAAAGATGAACTAAACAATGACTATAACAAGATTAATCATACAATAACCAGATTCAGTCATGTTCAACACCATTATCCAGCCAATATTATCCATTTCATAAATATTGTAAAACACGAAGCTTCATACATTGTAAGATATCTCCATAAGTCATGCGCGCGTAAAAACCAACAGCATAACTTTACAATGATCCACACATACACACTCTCTCACTACTATGCAAATCCATACATATATATAGGAGTGGGGAATTTCCCTTCACCACCCATGCACTTCTCAAAATAGGTCACATGCTAATAATAACCATGTGCCTTTATAAAGGAATGCACAACATGCAAGTGCTCTAACAATATATTTCCAATAGTTAACTCCAATTATAAATCCTATTATAAGCTTAAATTATGTATGGCACTTATTTGTTGCTTACTCCCAAAATACCATAGCATGGAGCGCAAGTCTTTAGCCCCATGTGTGCTCCACATGTTATCTCCAAAAATAGTCCTTATCTACAAAAACAACTAAGTCCTAATCTTGGGCGCTTCAATCCTATCATAGCTTCGTGAGCTCTTTCGGTGCCCTATATTCACGCGCCCAATACTTAAACCATTTTTTATGTTCATCAACATCCTTTGAAGAATATTGGAGAGAACTACAACTTGCAGCAACCATAGGTGACCCTCTTGTCTCATCTACACAACTAGACATTTCTTCACCTTCCTTAGATCAAATCATGCAAAAATTGCTTCCCCATCAGTCACAACATCATCTTCAAATCCACCAGTTAAAATCATTTTCATCCCCTCCAAGGGTATTCCTTCACAAACCAAATCCAAAAACCTTGGTACCCTTCCACAAAGTGGTCCTTGTGCGCCCCCATAGAAAGATAGACATTCCTCCATCCAAGATCAAACCTACATCATCCATCTTGGGGCCACATCCATCTATCCTAGTTATATCTCCTTTATCACAATCAATCATCCAGTCTAAATCCAAAAAATTTAAATCCCTCCTCAGACCAACCCCTTAATTAAGAAAAATCCCATCCACCGAATTTTCACCCAAACCAAAATCATCCAACCCTTCTTCTTCTAGGACACCAATCACCGTCAAAGCTAAAAACAAAACATCAAGATCTCAAACAATCCACCCCCATCCTCAACATCTAGAACATCTCCTGACACATATATCGAGTCCTATGTGGAGGTTCTGTGACATCTACTCCAATTTTTTTCCATCACACTTCCACTTATCAGGGCCTTTGATCCAGACTGTCTGAAGCCATCATGGTTTGACCCCCATCACATTTGTGCCTACCATTGTACCCCAGGTCATGACACCGAACAATGTAAGGCCCTAAAAACTTTTATCCATGATCTTATTGAGAGAGAGGACCTTCTCGAGGACTCTCCTTCTCTGTCTACCATCTCATCCATGACCGATTCGACTCCCATTTCTGCCTCTCCATCTATAGGAGCCACTAGGCCTTCTCCTTCATCCACCACTTCTTCACATGCTGATCCTCTTAGCGAGGGTCCCCCCTTATTCATCGATACAGTTCACCTTGATTCATCATCCCTATGATCTTCAATCTTATACTCCATTTATATTTATCATCCCATCTCATTTTGCTTATCTTGCTATCCACTAGCTCATCCACATCTCTCTCGCTAGGGGAACACCTTCCCCTTGTTGTTGAGTCCTCCACATTTTCTTCTACATCATCCTATCCCCGGTGTTTTTGACACCGAGGGGAATTCATTTAGGATCTATCTGCTTGTGGATTGAACCCTCTCCATACCTGATGTTATCTTATTCTATCTAGCTCATCTCATCCAATCATATCAGTCAATTTTATCCATCTTCTCTTCCTAAGACCACCTTCGTGGCCATATTTGTGCTTCCCTTGGGAGCACCATGGCTCTATCTAAGTTCCACCCTCGTGGCCATATAATCTCATCCTAAAATCACTTTAGTAACTATTATTCTTGTTTTCCCAAGAAAACGTGTATTTACTCAAGCCTCATCTCAACCTACCTAAACTTGAATTTGTCTCAACCAAACCTTTCATACATAAGGGGGTCTCGATTTTATTAATCCTTGGTCTTCACAACAACATCACTGCAAATAAATATTTCACTAAGTGGGTGGAAGCAATTCCACTCACTTCAACTAAATCCAGTCCAATCATTAAATTTATCTACCAGCACATCATTTTCCACTATAGTGTTCCTCACAAGGTGATGTAGCCTAGAATTTATTGTGAATAACCTGTGCATGCTAGCACATCTCTGCACTATGTTGAGCACTCACCCGAAGCATGCAAAGGCACCAGGTCCCTCTTTAAAGTTGTTTATACAGGATGTTAGCATGATGATGTTTAAACATATTCAGATTCACAACTAGTAGTAAATAACCCACAGTGCATAAACCAGATCTAGATCTTAGATTATATGAAAGACAAACTAAACAATAACTATGATAAGATTAACCATACAAGAGCCAAATTCAATTATGTCTAATTTCATTATCCAACCAATATACTCCATTACATTAAATATTGTAAAACACATAATCTTCTTACACTATATCAAGTATCTCCATGAGTCATGTGTGCATCAAAACTAGTAGCACAACTCTACAATAATTCACCACCACCCTAAACTATGCAAATCAATACATATTTATAGGGGTAGGGACTTGCCCTTCACCACCCATGCCCTTCTCAAAATAGGTCACATGTTGATAATAGTCACGCACCTTTACAATAGTATGCACAACATGCAAGTGCTCTAACAATAGATGTCCTATAGTTAACTCCAAGTAGAAATCCTATTATTAGCTTAAACTATACATGGTACTCATCTGCCGTTTGTTCCTAAAATACCATTGCATGGAGCAAAGTCTTCATCTTTATGTGTGCTCCACATGTTATCTCCAAAAATAGTCCTTATCCACAAAAATAACTAAGTACTTACCCTAAGTCTTCTCAAGGCGCGTGTTTCATTTCTATCTTCTCGCGCCTTTAAATGTGCCTTGTTCCCGCGCACGCATCCTTCATGTTTCTTCTCCTTAGAGCAACATTCTTTTCGCTCAACATTACACCACATTATAGTAAATTATCATCCCAACAATGGGAATTCTTTCTTATGCCTCCAACAATAAAAAATAAGTAATGAAAGAATGAATGAAACACTATACAAAGAATAAAATTTACTCTACAACACCCTTTTTTGACTGGAAGGATTAACTCGGATATTTAGTTTTGAGTTCACCTCCAAGTGCACAAGAACTTAGCACATTCCTTGTTTTCTCTAGAATATCAATGGCTATGACATCCAATTTGTCCTAAGTGATCTTCTCTTTCTCATTTTGTAGCACCCAAAAACATTGGCCATACCTAACAACATTCCTTCCATGAGATCCATCTTCTACGTTATGAGTTTCCCAATCTCATCAATTCTATCCTTGTGTGGATCCTAGGCTGCTGCAAGGGCCTCATGATTTTTCTTTAGTGCTAACCTTTCTACGTGCCCAAGTGTTTCATCTTTCATTGCCTTCAGAACTTCATTTTCCTCTACTATAGTTTTGATCCTTATTATGGTGTCTAGTGCCCACATAAATTGAGAGCTTGGTCAGCTTTCTTCAGCTCATATTTCAAGGTTTGGAGCAAAGCCTCGTAAGTTGAAACTTTTCTAACAATATTGGCCCTTGCTCTTGCTTACTTCTTGTGCAGAATCTTTTGGTGTGGGCATTTGAATTGTCCTATCATCTAATACCAAATTGACCAAAGTGTGCAAATAATGCATAGCATAAGGAAATTTTTTAGGAACCTAAGATTTTATATGAGGCTTTGCTTTAAGAATGTGATCACCAAGCTCCTCAGCTATGTTAACGAAGGCCTCATTCTTTTCCTCTTATCATTCCTTCTCTTATTTTAAGTGCACTATCTCTACATTCCTCTCCTTGTTATCTTCAAGTAGCGCTCGAATGGTGGTGGCCTTATCAATGTTCCTCCATGCCACCTCAACAGTGATACTTTGACAAGGCATTACCGACCTACTCATCAAACATTATAGTAGGATTTATTTTCATCATGTCTATTGTGTGGTGCCTTCTTCACTCTGTGCGTGAGACATAGGACTCTTCACATACATCAAAATTTGGTTCGTCCATATGAGTCTGCATGGACCAGGATAATTACTTCCTTGTGTGTGTAGTAGCCATATCTGGATCCATCAGCTCCCACACATATAACTCTTCCATGCCCACAGTGCTATGAAAACGGGTGCGGATGATTTTGTTTGTGTCTTCAACATAGCCCATATTAGGGACAACATATTCTTCACTTGTCCTCTCTCTTTTTGTCCTTGGCCCCTTAGAAACTCCGGCGCTAGGGTCTAGAGTTGGCCCTTCTCCTTCCTGAGTAGTAATGGGTGTGTTGGGTGGCTTGCCCACAACTTCCTCTACTTCTTTCACCCCTTCCTCATCATCTCTCATCTCCTCATCCCAGGCTCTTCGCATCTTCGGGTTGAACGGGGTTCTGGCACGATCTCCCTTGACTCCTCGTTATCTTAAGCTTCAAATTTCTTCTTCTTTTTCTCGAATGTTTCATTTTGAGGGAGGGTCAAAGTGACCTTCGTAAAGGTTGGGATGTCCATACTCCTTAGGTTCTGGTTCTTCTGAACACCCTCTTAAACTGGCATTCCTCATGGACTGTGTTTACGTCCAAGTCTTCCTCTTCTCCTTACTACCGTGGATGAGTATCTCGCATGCTCACTTTCTGCTTTGTTAGTGGGTTACCTCTCGGCCTCTCGTGGTCCAATCCACCACTATCCTTGTTGAGTTATCCTTTCTCATCTTCCTTTAAGGTCAAGGCAAGCGTTGGAGCTACCAGTTTTCAACTGTATGCTTGCCTTTAGGCGGGTTTGGGAGCATGAAATCATTCTCCACGTATTTTCCCTTTTCCATCCTAGGCTTAAGTTGGATATAAATAAACGTGGCCCCATTGTCCCCAATGGCCAAACTTACTAGCTTCATACTTATAACATCATAAATAAGCCTCTCAATGTAGGCAAATTGACCTGGATAAACATAAGTTTTTCTTAAGGTATGGTAGTCACAGTCTACCTTGTTTGCATTGTAGCTTAACCGGTGTGCATTGGAAAACTTGTGTACTACTTCCTGGAAGAATCGTGCTATGAAGGTGTATGGTAGTTTGCATCGGGACTCCATGTCCCATCCTTCATTGTGAACCACACGATGTAAAAATGTTGATATACTACGAATTACACATCCTTTCCCACCACTGAGGGTAGCTCCTTTGGAATATGTCATTCCTCCTCGAAGGCCACACAAATTCAATCATACCATAACTCCACCCTTTTCTTGAATAGACCACTCATTAATCCTTCACATAAATACTTTTCAAACCTCTCTATGAGGGACTTCTTTTCCACGGGGTATTCCCATAATTTGTTGTTTGTCCCATCGAGCACTCCAATTTCTACAAACATAAGTGATAACAAGACAACACCAAAACTTACCTTCTCACATGCGCGTGTTTCCTCAATGATTGTATCTGCTATGTATCCTGCTAATTTGTAAACTTCTCCTTGTGAAATCTTCTTAGCAATGTGTAACCATATGGTGTTCACTTCTGACCACCTTTCCTGATCATTCAACTTGGTGAGTAAGTGCGCGGCCACTTGTATCACAGTACTTCCTCATCTTGTAAATATCCATCCCACGTGGACCCTTCATATATCCCAACTCCTTGCTAGTGGCCATGACAGTTGCCTTATTAATTAGATCATTGCTAGCCTTTGTCCCTGTGCCCTTTAATCCTATCAACATAGCAATTAAGGGTATTATGATCACCACCTACCACCAAGAAAAGTAGAAGAAGTCCTCATGGACTCTGCTCATCAGCCACCGGTATAGATTCTTTGGTTTTCCAAAGTATGGGAGTTCGTATAGCTGGTACACCCCTACCTTCTTCAACAAATTCTCTCCAACATCGTCATAAAATAACATGTCATCAACTATTTTCTTGTTGGTCTTTCTATTCAGCAATGCATCTAATTCCTCCTTATTCTCGGTGGTGCAATGTTTGTAGTCACACACCTTACACCTACATGCGGATATGGGAATCCCAATCCATCTGATAATTACTTCTTTTGGATACTACATTTCTGAAAAAATTACTTTTGAGAGCATCCTCGACCTTGATTTCTACCTTCTTCTTCCCCTTTGTTCCTACTCCAGGTTCTTTTCTGGTGCCATGATAAGAAAAATTTGTGCCTTTTTCCTCTGTCGAGCAAGCTCCCATGCCCTAGCTCAAAACCACATGCACTAGCTCCTTCTCAACCCCGACGCACTTTATTTCTTCTCTCTACATGCTTCTGCTTCACTCAAACCCTTCTCGAATGGGGATGCAAGCCAATTTTGTGCACAAATCTACTCTCCTTTCCTGGTTTCATAGCTCTCTGCACCTCGACGTGCTTTTCTCAATTTAGTTTAGTCAACTAACTCACTCAAATACTGTGATGCAAAGGTAGAAATAAACCCGTATCACGTATTTATATAGATTTGGGAAAAATTATCACATTTATTGCTCCTTTACCTACCATTGATCCTCTCATTAATTGACCATTTTCCCAATTTCTGCGCGATACACCTATGCGCCATAACTATAACCTTCTAGTGTGCCTTCCTACCTTTTGGCTATAGACCTCCTTCTACGTGCTTCCATGCACCAAAGTACCTCGCCATTGTGCCTTCCTCTAGTAGTTTTTATGGCCACAACTTACCTCATGTTATACTTGTGCATTCATTCATTTCTAGCTATGGTCTTCTTTAGGAGCAATTTTCTTTCTAGCAACACCTTTCCATACTATCTACACTTTTTAACAAGAGAAATCACATGTAATAATATTTTCTTATGTGTACCCATGTTTGAATGAAACCACCCCACACCAAGGGTATGTGTGTCTCTCACATAAAAACACTTAGATTGTGAGATTCGGATCAAGCGCACAAATGTGCTTATTACACAAAACACTGAACTAAATTGACAAAGCATAGCGACGAAGAAGGAAACACATTAAAATAAATACAAAAAGGGAAATATATACTAAATGGCAAAATTGCCTTATTACAAACACCGAGAAGGCTTATTTATAGTAGGGCTTTAGCCTACTCCTGTTGAAGTAACCGGGTAACCGTGTTCCATCAAGCGCCTCTAACTGGCAAGCGCATGATTCAAGTATGTGAGTGATAACATACGGTCCCAACCAATGCACCTTAAGCTTACCAGGTGGCACAAAAATTTGAATCATAAAGAAACACCATCGCCCAACCTCAATACTTTTGTCTTTGATGTGTCTCATGTCATGCCATGCCTTTTATCGACCTTTTCCTACTTCTGACTCTAACATGTTATGGCATGCCTCTCATCCAACTGTATTAATTTGTCAATTCTTTCTTCCAATGTTTTCTCATCGGTTAGACCTCTTGCACGTGCAATATACAAAGAAGGTAACATAAATTCTATGGGAAGAACTACTTTTTACGCCAAACACCAACTGAAAGGGTGTGGCCTTATTCAACCTTTTGTAGGTTGTTCTATATGCCCAAAGTACAACATAAACTTTATCATCCCAATCTTTCCTTCCAACATCACAATTTTTGTCAAGGTCTTGCTCAATATCTTGTTGAAGGCCTTAACAGTCCCATTTACTTGAGGGTGATAAGGTATATTTTTGTGGTGCGTGACCATAAATTCATCCAATAATATCCTGATTGTCTCATTCAAGAAATGTGTGCCCCTATCACTTGTCAAACTCAATGGACATCCATACCTAGTAAGAATATTTTCCCATAAGAACCTTGTTGATGTAATCATTGTATAATCCTTTGTAGGTGATGCTTCTGCCCATTGTGTAAGATAATATGTACAAGTGATGATGTAGCGTGATCCACTTCTACACATGGCTGGGGAAATAGGACCCACAAAGTTTATTGCCCATTTTTCAAATGGATTTTGCACTAGTAATAGGCCTTAAAGGAATTTCATCTCTTTTCCCAAGTTTTCCAAGGTGCTGATAGTGATCACACACCTTACAATACTCCTTGCAATCCTTGTACAAGGTTTCCCACCATAAACTAGTGAGTAGAATCTTACATGCGGTGGCATCACATGCATAGTGTCCTCACGCAATACTGCCATGAGCCTCCTCATGATCATTATGTGCTCATTCTCCAAGTACACACCGACACAATACTTCATCTCATCCTAATTTGTATAAGTCACCACTAATCAACATGAAAGGTGTGGCGTGAATTGCAACTTGTTTCTTTTTCAAGGATTTCATTCCTTTTTGTGTCATACTTGTGTGTAAAAAGACAAGCAATATCCTCAATTTGAGGGGCGTGTGATTTAACCGATACAATTTGTGTATCGAAATTGTATCTTCAATTGATCGCGCATCCTCCCCTAATTGAATTCTTGATAAGTGGTCTAGGATAAATTGCTTTTTCCTAACTTTACCACGGCTATAAAATCAAACTCTTGGAATAAAATAACTCATTAACATATGTGCCTTGTAAAGAAACAGGTTTATTTACCAAGTATTTCAATGTCATGTGATTTGTATAGAACAAAAGGTGTTCTAGAAAGTATTTCTAAACTTATACAACACGTAGATCATTGACAAGGCCTCGCGCTTTGTAGTTCTATGATTATATTCTATAGGAGTCAACTTTCTACTAGAAAAATAGATAGGATGATCTATAATACCTTTTCTAGGGTGAGCTAAATGTTATTGCACCAATGCCCATGTTATAGAGGCATCCACATGTACATGAAAAGGTTGGTTCCATGAGGGAAAGCACAAAATGACACCATAGTAATCCTCTCCTTCAACGCTTCAAATGCATGTTACTACGGTTCTCCCCAATGTGACAAGAATGTCCCTTTACCTTTTAATAACTCCACCAAGACACGAAATCTTAGTATAACCTTTGATAAATTTTATTTTTAATACCTAATGTGGCCTAAGAATCCACACACATCACTCTGTGTTGAGTTGTGGAGCTAAATACTTGCAGATTAGCATGCAATGGAACTTGCTAAAAACCCTCATGAAAGATGATTCGTCATCGGTTATGGAGGGACCGACATCGATTTCACCTATGATGGCATAAATGAAGCAAGGAGAAACTAGCATCGTTTAGGGCTAGCGGCATCGATTACCTAAGTTGCGTGGATGTTTTAATTAACTCATATTGTGGAATTAGATCTATTTTTAGTATTAAACAAGATCTATTAATTCAAATTGCTTGGCTAAGTGCCCTAAGTTTATATATGCCTATATAAACATGAAAGCTAGGGTTTAGAAGCCATGAATTAGAAGAATTTCAAGAATTGTGAGAAGAATTGTGAGAGAGAGAATTCTTGGAGAGGAAGCAAAAGCTTGAGTGGAAGAAATTTTGTACATCGAGAGGTGTGGAAGATTGTAAATCTTTAGCTTGTATATCTTGTGAAAGCTTTGGATAATAGATTGGCTTGTTTCTTGGTGGACATAGCCACACTATTGGGTGAACCATGTTAAATCCGGTGGTTATTTATATCTCTTGTTTTTTGTATTTCTTTTGGTAGAATATCCGCTTTTATTTGCATGTATGCTTAGATCTGATGCATTATCTGTACAACCGGTGTGCTAACCCCAACACTCACGACTAGTAGGATCCTTTAGGCCTAAGATAACTACGACCTTGGTGAATGTACTAACAAACCCTCCTTGTAGATGATATGCCCTAGCAAAGTTCCAAAAGGTGTAGCAAATATACACTTATTGATGTTTAAAGATATGTTTAATTATCGCACCTCTCAAAATTAACCGTAAGTTGTCACAATGATCCTTGACAAGCCCATATATTGTCCAATCATCAAAGTAAACCTAAAAGAATTTGTGAATAAAATCCTAGAATGCTTGAACCACAATGCGTAAAAATATTGAAGGTACATTTTTGTCAAAGGGCATCAGTGTATGCAAAACTTCCCCATTCAGTGGTGAAAGTTGTTTTCTCTTGATCCTCCTTTGCAATTCATACCTAATAATACCTAGAGAATCCATCTATAAAAGAGTAAATCTCACACCCGCTATAATGCCATCTAATATTTCCTCGGTGAAAGGTGTAGGAAAAGGATAAATCACACATGCAAGCATTTAACTCCTGTAGTCCACACAAATCCTAACCCTACCATCTTTCTTTATACTAATTAACATGGGGCTAACCTCTTCTGATTCTTCTAGGGGCTTGATGATGCCTTTCAACATCTTGTCAATTTCTTCTTTAACGTTTACGTTCGGGTTAGGGTTCATCTTGTAAGGTCTCTTCCTAACCAGGGCATGCACCTTCCTTTAACTTAATCTTCATCTCACCCAAAGACTCATGCACTCCCTTTAACTCATGGTAGCCCCTAGGAAATAAGTCCTAGAAATTGTGTAGTAACTCAATTATCTTAGCCACTTCAGAATTAGACCAATAGTCTCTAATTATGGCCTCCTTAGGTTTAACATTTATGTCAATGTTCACTTTCTTGGTCTTTATAGGTTCATGATAGGTTACCTTCTTATCCGCATTTTCTAGACCTCGCGTGTACCATCCGAATGATCTATGTCCAAATTTTTACTTCTTCCTCATCCACTATGTAGACCATCTTTCCTCTCTTCTTCTCAAGGAAAATGCACTCAAGTAGTTTAGCATCTGTCTCATCTACTTCAATAAAATGTGCTCCTGGGTCTGCCTCACGAAATAACTCCTAAATGATTTCTTGACCTTTACACTTTGTCTCCCATAGTCAATCGCTCCATAACTCATAATGCCTCTTTCACCAGAGGTTTAGTGGAAAAGTAGTCAAAAGTCTAGATCATTCCTGTAGTCAAGTCTTGTAAATTTCCAGTCTCCCTATGCAACTCCACATAAACATACCAAGTGCACACATCTACGTAAAGTGAAATAAAGTTTGTGTACCCACAACAAAGGTGGTAAATCTTTCTACCTCTCTATCTAGAGTCTCTCAAACTAATGAATGTGGTGTTGAACAAGATGATTACCATGATATGTGCAGATTTGAGTAGGTGCATTGCTCCCGAGAAACCGGGTTGTTAGAGAAATTTTCACTTCATTTCATTCTATGAGATTATCCCTGTGAACCATCCACCAATGCGTTGTTGTCCTGTGTAGGGTATATACTAACATATTTCTTCTGTCCACTTGATCCTTCCATTGTTCTTCCATGGCATGCAGGAATACCTCAGGGTCTCCTTCACCGCTAGTGTACTGGGGTACAAGGTTGTTACTTATCCTCCTAATACAGTGAGGTCTGCCTCCTCGCATAAATGTGCTTCTTACTTTGTACCCAACCATCTCGTAGGTTCCATGCCCAATTATCACAAGTAATACTTGTAGTATCACTAATAGATTGTGCATCCTCCCACTGGAGGATTCCTTCCTTAGATGGATCAAGTACTTCTGGATCTCGAATGGCGCGTACATAAATTCTGTTCAGGTGTTCCTCACTCAAGGGTTCAACATAAGGTGCAGATTTCCCATTTGTCAAAGGGATAATAACTCATTCTTCCTTGTTCTCAAAACTTATATACCCCTTGTTGAACCGTAGATTAGCATTATTTACATAACACCAAGGGCACCCAAGTAGAGCTAGGAGTTGTTTTCGCTTCTATAAGCACTAAAACTTCAAAGTCCCTAGTGAACTTGGCCCCTTGTATAGTAATGGATGCATCCTTTAAAACTCCTATCGGAGTGGCCTTAGTTTGATTTTCCATAAACAATACATTAGAGGATGGCTATAATGGAGGTTTATCCATTTGCACCCATGCATCTAAAGTAAGAACATTAACTTTTGCACATGTGTCAATCAATATATTGCTCAAAAGCCACCCATCCACAACAACATTTAGGGTGATCTCCTTGTCATAATCCAAGTTATGAGGGGGAGATTAGCTTATAGGATCTTCGTCCATTCTCAATACTGTACGCATGAGTGTTTCCCTTTAACCAATTACCTAGTAATGGAATAATATTCTCCTGGCACAGCATCTTACATACCTCTTTTAGATCATCAACATCTGATTGGACCATCTCCATTGCCTTCTTTTGCTCTAACTTCCGTGACTATTCCTTTAAACATTGTATTTCACCCTGAAGATTTCTGAGCACCTCCATGGTTTCCTAATAAACCTCCTTCTGATGTGTAGGATCTAGGTATCTTGCATGTAAGACCTCTTCCCTAGTAATGGTAGGATTTTGTTGCAACACTTCTCTGGCATGCGTATAGCTTCAGCACATGTAGTAATTTTCACAAGTACTACCTCAAGTTCGGTGCCAACTTTGGCATCCATTAGTTTTCCATGGTGTGTTGTATTCTAACCATCCTTGCACCCTTGTTCTCCTATTTATGTTTTTCTAAGATGCTCATATAAGTCTGGGAAATCTTCATAGTTATGATTCTTTCCACAAAAAGAACAATTAATATTCTAAGGACATTCACCTGTAGTGGTCAAGAGATCCACACGTATAACATGTTCCATGAGGAAACTCACCTCATCCACCACCACGGCCTTGGCCCCTGAATCCACCACGATATCCTTGGCCTCTACCACGACCTCCTTCAAAGTGCCCTTTATTCTGATCGTAATGCCCTTGAGTGTGATCATGATCATGGTGCTCACTTTTACCTTTTAGAGTCATTCAAAACCCCTATCTGTCATACACCAATATCAATGGCATCATGGATCTGATCAATCAACATGCGGTCTTCGATATTATGAGTTGTGGACTGGAAAATCTTACAGTAGCAAGATATGTTTTTCCTTATCACAGCGTTGTAACAATGGGAAGCAGCTTGCATCATGTTCTAAATGACATATCTCGTAGTCTAACAATAATGAGCACATTGATCTATGGGGAAAACTATCCTTAGTATGCCGCTCCACTTCATAATATGTACACAAAATCCTAGTGCATGTCTCGTGTGCAAAATTGGCCGATAGTTTCTATAACTGCTTTGTCATAGCTGCAATCTGAGCTTCCAGGAATGGGCTCACTCTAGTGTCTATACTTTTGGATGCCTCAAAGATGCAACGCTTAGCTACTTCAAGTGCTTTGCATGGATCCGTATATGTCTTATGTGGAAACTCCTCTAAAAGGTGTGATCAAGCCTATGATGAACCACTATGCATGCTAGCTTGTAGATATCATATGAAATTTTAGACAAAAGATTTTTGAAATGGGCATCATATTCCCGAACACTCTCATTAGTGCCCTACTTAATATCCTTGAGCGCACTTATACTTTTCTATTCGAACTCGGGGATATAAAATTCCTTAAGAAAAGCATCCCATAACGTTGTATAATCTACGCAAGTCCGATCAAGGTTAAACTTCATGTACCAATGTGTGCACATCCCTAAAACGTAATTGCAAATTGGATTTCCTTGTGCATAAGCCGTGAACCCTTTTGTATACCACAATATCTCACACATGTGCACATATGCTCATCAACATCATTCTATTCCCCTATACTCAAGAAGATAAAGTGTCATCTCCATGTAAATATTCTGGGGTTGGTGAGGACAATGCTTACCGGATCGAACCTCCTTGTGTTACCTCTTCCTCTAGACCCACCAGATCCACCAAAACCAGAGCCACCTATACCCCTTGATCCTCCACCTGTAGCAAGAAGTGAACTAAAAAGGATGTACTTGCCCGAGTAATGTGTCAGCGGTGGTACTAAATTGAACTCTACGGTCTATGAGGTGGTACTATTCCCAAAGGTGAGTCCAAAATTATACGCACTGAGTTCTATGCTGATGACACACCTGAAAAGGTACCTCTAAATAATAAGGAAGACATATGCTGGTCATACATATGTACTTACTATTTGATTCACTCTGTTATTTTGTTTCTCAAACTAGCTTGTTAACTACTGGTTGTAGTAGAAACTGGAAAACCAAGCGTAAGGGATAGGTCACGGGTAGATTTAGATACACGCTTGTAGCCCATGTCATCTCTATTGGTGCACTCTCATAAGAGGCGGAGGATGGTTCCCTATCATGCTTTCCCAAATGGGGGAGTTCTAAATGCTCTAGCTACATGTCCTCTGCATGAGTTCCAAATCCTTCACGAGCCATCTCTCTCCACAACACCATCCATTCTGCAACCTCATGTTGCTTCTCTAAATCCCTCTCACGCACCTCATTAAACTTGAGTCGTCTTTCTTCTCTTTGCCTCTTTACCGCCAGGTCCAACATCTTTCACCAAACCTGCTCCTACCCCCGTTCGTAGTGGGGTTTAGCTAGCCATTTTCTTCTCTTCCAAATTAAGGGTTACCATCAAGATTTTGATCGCCATTGGAATACCTTATAGATAGGTTCCCCTGGGATAACGTAAAAAATGAAACTTAGCTACCTCCGGGAAATAATAAGTGGAAATTGAGTACTCCAAAATATAGCTATTCAGAACACCATGAAACCAAGTGTCCACATTGCATGTCCAAAATTGGATCAACATCATAAAGGGCCTGAAACTCTTCCTACATCTAGAAAAGGGTGTGAAAACTCCAATTCCTTTTTGATGCATAAGTAATTAGCCACTCATATAGCTCTATCAGAAAGATAGAAAATAAACTCTCATATAAACAATCATACAAGTTCTGCTCCACCCATGCGCGCACGTCAAACTCAGATCCAGTGTTGAATCTCTAAGCATATTCTTCTTCCAGATCTATTATCCACTCCTCAACACTTGATAAGGTCAACCGATACATCTTCATCATGAAACATCCTGAAAATAGCTGAAAAAGAGGTCCGATAATGGAACTAATGATGTAACCTAGAATTTATTGTGAATAACCCAGCGCATTGGCACATCACTCAAGACTATGTTGAGTGCTCACCCAAAGTGTGTAAAGGCACTAAGTCCCTCTTTAGAGTTTCTTGTACATGATGTTAACATGATGATGTTTAAACATATTCAGATTCATAGCTAGTAGTAAACAACCCACAGTGCATAAACCAGATCTAGATCTTAGATTATATGAAAGACAAACTAAACAATAACTATGATAAGATTAACCATACAAGAACTAGATTCAGTTATGTCTAATGCCATTATCCAACCAATATACTCCATTGCATTAAATATTGTAAAAAAGAAGCTTCTTACACTATATCAATATCTCCATGAGTCATGTGCGCGTCAAAACCAACATCATAACTCTACAATAATTCACCACCACCCTAAACTACGCAAATCAATACATATTTATAAGGGTGGGAACTTGTCCTTCACCACCCATGCACTTCTTAAAATAGGTCACATGTTGATAATAGCCATGCACCTTTACAATAGTATGCACAACATGCAAGTGCTCTAACAATAGATGTCCTATAGTTAACTCCAAGTAGAAATTATATTATTAGCTTAAACTATGCATGATGCTCATCTGTCATTTGTTCCCAAAATACCATTGTGTGGAGCACAAGTCTTCATCTCTATGTGTGCTCTACACGTTATCTCCAAAAATAGTCCTTATCCACAAAAATGGCTAAGTCCTAATCCAAATTCTTTTTGACGCGTGTTTCCTTTTATATATTCTCGCGCCTTTAAATGTGCCTTGTTCCCGCATGCACATCCTTCATGTATCTTCTACTTAGAGCAACATTTTTTTACGCTCAACACAAGCTCATCATGGAAAATGGAAAGTCCTTTAAAAATAAAGATCTTAAGAAGCTTTGTGATTCATTTAACATCCAACTCAGCTTCTCTTATCCATACTATCCTCGGGGGTAACGTCCGAGGCCGAAGCCACTAATAAAACTCTTCAAAACATTCTTGCAAAAACTATTGACCAATCAGGACGTGACTGACATCTTCATCTCCCCTTCACTCTTTGGAATTATCAGACTAGCATACATACTTCCACCGGGGCTACATCCTTGACACTTGTGTATAGTTCCAAAGTTGTCCTCCCTCTCGAAGTTAAAATTCCATCTTTGCACATATCCATTCGCGACTTCATCTCTGATGAAGACTATCACTAAGCATGTCTAGCATAACTTGAGTTGTTAGATGAGCATCGCCTTCTTGCTCTTGAACACCATCATGTTTATCAAGAGCACATCAAACATGCTTACAACAAGCACATCAAAGAACGTGACTTTAATGTCGATGACCTCATTCTCAAATAAAATCATAACGTCACTACTCTAGAAAGGAGATGACACGGAAAGTTTTCCCCTAACTAGATTGCTCCATACATTATCACACATAAGTATGGGTCGGGAGCCTATTGATTGGCCTCCTTGATGGTAAACTAGAAGTGGAACCTCTTAACACATTACACTTGCGACCATTCTATTGTTAGCATGTCTTCTAGTGAGCTCTTAGTCATATTCTTAGATCATCCCTCCATCATTAGCCTCTTCCATCTTCCATTGTAGTGATTTGGAATTATGTGGTCATCCATCACTTTCCTAGATGTGACCTTAAATATGAGCACCACATCTCTACTCGTAACATATTCCTTATGGATAGGTTCTCCCTTTTGGTGAGAAATTCACAATCATTACATCCATCACCCTCTCATTTGCCTATTGGAACCATGTAAAGGGTCTAGGGGTGTCTCTTGTACATTCATTGTCCCCTCCTAAGTGGTCTACTTAGCTATTCCCATCTCTTCCCCATGATGCTCCAATAAAAATTCAAAGCACTCAAAAACATACTGCTCCCTTGAAGGACAATTGTTCATGTAAAAAAAAAAAATCAAAATCAAAATCAAATCAAATAAATAGACCGATCCTTGAAGGACGGTTTATCATATATGTTCTCTTTTGCCATATATATTAGACATGTATAAAGTAGACCATACCCTTGAAGGATGGCTAATCTTGTTTTCATGGCATTGAAGGCTTCCCGCATTGATCAACCTTCCATTTTATTTGCATCTTAAGAAAGCTTACCATATTGATTGGCTTTCTTCCAATATTGCTCTTTTCCCTTTCCCAGAGTTAGGGCATAGATTTAGGGAACACCACTAATGAAGAACCATTTTCCCGTGTACAAGTTACATCTCAAATCCCTTTTTGTGTCAACATTAGGTCTATGAGTTCATTCCATCCATTGTCTCTTTATGATCTTTGATATAACTAACTGACATTGGTTACATTCTAACACATGTTTTGGTTGCATGTGCCTTGCGTTATTGGATCCCCTCTTGTTTACCTCCAATGTAATTAGAGGTATATTTTCTTCATGCATTCCTTGACACGATGTAATGTCATTCATACCTGTAGGTTGCCATCGTTTAGCTATGTTATCTCAATCAATCTTTCCATTTATCCTAAACACATTAATCTTTACTCGCATTAATCGATAATCACATCCGCATTAATTTTCCATCCACATTACATTTTATCCATTCAATTCATTACCATGATCAAATTAAAAATGAACATGTAATCCTAATCCACATCATTAATAATCCATGTATATATAAATTCCAAGTAGTACAACATCACATCCAACATCATAATCTAACAATCCAAGTAAAATTAAATCATTTCATCTTATACTTTTACCATCATCATCAAATATAATTAAAACATGCAACCAATCCTCATCATCATCACATATCCATGTCATCATCAACATAAATCAAATAATCAACATTACAACAACACATATATCAAACACATATATATATATATATATATATATATATATATATATATATATATATATATATATATATATATCAAAATCAAATGTATCAGTACATCATTGCCCTCTAACGGGGCTCTCTCAAAGTAGAGATGTCAATAAAACTAGAAAAATGAATGTCAGAGAGCCTAATATCCTACCCCTATGGGACATATCCCTCCATATGCCTATCGGCCTCGTCACCTCTTCCTTAGCCCTCTCCTTGATGTGGCTGAGCCACACTCGTTGTGCTCCTCGGCAGGTCCAACTCCACATGTCGCTATCTTCTATATATGCTCCCAGTATTAGAATTTCTTCGATAACTTCTCGATCATGATTCCCTCATAATACTTAGCCTCTATGGCTAAGGATTTGTATCTATCAATCAAGATCATAACATGAGGTGCCATCTCTCCTCTTTGCAGTGTTGCATGTCTTCCACCTATAGCCTCGACATCCAGTATAGTAATAAGATCTCCAAAACAGGCCCTATAGGCCTCCCTATGCCGGAAGTATCGGTCCCTATCCTATACAATTGTGTCCCTCTCTTAGACTGCAACATCTCTCTCACCCTCATCTAATCTAACTTGGTGCAAAGTCGTGCTAACTCTGCAGTCTCTCCAAATCCTCCATCTCCACCTCCTAGAGCTGCCCCCTGTACCTCCCCCGATCTCCATCTCCTCTACCTCCTCCTCTCCTCCCTCCACAACCACCCTAGCTACCCAGATAATGGTCATCCAATCACCAAATATGGCTCTGACTCCTTTGTCATCATCGTCATCCCATAGTGTATTCTTCTCCTCTAATGGATCTGCGATAACAGTGCTCAACAACTCTCTGTCAACCTCCTCCCACCTATATAAAATAGGAGCATCTGGTATAGTCTGGACGACCCCAAAATGTTGTCACACTCGATCAAACTAAATGGCCTCGATCATCTCTAGCCATCTCCCCTAAACCCACCATGTTCACCTCATCCCAAATAACTCTGCATCTACTCCTAGCAATGCAGGGAAATCCCTATACGACCGCCATATAATATGATTAGTCTCTAACTCCGCAAACTGATCGACATGCCAATCCACTACTATGTCCCCCTATCTTGAAGGCACAGTCAGCCCTCCATCTTATAAACCTAACCAAAAGATCTATGTGATCCCCAATGACCCATGGAAGCCTTGGTGGTTGAATGACAACAATGTGCTCATAGGCCCAATAATGAAGCAAGAAGCCTACGTTCAATCTTGATCTCTGTCGACCCTATATGTTGATAGCTCATGGTACACCTGAGCTAACAAGGAAGTCCCAAAATAAAATATTATCTGGTGATCCACTATATCTGTAACCACACCATCTAGTGCATGTGGAAACCGAGGCTCCTCCCGAGTCGACACGATGCATAGAAGACACGCCATCATCACCAAGCAGATCAATTGGCTTCGTGATACACCCGCCTCATACCTCAACTCATATGAAAATTCCCCTAAAGAGAATCTAATATGGGCGCATCGACTCCAAATAGCCATGTAAAAACTACAAGTTTCTTTATAAGTTGTGATGGGAACTATCTGCTCCCTTTGTGTAGGTAATCTTATGATCCTATACACATCCTCCAGGGTGATGGTCATCTCCCTGTCTTGAACCATAAGGTATTATTCGTCAGTCCCATCTCTCTACCAATCACGATCATCAGCCCCACATCTCATGGGATCCTTTGATAATGTCTGAATCCCCCTAACCCCACTACAACAAAATGATCCCACTCGACGTTTTCACATCTCCTCAAATCTGCTCGTATAGAAGCGAGCACTTTGTCTCTCAAATGTTATATACCTTGGAATATGATATCATAAGGTATATGGGTTGATGGAGATGCCGACATGTGGCACACATCCCCTTAGTTATATGTATGGTTTCACATGGGATATGATATTATAATGTATATGGGTTGATGGAGATGCCGACATGTGGCACACATCCCCTTAGTTAGTTATATGGGTTCACATAGGAATTAGTTATATTGGGTAATGAGTCAACCTACATTGGGATTAGGTGTTACCCATCCTATTTAAAGGATGTGAGTATCATTATGAGGAGGTCGGGGATGAGTTGAGTATTCTACTTGGTAGAGGTATATTGGAGGTGTCCCCTCAAAGTGGATTCCCATCTTGGGATATTGTGGAGTTACTCCTTCCTTAAGGAGCATTGTATGGTGTTGCCCTACCTTAAGGGTATTATTCTGCATATATTGATTATTTGGGCATCTTAGCCCACCCATATCTCTTGTGTTGTGTTATCTTCTGCAATTTATTGATTTATTATATGTAAAGTTCTTATCAAGTGGTATCAGAGCGTCGATTTCGGCAAAAATTGGGTCCAAACCCTAATTTTAGAGATTCATCTATATTTTGAAATAGGTCTGTGAATTTTTCTCAATTTTTTACCACATTTGCGAAATGGTTTCAGAAAGCTACAGTCCAAATTTTAGAATTTTCAAGGTGTTTTGTGGAATTTATTGCATTTTTAGGGTTTTGCCTAAATTTGTTCCACAGGACGTGACAATTTTAGGAATTTTTCTGAATTTATTACATTTTTGGAAACCTCTCAAAAATTAAATTGGGGTTTGTGTTCTGTGTTTTCTGATTTTTTTCCGACCTTTAGCCAAAAGGGTTAGAATAAGTTTTGATCAAAAGTGTCTATTCCTAAAACCCTAGTTTGGTGGATCATGGGGATGGTAACTTTTTTTTGGAGATGGCAGGATTGATGCTAGAGAATGGTGGAACAAATTTAGGGATAAATTCTCTCAATCATCAAATATTTGGTTCTTCAAGTTGTGGATTAGTGGCCCTGCACAAATTTGGATTTGAGTTAGAAAAGGAAAAGTCAAATTGGTCCTTGAGATGGAACAAGTGTTCAAGTGAACAGATGGGAAACAAAAGAAGAATTGAACGATAATAGTGAGGAAATGGAAGATATTTTCTTAGCTAGATGGGAAAAAAAAAGAAACATAATTTTGTTAAAGAAGAAGAAGTAGAAGAATAAGAAGTAGAATCGGAAGAAGAAGAAGAAGTAGAAGCAAATGTTGATGATGAAGTCATGTTACACATGATAGTGCATCTCCAATGAAAGAAGCTTCAATATTTCTATTTGAAGGGTGTATTCAAAGGAAAAAGGTAATTGTTTCCATAAACCCTAACAGCAAATATAACTTCATCAATATGGATGTAGCTCAAAATCTACATGTACAAGCAAAACATATTAAGGAAGCTCAAGTGGATGGTAAGCATATTCAAGTTTTTGAAGATTTAAAGCTCTCTATGGATAAATATGTTTTACATTCAAATTTTTATGCTTTAGATATGGATGGTATGGATATTGTTCTTGGATATCCTTGGTTAGAGAGCTTGGGAACAATTAATCTTAATGTGTAAAATAAATTCATGAAATTGTGGTACAAGAAAAAGAAAATTACATTGCAAGATATCACACTTAGCAGGAAAATAATAATAATATAAATGAGGATCATGAAGATGAATTTGAAGATGGTGAAGAAGGGAATAAATATTATTCAGAAGGAGAGGCTGAAGAAAAAGAAAAAATAATTCATCTACTCAAGGGAAAACAAAAATAACAAACAAGGTGGAAGAGAAAAATAAAGTTGAAGAAAAGGTTGATAAGGTTGAGGATACTAAGGTTGCACCATATAGACACCCACATCATCATGAGAGAAAAAAATCATGGGGTCATGCTAGGACACATAAGGGCAGCAATCTATATAGATATACAGGGAATTGGAGGAGCAATTATCAAGGCTATAAACAGAATCAATGGAGCAACCATTATATGAAATGGAATCATAGGAATAATTATTATGGATATGCATGGATGCCGAGGAGGAATGCATATGTACAAGGATGGAATCAGATGAGTGCAAGGGAATATGGAATCAGGTTTTGGAGCAGCATCACCCATTAGGATCTCATATGGGTGGTTGGATGATCGAGCATGGCGACTATTGTGCAATAATTTAAATCACACTCATTATATGGCTTATTCTTATGTTTCGAGGATGAAACATGTCAAAGAGGGAGGTAATGTTATGTACCTTGGGATATGATATTATAATGTATATGGGTTTATGGAGATGCTAACATGTGGCACACATCCCCTTAGTTATATGTATGGGTTCACATGGGATATGATATTATAATGTATATGGGTTGATGGAGATGTTGACATGTGGCACACATCCCCTTAGTTAGTTATATGGGCTCACATAGGAATTAGTTATATTGGGTAATGAGTCGGCCTACATTGGGATTAGGTGTTACCCATCCTATTTAAAGGATGTGAGTATCATTATGAGGAGGTCATGGGTATGAGTTGAGTATTCTACTTGGTAGAGATATATTGGAGGTGTCCCCCTCGAAGTGGATTCCCATCTTGGGATATTGTGGAGTTACTCCTTCCTTAAGGAGCATTGTATGGTGTTGCCCTACCTTAAGGGTATTATTTTGCATATATTGATTATTTGGGCATCTTGGCCCACCCATATCTCTTGTGTTGTGTTATCTTCTACAAATTGATTTATTATATGCAAAGTTCTTATTAATCCACTATATATGCAACCACACCATCCGGTGCCCATGGAATCCCGATCTCCTCACGAGTCCGACAATGCATGCAAGACATTTATGCCATCATCACCAAGTGGATCAATTGGCTTCATGATGCACCCGCCTCATACCTCAACTCATATGAAAATTCCCTTGAAGAGAATCTAATATGGGGTGCATCATCTCCAAATAGCCATGTCAAAACTACAAGTTTGTTGTAAGTTGTTATGGGAACTATCTACTCCCATGTATAGGTAATCTTAAGATCCTATACACATCCTTCAAGGTGATGGTCATCTCCCATGTCCTGAACCACAAGGTACTAGTATATCAGTCCCATATCTCTACCAAAGTGATCATCAACCCCACATCTCATGGGATCCTTTGATAATGTTTGAATCCCCTAACCCCACTACTAACCAAGTGATCCCACTCAACATTTGTCACATCTCCTCTAATCTGCTTGTATAGACAAGGAACTTTGTCTCTCAAATAGAGGGTCTCTCTGGCCTATAATCACAAAAACAAAACTTGCCAACATCAAATCCTCAATCAAAATCCAATCAAAATCCATTAAATTTCATCAAAAATCATATTCAATCCTAACCAAATCTAATTAAACCCTAGTTGACACCACCCAAGTCGGGTCAATGAGTTTTGAAGTCGATCGTTATGCATCAGGGCTTAGTTGACATTGACCCTTTGGTTCTCCGCCAACCGCCCCTAACGTCATCCAATTTTTCTAAAAAAATGCAAAAAAATAAATAAAATACAAAATTAAACTAAAAACAAGCTTGAGTTTTATTACTGCCATCCTCCACACCCTTCATGTTTCCTTATAGCTCCTGACCTCCATCTCTTAGTTTTCTCTTTAATCACTTTGATCTCTCTCGTCAATTTTACGCGTGAAAATGAGCATCATCGGTCGACCCCAGGCTTATATAGCCAGACACCTTTACATTGACCCCATTTGGGTCGTCGTTGATTGGACTTGGTCACCATCAAATGGCCTTGGTAGCCTTCACTTTGGCTTCCCGATCTTTTTTATGACCTCTTCTTGGGCATTCTTCAAATTCCACCTTTGTGGCCATCTTTATTTTCCCTTTAGGGCATTCTATTTCAATATTTTGATCCTATCCTTTTGCGATCTCAAAGTCCACTTTCATGGCCATACTTACTCCTCTTCGGGCATTTTAATTTTTCAATCTTATCCAATTTGTGCACAAAGTCCACCTTCGTGGCCATACTTATCTTCCCTTGGGGCATATTATTTCACTACTTGCCTTTTTGGCCTTTTCTCGTGTCTTGTCTTTGGGGCACCATTATTTTCATCCTCGTCCTTTGCGGATGTATAGTTTTTTCACTCAGATCCTCATGTACAAAGGATTTCACATAATTTTTGCATTTAGTTGTGAATACTTTGATGCTCGCCTAAGACCCCGTGATCATTTCAACTTGCATCCATTTGAGAGCTTTCCCATTGAATTCTCTCCATTTTGCAATAATTTTCACACTGCCACTGTCATGCCTTGTAGAGCATTGTCGCATGTCTCCATTGAGATCCCAATTATCCCTCTACCGATGTGATATTGGAGTCACCGCCATGGTTTTCATTGTTATTGCAATCCTTTTTCTTGGGGCATCTTTCCTTGGTAATCCTTTTACCCATTTTTCTTTACCCACCCACCCTTCATCATCTACCTTTTTTCAAACGCGTCATCAATTTCCTCTGGCATCATCGATCCCTCATTTGAGGGGAGCTCATCATCTACCTTCCATCAATCCTCATCATACCATTTATCTCTCATTATTTTTGTCTCATGGCTTGCTAGCGCAAACCACTCAACAAAAGGGGCAAATGTAGACACCTAAAATCGGTATCTCTACCCTTGTCTACCGTGTGCGCATATTTTTGCTAGGGTCTTATCTATGTCCTCTTTAATTAAATCCATCCCCCTTTATTTAATTAAAATGCCCACTTAATTATCCTATCACCTTTAATGCCCATCCAATTCCTATTAATTAATTAATTAATCAATTAATATCTCACATGCCCTAACCAACCTTCTATTTAGGATGTTTTTATCCTAACACATACATCCCCTTGTTTTTCTAGATTTTTTTATCTTGCCTATCTTTATCCCTTAACATCCCTAAAAATCCCTTGCCCGCCTACATGCTTTAAAGCATTCTTCCAATCCTTAAGAAAGCCCAAATCCCGACCAAAATCACAAAAATAACCCCATTAGGGAAACTTTCCCCATACACATTCGCCAATCGGTGACCCGACTTTACCAGTCGCTTCGACCCTATAAAACTAAGTCTTTTCTTTCCATAATCATCATATGCATGCAAATTTTGGAGCTTCCTTGTGACTTGTGAACTCTTCCTCATTCTTGAGCATTCAGTAACAATTACTGAGATCTCTCGACATCATTTCAACATGTTTGCATCACTCACAATCATCCTTCATGAGATTTATCATCATCTTTGTGTTATTTATGTGATATTTATCAAATTATCTTTGTATTATTTGCATCTAACATTTTGCATATTCATATCAACTTTTAATAGACCCCAGAACTCCCTCCGCAACATTCTTTTCTAGCTTCTTTGCTTACAAGTCTCCCAATTCATCCTTTTGAACTTGGCCTTACCTAATGTTTCTCATGTTATTGGTCGACTAATTGAGTCGTTCGACCAAGGTCTTGTTTGCCAATCAATCCTTCCTTACTATTATTTTCTACCTTTCCCTGGTGTTTTCTTCCTCTAAGAACATTAAAAGGCCATCTTCTAAAGCATCCACAGGACCTCTTCTACCTTCCGGTTTGCACTCAAAGGCTCTTACGGGCCTGCATATTCCTTTTGTTGTATAGATCTTCTCTCCTAGGTCATCTAAATCAGACATACCTGCGTATCAGGTCGTTGTCACCACCTGCACGAGGTAACATTTAATTTATAGTTATTTCAATCAAATCAATTCTTAGATTAGATGTTAATTATTCTCGATTCAATTCAATATTACTTATGTTTCTACATGTTATCTGTCATTTCATCCTTTATTTCGCTTCTTCTTTAAAACGAGGGTTGACATTTGCCAAGGAATTTAATGTTTCTTGGATTTGCTTTGTCGGGAAACCCCCTCATATCCCATCTAATCAATATCCTTTTCGGTCTATCTTAGGATAAAGGTCATCTGAGACAACAAGGATTAGCTACTTTGCGCTCGTTCGTCCATCACATCGCAGCGTTTAGAGGTACTATAGACCCTCCATGTTATGAGTTGTTAATAACTTTCATTACTAGTTCATTCAATTGATTAGGAAAGAAGAAACTTGTCCAACATCTTGTTTTCTTATGGGTCGACCTTCCAATTATCAATTACAAAATTCAACCAAGAGAATCATATAAATAAAAATTTATGTGAGCAAAATAAAGGACCAAGCTTTAAGCATCTATTATCATCACCTAAGGTTACATCCATGGCATTCTAAGAGCATCAAAGGAATCCATCTAGCTTTCATTCAAGGGATAAGGGACTGCATTTTATGCATACACTTCATAGGAAGGGAAGTTCATTTTTCCATCCACACATCTATTTACATTGGTACATCTAGTTATCACCGTTATCGTGTGCACTTGCACTGAGGGCTTCTAGGGCACAATTTTATCACACACACACAATAACTACATGGAGTTTGAGATGTAGTGTAATGATCGATCATACTTAAACTCGGTCAGGTGTGTCTGTTGGTTCAATTTGACTCCCCATGTGCATATTTTCTATTTGGGATTTGATGTAGTTTGAGGGTTTTGCAAGTCATCATCTTTATCGGGTTATAGGAAAATTCGTGATCATAGTGTGACATATAGGTGACCAAGAGTGACTATCAATGATAACCTTACGACACCAAAAATTTAGGTTCCGAGCTCCTGCGCAGTCATAGGCACTTAGCAGAGGTCTCTCGGTGCCCTCGTCCCAGTCTAAGCACCCTAGTCCAGGAAAATTTGACACCTCCAGAATTTATTGTGCTTAGCTGTGACAATCTGCCCTTCCTGTTTCTTAGTTTCTCCAGTTATCCGTTTTGATGTAAATCAACTAAGTCCTTTACTCTCTCTCTCTCTTGCACTTAGGGTTTCATATTTATCTAGCATATTACTTATGTCATCTTGAATCTAGTTGTTGCTTATCGTAGTTTACATTTGTTACTCTGTAACATTAGAGTTTAGCATAAAAATTTTTTTGTTAAATCAACAAGATGATTAAATATGCATATAAAAAATCAAAATAAATTTAGTCAAGTTCTAAAACTAAAAGCGAATAGGCAAGACTCTACAACTAATGTACGGTCCAAACCTAATTTATACGGTCATGACCTAGAATTGTATAATAATGACCCTTTGATAGTGTGGATTTGAAATTTTATGTGTGTTTACCTTATTTGTAAATGACCTTTGCTATATGTCACTCTTGTTTGCACAATTTTAAGATGACTTGTAATCACCTGTAACAAAGTGAAAACCCTATAAATCTACATAACCCTTCATTAGAGCATTAACAAACCAAAAGGAGAAAACACGTGGGTATGTGGTTGATGTTGGAATACCATTAGTAGTAAGACTTGAAACTACAAAATTAATTTAATTTATACACTACATGCCCTTGTTTTGGGATCAAACCTCTTGTAGTCGTGTAAGTTTGAATAGCTAACCCACCCCCTAAGGGTGCCCTCATGGCTCTTAACACCAAGATAGCGGGATAATTATATAGTATAGAATGGACCAAGTGTAGTACTATTGTGATGTGGTGTGCCACAACTATGTGACATAACCCTTTGTTTCTTTAGACCCTTAAGACAATGCTTGGAGTGACCTTGCTCTTGCTAATGCATGTGTCTATGACTTTTTCATGCTTAGAAATGGAGGAAGTTAGATTCTTTGACATGGTTGAGTGCATTATACTTGTAGTAGGGACTACTTTAATTAATGTGTATATGATTTGGGTAGATTTAAGAACCCTTTTGAGTGCTTTTGGAATGATACTAGGAGCTTGTAAGAGTGTCAAGTGAGTTATGAAGTGACATTTATTTTTTTATATAGCCTTTATGTAGATGAAATATTCTAATAAGGCCAATCCTAGGCATATGAAGTGACTCAAAGAAGATATTCAAATTATAAATAGATATCATGAACTTGAGATCCAAGAGTGTACGAGTTGGCTAAGATCGGACCCCACATCTCGAACTAGTTGTACGGTTTTGGGTGGAGAAGGAGAAATATAAAACAAGAAGTTTGGACATGAAGCACATATGTTGTTTACTACTTTTATTAGATAATATTACCATCATTAACAATAGAACAAAGTGTAATGATAAGAAATTCACATGAGAGCTAGAGAAATGGCTGATTGGATTCGAATGTGAGCATTGTCTTAGTAAGGGAGAATGATCAAACTTGGCATTACACAAGGAAACGTTACTAAAATTCGGTTTCTAGATCTCGTAATACACAAAAACAATGCATTAGATCTTGATTTATAAGAAAAACATATAAAAATTCTATAATACACAAATCATAGGAAAAAATCATCACAAAATTGACAAAAGTTGGAATAAAGACCCAAATAACCACAATAGACAAGACCAAGGACAAAAACGTCAATATGAAAATGATGTTGTCGAATTTAAGATGAATTTGTCACACCTGAACAACTTCGTTTGAGATGAATTTGTCCCTAACATGCAAAAATGTCATATATACCCTAAAAATTTAAAACTTGACAAAAATTTAAAAATTATAGACTCATCAAACATGGAAGTCGATTCACGACACGAAGCTCATGAACACGGGTCAACCAATAACTAGAGTCACCTCGACACACATATATGGTTGTTAGTTAGAACTCAAAAATCCAAAGTCCACTATGAGACAAATGAATTTATATTTATTAGAAATTCACCCCTATTTATATTAAAAGTGACATTAATACCCTAAATTAAAGTTTACATCGATGTTATTAACCAACTTACGTAAAGGACAATATATCACCCTATACTTAATCCATTTTCCATATCATCAATGGTGTTGGGATCACGATATCACACTTGTTTGTATTTTGCTTATTTCATGTGCCTTCATGATAGTTTGTGGTTACACCTTATTTTAAGTTATTCATTCAATATTAGCTATACTAACAATTCTATATGATAAAATAACACCTTCACCCTAAATCACCATGCATCTTAACATTTACCCTCTTTTACTTTCAATATGTCTTATTCTCGATATTCACAAAAATTATATTATAAAGTTTAATTATACATTTGTATAGGTTCTAAACCCTAAACACGCTCAATATAGTTAACTTCATCACTTTTATCTCTTTGTCCATGTGCCTTTAGTTCTACAATTGATAACATGATGTCAAATATTATTTGACTTATATACTCTATTATTATCACAATGGCTCTAAGCCTTGGTTTGTCATGACAATACATGATATTTGAATAAATGTCTGGATTTACCTAACATTCAATCACTCGTACATTGATTCTTGTCTTTGATTATACTACTTCTTACATGATCACTATCTAACACACTAATTGATCTTTTACTACGTGGTTTTCATACAAAACACCACAAGTCTATCCCACACAATTATCATGTAAGTCGATACTACACATCACCAAATTATTTATAGCCCTTTGTTATATGGTTTATTATATATGACTATGTTCCTTCTACTGCTTACATCTTACACATTTTACACACTCACACAATCTCAATGACATTTCCTTATTTCTTGGCGCCCCAGTCAGAGTAATTTCTTGAACCCCAATCTCTCCGTAAATTACACCTTGTCCTGGCAAGGATATTTACGTGGACAGGTAAGAAATCTGCGCAGATTTAGGTATTTAGATCGATTATTGCAACTATAGTTTCTCATTGTTTTTTCTCTTGGGGTTTTGTTTTCAAGGAAAATACAAGAATGAGCAGATTGTTGTAGATGAATGCATGGAAAAATGTGTGTCGGTGATGATGAAGAATGCTAACAATAATGTCCACGGAGAGAGCAGAGAAAGCAGACGGCCAGACTCTCTTTAATCTTCAAATAGAGAGAAGTGACTTTTGTTAGCGAATAGGGGGCTTTGTTGGGGAAGTCGAGCGATGAAAAACAAAAATTGTGAGAGGAATCCTTAAAAAGAGACAAGGAAGAGAAGCAATCATTTTCCATGATTGTAATTTTTCTTGTTACCATCAGTTTTGTTGCAGCATTCATAACAAAAATGACATTCCTGTGTTGATGCATGCCTCGGCACTCGAGGTATTCATAATATGCAGCAAGTTAGCCTTGTTTGCATTACTATTTGTACGAACTACGGAACTGATGAATATTCATAATATATGGCATGCCTGTGATTAGCATTTTTGTAAAGCATAGTTTCCAGCTTTTAATTCATTTTCCATGTTTTGGGTTGGATAATCAGTGTCATTTAGTTATTAGTCTTATTCAATATTTCCTTTGGTTGAGGGTATGTTGGGGAAAATTATGTCCATGCAAAGAACAATTTACATTTTAGTTATGTATTTATTTCCACTCTTATTATTTGGATTTGAAATATTGTTTTTCTTTTAAGTTATAATGGATTTCATTTTTAACATTGTTATTAATTTCTTGAATGATTGTTAGCCACATTATTCGATATCATTTTTTTGAGGAGAAGTTTATAACTAACCAGCCTTTTAGTTAATTTTCACACATAAATTTGAACTTTAAATTTCACATTTATATGATTTATTTATTTACAAATAATTTTCTTTTCGTTTAAAAAGATTAATAAGATAGATAATGGGACAAGTGTATTACATTATTTTATAATTATCGTTTAAAAACAATTAAATTATTAATCAATATAAAATCTTTAAAAATAAGGTGCATAGTTCTTCTATATTTATACTTGGTGGTGTTTTTATGTTGGATTAAAGGTACCTTCCTTTGACACGTGTCAAAATGATCGATAGCTTAGATTACCTTGTAGATGTAATGTACAAGGTAACCCTATGCGACAAGCCCTATTTTATAATGGTCTAAACACATTTTTTTATGGTAGAGGGTCGAAGCCCTTGATTGTATTGTTGTCCCTATAACAAATGTCATTGCAAAGCTTGAGCCTACTTGTGGCCATGAATCCTACTTACATGTGTTTCATGCCAAGCATATGCATCTCATTGGGTGGTGCATCTATGATCCCTCTATGCAAAGTGACATGAAGTTTTGGCCTTTCAAGGTCTTTTTCGGTCACAATGAGAAAACCATAATTAAAGTCCAATTCAAAGGAGAGAAGATGTTTTTTGCGCAGAGGAAATTTCGTCGATGATGCTAATCAAAATGAAGGAAATTGTTAAGAGGCTTATTTTGGGAAAATTGTGAAGGAGGTTGTTATAATTGTTAACTTATTTTAGGGAATTTTAGAAGGTGATATGTTTGAAGGACATTCTGAATAGATGTTAGTTTTGGGAAATTAGTTGAATTTTAGTCAAATTTTAATAATAATAGTGTTATTTTAAATAATTAGAATTTTAAAGTTTTTTTAAATTGAAATGAAGAATACAATTCATGTGACATTAGTTGTTTTTGTATTCATATTTAGACTATCATTATTTTATTATATATTATATATATATATATATATATATATATATATATATATATATATATATATATATATATATATATATATATATATATATATATATACAGTATAATGCGAAACACAGGATGTGGTGGATTTTTCTCGTTCATATAATTAATTTTGATTTCAAAATAATAATTTACATTGGATTTGAAGGTATTGTATCAAACATGTCTCTTCAATGTATACAAATTTATATTTATATTTTTGTTTTTAGAAAATTCAATATGATATTGAAGTTACACTATAAAACACGAAGTACACATTATTATTATATCTTTACAAAATTCTCAAGCAAATGTTGTTTGAACCCTTCCCCTGATGTGGGACGGAAGGGTTTGAAGGGTTGTTTTTCTGTGAGGTAGAGGTGTTGTGGCCACCAATAATCCCGAGTTGTTCTTCCAAGAAACACTCATTGTTGTGTGGGTGGGGGCGTCTGACAAATTAATGGTGCCATGAAAATAGTTTTCGAAAAACATAAAAAACAGAGGGTTTTTTTTCCTTAGGAATTTGTTTCATACATTTGTGTGGCGTGATGTGGAAGTTCTTCGACCTTGTTTTTGGAGTGAGCCAAAAAAATTCTAGGCGCCAACAATTAGAGGCTAGATTCGTGCACAGGGAAACCATCACCGGGTGGGTGAGACGCGACCAATGGTTTAATGTTGTCTTTAAAAACATCAACACCATGTGAATGATAGTTAACATTACGTGCAATTATGGTTTTTCACGTGTCTTTGCAAATTTTATCCTTTATTCTAGGAAATGTTTGTTGCTTTGTCTTTGGTTTTGGTTTCGACTTGTTTTCATTGCTACATTTTTGGTGATCTAGGCTTATGATTGCAAACTATGTGTGTTCATTCTTGTCAACATCTGGTCTTGTTCACCCTTTCTTACCAATATTCAATATCTTTTGCAAACCTTGAAAAAAGTTCTATTAATATCAACATAACATTTATCATTTCTGTTATAGTTTTTGTTGAGTGGTTGTTTAGCTCTCTGACTCATAATTTTCCCTTGGTGAAGGTTTTAAAAATAATCTTGTTCTTTAGAAGGTTTTATGATTTACTGAGACACACTTAGATTATATGTGTGCATGACATAATTTTCTTGTTTGAAGATTTAAGTTGCTGTGCATATGCCTTAAAATTGAAAATTGTGATCTACATGTTTAAATTCTACTTGAGAGCCCTGTTTCTTGTGATGATTGAGAGCAATCATTTGAGTTATTGGAATCTTGGGTTGTTTGCACTTAGGGCTCAAAGGCTAATCTTTCCTTATTAGGATGTCTAAGTTCAAAGTTGGGTTGTGGATAGATCTACGAGCAGGGTGTGGGTTCCGAAGCATTAGAGGTCGGTTGATCATTCTCTTAACCGTGGATTTAGTACGATCAGTTAGGAACTACTCATGTAAAATATCCATAGTCTTAACTATGTATGTTGTGAAAGCCCTCTTGCCCTGCTTGATAAATTGTTGGTTTGAGGCCAATTATGCAAGTGCACTTGTCCTAATGGTAGTTCATAATTTTCCTATTCGCTTCCGCTTGTTTGGATTTTTGTTGCAAGGAAAAATCGGTTCATTATCATACATGTAAATTATTCAGGTATTTTTGCAAGGCATGTGTTGCTTCCTAGCTGGTCATAAGGTCGAACCCTAAGGGTGCAATATTTGAAAATTAACTATCTTCGTCTCGAACCTCTGTCACTATAGATCCCTATCAGTAGGAGATAAAAGGGGATGGAAGAACAATAGTGCTTTGACTAATCTTGGAACACAAATGATAAAGTAGCTATGTGAATTGGATACTTCCAAATAAAGGAATAAAAATATAAAAATGCCAATATTAGTATGCTTCCATTTTTTTGGAATAAGGGTAAAGTGAGGGTTTTAGAAGGTCCCACAACCTTTTACAAAAAGCCCAACAAGCTAAATAGAGCGATGAAAATTACAATAAAGATACCCATGAGAATTCCAAAAAAATTGAACAACCGAACAAAACAAAACAAACAAAACGAGAACATATCGAAGAAACTAAAGATCATAAAAGCTTCTTAAGCTCTTTGACAATATTCTTAGCGTGGATGGAACCATATTCTTTGGCTAGCAAATCGGCAAGTGCAATCAGTTCAGAATAGTCTTGGTATTGTTAGTATAAACTTCCCAAGCCTTCAGGACAATGAAAGAATGTTGGAGTTTAGCCAGGATAGAAGACACCAGATCCACTTGGCTATCCTCATCTTGAGTATTATCACTCTTAGTAATTACATCCTTATCCCTCGAAATGCTCCCAACCTGGGTATCTTCCACTTTAGGATGAGCTTCAGTTAGCATATCATGGTGAATAAACTCACTATCGATCATTTGAACTTCATCGGTTTCCTTTTGAGCAGATCTGCCCTTCCACGAGTAGCTCCTCTTCCATGTCCTAATGACCATAATCGGGAGTCAGGTACAATGAAGCTAACCTAGCAGATCCTTTGAGAGAAGGAGCTCCGAGTTAGAAATCGGGAGGTAACAGAACCAATGGATCAATAATGGGAAGTCAAGACACACGGTGACCAGAGAAAGAGGTGGGGAGATGGTGACATCAGTAGAAACAACACCTTTGAAGGAAGAACCCACAACGACAACCTCAGAATCAAAATCAGATAAAATTTGCAGACGGTGACAAGGACAAGAGGTGGGGTGAGAAGCGGGGGATGGAAGTGGAGATGAGGTGGGGGTGTGGTGGAACTTACCGGATTTGACAGGAAAATGAAAAAGTTCCGCAGGGGAAGCAACATACTGAAAGAGAAGATAAAGAAGGCATTAATGGAGAATGGGGCCATCACCCTCCTGGGCCAGATTGATAGAGTGTTCCAAAGACTGGTATAAAAAGGGTGAAAGATTGATTCTTTTGCCCAACGCAGTGGGAAAGGATGAAAAGTGAGGACCGAAAACTAGCATGTAGCGTCCGTCGATTGTAAAATATCTCATAATAACTTCAACCACTTTGTTCCAAGGGGGATGTAGGGACTCTCACACATAGCCCGAGATATATTTGGTCGGATTTTCACCCTTGTTGATGAAGTCCTGGAGCTTTTCTTTTAAGGACCTCTTGAAGTAAACCACCCCGGAAAGTGGCAATCCGATCCACAGAGGCTATGGCATTGGTAGAAATGGCGAAGAAGGTATTGCTAATTTGAACCCAACCCCTCGACCAAGTAGCCAAGACTCCATAAGAGACAGTGGCCGACTAACCCACAATTCTTTCCAAGAAAGTCGTGATGTCATTATCCTTCAAAATATTCTAAATTTCTTCATCATCCCGCCATTCAGCGTTAGAGACCTGGTTCGATTCTTTTAAGTGACCACCCATGATAAAAATTATGTGGCGAATAAATGAGGTGATATGCCTCAAATTGAATTTAAGAGGCCCGTTTGAATTGTGCGAGGCTTCCACGTCAAGTGTCCACATCTCCTTATCATGATTACAATGTAAAAAGGCACATCTGAAAACAAGATCCACCCGAGTGGTATAACTCTCATCGTACGTGCCCAAGTCCTTAGAGTGTTGTATCATCATAATGGGGTAATTATGACCACCGCCATCGTATGTAATGGATTGATTCTACTAATATTAGAAGTAGGATAAAACCACCACAGAAATTAACTAGAAAAGGAACATTCATTGTGAGTTTTTTTGAATAAGGTTTTCAGGAAAATTTCGAATCCAATTTTGTTGATTGTTGAGGAGGACACCGATATTAGCCATGTAGTCCACAACTCTATTTCCCTCCCTGTAAACATGTTGGAACCAGATTTTCTAAAAATTACTTTGGAGGATACGAATGTCCGCAATAATATTCTTGATAGTCCATTGGCCTGGGTCTTCTGAGTTTAGTAGATTAATAATATTAAGAGATTCACTTTCAATAATTAACGAGCCATTTCCAATTTGCAGAGTAAGCTCAAGCCCCTTAAGAATCGCTAAAGCTTCAACTTGATGATTTGTCCCCATGCGAGAATGTAGTTGTCGTAGTTGCCAAAGGGCCCCCTGTTATTATAGAGAATCACTCCTCCATAGGACTTCCTAGATTTCCTTTAGATGCCTCATCGTGTTAAGATTAATCCATCTAGGGGGAGGGCACCAACGAGTTTCGGAGCGAGCCAAGGTTGAGGGTTTAGTCTTAAGTTGAATCGCAATCTGCTGACACCACTCCTTGTTGTATCAAAATTGGATTTTTTGCTGATTATTCTTCTAGAGGCAACTGTTAAGATTATCTTGGAAGAGAATAGCGATACAATTTACAACTTGTGAAGGATCCATGCTTTGCTCTTTGAAGATTCTCCTATTTCTTTCCTTCCATATACCCCAGAGGACATGTCGGAGGAGAAGTTTCCAAGTGAGGGAGAGGGCCGAGTGCGAGAAGGGGGAACACCATTGATTAAGGGCATCTTGAAGGGATTTGAGATAGGAACCAATTCTAGATATCTTGGGGAAAGGAGAGTGAAGGAGGAGATGAGATGAGGACTCTAAAGCTTTACAATAGAGAACACAATGAGTAGGAAGAGAGAAGCCTCTTCTTTTAGGTTTTCCCCAACATGAAAGCATTCTCGGATGAGAGCCAGACAAAAAAACCCATTTTAGGAATGATTTCTTTGGGCCAAATGTTACTGAGAGGAGGGCTAGAACTGGTCCGAGGCTTGGAATCATGGGTGGATTTAATAGTAAAGGAATCCAAGGAGGAGAGGGGCCGGATACGATCATCATGTGCAGTAGAGACAAAGGAATATAGTAAGAGGAGAGGCAGTTCTCAATTGCTCCAAATAGAGACTTTGAGCTCCATTGATACTTGCCCAGTCCAGGATATACCAAGAGGGAATTGAATTCGCCAATCTCCAGTAACCATTAACTTTCTTGCTATGACAATTAATGAGGGGTCTTTTGATAGCATCCCAAATAGGGTCAAGGCAAACATGTTTTTCTCGATTCACCAATCGACCGAGAAATCAATTTGTCCGCCATTTCCCAACCTCCATTTGGTGCTTTAGCACATAAGAGAGAGAGAGAGAGCTAATGACCGAGTTCCAGATGGAAAAACCGGTGGAGGAGAGGAGAGAAGGAAATCTCTTGAGTGAGTCAAATATTTGGCTCTTAAAAGCTGCACCCAGCAGTGTGAGTTTCCATAAGCCACTTCCCAACTTATCTTATTTAGTAGGGCTTCATTCATATCAGCTAAGAGTCTAATCCCAAGACCTCCCAACTTGGTCGGCTTACAAACCTCATTCAAGAGACAAGGTGGATTCTCTTCTTTTCTTCCACCTCGACCAGAGGAATCTTTTTGAATCCTCTCAATAGCATTGATCATCGAAGAGGGCATTTTGAGAAGTGACATGAAATAAATTGGCAAACTTTGTAATGTAGCTTTAACTAGTTGAAGTTTTCCACTGACTTAGGAGAGCTCCCTTCCAAGAAGCCAATTTTTATGGTATCTTTCAATGACCAGTTCCAAAGACTTTTAATTTTCTTAGCCTTAAAAAGAGGAATTCCCAAATAAGAGGAAGGTAAGTCCATAATTTTGCAACCAAAGATATCAACAATCCTTCTTTGAGTTTGAGGAGAGGTGTTTAAAAAGGATATGTTGCTTTTATTGAAATTGATCATTTTTTGAGAGGTAGATTGATAATTTTCTAATATTTGCTTAAGAGCTCTTGCCTTGATCACAAAAGCAACACTCAAGAGAAGGGTGTCGTCCACAAACTAACTATGGGTGGCAGTTGGGGAGCGAGTGGTGATTTTGATTCTAGATATAAGAACTTGACTCTTAGTTGCCTTTAAATGTAACATCCCCATTTTAAGATACTAGAACAAGGGAAAAAAATAAAAATATATACAACATTCCCTGTTATGAATTATATAATTCAAACACACGTTCAAGTTTTAATAATTGTTCTCTGTCAATTAATGTAGTTTGGATCACACAATTTCCTTTTAAAACTAATGTTCTCTGTTCACATATTTGCAATATGGAACACACATTCAGTGCCATTCAATCATATAACAGATACCATATGCTGTTGTAAATGACTCGAAGAACTACCGACCTCCCACTTTATGGCTCGGAGTTTCAGCGATCTCTCATTTCATGACTCGGCGACTTACCGATCCTTCATGTTAATTCATGCATAGTATAATGAATATACAGGGTTCTTTTACCGTTTCCGGTTATCGAAGTGATCCATTTAAGAAGCCTATCTGAATATCTGTTACTGATATTCATCTGACATCCTGCATCTTAAACTAGGTGATTAGGACAACGCAACCAGCACTTACGATAATTTGGCCAAAGATTTTCACATGATTTGCATGATCATATTCCTAGATGTGATACACACCAATGGAATACGTCCTTCACCTCACTTAAATCATTATCTAGAATGGTCTTTCCTGGTCTCCACCAGTCCTTCCATTTAAGGTCAAACTCTAACCCCAACTAGCAATATGAACAAGTATAGGAAGTTACTCATGGTAACTAAAGATACGCAGACATACGGTGTCATTCCTAGACGACTCCGTGTGTCTAGTTACCTTTAGTCCTCCGGAGTCACTCCGTATACGTGATCACATTCCTATCCCTAGCCAAGAACTTATTATCCAGCTTATGTAAACTTGATGATTTAATTCAGGAGGGCATTGTAATATGTCAGCTATAACATTGTGTCGTCATGAAGGCCCCGCCTTCATGAAGACACCATATTGTAGCTGGCGTATGTCAATGTCCTACGGAATCCTCTCATCGAGGGTACACATCCAACTCAATTGTGATTTGGTTATAATCTTAGTATTTAAGATCAACTTTCAGCAGCCATGCTGATCCTTTATCCTTGTTCTTGTTACAGTTGTATGTAGCTAAGAGAGACTTAATCCATCTTCTAGCTTAATATGCATCTCCTCCTTCATACCGAAGGGATTGCATATTCACTTCTTGGTTCCTTTCTTAATCTTTGGACTAATCAGTCCATTATCGATAAACTTAATAAGTTTAACCTATTAAACTTAACCAAGTTTTCCACAACTGTAAACAAATTCAGAATTCCATCTTATTAGACGTCATTTAAACGAGGTCTAATTCTAAATGAATTTATTCATTTATCCTCCTTAACCTTACTTAGTTAAGGTCCGTTAACAATAGATATGATTTCCTATATCTTTATTTTCTGAATTTAAACATTCGAGGCTATTAACGGAGTCCGAATACAAGGTTCTGGCTGCCCCTAAGTTATTTGATATCCCTTAGCTTTCAAACTAATCCCGAATACCTTCCAATTAGGATTTTGTGTTTATCTAAATCTTTTTAATGTCAATTCAAAATTCATCTTAACCCAAGTATGAACTAATTGCACATTTCAACGTAAAAGTTACATTCAGGTAAAGAATAGATGTTATTTCCTTTTAAATTCATCCATTAACATTTGAATAATTCCAAGTCAAGGAATAATGTTATATTCTAAAACTTATTCAACAATATCAAAATGATACAGTTATTGAAAATATCACACTTTTACTTGTATTTATCCATCAGATTTACAATCTATACATTTGCCAGTCCAAACGACTGGACTTTGTTTATATCAAACAACATTACAACTCATAAAGATAGAAGAATGTAACTTCTTCCTTTCCCATTTCCTCGTGGAGGAGTAATAGCTATCAATACAATCCATCTTCAGTTAATCAAAGAAGTATCAGAAAACAACCATGTCTTCATTTATACTCAAGTTTCATCTGCAAAATTACTTGCACGGGTCAGTTCATTGAACTGAGCATATTAAGCACTTGTCTTTAAAATGAGGTGCTTTTAATTAACTGTCTCAATAAAAGAACCTTGCTTTTATGAAACGTTAATATGAACATCATTCAAGAATTAAATACCAAAAAGGATGAACAACATATCAACTCAATCATCCAATAACCCTCCTAATCAGACAAAGGATTACTACCCTCTTTCCCAAATAATTATTACAAGAAGTAATTTCCTTCAACAGTTCCAGATTACAAACATCTGTAAGAACTAAAAACACAACTATGCAACTGCTGTTCTAACATAAATGCTATCAATTCCATTCTCTTACAATAGTTGTGAATTCAAAAGATAGATCTTAACTAAAATCTAAACCGAATTATTGTCCCTTCCTTCATACAACTCATCTGATTTCAAGCAATCAAACGCTGAAGAGAACAAGCAAACAACAATTAAATACAAATGCTTAACCCAAAAGCGATTTAAATTTGTTCCATAACAATTATAGATTTCCAACTGTATGAGAGAAAAATGATCATTAATTCAAATTATCCATTCACACTCTCTTTCTTTTCCTCATAGCTGTACTAGAAGTTTTTAATCCAAACGTGATATCAATCAATGATAATAGTCCAAAGAGAAATAAACGAAAATCAATAATCGAATATAAGGGAGCAAGATCATATCACCTCTTCTTACTGTCTATCCAAATACCTCTTATTTAGAGCAGACATACTCCAATAGTATAATTCATTCAGAGTAGTATATTCAGTAATTGAAAACTACTATTACCTTTCCAAAAAGTTGACCAGAGTTCATTGCAACTGGTCTATAAACATTAGTACCAAAAGGACCTATAACGCAATCATTTCCTTTTAAACATTTCACTCTACAGACATTCACGTCTTTATAACATGCAAGAGTGTACAGCGACTACAACCAGTCACACTTTCATCCTAATAATGAGAGTTTTCACTTTCCAACAACAAAGAATAATTCCATTCATATTCTGTTCTTAATGAAAACGATGAAAGGTCCACAATCCTTAAAAATATATATATTCACATAACAATGCCTTTATCAATGCAAACCCGCATAGGGTAATAGATGCGCAAGCAAGGTACATCAAAAACAATCTCAACAACAAGCCAAATCTCATTTGTTTCATTCATTTGCACAGAAACACTAAGCCATGTTCGTTTTCATGATGACAGTTCAGACTAGAAGATCAAACCGCATCCAAAATGCACAATAAAATCCTCTTTCCCATTACCTTCAGATTTCAAGCAGAAAGAGAAAACATAATTCATTAATGATTTCAATAAGAAGAACAATCATTTTCTTCAAACACCCGAGAATACCCAAGTCGTGTTCATTCTTTTAAGGACAGTTCAACCAGACATACAAATCATCTCATCTTTTCATTTTCACAAGAATGCTCAGAACTCAGAAGTGATATTCATTTAGCTAATGTATTTATTAGCACAACCCCAAATGGTAATAAAGCGAATACCCAACACTGCCGAAACGAACCACACAGCAAGGACAAGTGTATTCAACTTAATCATTATGCAAAGAATGCTCAAGCCGCGTACAACAAAAGAAAACGACTCAACTCAAAATCATCTCAACGTAACAGCCAAATCAAATAACCAAAACCCCCATCATAAGAGCAGGGTTGTTTTAATGAGACTATTAAGCAAAAGCAAGCGGTTTAAGGAGAAGGGCTTAACATGCCTGTTAATTTTTCTTGTGGCTCGAAGAAAACCGTGCCCACTGGAGTTGTTTCTCTCCACGACGTCCTCGGCCAGGCTTTCCAACCAGTCACTAACTTCCACAGGCTCAAGAATAGCCTTTGTTTTTCCAAAGAACAGAGATAATAATCAAAACACAGCTGGTTCGACAGAACCATGGAGAAACAAAATGCAGAGCAACTAAAATCTAAATGCACACAGAACAAACAATTTTCCTTTTTCCTCTATCCTCTTTCCAAGGCGAGCTGGTCGCTAAGACCAAGATAATTAATGCATTGAATGCACTGCCTTTCCTCATTCCTCACGCCACCGCCGACTCGGGTTGGTGAGTTTCCAAATTTCAAATTTGCATATAAATTCCATTTAGTTTCTAAGCTAGTTGGACGCCTCCAACTTTTCTTTGTTCCCGCCAAACTTGGCGCTGTACATGTAAGGACTTCATTTACTGTCCCATTAAATTTCCTACCTTCCCCCCTTATCCTTTCCATCCACATGGGTCTATGCATCCCCTTCCTTAGGTTAGGATTAGTTTAGGATTTTAATAGTCCATATCTAGGTCATTCACCTAGTTCATAGGTTAATGGAATTTATACCTATTTTCTCCCTTATGAAATCTAAAATCCATATAGGATAGTAGTTAGGGTATAAGATAAAACTTAGGGGTAGGTTAGGGTTTAATCCCCTAATATTTAATTAACTAGTTTCCATATCAAGTCTCATTAGCAATCACACAAGCAATAATAACTTTTGTCCCAAGTATCAAGTTACAGCAAACAAGGGTCCAGATCAGCAATACATTCCTCTAAGATCAAAAGATGTGTCTTAACATATTTATCTTCATTTCTGCAGTTACAACATCATGAAAGGTAATTACCATGATAACTTACAAAAATCAAGGCGTTACATTAAAGCTCACGAGGGTGTCCGCAATTAATGAGTAAAGAGGAAGGGGAAAGAGGGTCTCCTTCCCTTATGCCTCTGTTGTTTTTAAGAAGCCAATGGGATGCCATTTAGGAGGATAGAAAAACAATGGGTAGTTATGCAAGATAAAATCCAGCTGCACCATTCATTGTCAAAACCATAACTTCAAAGACCGAATGAGAAAACTCCGGTGACTCTATCAAACGTTTTTTGTATATCTAATTTAAGAATCATCCTTGCTAACTTTGCTTCTTTGGGCCGAGTGAATGGCTTCATGAATTGTAATAATGTCACCCCTGGATAAACCGACCGCCGATGAAACCATTTTGTTGTGGAAAGATGAGGTCATTCATAAGAGGTTTCAGTCTAGTAGCCAACATCTTGGTGATGATCTTATAAGAGGTATTGTAGATACTGATTAGACGAAAGCTAGCCACATACTTAGAGCTAAGAGATTTGGGGGCCAAAGCAATGAAAGTTGTGTTCCATTCTTTCAGAAGAGAATCACTAGTCTAAAATTCATTTACCGCATTAAAAATTGATTTCTTGTTTGTGAAGATGCTCAGTTCTGCCTTCTGCCTCCACTAGAGCTGAGATGTTAGCAATTTCCTAGGTCACTTTTGTTTACACAAACTTGATGTTACCGAACACTTTGACCTTCCATAGTGTAAGTTGTTTTTTGATTTCCTTAAGCTTACTGTAGAATTTAAACATATCGGAGCCCCGAACTTTGATATCCCACCAACTCTTAATCAACGGTTCTAACTGGTTATTTTCAAGCCGTGCCAATTCAAATATGAAGGGTGAATTTTTAGTATTTATCTTGTTATTATCACAAAGTAACAAGGGGCTATGATCTAAGGCAACTCTGGATAAAGTACTGAGAAAAAAATCAAGATAAAGTGAGATCTAGTCTAAAGATCCCATTGCCCTATCAAGCCTGCTTTGAATATAATTTCGTCCAATTCTACGGTTGGACCAAGTGAAGGAGGCTCCATGAAGGTCCATGTCTAAGAGTTCCTCACAACGTAAGAAGTCAACAAGAGCTTCCATGCTGGAGGGATTAGCAAGGGCACCTACTTGTTTCTCGTAGGGGTAGAGAGTATAGTTGAAATCCCCCATGATTAGCACAGGGATATTATCGCAACTTCTTATGAAAATAGAAATATCCTACCAAAGTTTTTCACGATGGGTCTCCAGATTTGGAGCATAGACATTGATGGCGATCCAAGTAGAGTTTGAGCCTAATTCTGGAAGATTCATCATAAGAAATTAGGATGTTGTAGAAGACAGTCACCTTTAAGAATTTTAGGATCCTAGATAATGCATAAGCCACCCGAGTTACTAGTCAAGTGTTGGGTCGCAAAGGATGCAACAGGCCAAATTTTTGAGAGAGTGAAATCATTTTTAAGCTTCGTCTCCTAAAGCATAATAATATCCGAAGAGTGGTTAAATTTCATATCCTTGAGGACTCTTTTTTTTTGTAGAGAGTTGAGACCTCTTATATTCCAAGAGATTATTTTCATTTTTTGGATTTGGGTTTGCTCCCCATGCAACCATGGGGATTGTACTCTGGGTTCCTTGAGCTACGTTCGTGGCTGATTCTTGTTGGAGCTTGATACTACCCAAAGTTTGTCCACGTAATTTCTCGGTGCCTATATTTGGTTTCTTCTCTGTTGCTACGGGTCGATGAAGGTTAAAACCGTCATAAGAGGTTTGAGTGGAGGGGGAGAGTGGAGAGTCAAAGAGAGGAAGGGAAGAAGGACTAGGGAGAGGGAATCCAAGGGGAAGCTCCAAGGAGAGAGACAGAAGGGGAGGGTGAGCATACCTCGGTTGAGAGGGAAGGGGGTGGAGGAGAAGGGGAGGTAGAGGAAAATGGGAACACAAAAGCGATCGCGCAGGGAGGGGAGTCGAGAGAGGAAACAAAAGGGGAAACAATCGAAGACGATGGGAGGGGGCAAGAGGAACCCCCTGTAGGTAACAACTAAAGAAGAAGGAAATTGGGGGGCAAGAGGAGTCTCTATGCGAGCATCAAGAGAGATTTCTCCTTCCTCAAGGAGAGCAAATGAGTTTGAAGAAGGGATGACATGAGCCTCTTCAGATAACACTTTTGGTATATATTTCCCTTTTTTCTTGGGGGAAGCTTCATGGATTTTTGGTTTGGGTTGTGGCTTGGAGGGGCAACCCATAGCTTGATGGCCAATAATTTTGCAGATGGAGCACGCTTAAGGGATATATTCATATTCAATGGGTTGTGTCCATATTCCAAAGTTTGAGAGAAGATCAATCGATTTTGGGAGTGGACCACTAACATCAACATTGACACAGAAACGAGCATGAATGAATCTAGTTTTTGCTTTTTTGGCTTGATCAATTGCAATAAGAGGGCCCATAGAAAGAGCAATACCTTTGATAACCACTGGATCCCAAAACTCTAAAGGCGAGCCCGAGAGACGAACCCAGATTGGTGCTTGTGTCATGATTTCGGTGAACGAATTAAAACCCGGGGTCCATTTTCATATGTAGAAACCTCTTTTGCCAAAAAACCATAGACCACCCAGAAGTGCATAAGCAAAGTCTTCTTTAAAGCTGAAGGAAAAGAGAATGAAGTCGTTTGGCATGGCAGCAATTTCTATGGCACCACAAGGGTTTCATTTCATGCATACCTATTTTTTGATATCTTCGAGAGGAGGCCTAGGACCCATTAACTTACCTACAGGAGAGACAGGTCTCTCACAGAGGCAAACCACCTCCGTGATGTGAGAGGGTATGTGAAGAGAGAAGGACCCTGCAAAAAGGATAGGTGACTTTTCTCCGAATGGGGTGAATAATTGGACCCTTCCACAACCTTATTTCATGCCTTGGGAGGAGGCCTAGGAGACAATCCCCTAGAGGACATGGGGCATGACTCTCGATCCAGGACCTAAAAGGGTCTCGACATCAAAGTAAGCACAAAAGGATGCGGGGATTTCAAGGATCATCTTTGTATATTTTGGCACCGCTTGTGCAAACCGACTTTTATCATCAAGGATAAGATTAACACTCACGTGATGCATAACTTTCCTAGGAGAGGAAGATCTACTTTTAGCCATTAGGGTTTAGTGGATCCTAGGGAAATGAGTTCTAAGAAATAGTATACTTCCATATGATACTTTATGCAGAAAGTGTATTGCCCGTGATTGAATTATGTGTCATCTCTCGATGACCAAATGGATGCATACGCCGAGTCTCCTTTAATGGCCCTTATAGATAGGGAAGCTTGTTACCCTAACATGCTTCGTTAACTAGCTCATGTTGCATCTTCTTTCTCAAAGCATCTTGAACATAAATTAATTCCTGACAAAGTATAGTGTAAATAGAAAATTCTAAAATATGTTGTGTTGTACGTAGAGAACATAGATCACATCATTGTCATCAAGGTTATCCTCGAAGGAAAAAGTGGGAATTAAACAAACAACACTAACAAACCATTTTTCCTTTGAACCCGTTTTGTCTCTTTTGTTGATTTATTCCCACTTTTGGCTTTGAGGATAGGCTTGATGACAATGATGTGATTTGTGTTCTCTATGTACAACACAACATATTTTATATTTTTCTCTCTAATTTTCTATTTTCTTGTACTTTGTCAGGAATTAATTTATGTTCATAACTTTGGAGAAAGAAGGTGCAGGATGAGCTAGATACAGATAGTAGGTTAGGGTAACAAGCTTCCCTATTTACATGGGCCATTGAAGGAGGCTCTACGTATGCATCCAATTGGTCCTCTCTTCCGTGGAAATCAATATATTTAAGTGTGATGTACACTAACATATGTAAGCTTCTTGTCTACATTCAATGGTGTAAGGCACTCTGCAAAGGCTTTGAGGGTGATAAAAATTTGGATACCAAGGTTGATTCCTAGACTCTTTCCCCCTTAGGCATGGGTCATCACAGTTCCTTAGTAGCCTTCAAAGATTTTGAACTTGGAACTGTAGACGTTATTACGTTATTTTTCTCCTCCACTGGGCATGTGTATTGTGCGAATGGTTATGCTTTTTGATGGGTTTGTTGGTGACCCCGTTCATAGTATCCTATGGATTTGTTTAGGCCCTCCATTTGTCTTGTGAGATAACATTTCTCTATTTTACGTGAGATTTTTATACTATAGAATTGTTGTTAGTCTTCCCACATCTTTCGTGCTAGCCACCATCCCAAAATAGTTGGGGATGTTGGTGTCCAGGTTATGAGGCTTGTGCTTCCACATATCTTATGTGTAGTATGAATCCTCTACTACAATTATGCCTCACATAACACTTACGTTCATACTGATAGTGCATACTTTAAAGCCACATTATAACTTTTTGAATTATAGATCAATAAAATTTACAACACTTTATCAAAAGGTTAAAAAATCTGCAAGCTTCCCTCTATGCAAGCTTCCCTTTCTCATTTTATGGTTCCATCCATATGTCCCACTGCTCCACGTTATTATTTATCAAATTCCGCTAACAAATTTATTGCCTTTAATTTCAACCTTTCACACCTCCTTTTTGTGTTCACATTGCAGACCGTTGCGTGTAATTGCTAGTGGAAAAATAAATGATCATTCTCAACACACGGGTATCTATATTGCTTTATTCTAGGTCGATCAACGCTCCTCTTATTAATTTCCTCACCCTTGGTTGGAGGAAACATTATGTTTCTACACATTACTCACATCCCCTCTCGTGCTCACTCTTTCAAACATGATTTCTAAGCACCCCACACATGGGGGTGAACACACTATTTTTATAAAATGACTTATGAGCATATAAACACAATTACATCGACTACTCTATGATATATTTCCACAAGGGGAAATGAGCTTCTATATATTTATGACACAATTATTCACATTTGTTATACACTTACGAAATAATTATTCACATATTGTATATGCTTAGGACACAATTATTCACATATAATATATGCTTATGAAACAATTATTCACATTGGGATATGATATTTAACAAATATTCACAACTTTGAGTGTTATTTTTTCCAATCATATGGCTATCATTCAAAGCTACTACACAATTCGATCAACACTCGCTACACCATTGACACGATATATCAACATTTATTACTTGCAATCACATAAATCTTATGACTACATAGTTATGACACATAACACATACACCCTAATTTTGTTTTGTGGTGGGTAACATGCCAACGACATCTCACACCACCCCAAAAGAGGGGGCATTTTCAGACTATTTTCAAATCACCGATCGCATACACCACCCCAAAAGAGGGGGCATTTTCATACTATTTTCAAATCACTGATCACATACACCACCCTTAATCACGTGGATTTTTTTTTGAATGATGGCTTATACACTTCCTAGAGGCAAAATTATTTCACGAATTTATCAAGAACATGTATTGGATCAAGAGCATTTATATATACAAATCAAACACATACACTTAATCAAGAGCATAACCTACATGAAATGAGAACATATTTTCGATCATACACATTTGAACTATATGAATTGAGAATTTATTTCCCATCATACACCTTTAAACTGTTCGAAATCGAGAAAATCAAACATCTAGTTTATTTGAATTACCCAAACAATCACATTACATTTTTTTGATTTCTTTGGTGGCTCAAAACCAATAAGTGGCCCCCTCAATGGCCACATAATGTAGGTTGGCTTTCATAATGGCCCAAAAATGTAGGATGGCTTCGCTCAATGCTCATGACTCATCTTTCTAGCTAATATGATAATATAAGCTTATTTCATCTTTACACAATTGTTTAATGCTTTAACGAAAATAAAATCTAATATTTGTGTTTCACAAAGAGCACATTTAGGTTTGTAGAGTATCGACTCTTATTGCGGGAGTATATAAGGATTGTTTTTCTATTTACATTTTTATATTTTAACCTCACGAACAAACTCACCGATAAACTCGAACTTATCAATCAACATGTACTCGAACAAAATATAAAAAAAGGAACAAAGAACACTCGAGCTCAAAACCTCTCTTTCCTTATAACTTATAAAGTTGGGCGCACGAGTGTGGCTTGATGGTGGGGCTTGAGTGCTCGTTAGCCACCACCTAGGTTCTAATCCCCCAGGCCCCAGAGGATCGGTTACCCTTGCATTTACACAACCGGTTGGGAGGACTCGCCCTGCATTAACACGCCACAAAGTGTGCCAGGTCGCTAGGTCATTAACTCTGTAGCATAAAAAAAAACTTCTAAAGTTTATAAAGTTATAGCCTAGAGAAACCTTAAACTCGTGAGAAAGTAACATTACTTAACTTTTCACGAGGAACTACCATGGTGCCATATGACCGACCAGCTGGTACTTTAAAAACCAAAAACAAAAAGCAAAAACCATTACGAAAGTATTTAATGCTTTTCCCATTAATAAAAACCATTACGAAAGTATTTAATGCTTTTCCCATTAATAAAAACCATTACGAAAGGTTAATGCTTTTCCCTTTAACACCATATAACGCCATTTTCAATAAAATTCACCAGACGTTTCGAAGGAGGTAGCGGGTGTTCGCCATCGCGGCCTCTATCTGCATCATTCTTCCATTTGCAGATAAATCTTTCTCAGAAGGCGGGACATATTTCTGGGTCAGTAAATTTTCAGGAGAAACCTATAAAAGCCGCGCAAGTTTAAAAACCATGGCTCGCATATACGTGGGTAACTTGGATCCCCGTGTAACCGAGCGGGAGCTAGAAGACGAGTTCAGAGTCTTTGGCGTATTGCGCAGGTGGGTTTTTTGTTTTCACTGCACATGACCATGATTTTACCAGGGTTTTACTCTGCATTACGGTTTTTAGGGTTTTATGCATTGTGATCGAATGTGTTTTTTTTTTTTTGGGAGCTGCCCCCTTTTTTGTGTCACGGTTTGAAACCTCGGACTGTGTATTGCGCACAATGTAATGTGTTTATAGATTCCATCTGGCCAATTTCCCTGTTATTTATTGCATTGATCCATTTCGTTAGGGTTACACTATTTAGATGTTTGACGTGGGCTTGGCCGCCATGTAGAAATTGGAGGATATTGTGATGGTAAGACAATCGCCAACTCAAATTAGTTATTTTGAGACTTCCAGGACGTTTATTCGGTGTTATTCTAAGAGACGCTCTCCATAGACCTGTTAGGGTCACCGAAAGGTTTTTTTTTCGCCCCTCCCAATTGTTAACATTCTTAAGGTTTCGAATCCTTTACTCTGTGGAGGATCATTCCAAAGACCTTTGCACGGGTCGATGGAAAAAGAAACGCTAAGTGAAAGCTACCTAACCCCAACTAATAAAAACCTAAGTAGAATTCTGCCATCCACCAAACGCCAGAAGGATGTGTCGTTGCACGGATCCCATCTGGACTCCGCTAATCCAAAGATGGCGATCTTTGATAAAGATATTATATTTGTGCACTTTTATTAAATTTTGTATGTTGCATAAGCCTGGCAGTGAAGTGCTGTAGGGATTCCATTCTGGCTTTCTGAATCCAAAGCTGGCGATCTTTCATAAAGATGTTATATTCGCACATTTTTATTGAATTATGACTCGGTTCTTTGTTTTTGAATTTTTTTATCAGATTCTAATATCACAGGTCAAACCTAAATTCATTGTTTATCGGATTCTAAGATTACAACTATACTCAAATTTACAGAGCTTTTTGGATTCTCTTGGCTTTGAGCTTATTCTGATACACATCTAGCAATGAAATATTTATCTCTGAGCGACATCATGATAGCGGAAAATATTGAGAGCACGGTCCGTATGCTTTATCTTTTCTCGAGTTTGTGGATTGATGTGGAATAAAGTGTTGGGTTTTTCATGAATTGGACTGAGTTAGAAAGCGTTTTTCACGAACTGTATTGAGTTAGAAATTAGCTCATGTATCTCTATATATTATTTGGGATTTATCTTTTCTTGAGTGTGTGGATTAGAGTGGAATAAATTAATCTATCTCTTAATATGATTTGCGATTTTAGCTCTCTTTTTAATTGTGGATAAATTTGTATAAAGAGGACATGCGAATTGATTTTACTTTTCAATGCATGTGACACTGGCCTTTCCTAATTACTGTTTTGGTGTAAATTATTTTCATTATTGACAGCGTGTGGGTAGCTCGGAAACCTCCTGGCTTTGCATTTGTTGAATTTGAGGATCGGAGGGATGCAAATGATGCCGTACGTGGTTTGAATGGTATAATTTTTATATTTCAAAATATGATATCAAAATTTGAATAATTCTGATATTTTGGAAATTGGTATGTTTGCATTTAATTTGTAAAAATCAAATTTCTAATTTTTGTCTATTTGTAGATTAACTGTTTTTGGTTTTTATGTACCTGGTAATGTTACCTTATTAAGTTATACCATTCTTTCTGGATTATTTGATCTTTATCTCACTTCGTGGTGCAAACAATTTTTTGGTTATATTTTCCCACTAACTGCGGTGGTTATTGTTTCTTGTCATGGCTTTTATGGTTTTGGAATATTATTGCATTGGAAATGGATGAACATGGGTTAGGGCTACTTGCATTAAGTATTTTAGTTATGGTGTTGGAGTTTTATGCCCTTTGAAATGGACGAACATATGTTAGTATTAATGTTGGGGTGAATGTATTTTCCGATCTTTTAATTTATTTTTCAAAACAAATGGAGCAAGTTTAAATTGAGTGATCCATGTAGCGAGACATGGCTACAGTTTTTCATGTTGATCTCCACTCTTACATGTTTACAGTTTTTCATGTTGATCTCCACTCTTACATGGCAAATTATTGTTGTTGAAAATTTTGACTACAGAGTAATGGGGACCTGATCATCTTAGGAACTGAATTTGCAAGCCGTCTTTTAAAAGCGTTTGCTGGTTGCAAGCCCCAAAATTTTCCTTTGCAATGCATGGTAGATACCAAAATCACATTTAAAATTTCTTTGCGATGATGTTTAGGATGTACTAACTGTGCATTACTTATCCCGTGATAACGGAGCACTTGGCTTTTGAACTGTTACCTATACTGTGATTATTCTCAAAACCAGTAATATTCAGTTTGAGATTAATTATAGATGTAGGAATCCAGGGACTCGGGACCGTAATGCATGATGTTTCTTGGTTCATATTTTAATCAATTGGGGTCCACGATCATCTGGTATTTTATCATAATAGGCGGATTTAGATGAAGTCACAGTGCATAGCATTTTGCAAATTTTATTGTGGCATTTGCAAGATCGTACATTGTTATCTGTACTTTGATTACAACCAAAATTGTATCATTCTAGTACTTCTACATTGTAGTCTGAGATTATTTACAGATGCAGGTCAGGACCAACATATCTGGTGCATTCCCGATTCTTGGATGTTATATCTAATAATGGTCCTGCACTATGAGTTCCTTATATCTCGTGTTACCGGGTTCGTATACCAATTCGGCGGGCACTGTACCAATACCATACTCCCACCCAATGCTGTACATGCCACTCTCTAAATAAAAATATCAAATTTTTAGTATAAAATTAGATTATGAACTATCAAGGAACAGGAACTATGAATATAAACTATGCCATAAAACTATTTTATCGGCAATAGAATTATGAATTCAATTCTTTTCTTTAGTTTTCTACATTTAGTTTTGATTTTAATATTTTATTTAAGTACATATTGTATTTTGATGCATCTCTGTACCCATTCACCCAACTTAAAGCACTGTACCTGATGCAGTCTCCTTTTTAATTTGTTGTTTTCCACAGGCTCTAGTGTGTTTTCTTACTTTACCTTTCTCTCCTGAGTCCTAGATGTTTTTAATGTTGCAATTTTGTTCAACTAGTTGCTGTTGAATTTTTCAATCCTTTCAAATTGCCTTCATTAACATGTGCAGCTAGGAAACTCTTTGTCAGTGAACTTGAATGCTCTTATTGTTCCTTGTCATTGGATAATTGAGGAATTGTTCTACAGAAGGAAAATCAAGTTCTCTTTTATCTGATTGGCAAACACTATGAAAGGAAGCGGATGCAGTGGTTATTTTTACCATCTCAACTATCTTCTCATTTTGCTTTAGTTGTTCTGTGTTTGACCTTTCATGCAGTATGTGCAATCATCAATCTGTTCTACCTTGAAACAATCAACGGAAGTAAACTTGTATGGCATCAATTGATCCAATAAATTGTGTAACTAAGGATAAGCAAATAGTGCCTTTGCACACAACTGCACCACCCCTAAACTGGTGTAAAATTGTCTATTTGAGTATAAGTTGACTGACTTATTGCTCTTTGACAATCAAACACATGATGACAGATGAATAGATAAAGACCAAGCTCTATTTGCACTTTCTTACCTCAACAGGTGAAAAGGTAGTCAAGAATCCATTTGATTCTGAATTTTATAATATAATTGCGAAGGATGTTTTGCTTTTTATTTCAACTGTATGCTTCTTAATTTTAGATGTTTCTATAAATGCCTAGCATCGGCCAAAGTCTTTCAAAATTTTAGGGAACAAACTGGTAGTTCATTACAAATATGGCAGAGAATAAAACTTTTCATGCAGATTTTCATGAGGCTTGCTAGAACCTAGGCCAGTGACCACATATGGCAAGGAAATTTGTTTGGTAAGAAATGCTAATTCTAGCAACAAAGTAAATATCTGAATGTTTCATAGAATTCTTAGATATTTTCTGCTCTAGCAATGAAGGGACCTCTTGAACTGCCCATCACTGATTTGAAATGGAGGGACCTCTTGACCTGCCTGACACCGATTTGGAAATATTTAATGTTAGCTAGGTATGGTTGTCACTCTAAGATGAAACTTTTATATTTGTAGTGATGAAAAAGGCCACTGATACATATTATGAAGCACATAATCTTGGTACACATTGAAATTATCATCATAAGAGGTCATTTTAGATGATAGTATTGTTTTTGATTACTTTAACTACTTAAAAGTCTCTATGAAATTGGTTTGTTTGCAGGTAAGAATGACTGGAGGGTTGAGCTCTCCCGCAGCTCTGGTGGAGGTGCACGTGGTGGTCGTGGTAGAGGAGGAGATGACATGAGCTGCTATAAATGTGGAGAATCTGGCCACTTTGCACGTGAGTGTACTCTACGTTCAGGCAGAGCCGACTATGGTGGCCGACCTAGAAGTCGAAGTCCACGCTATCGTCGGAGTCCTAGTTATGGAAAGAGGTATGACTTTATGGGCTTTCTGTTGATGGACAAACCTGTGATTTGACAGGTAGGTTTCATATTGTTATTAATTTTGTAGTGGTAAATATACAATGTAAAGATTTTGTCAAAGCTTGTTTGGTGGTAAATTGATACATTTTAAAAATGAAATCCAACTTCATCATCCAAATGATGTATGATGAAAAGAGAACTTTGGTTCCACATTACCCAGATTGTACAGGATACATATCCAATGATTGGCAGGGTGCTGACCTTATTGGAGAGACTGCAATGGGCATCATTGATACATTGTTAAATGAAAATACGGTATTTTTAAATGAAATTTAACTCCATTATCCAATTGGTGTATGAATATGAAAGAATGACAAACCAAGGGAAACAATGGAGGTCTTTTTCTGATCTGTGATAGTAATTTAAAAAAAAAAAAAACTTTCATAAAATTAACTTCAAAATTTGTGATTATTGGTCAAAACAGCTCAAGAGTATTTGCTAGGCAACCAGTAAACAATACATTCTCGTGGACTATGAAAGCATACTTTAGAACTTGGAAACCATTCTTTCGCTTCCTGTACTTAAACAACTCCATGTTAATACTGATAAATATCATCATGCTATTGTTAGAAAAGTCCAACAAATGGACTGTATGAAAAGCATGCTTTCAATCCTATCCACTTTGTAATTCTTTATCATATGTTTCACATGTTTTCATACCCTTTATAGTCATCTTTTGCATCCCTTGCAATATTTTATATTTCTTCCTTAGATGGTCAGTTGATTGGTTTTGCCCTAGACAGTCTGGATACGGGTACGGGTACGGTACGCCGATACGGCAAATTTTTAAAAATCTTGGGTACGGTACGCTTTTGGGTACGTTTTATATATATATATATTTATATATACATGTATATAAATATATAAATATGTATATAAATTATAAATTTAAAGAAGCATTTGCATACTTATTGAAATTTAATTCTCATACATTGCATACTTATTGAAATTTATTATTTCTCTATCACAGTTATTTATCTTAGTGACTGTGATAAGATTCAAGGAGTTTTGATTGTTCATGGTGACCTTCCTTGATCCACTCAGCACGATAGTATTGTCTGACATATTTCCTGAAACATCATAACTAAGCAGGAAAAATATGGATCCAAGCTGGCAGGTGGGACGATTAGTCCGAGCACGGGAGAATACTCGCCGAGTTTTGGAAAGCTATCCAGTATTTTTAATTACTAATCTGTCTACAGGCGATCAAAGCTCATGATTCTTTCAGAAGATTGCAAGAAGTTGCTTGGTCCAAAAAGGTGCAAAAATGGATTTTATGAAAATAAGAAAAATATTGCCATCAATGCGTAGAGCTCGAGAAAATATACACTTTTAGAGAAAACGACACTTGAAACGGAGTCACAGAATGAAAGTTATGGCACATGCAAGTTTTTGCTGCTACATCTTCCCGGACCCTTTCCAAAAATGGCAATTTTTTTCTATGCTTGTGATTTTTCCACCAAAAATCCAAAAAAGGAAAGAATTGCCAAAAAGGAAAGAACAGTCTTTGGCAAGTTTTTTTTTGACGGGTACGCTTGGAAACGTACCCACAGGGGACAGGGTACGGTCTTTGCCATACCCAGACCGTACCCTGTCCCCTGTGGGTACGTTTCCAAGCGTACCCACAGCGTACCGTACCCCATACCAGTACCTGGTACGTTTCCAGGTTGGTACGGGGGCCTTAGGCGTTTCCAGACAGTCTAGGTTTTGCCTTTATGTTAAATAAGAATTATGAATTCTATTTTGCCATCTTTCTATCTTTACTGACATTGCAATATTAATAGACCATCCCATCAATCCTGTCCACTCTGTAATTCTTCCTTAGATGGTCAGTTGATTGGTTTTGCCTCTATATTAAATAAGAATTATCAATTCTATTTTGCCATCCTTCTATCTTTACCGACATTGCGATATTAATAGAATATTATCTACTTTCATCTGCAATTCTATTGTCTTGTTTCTGTACATGGGCAGTGTCACCCCAAAAACATTCTTTGACACAAACCTGTTTTCATTTACTCTGTGGTACTTGCATGACCCTCAGACTATACTACTTTGTCGATGATGTTTCAAGATCTTTGATTTGGCAGCGGCAGAAAAATACTATAAGAGTTTTGAATTGCTGGCAACTAGACACAGAAAAGTGGCATTATTCACTGTAACACACAACCAAATGAAACCACTGATAGTCTGATACAATCATGTGTAGAATGTTAATATTTTTGTGCTATACTTAAAAGAAAATCACCTATCACTTATGCCAGTGCAACTACATGGAACACGTTAGTATGGAACATATTAGATGCAAATTTAAATTAGAGTGATGTTTATTTTACCAGATAAACTCGTTTTCTATTGGATTTAATATTTGTATCTTAAAACTGCTGTGCTTTTTTATAGTGCCCGCAGTCCAGTCATCCGCAGGAGCTACTCACCCCGCCGTTATTCTCCTTACCGAGGGCCAGCCCGTTCTCCTCAAACTCACCGTGACTATGCTGCACCTCGAGCTGCGAATGGGTTGGTGTACTGCTTACTAGAATGCATTGTGGATGAATAGTATCAAATTTTATGATGTTTGTTGTATTTAGCTTCTGCTTTGGTTGGATAGTCAAAGGAATGGAGATGATTTGATTTTTAAGAATCTTGACTTTGCAGGAGCCCACATTTTAGAGATCGTCTCCGGTACAGAAGTCGCAGCCCTTGATTACCTGTACATTTTTGCAGGCGAAAAGATTTGTCTTCTCCAGATTTCAGAGTATCAATGTTATTTTTGGAGGTTTATAAAAATCACAACCAGTAATGACTTTATATTTTACAGATGTTGGCTTTGGCAGCCATGTTAGGTCAGGATATTCTACTTAGTGATGGCTATTTACAAGGAAACTATTCTTCTTTGTCCATCCTGCCATCAGTTTATTTTTGCTTCTTCAGCATTCTAGTATTCTGAAGGTGAGACTGCTTGATTCTGCATAAGTTTTCTTCCTCAGTTCCTTGCTCTGTTCAGTTATAGACTTGAATGCTGAAATACATGTAATTCATTTTTTATTATGGCTTTTTGTGACTGGGATTTCATCCATGTTCTGATTCGATTAGAATACTGGAGAAATGTGGAACTTCATTACCTTCATTGCTGCTCTGGTTATTCTACTTCTGCATCTACTAATGGGCTTCTTGGACTTCATTGAACCTTCATGCACTGGCTAATCTACTACTGCATCTATTAATGGGCTTCTTGGACTTCATTGCAACTTCATGCTCTGGTTATTTCCACTTCTGCATCTATTAATGGGCTTCTTGGACTTCATTGCAACTTCAATTTGAATGAGTTGTGCTTCTGACACCTGATTAGAAAACCAACCTGCTTCCATTTACAGTGGGAGTCTTAATATTTATAGTATGCTTCAGATGTATGAATGCCGCCAAGTTTGCTCGCCTTTTTCTACGATAAAAGAAACATGGATCAACATCAGGTTTTATCTGCTTCCTTGTCACCTACGCAAATTTTGCAGATGTTTTCTTGCTTTTAAGCAGAAGCTCTTCTTTTTCTCACTCGTCACCGATGGTTTTCTTGGGGATTTTATCTACATCCATCTAGTCACCTGCTCCCAGAATTAAAATCATGTGAACTTCTTTGAGTGGATCTCTCAAAGGAAACACTTTCGCCAACATTGCTAACAGATTTGATGACTACATGCTTCTTTCATATGGGGTGGGATATACCTCATGCATGCTTAGTGAAAATCTAATAGGACTTCACATCACATCACAACAGTTGGTTATCAGATCTTCTATGGATTGGATCAACACGAATCTCCTATATGGGCCTATTTTGATAATTTAAATCTTCCTGTTGCATGGAGAATAAAAGGAGCAAAATACATAATTTTAAACAGACAGCAAGTTTCTACAGATATAATTTTAAACAGAGTGAGTTTTCCTAGATTGTAGTCATCGTGGAGACAATACATCAAAACTAGTAATGCTTTACTAAACACATCATAATGTTATTTGTTTTGTGGATTTTTCATTCAAAGATGTCTAGCAAATCCCAAAGTTTTGCAGTAAAAATAAAGATAGTTCCGAGTCTTGGAAATTACAAAATAAGGCATATGGTCTTAAATCATCCTTAATGTGACAAAACCCTTTGCGCCCTTTGGTTTGGACACCAAAACCAACCAACTTGCCGTTCTATAACAAGCAGCACAATTTAATCAATATTAATTTATTTATGCATGCCTTTTAGGTCCTAATATTTATGTGAAAATAGCTTTTTTAGTCTTGTGGTAAATCAGGCAAAGCTAGGTCCTCATTTTATAATTGGGTTAGGCCTATTTTTAGCTGCATTTGCTAATAGAGAGTTTTTTTTGGATTTTATGTTTTAAATATATGCATAGTCAAAACAGATTTCTGTCTGTAGAGAAATTTGTAAATAAAGAACAAGTATTTTTCCTGCTATATTGCCTGAAATCCATTCTGGCCCAGGAAGACATGGCAAGTAATAATCGTAAAGAACAGTTCCCAACCACTTTGGATACTTCAGAGAGGGTTCTAAAAGACTCTGCAGACTTAGCCCCTATGGTAAACTGAAATGGTGAGACCATGTTTTGACACTGAAAGCAATACGAATTATACACGTGGAACTGTAATGATGAAATAATATTGTCATACATGGTTTTCAAATTATGTGGGATATCTATTGAACTTTGATGAAGAAACCCAGTGATCACAGCTGTATACAGCCTAAAAGTAATAGGCTCCAGCCAAATGCATTGTAACCCAAAAAGCAATTCGATCTGCCAATAGACTTCCCCAGGCCAGAGTAGCTACACCATCATTAACTCTTGTAGGCAATGAGATGTTGCTATCTGGAACCCCTTAATCAAATGAACGTGGCATTTATGAATATACCTAGGTTGCAAAGTATTTTTAAAATTTGAGACAAGTTTTAGAACATTGAGTTCCCTTTGGACTTTGCCAGTGCTTTTCCGTAATAATATTTTAAAATCCTAATAAGGAATGACTATTCAAATTGTATGTGATGTCTTAAAAGTTTTAATGGTTCTTAAACTTTCCCCACGTGGAAGCATTGGTCATATAGACAACGTGGTTAAAACATAAGCTCCAATCAATATTTATTTATTAATCATTTTGGGATCATCCAAGGGATATATTGCTGTTTGAAGGGAATTGGAACAAGTTATTTCTAATGTGTGACACATCCTGAGATTTTTAGAATAATTAAATTATAATTTAGCAGTCAATTAGATGTGTAAAGTGTTATATTACGTGGTCCATTATTCTTCAGATTTCTGATTTATGAGAGCCCGCAGTTGAAAATCATGTGCTAGTTGTGTCAATATAAAGGCCGATATGAATAGGATAGGTGTTTCTGTTATTACATTTGGATTTACATTTTTCCTCAACAAAGTAGTGTGTACACTTGGGAGTGATCAACAAAATTCAAGGATATTGTTTGTGCAGATCTTGTGTTAGATGTTTTTGACATGGAGTATTGGTGATCTGCCTATCCAATCATAGCCTGTTTTGTTACATGTACTACTGCAGAGCTTTCAAAAGGGCTAGCATGTCCAGTGGTACTCAACTTTCAGGGAATATTGTGAACTGTTATGGAACACACGATTGAATTTTGTAGATTACACACGACTGGGTGATCTAGCACCAACTTTTTAAATTAAATTTCTAGTTTATGTAGATAGGTTTTATTCATGCTAGATTTTTCTTTCCTATCATGATAGTGTAAATAAATTCGAGCCTCAAACTCAGTAAATGCTCAAAAATAATTTGCAAGTTCCAAAGCCCAATGTTTTGGTATACTGTATTGAGAAGGGTTCACAGGAAGTTTTCATTGAACAGGGAAATGGATTTACAATCCCGTTTGTTGCAGCAATCTTGGCAAACATTGTGGAGAAGACTTTTGCAAGAACTTGCAGATTAGAGGAACTATCCAACACATCAATATTTATTTCAGTAAATTCCCATTTGACTCTGGTTTATGTTTTGAACGTGGGTGGGCACATAGTGCCATTTCAATTAAATAATACAATTCAAATTTAGGATCAAAGATAACACATTGTATGCAGGGTTTATTATATCTGCAATAACTATTAAAAAATAGGGTGGAAATGGATTTGCCGGAACTCCTGTGATTTGTGGTTTGAGTCATGTAATTTGTCTAAAAATAAAGCTGTATTGTCTGGAAAGTCCTTTTGAAGAAACCTTAAGATAATGCTTACTGAAAGACTTATTTTTCCTATGGAACTTTCTTTACCAATTCACTTAATTTGAGGTTTCTTCATATACATCTTGCTGTTTTTTCTTCTTTCATTTTCTTCTTCTTTTAATGGCAATGTCATCCTCTTTTATTGACTCTATAGTTTAGGCATCTCTCTCTTTTTATTTTTGGGAAACAGCTTTTCTTGTTGATTTTGGCATTTTTTATGGCCGTAGTCATTTCAAGTAGTACTTCATCAGAAGCCATTAGTCAAAATGAATTTATGTATGTAAGGCTTTGTTTAAACCTAAAATAATAAGACATTAAATCATCGAGAGTTTTGAATGTTTGATGCCCTTGTTTTCCTTTTTCAGCTTATGTTTCTTGCCCTTATTATAAGTTTGTGAAAGACAACCATTAAGATTTTTCTATAATCTATGTTTCTTAACATGTATTTTTTTCCGTTAATCCATTGTTCCATGTAATTTTGATCGCCTCCTAGTTTTCGTTTAAGTGTGGAGATAAAAACTTTTATGTTTTTCTCTCTAAAATAATTAAAATATGCATTTGCCCTCTTAGTAGTTAATGTCAATGTCATACATTTTATTATGTTGGAGTGTTCACTTGCTGCTTGTTTGGCTTATTTTCAAACTGATTTAGCATTAGTTATTTTCACACTTCCAAGTGAGTTAAGCTTAAAAGTAGGGAGATATGGTTTAATTGTTTAGCCAAGTTAAGTTCTCAACAATTTGGTTACCCCTGAATAATTTGAACATAATTTGTAAATATTTATTTATTAGGGGGACCTTTTACAATCTCTAATAGACATGGAGAGAGGATCATCTAGATTGTACATTTGAGAGCAATCAATTATATGGAGACATGACCCCATCTTATTTGTATGGCTCTAATGGATTCTTTGTAGTAATGGCATGTTGGTGAGATCTTGTTGTCTAAGAAGCTCTAGCTTCTTTGATATGGTATCGAGTAGGCCTTAACAACATGCTTACTCTTGGTTCATCTATTAAGCAGATTAGGTCTTTTAAATAGTGTTGTACTCGTGCTTGTTTGGATTTTTTTGTTAAGGCCATATAAAGACCGAGATACGCCTTGATCTCATATTTGCATTGTTCTTTCATCATTGGATTTGATTGCATTCACAATCTACATTGATTTTGTATTCACTTTGCATCGTCTCACACTCATTGATTTGACTTTTGCCTCGATTTTTACGAAAATAGACAACCCACTCGAATGGTCTTTCATTAGCAAGGATTTGCATTTATATTGATCAATGTTTTTAAGCATCGACCAAGCAAAGTTCGCTCTATGAGTGACACATGAATGCCACCATTCCACCATGTAGGTGCCGCCAACTATTGTCGTGATATTTCATTCCAGTTACATAGCCACATTAGCTTGTGTTGAACTCCGCACCTTCTAAGCGTCATCGCTCCACACTCTTCAGAAGCATTGCAATGCTTAATCCAACTCGTGATCCACATATAGTTTGGTAGAGTAGGTCCCCACTCTCGAAATGGACAATTGACATGAGAGCTCCTCTAGCTCGAACTTGTTACAATCTCTCAATGACGACGCCAAGCAAAAGTACTTCAAATGTAATGCAAATCTTTCAAGGCAAGAATTCTAGACCCTCACCGATTTTGGGTTCGAGCTCTTGTCAATAGATCTTGCCTTTGCAATTATGTTGGATTTGACTACACTTGATCAACCTTGTCACAAGATCATTTAGCTTGGGTTTGTATTTTTTTGGCCATCACTTCGTTGATCTCCCGCTTGACTTTGGTGAGCCCGTGGAAACTCGCAACTTGGCCTTCAAACCATTTATTTTGGCCTCTTACTTAGCGGGCCAAGGTAACATCACATGATCTTGGGCTTGGCATGTTCTCCTCAATTGGGCTCTAGTTGCCTTGATCCTTTTGTGGGAACTCCGCAGCGGCGGGAAACAATCTCTCCTTCGCGCAAAGCTTTGGTCCTCCCAACAACTCGGGCTTTCCTAAAGCAACGACAAAGTTTAGGCCGATTGGTTCAAGCGACGATTAGGTTTATACCTAATTTCTTTTTTGGCTCCATGCGAGCCTTCTTTTTTCCCCCTTAATCTCAAGGAAGAAATAAAAGTCATTTCTTCAACATTCATTCACAAGGTAAGATGTGGAGTATTGAATGTCTTAGACGTACGAGTTCAATGATATTGGTGGTTGTTTTGCACTTAGCATGCTCTAGCTCACCAATTAACTCCTTCCCACCTCAACTTGCTTAGCTCATGAAGCTAATAACCTTTTGAGGTGAAGTATTTTTGGAAAAAAAGGCTTGAATTTTTTTAAAGAATTTTTTTAGTGATTTTTTTTTGAAAAACAGGAGGGAAGGAGATAAATTTTTGGGGTAAATTTTGTAAGGAGCCAAATTACTTGTACTTGGAGAGAAAAATGTTGTAAAAAGGGAAGTTATTTTTGCAATTTTTTTTTGTAAAAAGACATTTTATTATTAAAATGGGGGCAAATTATTGTTTGTAAAGGGAGCTTTTTCAAAAGAAATTATTATTTTTGGCAATTTTAAAGGGTGTCTTAAGGGCTATTTTGTATTTGGCATCGGGGCACTGCCACTCAACCCCGCTGGGAGTGTCGCTCCTAGTCCCCGCTTCTCGGTCCGTTGTTTAGTATTTTTGGGGTGCACTCTCTATTTGGTGGCAAATTATTTCATGTGTCAAACCCTCTCACGGGTAAACAATTCTTTGTTTCTTTTGTTTGCCTTTGTATCATGGATACTTGTCATGACATTTTTGCTTTGTAGCCTATGAATGAAATGCTCTCTATAATCTGTGTCATTCAAAAGGACATGATAAAATTTGTGGAAGAGAATAGAAAACTCAATAAACAAAACTCTCTTCTTTGCACCCTCATTCACAACCAATATGATCTCATACACTCTTTGCATCGGGAACTTGCAAAGTTACATCACCCTCATATTGTTGACCATCCCCTTGCTCCCACCCACTTGAAACTATTGCTCCTTGATTTGTTAGTATCCGAGACTACTCTTTCACTTGCTTCTATTCCCGATGCTCCTAATGCAACTTTTGCTCCTAAGTTTGTTGCACTTGTTACTATATATTCTCGCTTCTACATCTCGTGCCTATTTCAATAACACACTTTGTGTTTCCCACTTCATCATTTTTGCTCACCACTTGGCTCCTTTGAGAAGCATATTACTGTATTTAGTTCTTGCATTCTCTCTGCTCTATGTGATTTTTTTAGTGTAGGTATTGACAAACATTCACAGGTATTGTTTCGCTATCTAGTTTGTTAAGTGGACTTCGCGCCATGACATTAGTTACAAAGTATGTAATAATTCATTGAGATTGCTTGATACGGTTCCCGTTTTTGTTCGCTTGACTCTTCGTGAGGATCATGAACTACACATGAGTATGTTGCATCTTCACTTAGACATGAGAAACTTAGGATTTTAACTATCGACATGATCAACTTGACACACATTTCGATGTTCCTTTATATGCTTTAGTTGTCCACTTTGCATCGAATCATATGTAGGCATCTTCCTTAGCCATCCATGTTTATTTGGGATGGATTTGATAAGATATTTGCAAATAATAATGCAGAAATATGAAACATACAATTAATATCAACACAATGCAAGAGAGATATTTGTGGGCCAAAATGCCCAAATATTCGATATATGTAAAAATATAAGAATACCTTTAAGGTAACACAACACCATATAATGCTCCTTAAGGAAGGAGTAACTCCACAATATCCCAAGATGAGAGTCCACTTCGAGGGGAACACCTCAAATATACCTCTTCCAAGTAGAAGACTCAACTCATAGATCACATGACATATCTCACTAGCAATCACATGTGAGATGTGTGATGGAAATGTCAAGGGGATTTGTTGAAGAAGTTAAACTTGAGGGAGTGAAGTATCAGAGGAAGAAGAAAGGAAATGAAGAATGGTTTTCAGGGAGGAGAAGTAAACGAGAGGTGAAAATACTAGGGATAAATCCTGCGCAAATCTCTTATTACTTATGATGATGTACATATGAAGCACGTGTCCTTTTGTCAATCGTCTAAAAGAAAATGGGGTGCGACGTGTAGGTCATTAAGGCAATGCATTTTGGAGATGTCTCTGAAAGTAAGGAATCATTGATGAATACTGTGAAGGAAAACATACATATGTCTTAATACACACTATAGTAGATCCATTCATTGCAATTTTTTTTGGATGAGAGATGGTGTGTGAAATTGCACAACACGACGTTGATGTTATTTTAGAAAGTTAATAATGAAGTGGTTGATGAGATTTCAACACAATATCAGACATGAAAGAATTTCCATACATTAGAATTATGGACATATATCAATTGTAGAAATTTAAATAAGAAATGCTCTTCCCATTTTAGACGTGGTTTAGGCTGGACACGAACTTTTATGCACTCTTATATACCTTCTAGATTACACATGTATTGTAAATTTAAAAGTTTAATGATTCTACAAAGGGATACATCTATCCTTTGCCTTAAGTCTAGAGTTTAGCAACCAATGAGTAGATAAAATGAGGACTATGATGACGTAAGTTGGTGTAGTGATAGTTCCTAACTCTCGTGACTTTTTTGTTCAAAACATTGGATGCAATTGTTGTTGCGATAGATGGTCAAGGCACATAACTATGAGAACATTTGGTGGGGCCCAAGAGAACAAAATTCATGTGGATGACATTGATATGAGAATAATATATACTATATGTGTTTGACTTTATCATCTCAACCTTGTTCACATTATCTACAAGAGTGTGATTTGCACTTAATGCCCAACCAAATAATGAATAAGGAAAATATAATAGGTTCTTGGTTCAAAACCTAACCAAAATGTTAGCTTCTTATCACACTTTGTATCCCCAACTTTTAATTTTAAGCTCGATTAATTGCAAGACAACATGGGATGCAAAAAAAATAGTGATAATTGAGCCCTTCAATAGATGTTTGTTGACAATGACAATGGAGACAAGTGGTGGCTAAAAAGTTGACCAACCCAATTATCACGGTAGGCATGAGGGAAGCATTGTTTCCAAACACTATTGTCTTGAAAATAATGGGAGAATAAAACAAGATAGTGTTTATCCCAATTAACTGCTAGAGAAACAAGATTGTTATGGTCATCACCAGCTAGGGTTTGTATCTTCTTTGAAGAATGTTACAAAATGGATGTTTTATTGTTTTCAAGACCTCATTGGCCTCCACCATGTCTTAAAATTTGGCATTCATGTCACCTGTCTCATGGATTGAATGGCAAAAACAAACATATGTGGACGACATGTATTATTCCCTATTGTCAACGTCCATCCAAACTCCATCCTAGTTGTCCCAGTCTCCTTCAGTGTCAAATAAACTAACCCCGAATCCAATAGGGGCAACACCTTCGGTGTAGTTACACATAAAATATGATGTTTATATTGTTGATACTATTCAAGGCCATCTAAATTGAAATGTATATTACATAAAATTCTTGAATTAAAGAATCATATCATTCAAATTAACTTTAAGAATTATAGTGGAAGGGAAAATGTGGGAGGGAAAGTAGCAATCCTCATTTTTTTCTCTTAGAGTCACAAATGGACTACATGTCATTTTTGTGAACTTATTTCTAAGTAAATCATTTTTATTTGCATTTATAGATTTTTTTGAACAGTTGAACATGTGACTTGGTATTGTTCTTATTATTTTCTCATTTCTCAAAGTAATTCATGACTTTCTTCACCTTGTTCTTGGCCATGCATTTTTCTTGGGAACTTAAAATTCAACTGACATATGGTTTGTCATGTGAAATGGAAGACTAAGAGGATCTATAAAAAGATTTACACCTTCTTCAATTTCATATTTCTTATGTTTCTCTTGATTATGTCGATTTGCAGAAGAAAAAAGTAACAACATTTTGGGGCACTAGACAAAAGATTGTTGTACAAAATATTCATAGGTGGAAGTCTTGAGAATTTTCACTTTGGACTATATTGTAAATGAATCTTGTCATGTGTGGTAGGAAGTGTGCACAACGCGAGTGGATTCAAAGATTATACAACTAGAGAAGCAAAGGGAGATGATCATCCAAGTGAAAATCCCCCAACAACTCAATTCCCTCCACCATCTATGGTCCTCTTCTTTCTTGTAGTAAGCGACATATGGACTACATGTTATTTGTGTGAACCGATCGAAGGAGAAAGTGGTTGTGGACTACTCGAATGACATATGAAAAAATATATTGACCTTGATATCAACAGTCCATATCCTATATATTGTCATTTTTCCTTTCAATAATAAATGAAAAAATTGATTCATTATTACTATGGTTATTTATGATACAAGTTTTCATTCAAACATGGGACCTAAAACCATTTGGACCAATTTTAGATAAGGGACATGAAGTTATATGGAGTTGTCATTCTGATGTGGGACCTCAACTTATATGGCATGATTTTCTATACATGTGCAACTTTCCAAATATTTTTTCATTTTCGTAGGTTATGTGAGAACACAAAAAGATAAGAGAGCTATCTTTGCACCTTTGATTGCATATATGATGGATCCTCTCACACATGGCACAAGGTGAACACAACATGAGTTAATTTGAAGGGCACACAAAGCTAAGGGAGACTATTATCCCACCTCATCCATTGATGCATTGTCATTTTCATAATCCTCATGTAGGATAATTATGTTTGGGTATAAATAAATGATAATGTGTATACCTGATTTGTGTTGAAGAGTAAAGTTTTGCCCCATGCTCGGGCAAATGCGATGACATGCATAGAAGGGGAAGCCTTGAAAAATTATCGAGTTCACCTTGAGCTATATTGTACATGAATCCTATAATGTGTGGCATGCGGCACACACAACGTGGTAGGTTACAACTATGCCATTATAAATTTAGACATTAAGAATTGATGCAAATAATTATTTTATTTAATAATTTCCAACCTAAAAAGCCTTGTTTTAGTGGTTTTGTAACATTTTGGGATCACTGCAAATACATTATCATATGGTTTAATAATGTACATTGAATTAATACATGGAAATTATTTGTAAAAATAATGAAAAAAGAAAACAATTTAGAATCTAAGGAACATGGTGTATTAAGAGTAAATTTCGACACAATGTAAGGGTCACAAAAATTTGATAACTTTAATCATTATTAATAAAATATACATCAGTTACATCATTGGTTTTATTGATGGTCATTGACACACGTTTATTTCTTGTCCAATGCATGGAGGGAATCTTATGGATGAAAACCATGTCAAGAGAATCATGGATGTACATACATCAACAATGCGCATTTTGGAGAAGTGAGACAAGGTGTATATCCTTACATTAGCGGTGCACATCCATCACAAGTTCAATCCCACCACACATGATGCCATTTCCGATATGCCCAAAGTGATTAAAAATCCAATGATGTGGTAGTGTTCAGGAAAATTTTAGTGGTGAATTTTCATAAACTCGTAAATATTAGGGGTTTTAGAAATTGAAATGACAAATTTTCAGCAATGGTCGCCACCCGTTCACCTAAAATTTCGGTCGAAAGGTCATTTGTATGGGTCAATTCGCCTACTATTTACACTAAAAATGAACTTATGCATATATTTTGGTAATGTTTCGAATCAAACTGTGCTCATATTTGCCAAGGTATAATACATATACATCGTTCGTCAAGTTATCAACAAAAAGATGTGTCTCATTTTTGGAACATAGACGATCGCCCAAGCTCATTCGTCCCTACACCTCTTTGTTGCCCCACTTTCACCCATTCTACAATCTTCCATCCAACATAGCTACTTGTCCTATCCCAAATCCATATAATCGATGACGCCTGTTTGACTAAGTATGTGTGATATGAGCATCTAGGATTGGAAGAGACAATTATGGAAGAGACGTCATTCTGCATTTCTAGGGGAGAGACAACGAGGCAGAGACGACTGTTTAATCCAGTGTCATCTAATGATAAGTTGATAGACATCCACCCAACAACCATTTAATATTGCCTTGTTGGACATACACCTAACTCACATCCAACAACCTTGTGAAACACCAAAAATCTACGACATATCAAACCGCCACACGAAACATTATTTTGGATATTCACCATTTTTTTGAAAGTCAATTTCGGAGATTTGCCAAAATATTCTAAGTTTTTTTGGAGGGGGTCTTAAAATGAACCTTGACAACACCGGTGACAACCAACACCAACAAATATTTTTTCAATTTCCTCGACATGGATGACTGACATGAACTGTTCCTCAACGACCACCCAAACCGAATCATTGTTGCCTAATGCATGTAGTGTGTCAGATGCAACCACCTTATGTGTGAGTTGCAACCATCTTAATTCCCATTCAACAATTTTTACTGGCATTTTAAAAAATAATATTTAACCTATGTGGATGCTTTAGATGGTTAGACTAGGGTGAGTAGTGAGGTGATCACAAGGTGGATGCAACACTAGTTGAAGATCATGCAAGTATTGGGCTGTACAAATGTTGTGTGTAAAGGCTAATGATAGCAAGTACGTATAATCAAGGTTTAAATTTGACATCCACCTATGCCTATCAGACAATTTTTAGGCGACGATAGTATTTCAATATTGTCTTTCAAAAATATAGAATACTATTATTTATACACTACTAATAAAATATAAATAAATCTTTGTTTATTGAACTTTTTAAATATATATACACATATGACGGTCATATTTTTAAATCTCCAAGTCATACGTGACAGCTATTTCCATTTGCAAAGAATTTTACGACTAAAATCATGAAAAACATGTAAACGACCATCAAATTTAACCCGTCCAAATTAGGGGGAATGTGTTGGGAGATGCGGAAGGCCAATGTTGGTGGATAAAAATGCCACGATATCTAAGAAAAAATAAATATTCTGAAGTAGGCAATGAGTTCATACAGGAAATCCTTTTGTTATGGCCGAGTTAAAAAACAATTCACATTTCCAATGATTCTATTACACTTATACAATTCCATATCAACCCCAACTAATTTGGTATCGCATTAGAATCCTCAACTAAGTAGTCAGAACATGTTCATTACAGGTAGTTTATCCAACGTTAGATCCGATCTAAGGCGACTTGTGGAGGCGAAACCATAGGCCTACGATTGGAAGTTACTCAAGATATTGCTCGCCTCAAATTATGCACAACGAAGTCCAAAGTTAACAAATACCCAAGCACTTTACTGAGATGGTCGATCGTGTCATCCAAGAGCTCTATGCAGTCTTGAAGAGCACTTCATTCTAATCTGGGGCTGCTCTTCCGGCAAAACCCATAGCCATGGTGGACACCCTTTTTACAATAATGATTGCGGCTTTGGCGGTAACACTGAGGAGCTGGGTGGGAATTAAGCTGGGTAGTCCAGGTAAGCCTGCGAGACTCGACAATGGACATGGAGACCGTTCCACTCATAATTTTTGGATGCAGCGTCGTCCATGCTGGAGACCTTCACGTCGAGACTACCATCGAAAGTACCCTATCGGCTATTACTTCCATGTCACTCATTTTATTCGACAAAATTTAGAATCAAAATCTTCCTAGGGATGTGTTTCACCTACAATTGTTCGAAAGGCAGCCACATAGATACTTGAGAACCGTTCGATTTTTCAAATCCGATTCGTTGGATGTGGTGTTGATACATATGGTCACATCCCCGCCAGAGTTCGCAACCCACGACGACCCATTTTTCTGATTTGGAATAACGCCTTTGGCGTAATAATGACACTCATCTCCTTTATATAGGCATACATTACTCTTAATGGATGGGTAACACCTAATCCCAATGTAGGCCGACTCATTACCTAATAACTAATTCCTATGTGACCCCATATATTATAAACATATAACTAAGGGGGATGTGTGCCACATGTTGACATCTCCATCAACCCATATACATTATAATATCATATCCCAAGGTACATAACATGCCCTCCCTCCTTGACATGTTTTGTCCCTAAAACATGAGAAGAAGCCATGTAGTGAGTGTGCTTCAAATCATTGCACACTTGTCACCATGTTTGATCATCCAACCACCCATATGAGATCTTAGTGGGTGATACATCTCTAAACCTAGTTCCATAATTTGTTACTTTACTCGATTCCATCCATGTCCATATTTGTTCCTCCTCGACATCCATGCATAGCCATAGTAATTATTCTTATGATTCCATGTCATATAGTTGTTGCTCCATTGATTCCATGTATAGCCATAGTGATTGTTCCTCCAATTATTTGTATATCCATATAGGTAACTACCCTTATGCTCCCTAACATGATTCCATGATTGTTTTCTCTCATGATGATGTGGGTGTCTATATACTACAACCTTAGCATCCTTAACCTTATCAACCTTTTCCTCAACTTTCTTTTCCTCTTCCACCTTATTGTTTTATATTTCTTTTTTCTTTTGAGTAGATGAATAATTATTCTATTTTTTTTCAACATGTCATACTTTTGAATCATCCTTATTCCATTCTTCACCATCTTCAAATTCATCATCACACTTCATCTTGACATTTCTTTGTTCCTTGCTAAGTGTGATATCTTGCAAGGTAACCTTCTTTATCTTGTACCGTATCTTTGTGAATTTATTTTTTAAATTAATATTAATTGTTCACAAGGTCTCTAACTAAAGATATTTAAAAACAATACACATAACATCCATATCTAAAGCATAACAATCAATGCAAAATACATTTAAACAGAGATATTTTTAAATCTTTAAAAAATGAATTGTCTTACCATCCACTTGAGCTTCCTTGATATTCTTTGCTTGAATATGTAGATGCCGAGCTACATCCATATTGATGAAGTTATATTTTTTGCTAGGGTTTATGGAAATAATTACCTTTTTCCTTTGAATGCACCCTTCAAACTGAAATATTGAAGCTTCCTTTGTTGGAGATGCATTATCTGTACTCTTATCTCGTATCTCTGCTTCTCCTTCTAAATTTTGCATAGCTTCTTCATCATCAACTTTGTCTTCTTCATATTCTTCATCATAATATTCTTTTTCATCCTTATCTACAACATCCTCTTCTTCTTCATCTTTTTTGGCCCATCGATCTAAGAAAACTTATTCCATTTCCTCCCAAGACCAATCTAGCATCTCTTGTCTCACTTGATACCACCAAGGTCGTGCTAGACCACCAAGCCAAATTTGAAAATCAAGCTCTAAAAATTTATCGAAAAAATATATCTCTTTAAATATTATCCACCATTCTCTAAAGAACAATCGCACCATCTCCACAAAAAGTTTTCATCGCCACGATCTACAAAAACTAGGGTTTCAAGAATCAAAACCTTTTGACCAATATTTAATTTTCCCTTTTCGGATAGTCTCGGCCTCGAATTAGAAACTACGTAAAACAAACCCTAGTTATATTTTTTGGGATTTTTGAAAATGTAAAAAAATAGAAAAATTCCAAATATTTAGGCCTGTGGAGCAAATTTGTACCATAAACCTGCAATACCTATCTCAAAACAAATTCAAAATTGCTAAAATTTCGAGGTTTTTTTCTAGACTCTTATTCGCCACTCCAAAAAAAAAAAATCACTAAAAAACTCGTCACCATTAAGAAGATATAGGCAAAACATCAACATTAGGTTTCAACCCTAAAATGAAATACCCTTTTCAAAACAATTACAATTTTTTTGAAAATTTAGGGTATATTCCTTGAATGATTTCTCCACTTCACACATTTAAAAAAATAAATTCACAGTCGATCTCAAGATATAGGCGAATCACTGAAATTAGGGTATCATCCCAAAATTTCTCGGATCGATGCTCGATACCATTTGATAAGATCTTTGTATATAATAATTTAGAAATGTGAAACATATAACCAATATCAACATAATGCAAGATATATTTGTGGGCCAAGATGCCCAAATATTCAATATATGTAGAAATATAAGAATACCCTTAAGGTGCCCTTAAGGTAGGACAACACCATACAATTCTTCTTAAGGAGTAACTCCGTAGTCTCCCAAGATGAGAATCCACTTCTAGGGGGCATCTCCAATTTACCTCTACCAAGTAGAAGACTCAACTCATACATCACATGACATATCTCATAATGATATTCATATCCTTTATATAGGTATATATTACTCTTAATGGATAGACAAACTCATTACCCAATATAACTAATTTCTATGTGACCCCATATATTATAAACATATAACTAACTAAGGGGGATGTGTGCCACATTTCAACATCTCCATCAACCCATATATATTATAGTATCATATCCCAAGGTACACAACCAAATCTCTCGATCAATTGTGGAGGAAACGTAAGCGTTCGGTGAGAGGACACTACAAGTGTGACTCCACCATTCAACTTCTTGATCCGCTCATCACTCCTCATGCATTGTAATCCTCCTTGTTATTTGAGTTTTTTTCTTGTACATAAATGTAGAGCAAATCTCTATTTCATGTGATGTCCTTAGAGATTGACAATTTTTTAGAGTTTCTATGCGTCACTTGGTGATGTTATTTTGAATGGGGATTTTTCGGTCACATCGAGTTTATAGAGCCATGGAGTTATTTCATGTGGTTGTGATCCATTTTGAGAATTTTCTCTCCTTCAATTACATGAATTTCCCATCTTAACCAGGGCCATCTTCTTGAAAGGTATATATTTTATCCATATCTTCGGCACTTTTCAAGCAATTGATGACCTCCTTCGACTTGTATTTGAGCTTGCCCTCCTTTTGAAGTGTAGCTAGTCTCGGTATAATCTAGTTTCAACTTGTCAAGTATTCAAGTAGTTGGTTTGTACGATCATACAAATTTTTAGCGTTGCTCCACCCATTAAAAAAATATGGGAAGGGTATGGTGTTGATCCTGATTTGGGTGTCATGTCCATTACCTTGGAAATTGTTTTGGTATTTGACGCACCACATCTTATCAAGTAGATCAAATTAAATTTTGGTGAACTCTTGCACTATTGACACTGTTGGCAGTCTCCTTGCATGGAGCTATTATGGTGAATTACAATATCAACTATTTTATTTTCGAGTAGTGGATCCAGATCACTAGTGCAAAATGAGTTTAAGTGGCCATACATCTACCAAACATTTCTTCCAGTTAGTAGAATTTTAACTCTCATAAAGAGTAGTGGGTTTTGAATCGCATCTTTGTTTTGTAAGTTTGAGATCCTAACACCTATCAACAATAATAGTTTCGGATCACGTGTTCTCATCAAATCTTTTGTGACTTTTGATTATATTGATTGCACTTATATTTGACGGGATTTGTTCCATCCAATGCACCTACTTCAACATTGTGGTTAGTTTTTGAGTTGTGCTTCTTGGGATGTCATTGAATATAAGTTCTCTCTCCACTTTAGTAATAGTATTACTTTTTTTGGGTTCCTCATGCGGTGATACATTTCATCAATGATAAGTCCTTTTCCCCAATTATTTCGATCAATGTTTTTTTGTGAGTGAACCTTCTATTGAGTACTAGTTCCTATATGACTGACAGCTGATACAATGACTTGACATCCACGTATTTCAAGAAGGTGGATTGCTTACCATAGGGACACTTAGATTGCACCGTGTATTTGTAAATGGGTACCTTATCATGCCTAGTTTTCGGGATCCCTATTTGGACATGTCTCCTAAATTTTCTCATGTCTCACTCCCAATTATGCACTTAAAGGAGAGGGTGTTGGAGTGTACACTTGTTGATCAATTTATTTCTTTTTGAACTAGTTTAGTATTAGTTGTGTTCACACTCCCAAGTGAGTTAAGCTTAAAATTAGGGAGTTATGTGGTTAAATTGTTTAACCAAGTTGTTATTTTCTCAACAACTTGGTTACACCCATATGAGTTTGTTCAAACAATATTTGTTTGAATATAATTTGTAAAATCCTATTTATTAGGCTCTCCTTTACAATCTCCAATAGACATGAGAGAGGATCATCTGGTTTGTATATTTGATAACAATCAATTATACAAAGATTTGATCCAATCTCTTGTGTATGACTGTAATGGCTTCTCTATGGTAATGCCATGTTGATGAGATCCTTCTACTTAAGCAACTCTAGCTTCGTGGTATTTCTAAGCCATTTGAAAACATTTTAGAATCTTATTGAGGAATTTTGAAGCTTAAGATAAATCTTGTATGAAAAGATGCAACACAAGCTCATTTTATTTTAATATAATTTAAATTTTACTATTTGATAATTATTTTTTAAAATAAATATTATTTTAATAAAATACAAACATTTGTTATGGTTTTATTACACTCTTGTTGAGAAATATTATATGATTGTGTTTGATATGTTTGGAATTTATGTTTAAAAATTGTATAAACTATGCTTGATGTTCCCTTGTTTTGTGACAATGTCATTTCATACTTGATGCTTTGCATAAATGATTAAAGTGAGTGTCATTTAGTTATGTGAACCCTTATAAGGAAACACTATTATTCAAATAAGATATAAAGGATGGTATCATATAAAATAAATCAAGTTTAAAAGTGTTGATGGGAATACAACATTGGAATGATCATGTGATTGGTGAGAGCAATAATAAACAATACTAGCTATTTACATTCATTACGCCGAGAGGCGTTCTACAATGACATCTTAAGGGTGGTGGTGGTGGATTGTAAAGTAGTGAGAGTGTTCACTTTTAATTCTAATTTTAAATTTGACATGCATTTCATGTCACTTAGAAGTGTTCCTTTTTTTAAATAATGTCAATTGAAAAATCATAGTATTGAGCCCTTTTTTCATGCAATTTTTTAAAATCCTCCCACATTTGTGTATCTAGACTCAAACCATTTCTCTAGTCATGAGAATTATGTCGAAAATGAAATGAATTTATTAATAATTATGTTATTAGTAAAGGCTTTGAGCTTGATATCTCTCAAGATTTTTTTATATATGTATTTAATATATCTATACTAATTATATAAAATACATATGTGTAATAATCATATTCTTGTAATATCATCCACATTATATACATCGAATTAAATTTGACTCATGTAATTGTAAGAACCATAAATATTCTAAAAACACATGAATTGCTCATGATAAAAGATTATATTCTAATCTATATGCAATATATCAAGATGTACTTTTGTTATTCTTGATGTTCCATGTAGTGCACAGCTACATGAAACACTCTCGATATGGTTGTGTGGGATGTGATGATGCATTTGACCATACTTTGTTGTGGGTTGTTACAAAAAAAAATGGTTTTGTTTCTCCTTCCACATTGCCTTTCCTGCATTTGATCTCACTTTGTTGTGGCTTGTTTCCACAAAAATGGTTGTTTCTTCCTCCAACTTGCTTCTCGTTCCCTATGAAAATGCACTTTTTCTCTTGCAAACCCTAAGTCTAGGGATAGCTAAATGGGGAAGGTGGTGGTTAATTATGATTATATCATTCACTTAACTCACGCTTAATGGTGGTTTGATTTGAATCTATCGGCAAATGGATCCTTTTTCTGGTACTGTTGTTCTGTAGGCTAAGAAGCTTTCCATTGTTAGTGTGGATGTGAATTTAGCAATATGAGGTTGGTTAAAGGGTTCTTTTCTTTTCTTCTCTTCCTTCATCTAGGTCTTTGGTGCGACTTCAGACTTGGAGTTGGAGGAAGATGAATATTACACTAATATTTGGCTTATATGCAGATTTAAAAGTTATTGCCTTCCCTTATGAATCTAAGATATTGGTTCTCAAAAAATTTAAACCTTTTTGTCTGAGGAACTTTTCATTTTCCCGTGTCCCATAGATTTTTAAAAATTTTAATTTTGGTATGTTGTTTGGAGGAGAATCAAGAGAATAATTTATAATTGGGCCTTTGGTCGTGGGGTCTCAATACCCTTTGCATGAAACTCTATTTCTTAGATTTAATCCTGCAACTCATACTTTCATTATGGCTGCCATATGTGTCCGGATGCATAACCTTCCTTTCCAACAGTGGAAACTTTTTTCTTACTACTATTGGTAATACCCAAGGAAAATGCCTCTTCCTTCCTCATAAGATGTTGCTCCATCCCTAACCAACCTTTGAATGGATGTGTTGAAATGGATTTGTTGAGGAAGGTGGAGGTAACAAGGGGGATGTGGAGGGGAATTTCCATAGATTTGGTTTAAAAATGGGGACAATATTTTGAAGCAATAATTGGATTACTTTGTGGGATGATATTTAGATGTAGATGATGTTTTTCCATGGGTATATAATGGCTCTTTCTTAAAGAATAAAGTTTCTTTGGGAGAAGAAAAGCTTAAAAGGTTACGTTTCCCACCTTACGGAAAGGGGTGGGTTCACTTCATCAATGTGTCGGGGTTGATCGCATTTACTTATCTATGGTAGTTCCTCATGATAACATCAAGGATATAGATATCTTAACATCATAAGCCCTATATGTCTCTCCATCAAAATTTTGTGTTGAATCTCCTCTGATATTTTCCTTCTCTCATATTAATGGTGTTACTTTGCTTGAGTGGACTTTACTGTTGAGAATGTTGGCCTTACCATTGTGAGAGCAAGTTCCTTTAGACGGTCACTTAAATTTTTGCATCATGGCATTTTAATATGTCCTCCATGCTTTATTAATATAAATATTGAACAATGGTAACAAATTTAAAAAATAGTAATGCTACTTTTTGTTTTCCTAAGACATATGCATAATCCTTTAATTGTAAGCAATATTGAAGAAACTACCTAAGCATGCTATCCAAAGATGCCTTACCATTTAACCTTTAAGTGATTTCTATAATTTTATCAATTGACCTCACATGAATTAAATACACATGGATTTTTTTAAAATCATGAACAATTTAATTCTTTAGTACAAACAGGTGATTGTATTGTAATTGGGTTAATTCCCCACCTATAATACTTATGAGATAAGGGTGGTTTATAAGGAGTACATGCTCCTATGCTTTCTTGATGAGAAAATATATCATAGGGAGGGGAGCACATAGTCATGGACATATGATTTAATGTGTGAAAAATTTATTGTCATTAAAATAATGATTATTCATGAAATTCATCCTCAAATGGCTCCAACAAAAAGTAAAAAAAGAAAGTAAAATGCATTATACTTAAAACTTATTATGTTGTTGTCATTAAAACAATGACTATTTATGGAATTCATTTTCAAATAACTAACATAAGTAAAATTGGTTTTCTATTACTAGTAGTTATTTCATATATGAAAAATGACATCACTACGATATCCCTTATAATCCCAATTAGAGCCCGAGGTCTTTACAAATTGAATTACTACTAATCCCTACAACATTAAATATCCATCGATACCTTGCCCTCAAGGTTATTAAATAAGTCTATAATATATAAAGCAAGTGGTTGTAAATACTACAAAACAATCATTATATTCATTTAAAAATAGAAACAAAAATATAGATTTATCTTCTTGGCCATCCTCCTAACTTTGAACCATATCAAGGTATCATGTAGATGACATAAATGTAAACTACTACATGGAAAATTCACTAGCTTATTTTTTTTCCCTATATTCGTTACTAAAGGTTATTGTTGTGAAGATTGGAATCAAAGTTCTTTCTTTTGAAATGACCACCAAATTCTAACTCTGAGCAACTTCTTTGATCATGCCTCTACTTATTTATTAGTACCTCCTTGGATTAGAATGGATGTGGCCCCAAAAAAACACCATCATAATCCCTTACAATTCTTGGGGTTTATTTCATATTTGGAGATTCAATTTAATAAATTACCTCCTTGGAAAGCTTATTCCATTTATTAAAATGTTGACTTAAAATTAATATCTAACGAATGGATCAAATGAGATGATTGTGATATTTTTATGATTTGTTGAAATCTTAGCTATTTTTGTTAAATGCCTCAAATATTTTTCTTTCAAAGCTATATGAATAACCAAGGACATATCCATTTGAACTCTTGTTATCGTTGATTTATCAATTATTCACTTTTTATTCTCTTGTCAACCCGTATTCCACAACAATGATGTAATGCCCGCAAAATGACGTTCTAGAAACACACTGAAACCCTAACCCTATTTTTTTTGTTTGTTTAAGTTATAAGGTTACAAGGGTGTCAACCCCTAGGGTACATTAATTTCACTTACAACAATATTCTCAACCTTATGATTGGGGAACCAGGTCTAGTCCAAAGATTAAACATTTCTAATTTATCTCTAATTCAATTAATTACATTCAACTAGGAAGGTACCGTAAGTTACTTTGCTTGGTTAAATTTTTTTCTTCTCTTTAATCAATGATTAATCCCAACATGGTCAACCTTATACTTAGTCATTTTGTTTCATTATCCTATTAGCCTTAATATTCCACATTTCATTAATTTACTAAAACATACTAGGAACTAGGAAAAAGACTTGCACACAAGGTAATTAAATGACCCCATTCATTCATCTACACATACCCTTACAATTTATTTAAACATCTATTAAATATATATTCCTTCCAAACAAAGGTAGGGTTGATCCTCAACCCTTAGATTAAACCAATCTTGGCCATTAGATCCTAGGGTTCCAAACTAACCCTAAAATCCTTATGGATTCTTATTAAAACCTTTCCTTTATTATATTCTTCTCATTTGGTCTATTTTCTTTTGTTAAAATTGCAGGTTGGAGAGAAGGAAGCCATGGGAGCAAGAGAGGAAGAACTATGGAGGATTTTCTTCAAGAGGATCAAGCTTAGATTTGTTTAGATTGTAGATTTATCATTGTAGTTCTTTCATTCAAGGATTGAAGGAGGTTTTCCTTTCCAAACTGGTTTTATTTCAAGCCATTTGTATTTGGGGTTCTCCATTTGGGGAAAACCCTTCCTCCATTAATATAAATAAGATTTAGCACTTTTAGTTTTTCCATTTTGAAGTTTTACTTTCTTGAACAATGGATTATAACCATCTTTTGCTTGCTGGAAGTTTCTTATGCAATTTTACAAGCTTAAAATTTAATTAAATCAAGTTAAAACTTGCACATGCGCGGAACCTGTGTTTTCCACCACAAGTGCAGAACCACCGCTTAGAGCGAGGCCGGCGGTCCCGGGACCGCCGCCTACTGGGTGACAAACCATGAACCGTTGCCTTATGGAGTGACGGTTCTAAGACCCACCGCCTTGCTCGAGCGGCGGTTACGAGACCACCTGCTTCAGCACGGTGGTGATGGTCATGTTTCTTAAAAACAGAACCATCAAACCCGAGATTTTCCAAAAAAACAAAAGTTAATAAAATGTCCTAATATTCATTCTAAGTTAAATTTTATATGCCTAAAATGTCCAATTGTAATATTTAGCTTCATTTATTCATTCTATTGTTAAAATTACTCATTTTAAAGCATTTTCTATTTCAATAATAGCAACAACAACTACAAGGTCATTTTCATTTTGTTCAACAAATTTTTCTTCCAATTCCAAAAGTAAAAAGATCTAAATCTACTTCTAGTATTGTTATTTTTCCTTACCACAAAATGCAACAATTCAATTATAACAACATACTTCAAATTGTAGTTCTTTTCCATTTTATTTACAATGATACAATTTCACAATACAAGTAAAATTTCCTTTTTCATTGAGCATGTCTCATTTCTTTTTAAAACAAAGAACCTCTTTTCACACAAACAATTTTCCACTAAACTTTTACTCAAGCTTTCCATTTTGAATCTTTTATTTCCATGCTATAATTGAAAGAGAAGGTAAATTATACAACTCTTCAATGAACTTCTCCAAATAATATTGCAACTTACAAAACTACATTTCCTTTAAACAAAATACAATATTACACATCTTCCACCTTGAGTGGGAATAATAAGAAGGCTTAATCACAAGTAAGGATTTATGAAGGCACCAACAAGGCTCCATGTTTCACACCACCAACAAGAGAGCTCCACCATGCTTCATTTGATCACAACAAAAAATGGGGGAGAGGCAACACTCTCCACCCAACCAAGATATCCAATGAAGAGGAGAAGCCATCCTCCTCATTGGCCCCTGGTTTGCAATGGAAAATGGATTCAACCATGGAAACAAACAAGCTTCCACAACACATAACCAAGTATTTCACAACCATTCCAAACACAACCAAATTCAACTACAAACACAAGAAGGAAAGCAACAAAAATATACAAGGCTTCTAAATGAAAGCCAAAGGAGCAAGAACCTATGGGGAAGTCACTTATGCCTCCCAATGGGAAATGAGTGCCCACCTTAAAAACCTCCAATAAACATCTCAAAACCCCTACACACTCTTATGCCTACCTCAAGAAATCTCTTATGCCTCCCTACAATCTCTTATGGTTCCCTCAACAAAACAACCAAGTAAGAAATGCAAGCAATTTCTTGTCTAAGGTGGGGCACTCAACCCAAAATCCCTCCAAAACATGGAATAAACTCTTATGCCTCCCTACATGAAATATCCCCATAGTCCCCTCCTATACCACACTTAAGCAATCTACCCAAGCACCTAACAAGCATTCCAAAACACTCAAAACAAGCACATATGCATACAAAATAAAAGAAAACATTTAACAAGAGTTGATCTCCTACCTTTCCATGGTAGAGATTGATCCCAAAATCATACACCAAGCTTCTTCAAGCCCAAGCAAACACCAACAAGCTCCAACCAAGACCACAAGCTCTCCAAAATCCTCTAACTCCCAAAATGCAAGAGCACCAAAATAATGAAGTAAACCCCAATCAAGCAAAAGAACTTGATTAAATAGAAAACGAAGAGAGGAGGGTGAGGTGGCTCCATGTAGGATGCCACATCAATCATCCTCAACTCCAACTCCAAATTCAAACTTCAAACTCCAAAGCACAATTAATAAGTGGTTGAAGAAATGACATATTACTTGCACACGCAAACCAAGCACACACCTCCTAAGGACAAAATTAATTACATGAAAGAAAGTGCACTCAACATTTACCTTTTTGTCTTCCCAAAACACCTAAAGGGGTTTAATTTTGACCCCCCAACCCATAGGTAGGGTTGGTATAGCCATTTAAGAGGTGTGAGACAAGTTTGACTTGTCCCACAAGCTTCCAAATTTGGCCTCTAAGGCCAAATTCGAATTTCGATGAAGGGGTAGAGTGTACAACACTCAAGATCCCCAAGCACTCAACTATCAACACAAAATCCAAGACAAATCGAGCCTAATAAATGAATTCCCTTGGTCACATCTTTAATTAGTTTATGACAAGATTTAATTATCTCTAATTAAGACACTACAACCCATTAATAATAAAGGTTAAAATACATACCCCAAATTCCAAATAATTAATACAATGAATTACATTACTAAAATCACATACTAACATCAATTAAAGGAAAATAAATAAAAGACAAAACATAACCCCTTGGTCACAATTTCCCCCTAACAATAATTCCAACACACACACAATTACATGTTGCCATGGTGACCCTTGTTGAATTCACCTAGAATTCCAATGTGGTTGGTCTCCAATCCCCACGTAGTTTGTCATTATATGTTTTCCGCAAACACACAATATCCCTATGGCCTCATGGCCATATTAACGATGTTGAAGTAATAAAACACTTACATCTAACTATCAATTTCAAACATCAAGAATAATAACTACTATTGCTAAGACCAAGTAATTTAACAATTTAAACATTTAAGATCAAAGACAAAGACCAACAGGATCATCAGATTAAAGCAATACTTTCACTCATTCACAATTTCACAATCTCCAATATCAATTAAATCATAAAAATAACTTTGAGCATCATAATAAAAGCCAATTATGAAAATGATTGAAATATCAACTTATATTCATCTTGACAATCATGTCATTTTCTTCCATAATGAATGTCTATCAAAAGTTAATTAGTTCGGTTACAATAATGTCTATCCTTAAATTTCTCATATCACAATGTGTTAATGCCGTTTGTTTAATAACATCTACCAATAATAAAGCACAATAGTGTCCATGTATCTAGTCACGTAGATAAACCAATTACAACAAAACAATATCGAAGAGTAAACCTATCACAATCAAATTACGACAATGCAACTATTCTAGCTACTTGTTTTATCCTTAAATTCCCATCGTGGTCCACAATACGACATACAATTAAAATAATAATAATCAAAACACAAGGAGTCATGATGCCCCGCACATCTCATTAGTATGCTAAATAGAATAAAGTAGCAAGGTTTACGATTATAATAATTCAGAAAAGATGATCATGTTTCATTTAGTGTTGAAGAGAAGTGGGCATTACAAATGAACAACACCAAAACCCAATAGATAAGGCACTAAGAATAAGAACAACTAATTTCATCATTTTTCATAGTTAAATTGATATAAGTTCTAAGTAAGTGAATTGTTAGGTTAAGTATACAAGGTAGCGAGTTTGGACATCCCCTTCAATATCATAAAGTGAATAGGATTCAATTCTTGGGTGCTAAGGAATACCTCCCTAATGCTCAAGAGGGCAATTCCTTACCTAAGGTATTCAACTCCATTGCCTCCTTATCCAAGGGTCAATATAGCAAGAGTAAGGTGCACATCAGAAAAAAACCAATTATCACGTAACTATAATGGGAAATTCACTATTACATTTGGTGCATTTGGTGTGAGATATTAGTTTACAATAGTGTTACCAAAATTTTATTTTCATTGTGATATGAAGTTAACACTAATTCAATGTAAGGTTGATGCAACATTATAAATAGTATGATGCTAATAACATTTTATTAACGTCATCAATATTTTAATTTAGCTTTGGGTATTTTATAAATAAAACCTCTCAAATTCATTTCGTTATTTGTTTTCGCTTTAAAATTTCATTTTGAAGAGAACTAGGAGAATCAAAGCGGAGTTTGGTGGAAGACAAAAAAATTATTCATGTTTTGATATTATTTTTATTATTTATAATATGTAGAATTTTAGTACAATGGGTATTTACATATAGAAAACCTAAATGACTCCATGAGATAGGATGAAAACCTAAAAGAAGCATAATAGGAGGAGGATGCATTAGTAGAACAACTCCATGAGATAATACTTTGTTTGAGGTAAACGAGAATTTTGTATGTCTTAAAATCAAATGACACCGATATTGAATCATGAATTGAAGTATTATTATTTTATCCTTTTAAAATTAAAGTGTATGAATATTGTGCTAAAATTATGTTAATATGCAAATATGTGATAGTAAATATTTAGTTAGTGATGTTGATGCTCAACTACCTTGAAGAACCAAAAAGAAAGTGCATTTTTTCATTGTTCCATTCCGATGATGACATGCATTCTAGAAGCATCAAAAACTTAGAGAAAACATATTAAAGGAATGTTCACTGTTAGAAGAAAAATAAAATCTTCCTCCAATTTATGTTGAAGATGTTCCAAAAGAGGGCATTGGGATTACATGTATAACATGCCATTTATTGTCAAATATTCTTAAAGACCATCATTACGATGATGACGTGCAATATTTGTGACGATTGTCAAGAATAAAAAATATTGCCAACAATCGTGAGGACATAAATTGATAAAAAAAATGTTTTAGAAATTATATCAAAATTATTTATTTACAACGTGAAATTCCATTACACCAATTTTGGGTGTTATCTTATTGTTGATGGATTTGAAATCAAGGTTTGGATGGTCAAACATTAATATAACTAATTTATTGATGTTAGATAAAAAATTACAAAGTATTGAAACATTTAGTGTCTGATTTGTCTTCTATTTAATCTAACACTAAAATTTTGTTTTTAGAATTGGAGGCTACAAAGTTTAATTCCTAGAAAGAGCATACTTTTATTATAATATAGGAGATGCAAAAAAATATCATCAAATTCATGGATTTTATACGTCAACTATAACACATACACAAATGAATACTTTTATACAAGAAGGAATACTAGCATAGTATGACTTGTCCCAAATGTGGGGCACATGATATTGAATAGGTATTAGAGGTGCTACCAATACACACATCATGTGACATTTTTAAATAATTCCTAGATGAGCATATTTTTGGTTGCAATTATCTTCAAGCAGTTGATGGAGCTAGGTGTGTTACTTCATATTTAAATGTAATGATCACATTGAGTAGTGTGGCCTTAAAAATAAAATATAGGACATGTAGTGGTAATTTTGGTTTGGGAATGGATGGTGTAAACTAATTTTCCAACTTATCAACTAGATACTCGATTTCGCTAGCTAACAAAATATAATATTCTTCCATGGTTGATGATTTGTAAGTAACATGTTATGTTGTCATTATTTTTACCGATAACCATCAAGTAAAAGTACAAATTCCTATCTTGAGCCTCTCATTCACAAAGTGTAGGAATTATGGAATGACATTAAAAGGAATGGACTTTCAAAATTGATTAGTATAAGGTAGTAAACATGCTATGGTATCTTGTGAAATAATTTTCATATTTTTCTTAGAATGGTTGTTTTCAAGGTTTTTTTATTTTGTTAAAATTTAAAATAACAAGTTCATTTTTGTACATGTGTACATCATATACCAAGTTTATAAATTGTTATATATGTATTTCTTTCAACAAAGAGAAAGCATGCATTTCAAGGTGCAAGTGATACATTTTGTGGAAGATTATCAAATGATCTTAAAAAGGTTGTTAAGTAATATCATCAAAGGTTATTTATGATGGACTACGAATACCATGTTAGAAAGAAAAACAAGTTTGATGGAAGACTTAATATTAGAGATCCTTCAAAGGTTATGTGACATGGGGATTGGTACCAAGTCTTCAAAGAAGCATGCAAATTATCAAATGTTGATTGTAATTCCCACTCCTCTTCAACACTTATTATACTATGATTTTGATTATTGTTGATTAGAGACATGGACATTATTATTATATTTTGATTAGCAAACATTGATAGATGGACATTATTAGTATGTTGTGACTTATATTATAGATGGTATGGACTACTAGCAGACATTGATAGATGATGATATAGTATTGTTTCATTATATACTGATGTTTGGGATTTTGATAATGAGGGTTATATTTAGATGTTGGACTGACCTTAAGATCTCGATTAATGTTATGACTTATCAAAATTGAGATATTCAGTGTTTGCAACTAATTGATAGAAATTCCTAATTTTTATGATGATGATATAGTTTCGTGTATGATGTTGTTGGATGATATGTATGTTTTTTTAATTCATGATGTATTTGATGTGGCTTTGAGGCCGAAGGGTATTGTTTGATTGGTTGCAAAAAATTGTATCACAAAAAACAAGAAGGGGCTAAGAGACCAACCATGAAATAATATTGGCTATTGGAAATGAAGGTCACCTTGGCAACCTTGTGTTTGTGTTCATTGTTATGTTATTGTTGAGTTTTTAGGAGGTTCCCATGGGGGGTGACCTCAAATGTGACCATGGGTTTGTGTGTGCTTTTCCCTCTTTCTTTTTATTTATTTTGTGTTGTATGTGATTTAATTATTGTAATGTATCCTCACTTTATTATTGCTTAAGTAATGTGCTTTGTTTAGTTAATTAATCATGTGATTAAGTTAAATTGAGATGTGACTATGTGGGCTTTTAATGTGGTAGATAGTCCTTGTTATCTTATTAATTTTGATGGATTTCATTTGATTTTGAGTTGTGTACTCAACCCCATCCTTCAAATCTCGAATTTTGACTTTGGAGCCATTTTTAGAGGCTTGTGGGACAAGTTAATCTTGTCCCCTACCTCTTAAACTCACCCACCAACCATACCTATGATGTAAGGGGTAAAAATTAGGCCTCATTATGTGTTTTGGAAGAGAAAAGAGGAAATTAATTGCACTTTCTTACAAATTCTTTTAATTATGTCCTTGGAGGTATGGAGTGGATGTTTGTGTGTGAAAGGAAAATTGTCATATCCTCACCCTCCTCTCATCATTTTCTATTTATGTGAGTTATTTTGGAGTTTTGGGGTTACTTGGTTTAGTTGCACACTTGCATATTTTTGGATTGGCTTGAGTTACTTGTTTTGGAGCTTGGCAGCTTGCTTTTGGATTTGGCTTGGACTTGTAAGAAGCTTGAGCTTATTGCTTGTGGATTGAAGGTTATTGCAATGGAAAGGTAGGGTCTATACCCTTGCATTTTATTTTATTTGTTGTGTGTTGTTTGTAAATGAATGAATGTTTGTGTTGTTTTGGATTTGGGGTAGAATGACCTTAAGGATGGTGTGGGGAGAAGGAAAATGGGGATCTTTTGAGGGAGGGATAAGAGTTTTGTATGTGTATTTGGAGGAGTTTGGGTTGGGTGTCCCACCTTGTGATGATAAAGAAGCTTTCTTGCTTATCTTTGTATGTTCTATTTGAGGGAGTGATAAGAGATTGAGGGAGGGATAAGAGTTTTGGTTGTGTGGATGAAGTTTTTGGAGGTTTTCAAGGTGGACACTTAACCCATTGGGAGGCATAAGGGATTCCCCATATTTCTCTTCTCCCTTGGCTTAGATTTTAAGCCTTTGTGTTTGGAAAAATTGTATATTGTTGTTATTCTTGTTATTGTTCTTGTATGTGTTGCAAGTATTGTTGAAGCCTTTGTAAAAGTTGTCATGGTTTCTTAATATCCCTTATTGCTTCATTGTTGGGGCTCGGGGGCCAATGAGAAGGGAGGCTTCCCCTTCTCATTGGAATAAAGGTTGGGAGGTGAGTGTTTCCTATGCTCCCTTGTTATTGTGATTTGGAGTTGAAGAAAATCTTTGGAGTTGCAAGTAGTTCTTGTGATGAAGACATTGTGTAGAAGAAAAAGAAAGAGAAAGCTTATTTTTGTAAATTTCATCATGTTGTTTCCACCTTTGAGTGGAAGGCTTGTATGTACTTTTAAAGAGAGTTCTTGTAAAATTTATTTATCAAACCATGTATTGTAATAGTTGAAAGAAGGAATTTTGTAAGTTGTATTTAGTGGAAATGTAGTTCCTTTCAAATCTAGAAATGAATCAAAAGTTTGCTTTGTGCCTTCATTTTGAAAATGGTTGTCTTGCATTGAAAATACATGGAAGTATATATTTGTTTCCCTTTTGAAATGTTTGTCATTCTTGTTATAAAGAGGAAAGAAACTTATACTTAGTAAATGGTTAAATTTATTCCTCTTCTTAAAATTAGATACATTGTGGTTGAAATGAATCTTTGTAGTCAAATTTTAAACAATGTTACAAAGGGAAAATTTATACATTTAGTAATTTTAAACAAGAAGAAGTTGTCTATTTTCATTAGAGTGTTCACTTAAAAACCAATAAGTTAGAACTCGGTTTGATATATATAAATATATATATATATATATATATATATATATATATATATACATATATATATATATATATATATAAATATATATATATATATAAATATATATAAATATATATATTGCTTGATATATATGTTTATATATATCCTTTTTTAAAACAAATTGTTTTCCACATTGGTGATGTCGGTCGGCCAACCGGCGTAGGTAGAACAAGAACCGGCATCGGTCTCTATAACATGTATACAAATTTATATTTTGAAATTTTTAAATTTATTCCTCTTCTTAAAATTAGATGCATTGTGGTTGAAATGAATCTTTGTAGTCAAATTTTAAACAATGTTACAAAGGGAAAATTTGTACATTTAGTAATTTTAAACAAGAAAGAAGTTGTCTATTTTCATTAGAGTGTTCAATTAAAAACCAATAAGTTAGAACTCCGGTTTGATATATATATATATATATATATATATATATATATATATATATATATATATATATATATATATATGTTATACATACATACATACATACATACATATATATGTATGTATGTATGTATGTATGTATGTATGTATTAGATATACATATATATATATATATATATATATACATATATATATATATATATATATACATATACATATACATACATACATACATACATACATACATACATACATACATACATACATACATACATACATACATATATATATATATATATATATATATATATATATATATATATATATATATATATACATTTTTAAAACAAAGCTGTTTTCCACATTGACCGATGCGGGTCGGCCAACCGGCGTCGGTAGAACAAGAACCGGCATCGTCTCTATAACTCGTATACAAATTTATATTTTGAAAATTTTAACTTTGTTGCATGATTTTTGCTCGATGAAACGATAAAACAAAAATTATAGTATATGTAAACCTTTCTAAAAATGTATACAGATGTATATATTTGAAGGTATATACATTTGTATATATATTTTAAATAAAATGTGCCAGATTCACAAGAATCGCACCGGAAGCCCAACCGACGTCTGTAGCACAACGATAATCACGATCGGGTTAGGCGATCGACACCGGTCGCCTATGCGTGAAACTCTTTTCAAAAAAATATGTTTTCAATCCAAACCAAGACTTTAAATAAATATTTGTGAACAAAATGTGGCTCTAACTTAAAACAAATATATATATATATATATATATATATATATATATATATATATATATATACATACATGTATATACACCTAGATTAACCAAATGGTTTTACCCAAATGATGAACTCAAGAAATGTGAGCAAACAAATACCCACAACCAGATTTTGTAGTATCTCTACAACAAAACAAATAGATAACTTTACAATACAAAACCTAAGAACAACTAAACTAAAATGGAGGAAGTCTCCCCCATTTACAAATCTTGAACCAAAATAAAATCTCCATGGTTTCCCCACAAGTTTTCATGGCTTCCACCTTCTTTAACCTGCAAAACAAAATGAACAAATGAAGAGATTAGGGCAAAGAAAGGAATAAAAAGACAACATAAGGATTTTTAGGGCTTTTAGGAAAACATAAATCTAAGGGTCCATATTAATCTAATCTAAGGGTGGAGGATTGTCCCTACACATTTTAAGTTATTGGCATTTTGGTGGGAATGGGTTTTAAAATAAAAGGTATGGGTATTTAGTGAATGGGGCCACCTAGTGCATTAGTGAGTTAGAATAAGTTGTGAACCTTCTTTTATCATGGATCAATAATTAAATAAATGACATTTGATTATAGGGATTAAATGAATAATATTGTGCATGGGTGATTTAGAAATGATCTAAAGGGGGATTAAATTAATTAAAAGTAAAATGCATGGTTAAATAATTAAATGATGGGCATGGATGTTAAGTTATTATAGGAAATGAATTTAAACCAACTTAGGAAATGATTCTTGATAAACTTAAGAGGATTTTTAAATAGGTAAAATAACAAGATTAAATTTGATGGAAACCTTAGAAGAGGATTAAGTTCAAAAATGATATTTGGGAATTAATTAATAATATTTAATTATTAATTTAATTTTATGCCATTTTATGAATGTGTATTAATCTATAAACATGAATTTAAATTGATCGCATCTAATGTTTATCTCCCTTAACGTTTAAACTCCAAAAAAGAAAAAATATTTTCATAATTTTTCCTAAGTACTTAATGGAGTTTGATCTTGTTTGGTGTGTTGAAATTGTGGGTGTTATATTGACATCGTTTAATATTGGTGGAGAAATTGGTTACGCTAGTTGGAAAATAATCAAAAGGTTTATATGCTAATAAGAATGAAAAGATTGTATTTTCTACAATCTCCTATATTGGTAGAGATTTTTAGTTGGGAATATTTTGAATGCAATGCATATATTTAATATGTGGTGATTTCTATGCAGAATCACATCTCTAGAAAAGAAATGACAACAAGTTTAAAAGTAGAACTCATTTCCATCAAGACATAGAGAAGTCTACGAAAACAAGGTGTTCTATGGATATTAACTAGAGACCATGTATACTTGGTGAATCAAACAATGTACACGATTTTTAAACCACATGGTTATGTGTCCTCTATGAATATTCACTTTCCATTTATTGACACATGATTCGCAATAAAATTTTGAAAACATAGACTTCACATGTTTAATAACCTTAAAATAAAGATGTAATTTAGAGTAATTGTAATGCCCACTTCCCTACGACGCTTAGTGATTATCATTTTGAGTTATGCAGACTTTAGTTATGGACATGGCTTATACTTATGTTGATTAGCATGATGTTTTGTGACTAGACACATTTGGATTATGGTTGGATTTTGTTTTCGTGTATGATCCGCACCGACTCATGGACAGACTATGGATATTGATATTATTTTATATAGATATATCGCATGTGTTCTAACATTGGATTTCTTCGCTTACGATGAGTAGAATGTAGTTGTTGAATTTACATTACTATTATTTTGGAAAAAGATGAAATGCATAATTAAATTGTGAATTAGACCTAGAAATAATGATTGCTTGAATTACGTATAGATGTTAATAAATTTCATGCATATGATTGTTTTGGATATTTTGACATGGCCGCAAGGCCGAAGAGGGTATTTTGCATTTTTGCAGGAAACACAGCATGATCACAACCATGAGGGGGATTGGGGACCAAACACAACAGAATGTCGGGTGGTTACAACATTGGTCGTCAAGGCAACTTGTAAACTGTATTGTGTTAGCTTGTTCTTGTATGTGTTGAGAAAATATTCTTGAGGGGGTAATGTTCTAATGTGACCATGGGGTTGAGAATTTCATTTAATTGTTTTATTTACTTTAGTAGGTGATTTCATTTGGGTTGCCCTTCTTTTATTACTTTTGCTAAGTATGTTTAGATTAATTTATTATCTTGTTTTAGTCATGTGGGTGTAATAAATTTTGTTGGTTGGCTCCTTGAGCCATGTGTTGTCTCTTGTATTGAATGCTTATCTTGAGTGTTGACCACTCCATGCTCTTAGAATCTCGAATTTGAGATTGAGTGCATTTTTAGGGGACTTGTGGGACAAGTTAAACTTGTCCCACACTTCCCAAAACCCCTTACCAACCATATCTATGGGTTGGGAAGCCCAAAAAGGGATTAGTTATTGTTTTTGGGAAGTGATATGACTTTGGAGTGCATTTTCCTCTTTTTTTATTTAATTGTGCCTTAAGGCACATGGGAAAGGGTTGAATGTGGATGAGGGTTGTCATTCAACCCAACCACCCATTTATGGTGTTTTGGGATTTGAGTTGACCTTGGGAGATGGTTTGAGGATGTGTGATGTGGCATCCTACATGGAGCCACATCACCCTCACTCTTCCTCTTGTCTATTTATAGAAATTTCCTCTCTTGTTGAAGGGGTTAGAGCTTTGTTTTTGTGTTGTTGAAGAGTTCTCTTTTGTGATTTTGAGAGAGAAGAATTGGGAGAAAGAGATAAAGAGAGTTTTTGGACTTGCATGCTTGGATTGATTTGGGAAGGAGCTTGGACAAGTTCTTGGTTTAGGCTTCTCCAATGGAGAGGTAGGGAACCCTCTCCTTTGTTTTTGCTTTCATATTATTATTGCTTCTATGCTAAAATTGTGAAAAAAATGCATGTTTACTTTGGTGTATTGTGAAAGATGGATTGAATGCTTTTTGTGTAGTATAGGAGAGGTCTATGGGAATACACATGAGGGAGGCAAAAGAGTAGATTAGGATATTGTGGAGGGAGTTTGAGAGGGATGCCCATCTTGGGTAGGAATGTTTACATTCTACCTTGTCTTTGAGGGAGCCATAAGAGGAGGGAGGCATAAGAGTATGGGAGGAAAAAGGGGTACTTGAGGGAGGCATAAGAGTTATAGGGGCTTGTGTTATTTTGTGGAGGGTTTTGGATGGGCATCTCATCTCATTTGGGAGGCATAAGGGAAACATTCCCATAGTTCCTTCTCTTGTTGGCTTGGATGCAAGCCTTGTTGTGTAATGTTTAATGTTATTGTGTGTCTCTTGTTCTTCTATTTTAGCTTGAATGTTGTGAAGAACTTGTATTGTGGAAGCATGTATAGTTGCCTTGAGTTGGAGACCACCCTCCATTGTGTTGTGTTTGGGGCTCTGGGGTCAATGGAGGAGATTGCTTCTCTTCTCCATTGAGATTTGGTTGGGAGGAGAGTGTTGCCTCTCCCCCTATCTTGGTTGTGATTGATCTTCATGGAACTTGGAGCATGGAAGAATAACTCTTGGGAGCACAAGAACCTTGTTGTTGACATTGTTAAAAATATCATGTAATTACCCACCTTGAGTGGAGAAAGAAATGTAATATTGCCTTGTTTTCTTTAGTATACATAATTGTAAATTTGTTCCACATGAAGTAGAATGTGTTGTAAAAGATTTTAAGGAAAGTTGCATTGCAATGAAAGTATTTCTTGCTCTAAGATTTATTGGAAAGTGTTGTATCAAATATTGAATGAAAATTGTTTCTTGTTGAATTCCAATAATAAGTATGTAATATAGATGGAATCAAAAGTTGAATGCATGACAATCTATCTATTCTCTTTAGTACTTGACTTGGAACCTTTCTTGAGAATGATAATTTTGTTTACAAGTTAGTAGGCCTTGCTTTAAAAATTAATGGAAATATCGTAGTATTCTTTTGTGGAATGTTAGGAAAATTCACAAAGAAAAATGTACATATTAGATTTCATCTTATTGCTTAGAAGGAGAAGTGTTGCAAAGTTGAACACTAGAGCACTTACTATTCTTATTTTGTTGATATAAAGGCTTAAGGCTCAATAATATAAAATATGCCAATAAAGAAGTCCATATTCTAGCTCTAACATGCTGTCCTTCATTTATGAATTTGTTGTGAAATTAATTGCGAAATACAAAAGGAAATGGGACTAAATCTTTTGAAAGCCCATTGTAAATTAAGGAAGGAAAATAAATCAACCCACTTTGAAATCTCATACAACGTTGTTAAATTGTGTAGAAGGGAATTTTAATGAAAGACTTAAATCTTGTTAAAATTATTATCCATTACTCCCTAGCGTTTAACAAGGATATTTCACCAAATCTTGTTTAAATACTTCAAATAGTATTTCATGCCAAAATAATACTAGAAAGTAATGAAATTACTATTACCAAATCGTAGCACTATTATTATACTATTAATGTCCCCCTTCTATTTTAGAAACACACAGCTCTGATACAGACTAATTATATAACATACACAAGATTTTACATCCATCATCAAACAGGTATTCTAAAATAGACACAACAATCTCATAGATATTCTCTGTTACAAAATACTCTTCAAATCCAGATACAGAAATTGTAATTACAAGATAAAGAAGGACTTCTGCCTGATAGTCAGCTGATACACCAAGCAATGACTGTCACAGAGATTATTTAATAAATTGTTATGCTTTAAAAGCAGATTTAAACGTTTTTTTTCTTTACGATTTAGGACACTGCGAGTGGTCTTAGCTTCACAAATATCAAGTGCGCATGGCGGCAGCCTCGCGAATTGTCCAAACAAACGTGAAGTCAGTCTCTAAATCAAGACGATCAATCACCCTTAACTCGTTGTCTAAGAAAATAAACTGCGTATATATATATAAAAAAAAAATGTTACGTTCAAGAGATATGCGATAGACAACGTGATACACAAAGTACCTGGTTGTCAACGAATGTTTAAATTGTTGCAATACTTACCAAGGTGCTGAACGTTTTCCCCTTGCAGATTTGGACACTGCGAGTGGTCCTAGCTTCACAAATATCAAAGCTGCATGGCGAGCCTCAGAATCTGCCCAAACAAATGTGAAGTTAGTCTCAAAATCAAGCGATCAATCACCCATAAGCCGTGTCTAAGCGAATAAGCGCCATTAAAAAAAAAAAAAAAAGGAAGAAGGGAAATGATGTTACGCCCAAGCAGATATGCACGATAGACTACGCGCCTGGACAGTAAGATAACCCGCGCCTCCTCCTTTCACGCGCCTGAGACCCTCTTTCAACCTCCACTTCTCCTCCACGCGGCCTGGGAGGCTGTGCAGTACCCCGGGTGCAAAATAACGCGTTTCTTGTTGCAGACGGCTGGTAAAGGGAGGCGTACAGGTAGGTTGAAAGGAGTGAATGTCTTAATGGTTGTCAAGGAGGTCGACGAACCACTCCACCGCCCAAGCATAATATTGAAAGCATAGTTTGAAATTCTTCCCCGATTTGACCCTTGCTCCCTTATATCAAAAATTCAAATTTATGTTAAACATGTAGTGTCATTTAAGTGTAAATTTTGACAACATACATATTTAAAATGCCGGCCCCATTGACTATTATTCCTTTTACTTCAAATTTCGATGTATATATAGGCATACAGATTTATTTGAGTTTAATCATTGATAATATGTCCTTATATATATATACCATTTAATTAAAAATATCTAATCCCTTTTAGGGATATCTAAGAACCTATCCTGAGAGTTTTCTAGGTGTCAACAAAATAGTGATTTATGTGTTATCCTGATAATATACCTATGCAAATATATATATATATATATATATATATAAAGATATATAAAAAAAAACATCAATAAAATTATAATACATACTTTACCTGGCCACCTCCATCCTTGTATAAATTGGATCATAAAGTGAAAACGGGGTCAGCGGTCAACTACCCCTATGCAGTCTGGTATCACCATTCTTGAAACTCGAATTTTATCCGCTAAGGTTAGAAGCGAATACAACAAATTTTGAAGTTAACCTCGGGCAGATGGAATTGCGAAAATCTTGTAGTTCTTGTGTTGCGATCGAAATATAAAATAAAAGTTTGAAGCTTATCAGTTCCCTAAACTAAACAAAGACCACTAACTTGCGTAATCTATCAAAAAAAAAAATTATGTCGCAATTTTCGTCTTGGTTGTTTATGGCGCGTCAATGTCATAGCGTCGGCGTTGGTTTTCCGGTGTTACATTTTTGGTATCAGAGCCAGGGGTTCGAAGCTGGGACCCTTGGGCACACGCTGAACACGCAGGACAGGAACACTTAACTAGTGTAGAACTTTCTTTTAAAAAAATAAATAAATAAATAAATATATAAAGCCATATGTTGATAATGATAGTAAACAGCAAATTTTGAAAACGAGCACAAGACCTAGTACAGTGAACTAACTCTCGCCTTGATCTGTGCAGGAGGCGCGGATTGGGCGAGGGGTCTCTTCACATAGACCTAGACATACCACCGCCAGAGCAGGCCGTAGCAGCCCTTCTGCCTCAGATTTTGCAGACACTTCAGGATGTTAATGCCGCTATACGCGGAGAGCCCTTGGGAGGACGACTTGCTAGGCATAGTTTGGAGCCATCGTAGATGCCAGGCATCCCCTCGACACGGCGAGAGCACGGCACAGAGAGAATTTCCGTGCAGAGAGTCGGCTAGGGCGAGTCACCACAGAGAGGACATGGGGACGGGAATTGGGACATAGGGGACGGGTCTCGGAGCCCTAGGCAGAGGGAGGAGCATACGAGAGAGACCTAGGATTCGTACATCACATCTGCCCAGACCATATCGGGAGATCCAAGCTGCGACCATCTCAGTATTCGGGAGATATAGGCGGTTTTCAGCGAGAGGCTCTGGTTGGTGAGCTTGAGCGGATGCTTCAAGCTCTGTCTTGTATGTAGAACACGAAAGCTCGTGTTGCGATCCATCTTTGAAGGATGGAGCGGAGTCAGTGGAGGACCGAGGAGCGAAGCTCCATGTCGACTCGAGACGATTACACGGGAGCCTGTTTGAGGAGCGGTTCAGAGCGGTATTTACCTAGGAGGTTTATTCAGCGACGTATAGATGAGTTTCATGACCTCCGTCGAGATCGATGTGATGGCGAGTATGAGAGTCGATTTACGGACCTACTTGATATGTCGATTATATGCGGGATGAGCAGTGCGGATTCACGAGTTCATCAGGGGCTGAACTTGGATTTAGGCGCGCAGTGCGCATTCACGCCTACGAGACATTAGCAGAGACCGTGGAGAAGGCCTATATTGCAGAGGAGACACGGGGGAAGACACAGCAGGCTAGAGATAGAGTTCGGAGCCGTATCCAGCAGATGCAGGATAGTAGGTCGAAGGGGTCAGTTCCTCCTCCACGGGGTGGACAGAGTTCAGGGCAGGCTTCATTTAGGCCACCACAGCAGCAGCAGCAGCAGCAGACCCGCCCACCTTACCGACCTCCTCAGAGATTCGATGCACAGAGAGGACGTAGTATGGGGCCTCCTCTAGGGGACCCCATCGGGACACGGGGTGCACCGAGAGCTCAGTCAGTCGGAGCTCGCCAGCAGAGACCTCAGCAGTCCATAGCCGGATCGTCAGGATCGGCATCTCAGTCATCTAGAGTACCAGCTGGAGCCGCTTCCCACTGGAGAGGATCAGGCGGCTGTTATGGTTGCGGAGTCGTTGGGCATATTTGGAGAGATTGCCCACTTAACCCTACCAAGGGTAAGACACAGAGCTCAGAGCCTACTGTTGGAGATATGGCACGGAGTCATCGGATCTACGCAGCGGTCGAGAACCGCCAGGCTGAGCATCAGAGTACTGTGATTGAGACGACAGGTAGTGTTGGAGGTATTTCCACCTCTATATTATTTGATTCTGGTTCTTCTGATTCTTTCATTGCACCATCTTTGGTAGAGCGTTGTAGGCTGGTGGCAGTTAGGCAGGGCCGTAGTTGGGACGTAGAGATGGCTTCTGGAGCCAAGATTTCTGTAGACTCCTTAGTCAAGGAGTGTGTAGTGGATTTGGGACCCTTCACCACTACTTCTGATCTTCGGATCCTTCCATTAGGATCTTATGGCATCATTTTAGGCATGGATTGGTTGTCCGCTCACAGAGCTAGAGTAGACTGTTACCACAAGACTATTGCTTGCATAGATGATCTTGGAGTAGAGTCAGTGATATCAGGAGTTAGGAGACCCGTTTCTATTCGCACCATCTCCGCTATGCAGCTTAAGCGGTGTATGCGACGGGGTTGCCAGTTGTATGCTGTTACAGTTAGTGACAGATCAGAGGATGAGTCGGGGGGACCTTCCCTCGATGATCATCCCATCTTATCGGAGTTTTCGATGTGTTTCCAGGGGAGCTACCGGGATTACCTCCCCCACGTGAGATCGACTTCCATATAGATCTAGTTCCAGGCGCAGAGCCTATCTCACGAGCACCTTATCGGATGACTACCCCTGAGTTATGTGAACTCAAGTTGCAGCTGGAGGGCCTTCTGGAGAAAGGCCTAATTCGTCCTAGCGTATCCCCTTGGGGTGCACCAGTTATTTTCGTAAAGAAGAAGGATGGATCTCTTCGGTTGTGCATTGACTACCGTCAGCTGAATAAAGTAACGATCAAGAATCGTTACCCCCTTCCACGCATTGACGATTTGTTTGATCAGATGAAGGGGGCTACCGTTTTCTCCAAGATAGATCTTAAGTTAGGGTACCATCAGCTCAGGATTGCGGAGACAGATATTCACAAGACAGCTTTCCGCACGAGATATGGCCACTACGAGTTCACTGTAGTACCTTTCGGCGAGCGAATGCCCCCATGATGTTTATGAGTTTGATGAATGGGGTATTCAGGACCTTCCTTGATCGCTTCGTGCTCATTTTTCTTGATGATATTCTGATTTACTCACGCACACGTGAGGAGCACGAGGAGCACCTTCGCCCAGTTCTTTGTGTCTCTGCGCGAGCAGCCTTACTACGGGAACTTGGAGAAGTGTGCGTTCTTTCAGGCGAGGTGCGAGTATTTGGGCCACGTTATTTACGGGAAGGTATCGCAGATCGGCCCTTCCAAGATTCGAGCCATCATGGATTGGCAAAGCACCCACTAGTGTGACCGAGGTGCGTAGTTTCATGGGATTAGCAGGATACTACAGGAGGTTTGTTCAGGACTTCTCTCGGATTGCGCACCCCATCACTTCTCTTCAGCGGAAAGGGAAGAAGTTTGTATGGACAGATAAATGTGAGCAGGCCTTCAGTACACTGAAGGAGTGCCTTACGAGAGCACCTATCCTTGCAGTGCCGGATCCTCATGGAGAGTTTTTCGTATGCACAGATGCCTCCTTGGCAGGAATTGGAGGAGTGCTAATGCAGGAGGGTAGAGTAGTTGCCTTTGAGTCTCGCAAACTCAAAGATTATGAGCTCAATTATCCGACCCATGACCTTGAGCTTGCAGCAGTAGTACATGCCTTAGTGCGATGGAGACATTTTCTTCTTGGCCGGAGATTTACACTCAGGACTGATCACTTGAGTCTTCGCCACCTCTTCACGCAGCCCAATCTCAACGCTCGTCAGCGGCGTTGGATGGAGTTACTTTGTGAGTATGACATGGAGATAGAGCATGTGAAGGGGAAGGAGAACGTGGTGGCAGATGCCTTGAGTAGACGGAGACATGTGGCTATGGCCACCTCAGTGGGCACAGATTTGCGGAGTAGGATCTTGCAGCAGCTTCCTCAGGATAGCTTCTACCTCGCAGCCAGAGCAGAGATTGAGTCTCAGAGACCCCTTGAGGGGAGATTTGATGGATTCTCATTAGAGGCAGATGGTCTTCTCAGACACAGAGGTCGAATATATGTTCCCAGAGATGGAGGCTTGAGACATGACATTTTGACAGAGGCTCATCGTGCACCGTATTCAGCCCATCCCGGGGTGAAGAAGATGCACGCCGCCTTGAGACAGCTGTACTTTTGGAGAGGACTTCGGAGAGACATAGCTTCATTTGTATCCCGCTGTTTAGAGTGCCAGAGGGTGAAGGCCGAGCATCAGCATCCAGCTGGCCTTCTCTATCCTCACGCCATACCAGAGTGGAAGTGGGAAACCATCTCTATGGATTTTATTGTTGGGTTGCCGACATCAAGATACCACCACGACGCCATCATGGTCACGGTGGATAAATTGACGAAGGTAGCTCACTTTTCTCCAGTGAAGACTACCTACACGGCTAGTGCAGTGGCATGAGTTTACCTTGATGAGATTGTCAGATTACATGGGATTCCGCGGAAGATCATTTGCGACCGCGACCCTTTGTACACCTCCCATTTTTGGACCACCATGCAGTATGCCCTCGGGACGAGGATTAATTTCAAGATCTGACTTATCACCCTGAGACAGATGGGACAGGCAGAGAGGGTGAATCGGTTACGGAGGACATGCTCAGGATGTACGTGATGGATCATCAGTCGAGATGGGAGGAGTATCTGTATTTGGTGGAGTTTGCCTACAATAACAGTTTTCAGAGTTCTATAGGCATGGCTCCTTTTCAGGCATTATATGGTAGAGAGTGCAGGACACCTCTTAGCTGGGACAGGATTGAGGACAGGGTTTCTCTTGGGCCAGCATTATTACAGGATATGGAGCAGCAGGTTACCTTGATTAGACAGAGATTGCAGGAGGCTCAGGATAGACAGAAGAAGTATGCAGACCAAAGCATAGGACAGATCGCAGTTTTGAGGTAGGCACGAAGGTGTTTCTTCGTGTCAGGCCACATAAGAGCCCTATCCGTTATGGAAAAGGTTCTAAGCTTGCTCCTAGGTTTGTGGGACCCTTTGAGATCTTGGAGCGCCTCGGCCCCTTAGCCTATCGTCTAGCACTGCCACCTAGCTTATCGCGCGTCCATGATGTATTTCACGTTTCTGTGCTTAGGAGATATGTTTCTGATCCTTCTCATGTATTAGATTGGACTGCATTGCAGGTGCAGGACCAGGGGCAGGTGATGGTGGAGCCCGTGCGCATTTTAGATCGCAGGACCCTGGGCCTTCGCGGCAGAGAGATTGATCAGGTCCGAGTCCAATGGGACAGATACGATGAGACTGCTGCTACTTGGGAGGATGCTACATCATTGCGAGCTCAGTTTCCACACTTATTTCAGTGACTTCCAGGAGGAAGTCTAGTCTAAGGGGAGGGGGATGTAATGCCCACTTCCCTACGACGCTTAGTGATTATCATTTTGAGTTATGCAGACTTTAGTTATGGACATGGCTTATACTTATGTTGATTAGCATGATGTTTTGTGACTAGACACATTTGGATTATGGTTGGATTTTGTTTTCAGTATGATCTGCACTGACTCATGGACAGACTATTGGATATTGATATTATTTTATATAGATATATTGCATGTGTTCTAACATTGGATTTCTTCGCCCCGATGAGTAGAATGTAGTTGTTGAATTTACATTACTATGATTTTGGAAAAAGATGAAATGCATAATTAAATTGTGAATTAGACCTAGAAATAATGATTGCTTGAATTACGTATAGATGTTAATAAATTTCATGCATATGATTGTTTTGGATATTTTGACATGGCCGCAAGGCCGAAGAGGGTATTTTGCATTTTGCAGGAAACACAGCATGATCACAACCATGAGGGGGATTGGGGACCAAACACAACAGAATGTCGGGTGGTTGCAACACTGGTCGTCAAGGCAACTTGTAAACTGTATTGTGTTAGCTTGTTCTTGTATGTGTTGAGAAAATATTCTTGAGGGGTAATGTTCTAATGTGACCATGGGGTTGAGAATTTCATTTAATTGTTTTATTTACTTTAGTAGGTGATTTCATTTGGGTTGCCCTTCTTTTATTACTTTTGCTAAGTATGTTTAGATTAATTTATTATCTTGTTTTAGTCATGTGGGTGTAATAAATTTTGTTGGTTGGCTCCTTGAGCCATGTGTTGTCTCTTGTATTGAATGCTTATCTTGAGTGTTGACCACTCCATGCTCTTAGAATCTCGAATTTGAGATTGAGTGCATTTTAGGGGACTTGTGGGACAAGTTAAACTTGTCCCACACTTCCTAAAACCCTTACCAACCATATCTATGGGTTGGGAAGCCCAAAAAGGGATTAGTTATTGTTTTGGGAAGTGATATGACTTTGGAGTGCATTTTCCTTTTTTTTATTTAATTGTGCCTTAAGGCACATGGGAAAGGGTTGAATGTGGATGAGGGTTGTCATTCAACCCAACCACCCATTTATGGTGTTTTGGGATTTGAGTTGACCTTGGGAGATGGTTTGAGGATGTGTGATGTGGCATCCTACATGGAGCCACATCACCCTCACTCTTCCTCTTGTCTATTTATAGAAATTTCCTCTCTTGTTGAAGGGGTTAGAGCTTTTGTTTTTGTGTTGTTGAAGAATTCTCTTTTGTGATTTTGAGAGAGAAGAATTGGGAGAAAGAGATAAAGAGAGTTTTTGGACTTGCATGCTTGGATTGATTTGGGAAGGAGCTTGGACAAGATTCTTGGTTTAGACTTCTCCAATGGAGAGGTAGGGAACCCTTTCTTTGTTTTTGCTTTCATGTTATTGTTGCTTCTATGCTAAAATTGTAAGAAATGCATGTCTACTTTGGTGTATTGTGAAAGATGGATTGAATGCTTTTGTGTAGTATAGGAGAGGTCTATGGGAATACACATGAGGGAGGCAAAAGAGTAGATTAGGATATTGTGGAGGGAGTTTGAGAGGGATGCCCATCTTGGGTAGGAATGTTTACATTCTACCTTGTCTTTGAGGGAGCCATAAGAGGAGGGAGGCATAAGAGTATAGGAGGAAAAAGGGGTACTTGAGGGAGGCATAAGAGTTATAGGGGCTTGTGTTATTTTGTGGAGGGTTTTGGATGGGCATCTCATCTCATTTGGGAGGCATAAGGGAAACATTCCCATAGTTCCTTCTCTTGTTGGCTTGGATGCAAGCCTTGTTGTGTAATGTTTGATGTTATTGTGTGTCTCTTGTTCTTCTATTTTAGCTTGAATGTTGTGAAGAACTTGTATTGTGGAAGCATGTATAGTTGCCTTGAGTTGGAGACCACCCTCCATTGTGTTGTGTTTGGGGCTCGGGGGTCAATGGAGGAGATTGCTTCTCTTCTCCATTGAGATTTGGTTGGGAGGAGAGTGTTGCCTCTCCCCCTATCTTGGTTGTGATTGATCTTCATGGAACTTGGAGCATGGAAGAATAACTCTTGGGAGCACAAGAACCTTGTTGTTGACATTGTTAAAAATATCATGTAATTACCCACCTTGAGTGGAGAAAGAAATGTAATATTGCCTTGTTTTCTTTAGTATACATAATTGTAAATTTGTTCCACATGAAGTAGAATGTGTTGTAAAAGATTTTAAGGAAAGTTGCATTGGAATGAAAGTATTTCTTGCTCTAAGATTTATTGGAAAGTGTTGTAACAAATATTGAATGAAAATTGTTTCTTGTTGAATTTCAATAATAAGTATGTAATATGGATGGAATCAAAAGTTGAAAGCATGACAATCTATCTATTCCCTTTAGTACTTGACTTGGAACCTCTCTTGAGAATGATAATTTGTTTCACATGCTAGTAGACCTTGCTTTAAAATTAATGGAAATACCGTAGTATTCTTTTGAGGAATGTTAGGAAAATTCACAAAGAAAATATACATATTAGATTTCATCTTATTGCTTAGAAGGAGAAGTGTTGCAAAGTTGAATACTAGAGCACTTACTATTCTTATTTTGTTGATATAAAGGCTTAAGGCTCAATAATATGAAATATGCCAATAAAGAAGTCCATATTCTAGCTCTAACATGTTGTCCTTCATTTATGAACTTGTTGTGAAATTAATTGCGAAATACAAAAAGGAAATGGGACTAAATCTTTTGAAAGCCCATTGTAAATTAAGGAAGGAAAATAAATCAACCCACTTTGAAATCTCATACAACGTTGTTAAATTGTGTAGAAGGGAATTTTAATGAAAGACTTAAATCTTGTTAAAATTATTATCCATTACTCCCTAGCGTTTAACAAGGATATTTCACCAAATCTTGTTTAAATACTTCAAATAGTATTTCATGCCAAAATAATACTAGAAAGTAATGAAATTACTATTACCAAATCGTAGCACTAAATTATTATACTATTAATGTCCCCCTTCTATTTTAGAAACACACAGCTCTGATACAGACTAATTATATAACATACACAAGATTTTACATCCATCATCAAACAGGTATTCTAAAATAGACACAGCAATCTCATAGATATTCTCTGTTACAAAATACTCTTCAAATCCAGATACAGAAATTGTAATTACAAGATAAAGAAGGACTTCTGCCTGATAGTCAGCTGATACACCAAGCAATGACTGTCACAGAGATTATTTAATTGTTGTTATGCTTGCAAGCAGATTTAAACGTTTTTTTTCTTTACAGTTTAGGACACTGCGAGTGGTCTTAGCTTCACAAATATCAAGCTGCATGGCAGGCCTCGCAACTGTCCAAACAAACGTGAAGTCAGTCTCTAAATCAAGACCAGTCAATCACCCTTAACTCGTTGTCTAAGAAAATAACTGCGTATATATATATAAAAAAAAAAATGTTACGTTCCAGCAGATATGCCTGATAGACAACGTGATACACAAAGTACTGACTGTCCAACGAATGTTTAAATTGTTGCAATACTTACCAAGGTTCTGAACGTTTTTCCCCTTGCAGATTTGGACACTGCGAGTGGTCCTAGCTTCACAAATATCAAACTGCATGGCAGGCCTCGCAACTGCCCAAACAAATGTGAAGTTAGTCTCAAAATCAAGACAGTCAGTCACCCATAAGCCGTGTCTAAGCGAATAACTGCCATTAAAAAAAAAAAGGAAGAAGGGAAATGATGTTACGTTCCAAAGTGAGATATGCCGATAGACTACGCGCACTGGGACAAGTAAGATAACCCGCGCCTCCTCCTTTCACGCGCCGAGACCCTCTTTCAACCTCCACTTCTCCTCCACGCGGCCAGGAGAGGCATGCAGTACTCGGGTGCAAAATAACGCGCGTTTCTTGTTGCGGAGGCAATGGTAAAGGGAGGCGTACGGGTAGGTTGAAAGGAGTGAATGTTTTAATGGTTGTCAAGGAGGTCGACGAACCACTCCACCGCCCAAGCATAATATTGAAAGCATAGTTTGAAATTCTTCCCCCGATTTGACCCTTGCTCCCTTATATCAAAAATTCAAATTTATGTTAAACATGTAGTGTCATTTAAGTGTAAATTTTGACAACATACATATTTAAAATGCCGGCCCCATTGACTATTATTCCTTTTACTTCAAATTTCGATGTATATATAGGCATATAGATTTATTTGAGTATAATCATTGATAATATGTCCTTATATATATATACCATTTAATTAAAAATATCTAATCCCTTTTTAGGGATATCTAAGAACCTATCCTGAGAGTTTTCCGGTGTCAACAAAATAGTGATTTATGTGTTATCGATAATATACCTATGCAATATATATATATATATATATATATATATATATATATATATATATATAAAAAAAAACATCAATAAAATTATAATACATACTTTACCTAGCCACCTTCATCCTTGTATAAATTGGATCATAAAGTGAAAACGGGGTCAGCGGTCAACTACCCCTATGCAGTCTGGTATCACCATTCTTGAAACTCGAATTTTATCCGCTAAGGTTAGAAGCGAATACAACAAATTTTGAAGTTAATCTCGGGCAGATGGAATTGCGACAATCTTGTAGTTCTTGTGTTGCGATCGAAATATAAAATAAAAGTTTGAAGCTTATCAGTTCCCTAAACTAAACAAAGACCACTAACTTGCTTACTCTATCAAAAAAAAAAAAATTATGTCGCAATTTTTCATCTTGGTTGTTTATGGCGCGTCAATGTCATAGCGTCGGCGTTGGTTCTCGGTGTTACAAGTAATGATCGTAGATTTTTTATTTGTTCAACATTTTTTTCCTTTAGCTTCAAGTGGATTGTACTATCATATTCTACTTGACCTATTAAGGGTCCTTTATTGAATTCAATTTTTGAGCTAAAATGACAACTCCTTTCAAATACAAGAAATCAATTTGCTTGTGCAAGAAACATTATAATTTCATAAGCTATTTTTTATATAATAGGTAGCTATCTTCAAAATATATATAAACCAAGGATTAAATAAGAGAAAAATAATATTGCATATATAACTTGCACATTTGAAAATTAAATACTTGTGTATTTCAAGGACTTTATGAATTAATTAGTACGTCAATGGGATCTAGGGCTAAAGGAAACCTAATTAAAGGAAAAATCATACATGGAAGACTCTCTTGGATAAGAATTACACACATACCACCCATTCAATATGTTGATCATAGAAAAGAAACATTGGAGGAAAACTTATTGGAAAAGGAAAAAATCATGTTTGGTGTGTTGTAGACACTCAAATTCGGTACCTTCTCCTTTAGAAATGACGAGTTTGGCTATATTCCTTTGCTAATAAAAATGCTCACATTTTGGGCTCAATCAACATATCTTTGTATCTCGCTCTTAAATTACTCACATCCACACTCTACTTTGTCATTTATTCGAGAAATATTAATCAACCAGACTACTAAATAATTTTTAAGCATCTTTCCATAACTTATTTTTCATCAATACCTGCTTAGCAAAACCATATAGTTTGGTCCATAGTGGAATATGGTCCTAGCCCCAGGCACATACGGTGTTTCCCCCTTTTATCTTGTAATTTTGTTTTAAATTTGAATATCTTATATGTGTGGTTGCCCTTTTATCACCTATAGAAGGCTATATAAGAAATTTAATATCACTTTATTACTTGCTCAAGTACTTTTATAATATGATACTAAAAATATCAATATACAATCACTTAGGGATCTACTACATCTTCCTACAACAATTACACACACCAGTTAGGGAAGTCACTACATAGGGTTTGAGCACTCAACAAGGTCAAAGAGTCTAGCTTCCTCCATTCCCAAGTATGTAAATGTCCTAGAGACATGCCTTAACAAGAACAAATCACTCTAAGAATTTTTAAAAAATATTCAAGGGACAACATGGTTTACTCTAATTCTTGAAGCATACCACATCACACTTTTACCATGTTGGTTACATTTTATACTCTACAATTAGTCCGCTATATTTGTTTCCAGAGACATAAGGGAATACATAGGGGGTTGGCTTAGATCACATTCACACTTACACCTACACTAGGAGAATTAGATGAGACTTGATTCCACCCAAGGGAATATAGTGCAACACTTAGATTGGTTCAACAAAGGTTACCCTAGTCCAAACTCACCCACACACTGATTTCTCTTTTTGTTATCTATTGCATGTATCTAGGTTTTCCACTTATTGCATGTCATTACAGGTTGTGTCATGGTTGTGTGAATTAGAGTGACATATAACGACTCATTTTTAGACAAACAAAGGACACAAGAAGTTAAAAAACCTCAACGTAAGAAGGTACCGACCATACAATAGAATTCAAGACCATATAATAGTTGTATGGTCATGCACCAAAGCATTTTATAGTCACGGTATCGAGAAAATATGAATTTTTAGGTTTAGATCATATTGTTTACCATATTTACACATCTAGATATCCTTTGTTACACTCTATACAACTAAGTATTTTTATCCTCTTTTGTTTTTGAGCTATCATTATATTTCTTATCATTGTTGCCAATATTAATACAATATTCGACTATGCACGGTTAATTGTAAATTCATTAATTTAGAATATCATCATTGTAATGAACTATTATCATTGTAATGAATGCTTACACCCTATATTTTTATGCATTGAACTCATACATTATATATTTTTAGGGTGTATAATTTGGCGAATCTGACTATTGAATAAAATATATCACTTTTCTCAAACCTTAGTGGTCCTAAGGGTTCTCCTTGTTTATTTTGTATGATTCTCTTTCAAGCTCTAGGTTTTGTTTTTTGTGTGTCATCCAACCTAGTATGATCTTCACTTCAAGCCTAAAGGACCACTCCCTCATTCTAATATGGACTATCATCCCTTTAATTATGTCCATGCTTCTATTTGGTGTGAGGAAGGGGCGCCTTTGCTAATGCTACTTGATTTGATATACAATATGACATTATGGTATCTAATATTTAAAAGAACACATATTCTATTGATGATATCGTTTCTCATTATGTCTTCACGGTTTTCACCAACCATACACAAGATGAGGCTTCACATAATGAATATGATACTCAAGTGATTCCTAAAAATGAGGCACAAAATTTTGCAATTTTTTTTATGATATTGATGTTTTTGCTATTCCATTCGGAACCAAATTAAGCATAAGCTAATATCCTCAATGATTGATATTGTTATCACATCATCTACTATGAATATTTATACTATTCCTACATCTATGATGTTTATTTCACTCGTGTCACCTTATATTCACTTCACAAAGTGTCACTATGTTTATGCCTATGAACACGAATACTCCTACATCTACGTATACTCATAGTGGTTCGTATTATTCTTCCTATAGTACACAATTTCTTGAGATAATTGTTCATATTTCGCAAGCTCAAATATTACAATTAAAACAAGGTGCATTTACTTCTTCTCATGCCATGGATTCTAATCAATAGCTTTATAATATTCCTACATTATAATTATCTTCTTATCCCTTTCCTATTAATTTAATCACTCCTAATCTCCCTATCTATGATGGAAAGGTTGATCCTAAAGAGCATCTTCGTGCAATCCATGTTGTTTTCTTGGATTATGCTTACAATGATACATTACTTACCAAGATTTTTCTGAGAGTCTAAAGGATTTTGTGTTGTAATGATTCTATAAAATTTCCATGCATTTTGCATGGACTTTCACTCCTTTAACTAATAAATTCCTTGCACAATTCTCTATCAATATTGGAAACTAAGTTTCCTATGTTCAAATGTATTAAACTATGAGATAACATTAATTTATGTTTTATGCTACAAAAATATGCTTACCATGATGAAAAATATTTTGGCCGATAGTGATTTTCTATAATGCCCACTTCTCTTCGACACCAAATGAACCATAATTATCTTTTACGAATTGTTATATTGTAAACCTGATTCTTTGTATTCTAGTTAGCATGCAAATAAAAGTGCGGACATCAGAATTTATATGGTGTTTTGGTTATTACTATTTTGACTTTATGTCGTACTATGGAAACTGATGGGCATATAAGGATAAGACAATTAGCTAGAACGATTACATGTCATAGATTGATTGTGATAGCATTACTCTTTGATATTGTTTTATTTATTATATCTCTATAACTAGACACATAGACATCATTGCAAAGGTACCTGGAAATATTAATAAACAAACGATAGTAACACATTGTGATATGAAAATTGAAGGATAGACATATCTAATCAAACTGATTAACTTTTGATAGAATTTTAGTATGGAAGAAAATGATGTGTTGTCAGTTTATATGTATGTTGATATTTCAAAGTATTTTCGTATTGATCTTTATTATGATGTTCAAGGTTATTTTGTGATTCCTTTGATGTTGGAGAATTGGAAAATTTTGAACAAGTGAAAGTATTGCTTAAGTTAGATGATTTAGTTGGTTTATGATCGTAATTACAAATTGATGTATTAGCGGAATCGAAATGTTGAAAATCGAGTAATTGTTGAAATACTTGGTCTTAGCAATAGTAATTATGATATTTGACGTTGAAATTGATATGTAGATATAAGTGTTTTATTTGTTTGATTACTAATATGGCCACGAGGAGTAAAGGTATCGTGTGATTTTACAGGTAATTAATTCACAACAACAAACTACGTGGGGGTAGGAGACCAACAACGAAGGAATGTGGGGTATTGGCAACAAGGGTCACCATGGAAACTTGTGTTTTTGTTGTGTGTGTCTTGTTGTTGTTAGAGGGTCCCATGGGGGATAACCTCCAAATGTGACCAAGGGGTGTGTGTGTTCTTTTATTTTGTTTCCTTTAATTTAATTTTAGTATGTGATTTTTAGTGATGCATTTTCCCTTGTATTAATTAATTAAATTGTGTTTAGTTAATAAATTAATCATGGTGCTAAAATAATCATGGATGGGACAAAAGAATTCATTTATTGGATTTGATAGCTCTTTGGTTTATGTGTTTAAGTTGAGTGCTTAAGATCTTGAGTGTTGTACACTCCATCTCTCCTTAGAAATTTGGATTTGTCCTTAAGGGAAAATTTTGGAGGCTTGTGGGACAAGTTAAATTTGTCCCACACCTCTTAAATTACTATACCTAACCCTACCTATGGGTTGGGGGTAAAAATTAGACCCCATTATGTGTTTTGGGAAGACAAATTGTAAGTTTTATTGCACTTTGTTACATGTATTTATTTTTAAGTCCTTAAGGGGTGTGGGCTTAGTTTGTGTGTGTAAGTAATTTGTCATTTCTCCAACCACTTATTAATTATTCCTTGGGGTATGAGGTTTGACTTGTGATGTGGAGTTGAGGATGAGTGATGTGGCATCCTACATGGAGCCACCTCACCCTCCTCTTCCCTTTTCCTTTATATGCATGTTTAATTGTTGTTTTAGGGGTTACTCTCTTTTTTTTTTTTTTGGGGGAGAATGCTTGGAATTTTGAGAGAGCTTGCTTGAGAATGGTGAATGGAACTTGAAGTGGATGATGTTTCTTAGGATTTTGGAAGGCTTGGAACTTGTTGTGTATTAACACTCTTCATTTTAAGGTAGATCTTCACCCTTATTCCTACCTTGCTATTTTGTTGTTCTCATATGTGTTGTTGATGATTGCTTATTGCTCATGGCTTTGGGAAATAGATTTGTTTCTTAGGTTGTGGGAGAAATGGAAATGGGGGTAAAACTTGAGGGAGGCATAAGAGAAATGTAATGGGTACTTTTAGGAGGGAGTTGGGTTGGGATGTCCACCTTGTTGATAAATATGAATTGTGTTTATCTTATTTTATTGAGGGAGGCATAAGAGTGAGGGAGGCATAAGAGTGTGTTGATTTATTGAGGGAGACATAAGAGTGGTGTATCTTTTGGAGGGAGGCATAAGAGTGTTGTGTGTATTGTGATGGATTTTGGAGGCTCATAGGTGGACACCCAAGCCCTTGGGAGGCATAAGAAGAACCCCATGTTCCTTTCTCCTCCATGGCTTTAGTATGAAGCCTTTGTGTTTTGAAAATTGTGGATTAGTTGTAAAATTGGTATATGCTTTTTTTTGATTGACTTGGTTGAATGTGTATGTGGAAGCCATTTTTGAGTTGCCATGGTTGTCTAAATATCCCCTCATTGCTTCCTTGTTGGGGCTCGGGGGCCAATGAGGAAGAAGGATTCTCTCCCTCATTGGATATTTTGGTTGGGTGGAGAGTGTTGCCTACTCCCCCATTTTGTTGTGTGTTGGTTTGATGAAGATGGTGGACTTTAGATGGAGAAGTGCTCTTGTGCATTTGGAGAAAAAATAATGGAAGTTGTTATATTTGATCATTATGATCCTCCATTGAATATGGAGGGCTTGTAAACTTATATTTATTTAAAGTGAAGTTATTGAAGTTAATTTATTCATCAAATTGGAAATCTTAGTAGATATTATAATCTAAATTAAAAAGGTTTGAAAATCTTTTCATTACTTGTTGGAATGAGGAAGCTATTAGATTCAAATTAAATTTGAACCAGTGTTCTTTTAAGAGATGTATATTATTTGATGGAAATAAAAAAAAGAATTGAAATGAAAATCACTTGCTTTCAATTTAAGTTACTTCATTGCCTTAAAGATGTATTATGCTTCATTTTTAAAAAACTATTGGGAAACCTTGGTATACTTTAATTGATTTTTTCCTCTCATCTTACTGGAAATGAGTAAGTATTATTGTGCTTTAAATAAAATTAATTGGAAGAAAATAGTTTTTGGAGCCTTGTATTTTGGATGGAAAGTGATTAGTTGGTTAAACTAAAAAACAATTTATTTTAGGATTTTCTCAAATTTATACTTGAATGAAAATGTGAAATTCAAAAAACAATTTGTTCAAACGTAGACAACTACAAAGAAATGATCCTAAATAGGTTCCTAAACCATCTTATTCTAACTTAGGTAATGACTAAAATTGAAATCACATCATATAATAATTTAAACAAAAATGTCAACTTTTATACCAAATATTTAGAAACAAAACTAGTTTTAAAATTCCTATCTAGATGACTAAGTGATAAACCAATATATAAATGTGTATATATCCAAGTATAAATATAATATATGCTTATATATATATATTCCAATATGCTAGTCCTATTGGTGACATATAAGTGCCTTAATATAAAATTTATCAAAAATGCTCTTTATTTTATTAACCAAATAAAACTATTGTATTTAAAATCATTATATGTATCAATATACCTTTAACATAAAGGTACCTATTTATGAAGTAGTTATAGATTTATAAATTATAAATTTATAAATATTATATATAAAATTATTTATAGTACATTGGAAATTTAAAAATATTAAAAATGTGATATTTTTTTAATGAGAAACGAAAATATGTAAATTTTGTTTTTGGGGTTATACCCATACAGTGGGCCATTATTTATTTTATTAAGTAGATATGTGGGATGGGGGGGTTGAGGTGGAGACCCTTCCCCCTTTCAATTATATACCTATATATATTATCATCCTCATAACCCAAACCTCACTTACACCACATATGGATCTACACATTGTGTAAAAATGTCTTATATTATAGTATATACGCATATATTACATATACACACATACATATATATAATGTATGTGTGTGTGTGTGTATTTTAAAAAATAATTAAAAGGTTGAAAAATAAAAAAAGAGAATTAAACTTAAACTTTTTTTTATATATAAAAAATAAATATAAAGTAGGTTTTTAGGGTTCTAGGTTTTACCCAAATGGGTATATACACATTGTATATATACAACTAATCTGCAAAAAATAATACCATATAAATAAAAGCAAATAAATAAGAAAGACCAAATACCCACAAATGGGTTGGGTAGATCCTTGTATTAAATACAAAAACTTAGCAAAAGAGAACTTCAAATCCTCTCTAATGGCCTCCATAGTTTCTTTTCCTTCTCCTCCTTCCTTAACCTGCAAAACAAAACAAGAGAAATGAGAAAATAGGTCTAAGAAAAGAATATATGAAATCCCATAAGGATTTCTAGGGTTGCTTTTTAGCCAACCTAAATCTAAGTGGCTTAGAAGATTAGATCCAAGGGTGTAGGATGAACCCTACATCACTTAAGTGATAGGGTTTTTAGTGGGAATGTTTTAAATAAAAGATGTGTGTGTAATGTTAAATGGGGCCAAGGGGTTAGCATAAGTTGTGCACACTTGACCTTTTAAAAATTAAATTAAATATTAATTGCATGATTTTGAGCTATAAGATGTTATTGTTGTTGATTTAATATAAATTTAATTTAGGGGCCTTTAAATAAATTAATTTAAAAGGGATTAATGGAGTTAAATAAAGGAACTAAATGAGGATTATTTAAATAAAATATTTAGAAAACTTGAGAGAAGAATTAAAATCATTTTGAAAATTGGGTTTAAAATTTTAATCATGCCCATAATTTTTAGTTTAAAATCGGGGATTTAATTAAAATCTTGGCTAAGGCTCAGAACCTTTCAAAAAAAATTATTCCATAATTTTTTATTTTATTCGGGTTTCTCGTGGAGTTTGAGTGGGAAAATGTGGGTGTTACACTTGGTATCAGAGCCATGGGTTCAACGCTTGGACCCTGGGCCGACTTTGAAACCGAAAACCAGTTAGTAGAATTTGAACCTCCATGATTAAAATAATAATAAAATAATAAATTTGTTTGAATTATTGTACTCGCCTAGTGGCATTTTTTTAGAACGGGTAACTATAAACATTAAACAAGATTGATATTTTGTGAACTCCTAGTGTATCAGGAACTCGGTTCCCTTGCTAAGATGTTGTTTAATGAGTCCTAACTCTTTCTTTGGTCGTATGATGTGATAAACCCTGATGAGACTCTTCCTTGTTGGAATGATAAATTGTATGGTGTAATTCTTGTGGTTAGACATTAGTGGTTGTGTTCAGGAGTCAGGAAGAGTAAATTAGAAGTTGTTTAGTCATCTAAATCTCCCTTTTTCCTTCAGTGGTTAGATGAGTTAGTTTTGGTTTCCGCTTTGGTGACTTAATCCCCGTGTGAGTAAGTGGATATTAGGTCTTGGTGTCACTTTTGATCCAACTTTGCATATGCGTATTATTAGAATGGAGCTCGAGGTATAGTACCCCTATTAGCGGCCATGAAGGGCTGCGAAGTGATTGTGATGTTGACTTTTTGTATTTATATATTCGTAAATTGTGTTATTTTATCAAGGACCAACATCTTATTTTATGATTGGATTGAGAAGCTCTGAGGCTCTTTTAGTTATTTATATTTTTTTGAGAATTTTAGACATTGCAAATGGCTACTTAGCCACTTTCCTTGATTGCCAATATTTCTTGGATTTTACTTTGATTGGTGACTCGGAGCTCATTTATCTGTTGGCTACTTAGCTAAATGTTACGTGATTCTTTCTTGCATGTTGTTGAGTTGGTTCTACGTTGTTTTTATTGTGACATTTTCATCGTATGGGGTACACCCTAGGTGCCTGAAATGTCTTCTTAGGTGCTTTAAGTTATGCCTTAGTTTTGGAAAAATGGAACCTTGAGTGTGTCTAGGATCTTTGGAGAGTTCGTTTGTGTAGTGCGGTCTAGTTGACAACTTGATAGTGGTGGTGGTGATTCTCTTACAACCTAGTAAGAGATTTTATCCTCGTCAGAGTAGATGTGTTCGGTTATGGGCTTATGGATTATGTTAGGATTGGATTGACTCTTGGTTGAATGTATATTTTAAGTGGATAAGTGTTTGTTTGGTAGGGATGTTCCATGATGGCATGATGCTTAAGTTTTATCATGATTTCCTTGTTTCATTATAAAAAGTATTGACTTGTGGATTGTATGTATCTTGGTAATTATGGTTAGATTTAAGCCCATTTGGGCAATGTGTTTAATTAAGTGTGCTTTTTTCTCTCGTTGACCTATAAATAAGCCTACCCTTGCCTTAATGTTTTAAATTTATGAATAACACTCTATGACCTATTAATCTTTGGGTTACATGGAGACACTTATGGATGCTTTTGGGTCTTTTGGACCTTTCTCTTAGAGATGTTAGTTTGGTAGATCTTAATATTTAATCTTAGTGGTGCTTATATTGTGCTTCTTCTTTAAAACTACAACTCTTGGTCGTAAAGTCCATGTTTAAATAGATTAGTTAATGGTCCTCTTACATTTGATGTCTTCTTATAGGAGGTGTGGTGTCTTGGAGTAAAATTTTCATTGTCATCTTGTTGCTTGATTGGTGGTATCTTTTGGAAGTGTGAGTGTTGTTTGAAAACTTTCCTTGTCTTATTATGTGAGTAAAATTTTGAGCCTAAACAACAAACATTGTTAAACCTCTTAAATTTGTAAAAGTAAATATGCCTCTTTAATGGGTCTTTCCTTGTAACTTCTTTTGAGACTTGTGGAGACCCACTAGGAATGTTTAATGATGCTTGTAATTATTTGGTAAACCCTTGAAATATTGGTGTGATACATGTTGGTTGATAGATTCCTAGTTCTTACAAGATTAATGATGTGTTTTTTATGTTGAATGTCTCTTGTTCCTTTAGAATTAAAAATGTGATATGTTGAGTTATCTCTTATTCCCATAAAAGTAATCATGTGATATGGTTGAACTCTTCCTTCTCATTAAGACCTATTTGGTAAAATGATTAAATTGAGCATAATAAAACTCTAATTGAGGAGCTTGGACTTGAAACTTAACAAGTAAAACTGGAACATTAGGAGAAGGAAAATGGTTCCTTTGTTATAAGCTTGGTAGGTTAATAGAAGAAATAAAACTATGTAAAAAATGAATAGAAAGGGAACTTGTCCATTTATCTTCCCTAATAGTAAAATAAATAGTTTTCTGCCTACGTATAATGGCGAGATATCATGCCCACCTTAGTGGTGCTCCTTATAACGCAAACATGTGATATCATAATCAAAGGAAGATTTAATTAAGAAAACTCGTAAGGAATGTGCTTAGAAAAAGAAACTATAAATTTTGACTTAATAAGTTGATTTATAAAATGAGTAAGATTTATGTATTGAGTGTAATGTATAATTAAACCTTTAGTTTTGCCACCTACCCGGATTTGTGAAACACCTTGTTGATAGTGATGTGTTCTAGTTGTGTAGTACTCCCTTGTTCATAGATGTATGTGCTTTTCCTTGTAGGATTTTGGGGTCATCGTACCCTTATTGCCTCGTAACTCGACGAGTGTGAGTTGTGGCCTTTAGGATTGGGTCTTATCTCTTTTTTAAGAAAATCAACCTCCTTGTGTGTTATTTAGTCCTTGGTGACCTAGGTTATTGTAATTTTAAGGCAACATATGTTAAGGATATGACATAACTTTGGGAAGTCCTCTTTTCTTTTCTTCTTTTTCTTGTGACACCTTGTTATTTTCCCCTTTTACCATTGGGAGAGGAAAGTTAAAGTTTTTCGTAAGCTATTACTCGCTTTTGGTATGATGCACCTTTGGATTGTAGTTGGACCCCCTCTTGCTAATTATTCTCCTCTCTATCTTCCTCGAGTGCTCTTTGGTGTTATGATTTATGCATGTGCTCTCCTTATGATTATTTCGAGCTTGGGTAGGATTTAGGATAAATAAATTCCATTGTGTTATCATAGTGAATGGTGCTTCTTGTATTGATATGCTAGTTGCTAGTGGAGATATGTGCTAAATGTTTCACCTCTAAATTTGGTTAGTGTTGTGTGTTCATTTTTTTTTTAAAGTGTAAAATCAGACTATAGGAAACCTTGTGGTCATGACTTTTCTTAGTATTACCATGAAAATTTGATTGTACCCTCTCGGGTTATCTAAGTGCTTCCATGAATAGTTTTTCTTAATTGTAAATGTTTTGCTAATTTAAGGGTCCTTCCTTCTTGTCAAACCTCATATTGTGTGATCTCAAAATTGTGAGACCTTTGAGTAGACTTGTTTCTCATACAAATTTTGGTCATGGTTAATTTGCTAGCCTTATCTAAATAATGAACTTTGAAGCATAACTCAACCTTAGTGGAAACCTTAACTTTTGTTATTATAGTAAGTTGTATCCATGGAAAACTATGTGGTCATATCGAGATTCATGAAACTCTCCCTGTTATTCCTTTACTTGGTGGTTATTCTTGAGACTCTTTTGACCTCTTCATGTTTTGATGTTATGTGTTGTATCTTGGTTGATCACGTAGAGCTACTCTTTAGAATTAAATGTTCGCAACCTTAAATGAAGAAAGTTTAGAATTCACCCCTTTCAATCTCCCTTCTTCTTGTTAAATTACATTGGACCAAACGTGGGTTTTGTTGACCCACACTTGTTGAAGCAAAGGAATTCCACAAAGGGTGTGATCCTATTTCTTTTGCATTATTTCCTACCTCTTTCTCCATGACTTCTGGGAGGAAGTCAAGTCTAAGGGGAGGGGATGTAATGCCCACTTCCCTTTAACACTAAATGAACCATAATTATCTTTTCTAAATTGTTATAATCGTAAACCTGACTATTGTATTCTAGTTAGCATGCAAATAAAATGTGTGGACATCAGGATTTCTATTGTGTTTTGGTTATTATTATTTTGACTCTATGTCGTACTTGTGGACCCTGATGGGCATCTAAGGATAAGACAATTAGCTAGAATGGTTACGTTGTCATAGATTGATTGTGATAGCATTACTCTTCGATATTGTTTTGTTTATTCTATCTCTGTGACTAGACACATAGACATCATTGCACAAGGTACCTGGAAATATTAATAAACAAATGATAGTAACACATTGTGATATGAAAATTGAAGGATAGACATCTCTAATCAAACTGATTAACTTTTGATAGACTTTCAGTATGGAAGAAAATGATGTGTTGTCAGTTTATATGTATGTTGATATTTGAAGTATTTTTGTATTGATCTTTATTATGATGTTCAAGGTTATTTTGTGATTCCTTTGATGTTGGAGAATTGGAAAATTTTGAACAAGTGAAAGTATTGCTTAAGTTAGATGATTTAGTTGGTTTATGATCGTAATTGCAAACTGATGTATTAGTGGAATCGAAATGTTGAAAATTGGAGTAATTGTTGAAATACTTGGTCTTAGCAATAGTAGTTATGATATTTGACGTTGAAATTGATATGTAGATATAAGCATTTTATTTGTTCGATATTACTAATATGGCCATGAGGCCAGAAAGGTATCGTGTGATTTTGCGTAGGTAATTAATTCACAACAATAAACTATAGGGGGTAGGAGACCAACAACGAAGGAATGTGGGGTATTGGCAACAAGGGTCACCATGGCAACTAGTGTTTTGTTGTGTGTGTCTTGTTTGTTGTTAGGGGGTCCCCATGGGGGATAACCTCCAAATGTGACCAAGGGGTGTGTGTGTTCTTTTATTTTGTTTCCTTTAATTTAATTTTAGTATGTGATTTTTAGTGATGTGTTCTCCTTTTGTTAATCACTTGTTTCATGTCTAGATTAGTAAATTAATTATGTTGCTAAAATTAATTATGAATGGGTCAAAAGAATTCATTTATTGGATTTGATAGCTCTTTGGTTTATGTGTTTAAGTTGAGTGCTTAAGATCTTGAGTGTTGTACACTCCACCTCTCCTTTGAAATTCGGATTTGTCCTTAAGGGAAAATTTTGGAGGCTTGTGGGACAAGTTAAACTTGTCCCACACCTCTTAAATTACTATACCAACCCTACCTATGGGTTGGGGGTAAAAATTAGACCCCATTATGTGTTTTGGGAAGACAAATTGTAATTTTTTATTGCACTTTCTTACATATATTTATTTTTAGTCCTTAAGGGGTGTGGGCTTAGTTTGTGTGTGTAAGTAAATTGTCATTTCTTCAACCACTTATTAATTATGCTTTGGGGTATGAGGTTTGACTTGTGATGTGGAGTTGAGGATGAGTGATGTGGCATCCTACATGGAGCCACCTCACCCTCCTCTCCCTTTTCCTTTATATGCATGTTTAATTGTTGTTTTAGGGGTTACTTGCTCATTTATTTTTGGTTTTTGGGGGAATTCTTGTAATTTTGGAGAGCTTGCTTGAGAATGGAACTTGGAGTGGATGGTGTTTTCTTAGGATTTTGGAAGGCTTGGAGCTTGTTGTGTATTGATACTCTTCATTTGTGAGGTAGATCTCACCTTTATTCCTACCTTTTATTTTTTTTGTGTCTCATATGTAGATGTTGATGATTACTTATTGGTTATGCTTGCTTTGGGAAATAGATTTGTTTCTTAGGTTGTGGGAGAATGGAAATGGGGGTAAAACTTGAGGGAGGCATAAGAGAAATGTTATGGGTATTTTAGGAGGGAGTTGGGTTGGGATGTCCACCTTGTTGATAAATATGTTTTGTGTTTATCTTGTTTTTCTTGAGGAGGCATAAGAGTGTGTTGATTTCTTGAGGGGAGGCATAAGAGTGTATCTTATTGGAGGGAGGCATAATAGTGTTGTGTGTATTGTGATGGAAATTTTGGAGGCTCATAGGTGGACACCCAAGCCCTTGGGAGGCATAAGAAGAACCCCCATGTTCCTTTCTCCTCTATGGCTTTAGTATGAAGCCTTTGTGTTTTGAAATTTGTGGAATTGTTGTAAAATTGGTATTATTATATTACATTGACTATGACTTGGTTGAATGTGTATGTGGAAGCCATTTTGAGTTTCCATGGTTGTCTAAATAATCCTCATTGATTCCTTTTTGGGTCTTAGGGGCCAATGAGGGAGAAGGTTTCTCTCTCTCATTAGATATCTTGGTTGGGTGGAGAGTTTTTCTTACCCCCCCCATTTTGTTGTGTGCATGGATTGATGAAGATGGAGAGAAATGGACGAAGTGCTCTTGATGGAGGAAGACATGTAAAGTCACATCTTGTGTTATTATGTTTCTTCTACTTGTAAATTGTATCAATAGTTTATTGAATGTTTTAGTTCATTATTGGAAATGCTTAGTCTCTGATAGATTATTGTAATTGAAAGAAAAAAAAATCTTTTCATTACTTATTGGAATGAGGAAGCTATTAGATTGTTAAATTGAACCAAGTCATGATGTAATTATTATTTGATGAATGTTGAAAAAAACTGAAATGAAAATCACTTGCTTTCAGATTTAAATGCAAATAACTTCATTGCCTTTAAGATGAATTTTGCTCATTTTTTAAAAAAGGGAAATAAAGGTATACTTTAATTGTTTGAAATGGTTGAAATAAAATGAGCAAGTAGTTATTGTGATTTTATTAATAAAAGTAATGAAGAAAATAGTTTTTGGAGCCTTTATTTTTAAATCTCCTTAGTTGGTAAAACTAGAAAGAATAATTTATTTTAATTTTTCAAAATACTTGAATGAAAATGTGGAAATTGCAAAAAACAATTTATTCAAAATTATAAAACCAAAGAAATGATCCTAAATAGGTTCCTAAACCATCTTATTCTAACTTAAATATAATGACTAAAATTGAAATTACATCATATATTATTAATTTAAAAAAATCTACACAACTTTTATACCAAATATTTAGAAACAAAACTAGTTTTAAAAATCCTATATCTAGATGACTAAGTGATAAGCCAATATATAAATGTGTATATATCCATAAGTATAAATATTTGTAGGCTTATATTCTTTTTTATATAATAAATTGACATTAACTATATATATATATTACAATATTATTAATAAATCTAATATTGGTGTATATAATTGCCTTAATATAAAATTTATCAATAAATACTCTTATACTATTAACCAAATAGAAAGGTATTTAAAAACCACCCCACAAATATCTTAAAACATACGCCCTATTTATGAAGTAGTTATAGATTTTACCATAATTTAAACCCTTCCCTATATTTCTTTATAATCGATTTAATTTTATTAAAAATGTGATATTTTTTTAATGAGAAATTAAAATATTTCTTCTAATGGGGTTATACCCATGCGTCATTGCCATTGTTTATTTTTCTAAGTAGATAGTGTGGGATGGTGGGTCTTTACACTCTTCCCCCATTCTATTGTTACATATTTAATCATGGAGATGTGCTCACTTTAATTCATCTCACTCAATACAAATATTTAATATGGTATATATACACATACCTATTATATAATAAAACACAATATATGCATAAATATATATTATTGTATTGAAATTAACCCCCGAATATTTTTAGGTATTTAAGGTCGAATAAAAAAGGAATATAAATAAACTATTTTTCTCAAAACAAATATTTCTATGGGTTTTAGGTATTACCCAAATGGGTATACTCACAAAGTATACACCTCAAATCTACAAGTAGAATACTTCTAATGAATAAATACAAAAGAGGAAACAATACCCACAAAGGGAAAATGAATGGATCTTTGTTTTAAATGACAAAAACTTAGCAAAAGAGAGCTTTCAAATGTGTCCAATGGCCTCCATAGTTTCTTTTCCCTCCTCCTCTCCCTTAACCTTGCAAAACAAAACAATAAAATGAGAGAATAGGTCTAAGAAAATGAATATATGAGAACCCATAAGGATTTCTAGGGTTGCTTTTGCCAAACCTAAATCTAAGGGTTGAGAAAGATTAGATCTAAGGGTGTAGGATGAACCCTACATCACTTAAGTGATGGGGTATTTTAAGTGGGAATGTAATAAATAAAAGATGTGTGTGTAATGTTCAATGGGGCCTAAGGGGTTAGCACAAGTTGTGCACACTTGCCCCTTTTGAGAATAATGATCTTATTATAAATTACATATATTTAACAAGCTAAGATTTTGGTCTTTTTTAATATTTTTTTTGTACCTTAAATAAATAAATTACGTTTCATTTTAAAAGCCAATGAAGATTATTTAAATAATATTTTAAATAAAATATTTAGGTTGGCGAAATGAAATGTAATCATCATTTGAAAATTGAGGCAATATTAAGTAATCAATAATTGTTTTCCATTTCCAATTAATAGTTTAAATTTTTTCCTAATCTAAATTTCATTAAAATATGATCTAAGGCCTTGGAACCTTTCAAAAAAAAATTATTCCATAATTTTTCATGTCTCACTATCGGGTTTCTCGTGAGTTCTTATTTGGGAAAATGTGGGCATTACACTTGGTATCGGAGCCATGTGTTCAACGCTTGGACCTGGGCCGACTTTGAAACCTAAACCAGTTAATATAATTTGAACTACCCTGATTAAAATAATAATAAAATAATAAATTTGTTTGAATTGTTGTACTCACCTAGTGGCATTTTGTCAAAACCGGGTAACTGTAAATGTTAACAAGATTGATATTCTTGTGAACTTCTTGGTGTATCAGGAGCTTGGTTCCGTAGCTAAGATGTTTTTTAATGAGTCCTAACTCTTTCTTTGGTCGTATGATGCGATAAAACCTTTGAGACTCTTCCTCGTTGGAATGATAAATTGTATGGTGTAGTTATTGTGGTTGGACATTGGTGATTGTGTTCAGGGGTCAGGTAGAGTAAATTAGAATTTGTTTAGTCGTCTAGAGATCCCATTTTTCCTTCAGTGATTATATGAGTTAGTTTTGGTTGTCGTTTTGGCGACTTAATCCCCATGTGAGTAAGTGGATATTAGGTCTTGGTGTTGTTTTTGATCCAACTTTGCGTATGCGTTATTAGAATAGAGCTTGAGGTATAGTACCCCTATTGATGGCCATGAAGGCTGTGAATTGATTGTGATGTTGACTTTCTATATTTCATATATTCATAACTTGTTATTTTATCAAGGACCATATCTTATCTTATGATTGGATTGAGAAGCTTTGTGGATCTTTTAGTTATTTATATTTTTAAGAGAAATTTTAGACATTGCAATGCGGCTACTTAGCCACTTTCCTTGATTGCCAATATTTCTTGGATTTTACTTTGATTGGTGACTCGGAGCTCATTTATTTGTTGGCTACTTAGCTAAACGTTATGTGATTCCTTCTTGCATGTTGTTGAGGTGGTTCTACGTTGTTTTATTGTGACATTTTTTCATATGGGGGTACACCCTAGGTGCTTGGAATGTCTTCTTAGGTGCTTTAAGTTATGCCTTGGTTTTGGAAGGACATGGAACCTTGAGTGTGTCTAGGATCTTGGAGAGTTTGTTGTGTAGTGCGGTCTAGTTGAAATTGTTGATATGGTGGTGGTGATTCTCTTACAACCTGGTAAGATATTTTATCCTCGTCAAAGTAGATGTGTTTGGTTATGGGCTTATGGATTGTGTTAGGATCGGATTGAATTTTGGTTGACTATGGATGTTAGTGGAAAAGTGTTTGTTTGGTAGTGACATTTCATCAATGGCATGCTAATTTGTATCATGGTTTCCTTGTTTCATCTTAGAAAGTATTGACTTGTGGATTGTATGCATCTTGGTAATTATGGTTAGATTTAAGCCCATTCATGCAATGTGTTTAATTAAGTGTGCTTGTTTTGATCTTAATGACCTATAAATAAGTCTACCCTTGTCTTAACCTTTTAGATTGTTATGAATAACATTTTATGACCTATTAATCTTTGGGTTACATAGAGACACTTATGGATTCTTTTGGGTCTTTTGGACCTTTCTCTTAGAGATGTTAGTTTGGTAGATCTTAATATTTTAATCTCGATAGTGCTTATATTGTGCTTCTTCTTTTAAAACTACAACTCTTTGTCATAAAGTCCATGTTTGGGTAGATTAGTTTATTGTCCTATTGCATTTGATGTCTTCTAATGAGAAATGTGGTGTCCTTGGAGTAAAATTTTTCTTGTCATCTTGTTGCTTGGTTGGTGGTATCTTTTGGAAGTATGAGTGTTGTTTGTAAACTCTCCTTGTCTTATTATGTGAACAAAATTTTGAGTCTAAACAACAAACATTGTTAAACCTCTTAAATTCGTAAAAGTAAATATGCCTCTTTAATGGGTCTTTCCTTGTAACTTCTTTTGAGACTTGTGGAGATCCACTAGAAGTGTTTAATGATGCTTTTAATTATTTGGTTAACCCTTAAATATTGGTGTGACTCATGTTGGTGGATAGATTCCTAGTTCTTACAAGATTAATGATGTGTTTGTTATGTTGAATATCTCTTGTTCCTTTAGAATTAAAAATGCGATATGTTGAGATATCTCTTATTCCCATAAAAGTAATAATGTGATATGGTTGAATCTTCCTTCATTAAGACCTATTTGGTAAAATGATTAAATTGAGCATAATAAAACTCTAATTGAGGAGATTGGACTTTAAACCTAACAAGTAAAACTCCAACATTAGAAGGAAAATGGTCCTTTTATAAACTTGGTAGGTTAATAGAAGAAATAAAACTATTTGAAAAAATTAAATAGAAAGGAAACTTGTCCATTTATCTTCCCTAAGTAAAATAAATAATTTTCCACCTATAAAGAATGGTGAGATATCATGCCACCTTGAATGGTGCTCCTTATAACACAAATATCTGATGTCACAATCAAAGGAATATTTAATTAAGAAAACTCGTAAGGAATGTGCTTAAAGTGAAACTATAACTTTTGACTTAATAAGTTAATTTATAAAATGAGTAAGATTTATATTGAGTAATGTATGAAGTTGAACCTTTAGTTTTGCCGTTTGCCTTTTTGTTTTGTAAAATACCTTGTTTGTAGTGATGTGTTCTAGTTGCGTAGTACTCCTTTTCATAGACATATGTGCTTTTACCTTGTAGGAGTTTTGGGGTCCTCGTACCCTTGTTACCTTGTAACTCGATGAGTATGAGTTATGGCCTTTAGGATTGGGTCTTATCTCTTGTTTTAAAAAAAACCTCCTTGTGTGCTTATTTAGTCCTTGGTGACCTAGGTTATTGTAATTTTAAGGCAACATATGTTAAGGATATGAAATAATTTTGGGAGGTCCCCTTTTCTTTCCTTCTTATTCTATCGAGACACCTTGTTGTTGTTGCCCTTTTGTCATTGGGAGAGGAAAGTACAAGTTATTTTTGTAAGCTATTACTTGCATATTGGTGTGATGCACCTCTGGATTGTAGTTGGACCCCCTCTTTCTAATTTTCCTCCTCTCTATCTTCCTTGAGTGCTCTTTGGTTTACGATTTATGCATGTGCTCTCCTTATGAGTATTTCGAGCTTGGGTAGGATTTAGATAAATAAATTCCTTTGTGTCATAGTGAATGGTGCTTCTTATATTGGTATGCTAGTTGCTAGTGGAGATATGTGCTAAGCATTGTCACCTTTAAATTTGGTTAGTTTTGTGTGTTTGATTTTTTTAAAAAGTGTAAAATCAGACTATAGGAGACCTTGTGTCATGAATTTTCTTAATATTACCATGAAAATTTGATTGTACCCTCTCGTTTTATCTAAGTGCTTTCCATGAATAGTTTTTCTTAATTGTAAATGTTTTGGCTAATTTAAGGGTCCTTCCTTCTTGTCAAACCCCATATTGTGTGATCTCAAAATTGTGAGACCTTTAAGTAGACTTGTTTCTCGTATAAATTGTGGTCATGGTTAAGTTGCTAACCTCATCTAAGTAACATAATTTGAAGTATAGCTCAACCTTAGTGGAAACCTCAACTTTTTTTATTATAGTTAGTTGTATCCATGGAAAACTATGTGGTCGTATCGATATTCATGAAATTCTCCCTGTTATTCCTTTACTTGGTGGTTATTCTTGAGACTCTTTTGACCTCTTCATGTTTTGATGTTATGTGTTATATCCTAATTGATCATGTAGAGCTACTCTTTAGAATTAAATGTTCATACCTTAAATGAAGAAATGTTATAACTCACCCCTTTCAATCTCCCTTCTTCTTGTAAAATTGCATTGGACCAAAATTGGGTTCTATTGACCCACACTTGTTGAAGTAGAGGAATTCCACAAAGGCTGTGATCCTATTTGTTTTACATTATTTCCTACCTATTTCTTTGTGACTTCCGGGAGGAAGTCAATTCTAAGGAGAGGGGATGTAATGCCCACTTCCCTTCGACACTAAATGAACCATAATTATCTTTTCCGAATTGTTATAATCATAAGCCCTACTGTTGTATTCTATTTAGCATGCAAATAAAATGTGTAAACATCAGGATTTCTATTGTGTTTTTGTTATTATTAATTTGACTCTATGTCGTATTGTGGACCCTGATGGGCATATAAGGATAAGACAATTAGCTAGAATGGTTACGTTGTCATATATTGATTGTGATAGCATTACTCTTAGATATTGTTTTATTTATTCTATCTCTGTGACTGGATGCATAGACATCATTGCACAAGGTACCTAGAAATATTAATAAACAAACGATAGTAACACATTGTGATATGAAAATTGAAGGATAGACATCTCTAATCGAACTGATTAACTTTTGATAGACTTTCAGTATGGAAGAAAATGATGTGTTGTCAGTTTATATGTATGTTGATATTTCAAGTATTTTCGTATTGATCTTTATTATTATGTTCAAGGTTATTTTGTGATTCCTTGATGTTGGAGAATTTGAAACGTTGAAATTGATATGTAGATAAAAGTGTTTTATTTTTTGATATTACTAATATGGCCATGAGGCAGAAAGGTATCATGGGAACTAGATATTTTTTGCAGGTAATTAATTCAAAACAACAAACTATGGGGGTAGGAGACCAACAACGAAGGAATGTGGGGTATTGGCAACAAGGGTCACCATGGCAACTTATGTTTTTTGTTGTGTGTCTCTTGTTGTTGTTAGGGGTCCCCATGGGTGGTATAACATCCAAATGTGACCAAGGGGTGTGTGTGTTCTTTTATTTTGTTTCCTTTAATTTAATTTTAGTATGTGATTTTTAGTGATGCATTTTCCCTTGTATTAATTAATTAAATTGTGTTTAGTTAATAAATTAATCATGGTGCTAAAATAATCATGGATGGGACAAAATAATTCATTTATTGGATTTGATAGCTCTTTGGTTTATGTGTTTAAGTTGAGTGCTTAAGACCTTGAGTGTTGTACACTCCATCTCTCCTTAGAAATTCGGATTTGTCCTTAAGGGCAAATTTTGGAGGCTTGTGGGACAAGTTAAACTTGTCCCACACCTCTTAAATTACTATATCAACCCTACCTATGGGTTGGGGGGTCAAAATTAGACCCCATTATGTGTTTTGGGAAGACAAATTGTAAGTTTTATTGCACTTTCTTACATGTATTTTTTTTTAGTCCTTAAGGGGTGTGGGCTTAGTTTGTGTGTGTAAGTAATTTGTCATTTCTTCAACCACTTATTAATTATGCTTTGGGGTATGGGTTTGACTTGTGATGTGGAGTTGAGGATAAGTGATGTGGCATCCTACATGGAACCACCTCACCCTCCTCTCTCCTTTTCCTTTATATGCATGTTTAATTGTTGTTTTAGGGGTTACTTACTCTCTCTTTTTTTTTTTTCTTTTGGGGGAGAATGCTTGGAATTTTGAGAGAACTTGATTCAGAATGGTGAATGGAACTTGGAGTGGATGGTGTTTTCTTAGGATTTTGGGAGACTCAGATCTTGTTGTGTATTGACACTCTTCATTTGTAAGGTAGATCTTCACCCTTATTCCTACATTGCTATTTTTTTATTCTCATATGTGTTGTTGATGATTGCTTATTGCTTATGGATTTGGGAAATAGATTTGTTTCTTAGGTTGTGGGAGAAATGGAAATAGGGGTAAAACTTGAGGGAGACATAAGATAAATGTAAAGGGTACTTTTAGGAGGGAGTTGGGTTGGGATGTCCACCTTGTTGATAAATATGAATTGTGTTTATCTTATTTTATTGAGAGAGGCATAAGAGTGTGTTGATTCCTTGAGGGAGGTATAAGAGTGGTGTACCTTTTGGAGGGAGGCATATGAGTGTTGTATGCATTGTGATGGATTTTTTGGAGGCTCATAGGTGGACACCCAAGCCCTTGGGAGGCATAAGAAGAACTCCCATGTTTCTTTCTCCTCTATGGCTTTAGTCTGAAGCCTTTGTGTTTTGAAAATTTTGGATTGGTTGTAAAATTGGTGTTATGTTATTTTAGTGAATGACTTGGTTGAATGTGTATGTGGAAGCCATTTTTGAGTTGCCATGGTTTTCTAAATAGCTCACATTGCTTTCTTGTTGGGGCTCGAGGGCCAATGAGGAAGAAGGCTTCTCTCCCTCATTGGATATTTTAGTTGGATGGAGAGTGTTGCCTACTCCCCCATTTTTTGTTGTGTGTTGTTTTTGGAAGAAGGTGGAGTTTAGATGATGAAGCCTTCTTGTGCATTTGGAGAAAAGAATAATGGACTCCCTTGTTATATTTGATCATGTTGCCTCCATTGAATATGGAGGGCTTGTAAACTTATATTTGTTTAAAGTGAAGTTTTAGTTAATTTATTGTCAAATGCAGTCTTAATAGATATTTTTATTGAAAACAAGAGGGTTTGAAAATATTTTCATTACTTGTTGGAATGAGGAAGCTATTAGATTGTTAAATTGAACCAAGTCCCTGAAAGAGATGTATATTATTTGATGGAAAAAAAGGATTGAAATGAAAATCACTTGCTTTCAATTTAGTTACTTCATTGCCTTCAAGATGTATGTTGCTCATTTTTTTAAAAGCTATTGGGAAACCTTGTTATACTTTAATTGTTTGAAATGGTTGAAATTAAATGAGTAAGTAGTTATTGTGCTTGTTAAATAAAAGTAACTTGGAAGAAAATAGTTTTGTGGAGCCTTGTATTTTGGATGGAATCTCCTTAGTTGGTTACTAGAAAGAACAATTTATTTTAGGAGTTTTCTCAAATTTATACTTGAATGAAAATGTGGAAATTCAAAAAACAATTTGTTCAAACGTAGACAACCAAAGAAATGATCCTAAATAGGTTCCTAAACCATCTTATTCTAACTTAGGTAATGACTAAAATTGAAATTACATCATATAAGAATTTAAAAAAATCTTGTCAACTTTTATACCAAATATTTAGAAACAAAACTAGTTTTAAAAGTCCTATATCTAGATGACTAAGTGATAAGCCAATATATAAATGTGTATATATCCAAGTATAAATATAATGTAGGCTTATATTCTTTTTATATAGATATATTGACACACTATATATATATATATATTACAATATTCTAGTCCTATTGGTGACATATAATTGCCTTAATATAAAATTTATCAATAAATACTCTTATACTATTAACCAAATAGAAAGGTATTTAAAAATCACTATATATATCAATATATCTTTATACATAAAGGTACCTATTTATGAAGTAGTTATAGATTTATAAATTATAAATTTATAAATATTATATATAAAATTATTTATATTACATTGGAAATTTAAAAATATTAAAAATGTGATATTTTTTTAATGAGAAAAGAAAATATTGGGGGTCGCGTGGGGTTATACCCCACGCGGCCATTGTTTATTTTATTAAGTAGATAGTGTGGGATGGGGGTGGGGTCGACGACCCTTCCCCCAATCTATTGTTACCTATTTATTATCATCTGCAGCTTTGCTCACTTTACACAGTCATCCATTTTCCTACGCACTTTGTGCAAACGTCTTAACCCACGGCGTATATACACATACCTATTACATAATACACACACACATATGTATAATGGTATATGTATTGTTTAAAATAATTAAATTTCAGGTTGTTTAAAAAAAAGGGAATTAAATAAACTATTTTTTATATAGAAAACAAATATGCGAGGTTTTGGATTGCACCCAAATGGGTACATACTCATTGTATATACAACTAACCTGCAAGAAAATAATACCTATAAACAAATAAATAAGAAAGACCAAATACCCACAAATGGGTTGGGTAGATCCTTGTATTAAATACAAAAACTTAGCAAAAGAGAACTTCAAATCCTCTTCAATGGCCTCCATAGTTTCTTTTCCTTCTCCTCCTTCCTTAACCTGCAAAACAAAACAAGAGAAATGAGAAAATAGGTCTAAGAAATGAATATATGAGATCCCATAAGGATTTCTAGGGTTCCTTTAGACAACCTAGATCTAGTGGCTTAGATAGATTAGATCCAAGGGTGTAGGATGAACCCTACATCACTTAAGTGATGGGGTTTTTAGGTGGGAGTGTTTTTAAATAAAAGGAGGTGTGTGTAATGTTAAATGGGGCACAAGGGGTTAGCACAAGTTGTGCACACTTGACCTTTTAAAAATTAAATTAAATATTAAGGTGCATGATTTTGAGCTATAGGATTTTGGTCTTGCTTTAAATTTAATTAGGGGCCTTTAAATAAATTAATTTAAAAAGGGATTAATGGAGTTAAATAACGAGAAACTAAATGAGGATTACTTAAATAAAATATTTGGGTCTAGGAGAGAAAGAATTAAATCATCTGGAAATTGGGTTTAAAATTTTAAGTATTGTTTTAGTTCCAACTGCCTTGTAATTTTTTTTTAAATTTTAGAATCAGGGCTTAATTAAAATCCTGGATAATGGCCTTGTAACCTTTCAAAAAAAAATTATTCCATATTTTTTTTGCAGTTTGTTGTCGGGTTTAGTATGGGTTTGAGTGGGAAAATGTGGGCGTTACATCTTCGAGTATCTATTTAAAATTCACAAAGTCTTCTTGCCCCTTTATAAGAATCAATTATAGTTTACAAGCTGCGTTGGTTTGATCATCTATTCCATACATTGAAAGAGTGTGAATATTGGATCCTCAACATGAATAAGCTCAAATATGTTGTTAATGTTTCTCACACATCTATCCATAATTTTCAAGGAAAAAATATTTTCGAAGGCAATCGTAATGATGAGAAAACTAAAGCTAAAGCCACTATCAACATTGTATCTCAACACAAAAAGCTACAATTTCAAGTTCAATGGAGATAATTCACACACTTGCCTTGTGCACCTCAATTAGTACTTAAACAATTACTTGAGTGAAATCATCTCTCCCTTCACATTTTGATGTTGATGCAAGTAAGCCTCATAGTAAGATTTGAAATACTAACTGTAAACCCCAAAAAATTCCCGGCCGAAACCCATGACAACCAAAGACTTAACTTGGAGAAATTACTGAATATATATATACCAAATGTAGCTTCAATCTTGCACTATTCAATCTTTCAAAACTTGGATCACAATACAAGGAAAAAGGGGAATAGGCGATGCTCTCTGCCCAACCTATAATCCAATAAGGGGAGAAGCCATCCCCTTATTGGCCCCCAGCCCCAACCAAAGAACAATGAGGGATCTTGAGCAACATTTGAAAACTTCTTACAAGAATGGCTTCCATAAACAAAATATAAACCATAAAACAACACAACAAACAAAGCATACCAACAATCCATTCAAATAAACAAAAACTTCCCAACAAACACAAAGGTTTGACTACAACAAGCCAACAAGGAGCAATGGAATATGGGCACCACCTCCTTTTGCCTCCCAAGTGAAGTAGGAGTTTCACCCAAAGCCTCCATGTGCACAATACAACAACAAAACATCATTATCTCTCCATTGCAAGAATGTAAAAATATGTCCATGTTTTCCTTTTCACTCCCCATAGGTGAAACTCCCAATCACACTCCCTCCAAAATGCATGCCTCACATCTCCATTTTCCCTCCCCAATGGTCCCATAAATCCATCTCCCACACCCAACCACACAAAAACAACCACATTCACAACACTCATACAAACTTAACAAGCACATTTTTTCACATCTACAAATATAATATGAAAAAAAACAACAAAGGTGGAGAGCCTACCTCTCCATCAAGCTTCCAAGAGACTTCACTCCACAAGATTTTTGACACCTTCAATCCAAGCACACTCCAAAAGCAACTCCAACAAGCTCTCAATTCCAAAAGTGCAAAAGAAGGAAAATGAACAAGTAACCCCAAATCCATCAAATTCCATCAATAAATAGAAATGGGATGTGAGGATGATGAGGTGGCTCCATGTAGGATGCCACTTCATCATTCCTCCATTCCAACACACAAGTCAAACACCATGCCCAAGACAATAAATGAACATGTAAGACTTATGACAAGCCCACATGACACTCAAATTTGCACACCAAGTCTTCCAAGGACAAATTTATTGTGGTAAGTAGGAAAGTGCAATTATTTTCACCCTTTTACACTCCAAAATGCATAAATAAGTCAAAAATTAACTCCCCATACCATAGGTAGGGTTGTTGGGTAAATTTAAGAGGTATGAGACAAGCTTAACTTGTCCCACAAGCCTCCAAAAAGGTCTCCCAAGTCAAAATCTGAATTTTGAATTTGGGGAAGAGTACATAACACAAAAACCAACACAAATCTAACTCCACATCCACAATATTTCAAGGACCATCTACCCTCATAACTATCCAATTGTCACATCCTTATTTTAGTTAACAAATTAAGTTGGATTAGCTTAATTAAGACATATTATTAATTGTTAATAAAGTGACTACAATTTCTAATAATTAAAAACATAACACAAAAATAAAAACACAAACAAAATTAAAAGAAGATAACATTACCCCCATGGCCACACATGTTAGGTCACCCCCATGGCCACACATGTTAGGTCACCCCCATGGGAAACCTCCTAACTAGGCATGCGACAACAACACAACATAACATTACACAAGTTGTCAAATTTTGGCCATGTTGCACAACACCCAACATCTTTTCGTGGTTTGTCCCTATCCCCTTTCGATGTATGTGATAAAATGTCCAACACAAATAAAATACCTCTCTGGCCTTATGGCCGTATTAACAACATCAAGACAAATATACATATAAAAATCAATACTCATCATCCGAAATTAGCAATTCTATCATCTATCATCATACAATTAATTCGATTTTGGCATCCATAAAATCATAATTCTACTCAAAACATCCAACATAGGCTATGCATCCAAAATATGACATGTTAGTATAAAATTAGAATATTGCAAATCAACATATATAACTGTCTATCATCGTCATCTAGTGCATCATAATAAAAATGTAAATCACATAATGTCAATAGTCCAAATATCCGCATAGTCCATCATCTACTGATCAAAATATAATACTCAAATGTCTAAGTATCAATCCAACAATAATAACATCAAAATGAAATAGTGTCGAAGAGGAGTGGGCACTACATCCCCCTCCCCTTAGACTTGAATTCCTCCTGGAAGTCACTGGAATAGATGAGGAAACTAGGCTCACAATAAAGTGCATCCTCCCATGTGGCTAGTCTCATCATACCTATCCCATTGGACCGCACCTGTCAATCTCATGGCCTCGAATGCCTAGGGTCTTGTGCTCTATGATGCGCACGGGCTCTAAAGACACTTGCTCCTGCTCCTGCATGTGTGCAGTATAATCAAAAACATGAGAGGGATCTGGAATGTATCTCTTAAGCACATAAACATGAAATACATCGTGGATGCGAGACAAGTTTGGGTGGCAATGCTAGACGATAGGCCAAATGACCGATACACTACAAGATCTCAAAGGGACCCACAAACCTAGGAGCAAGCTTAGAGCCTCTTCCGTAATGGATAGGGCTCTTATGAGGCCTACATTCAAAGAAACACCTTTGTACCCACCTCAAAACTACGATTTGTCCTCCGCCGATCTGCATATTTCATATGTCTATCTTGAGCCTCTTGTAATCTCTGTCGAATCATGCCAACCTGTTGCTCCATATCCTATAATAATGTCCCAAGAGAAACTTTGTCCTCTAATCTGTCCTAACTCAGTGGTGTCCTATACTCCCTATCATACAATGCTTGAAAAGGAGCCATGCCAATCAAACTCTGAAAATTGTTGTTATATGAAAATCCACTAAATACAAGTACTCCTCCCATCTACATTGATGGTCCATGACATACATCCACAACATATCCTCTAAAATCTAGTTCACCCACTCTCTATCTCTCATGGGTGGTAAGTTGTACTGAAGTTGATACTCATCCCAAGAGACCTGTTGCATGGTGGTCCAAAAGTGAAAGGTGTACAAGGGATCACGATCACAAATGATCTTCCACGAAATCTCATGTAGTCTAACAATCTCATCTAGATATACTCGTGCCATTGCACTAGTTGTATAGGTGGTCTTCATTGGAGAAAAATGAGCCACTTTCATCAATCTATCCACCATGACCATAATGGCATCATGGTGGTATCTCAACGTAGGTAGCCCTATAATGAAATCCATGGAAATGGTGTCCCATTTCCACTTTGGTATGGCATGAGGATATATAAGACCAGCTGGGTGTTGATGCTCGACCTTCACCTTCTGGAACTCTAAACAATGAGACACAAACTTGAGCAACATCTCTCTAAAGTCCTCTCTAATGGTACAACTATCTCAAAGTGGTGTGCATCTTCTTCACCCTAGATGGGTGAATAGGGTGCATGGTGTGCCTCAACAAGGATATCCTGCCTCAATCCTCCATCTCTAGGAACATAGATTCAACCTCTATGCCAAATAAGACCATCTGCCTCTAATGAAAATCCATCAAACTTCCCTTCAAGGGGTCTCTGAGACTTAATCTCTGCTATGACTGAAAGGTAGAAGTTGTCATGTGGAAGCTGTTGTAAAATTTGGTCCTCAAGTTTATACCAACTATTGTAGCCATAACAAATGTCTCTAATGACTCAAGCATCCTACAACCACATTCTACTTCCCCTTCACATGCTCTATCTCCATGTCATACTCACAAAGAAACTCCATCCAACACCGCTTGACGAGCATTGAGATTGGGCTACGTGAAGAGGTGATGAAGACTCAAATGATCAATCTTGAGAATGAATCTCCTACCCAAAAGGAAATGTCTCCATCGAACCAAAGCATGCACAACTACTGCAAGCTCAAGGTCATGAGTTAGATAATTGAGCTCATAATCCTTGAGTTTACGAGACTCAAAGGCTACCACTTGGCCCTCCTGCATCAATACACCTCCTAATCCTACCAAAGAAGAGCATCTGTGTAAACGAAGAACTCACCCTATGGATCGGCAACTGTAAGAATGGTGTTTTCGTAAGGCATTCCTTTAGTGTCCTGAAGGCCTGCTCACATCTATCTGACAAAATGAACTTCTTCCCTTTCCACTGAAGGGAAGTGATGGGGTACACAAATGAGAGAAGTCCTGAACAAACCTCATGTAGTAACCTTGCCAATCCCATGAAATTGTGCACCTCGGTCACACTAGTGGGTGCTAGCCAATCCATAATGGCTCTAATCTTGGAAGGATTGACTGTGATACCTTCCCTAGAAATAATGTGACCCAAATACTACACCTCTGATTAGAATAATGCACACTTCTCTAGGTTCCCGTAAAGTTATTTACTCACTAAGACACTTTGTAAACCTAATGAAGGTGTTCCTCACGCGTACGAGAGTAGATCAAAATGTCATCAAGGAACATGAGTACAAAGTGGTCTAGAAAGGTCCTAAACACCCCATTCATCAAACTCATGAACATTGCAGGGGCATTCATCAGATCGAATGACACAACTGTGAACTCATAGTGACCATATCTCGTATGGAAAGTTATCTTGTGGACATCTACCTCTACAATCCTTAGCTAATGGTATCCAGACTTAAGATCTATCTTGGAAAACATTTGGTCCCCTTCATCTGATCAAACAAATCATCGATACGAGGAAGGGGGTAATGATTCTTGATCATTACTTTGTTCAACTATCTATAGTCCACACACAACCGCAAGGATCCATCCTTCTTCTTCACAAAAATCACGATGCACCCCAAGGGGATACACTAGGATAGATTAGGCCTTTCTCAAGAAGGCCCTCTAGCTGCAACTTGAGCTCACATAGCTCAGGTGTGGTCATCCTATATGGAGCACGTGAGATAGGCTCCGCTCCTAGAACCAAATCAATGTGAAAGTCTATCTCACGTGGGGAGGCATCCCCTAAGCATCTCACTAGGAAACACATCAGAAAACTCCTACAAAATGGGGTGATCATCAAGAGAAGGTCCACTAGCCCCATCCTCCGACCTATCACTAACTGTAATAACATACAACTTTCAAACCTATCGTGCACCTCACTTAAGCTACAAAATGAAATAGTGTGAATAGAGATGGGTCTCCTAACTCCAACTATCATTGACTCCACACCCAAATCATCTACACAAGATATAACCTTACTATAACAATCAACTCTAGCTCTATGTGTGTAGACAACCAATCCATGCCCAAGATCACTCCATAAGAACCCAAAGGAAGGATATGAAGATCCAAAGTAGTGGTGAAGGGTCCTAGGTCCACTACGCACTCCTTGACTAAGGAGTCTACTGAGATCTTAGCTCCAAAATCCATCTCGACATCCCAACTAAGGCCCTGCCTAATTGCCACCAGCCTGCAATGCTCTACTAATGATGGAGAAATGAAAGAATCTGAAGAGCCTGAGTCAAATAAAATAGGGGTAGAAATACCACCAATGCTACTTGTGGTCTCAATCAGCGTGACTTGGTGCTCTACCTGGCGGTTCTCAACCGCTGCATAAATCATGTGGCTCCTAGCCATGTCACCAACCGTAGGCTTAGAAACAAGTGTCTTACCTTGATTAGTAAGGTTCGAAGGCACTCTCTCTAATGATGTCCATGCACACCGCATCCATAGCAACTACCTAGTCCTCTCCACTGAGACAGATAGTCCTCCAGGTGGCCCGGTAGTCTGTGTTGTAGAACATGATGATCCTTCCATAGATCTATGTGGGTGCTACGATGGATGTACTCTTTCCGACTATGCTCGAGGTGGAGCATGTGTCTGTTGGGCCCCCTAGCTGGAGGTCCCATACTATGCCCTCTCTGAGCATCATGGCATTGTGGAGGTCGAAAGGGCGGTCAAGTCTTGCTTCTTGTTGTTGAGGAGGAGGAGGAGGAGGAAAGGAACTGTGTTAAAGTGTGTCCACCACGAGGAGGAGTTGATCCCTCGACCTATTATCCTGCATCTGTTGTATACGGCTCCTCACTCTATCTCGATCCTATTGAGTCTTCCCCCTAGTTTCCTCTACAATGTAGGCCTTCTCCACGACCTCTGATAGTGTCTGTGGGAAATGAATGCGCACTACCCCTCCCAAGTCTAAGTTCAAGTCTTGAATGAACCTATGAACCCTAACTTGCTCATCCTACATGTAGTCTACATATTGAAGTAGATCCAAAAAATGACCCTCATACTCTGCTACCATCATGGAGGCCTGTCGCAGATCATGAAACTCATCGATCCACTGCTGGATGAATCTCTTGGATATGTATCTACTCCTAAAACGCTCCTCGAAGAGCTCCCAAGTAACTATCTTTGAATCCACATGGATCTTCTACTCCTCAATCCTCCACCAAACTCTAGCTCCGTCTCTCAAAAGGTGGATGACAACATGAACTTTCGTGTTGTTAGAACAAGGGCATATCTTGAAGCATCCGCTCAAGCTAACCAACCATACTCTTCCTAAAATCCCCTATGTCTCTAGTAAAATGAGGTGGGTGTAACTTCAGTATCTCTAATGTGATCCACTTGTTGACTGTCGGCCCCTAGGTCTCTCTACATGATCATCTCTCGGCCTAGGGCTCCTAGACCTGTCTTTGTGCCCTGTAGCTCTATCTCTAAGCTCCCTAGGTGGTGACCCATGTCTAACGACTCACATGGGAGTTTCTCGCCCTATCCTCAAGCACTGTGATGTGAAGGTGCACGAGCCTCCACTGATGGCTCTCTGTCATGTCTACTAGGTCTCCCTCCTAAATATCCTCTACATATAATGACATTAACATCATGTAGTGTCTGCAGTATCTGAGGAAAAAATAGCTATTACAACCTGATTGGGGGTGGTAGGTCTAGGTCCACGTGTAGGAACCCCTCGTCTAGTTTGTGCCTCCTACATAGACCAAGGCAAGAGTTAGTTTATCATCATCTAAGTTTTGTTTCAGTTTTCTAAGTTTTCTACGTTTAACAAAATATCATGTAATGTTGTGTGTTTTAGGTTTAGAGTTGCACTAGGTTTATTTGTTTATGTTTCATGTTTCCAAGTGTGCCGGGGTCCAAGCATTGAACCCACGACTCTGATACCAAGTGTAATGCCCACAAATTTCTCGCATGAAACCCAAGACAACCAAAGAGTTAAATTGGAAAAATTACTGATTTTTTTTTTTAAAAAAGATCGGTTGCAACGTTTAGTTTATTTATCGGTTAATGATCTATCATTATCAAACAACAATTAATTTATATTATTTAATCTCCAGTTAGGTTTAAAAATCCATTCTTATAAATTCTTAATTAATTTAATAACGTAGTTCAAAAATCATTTAATAATTTATTATTATAGGACTAGATCTAACTTTGCCCTCCCTATTAAACAAATACCATTAAATTTAATCCATAATTATAAATATTGTCTAAATACTAAGGGTAAATTTGATTTAATTAAACACAAGGTCATGGCCTTTTATTTAAGGGTCACTAACTAAACATTATGGATTACAAATAATTTTAACTTCTACATCACTTAAGTGGCCCCATTCAAAGTTGACCCATGCATTTCATTTAAAGGCATTCTCACCTAACCCTCACCTAACTTTTGTAGGGATGATTTTTGCCATTGGATGGATTGAATCTAGGCCTTTGGATCTTAGGGATCCAAACTAACCCTAATCATCTCTATGGAGGCTTTTATTCATTCTTTTGACTTATTTTTCATTTTTTTTTTTACAGGTTTAAGGAAGGAGAAAAGAGAAGAAGGGTTCCATGAAAGGATAATGGAGGCACAAGGATGGATAATCACAATCTCAATGTTTATTTTATTAGCGAGGTCTTTGTAGGGTTTGGTTACAAATTTATTTGTTGTTTCATTTTACCCTCTCCTAGGGTTTGGCTAAAATTTCATTGTTGTAGATCAATTTTCTTGTATTTACCCTATTTGGGAAAATGAGCATTTGCCCCTTTTAATAGATCTGGTTTATAAGTAATGAATACACCTCATTTTTGGGTATATATACATATGTATATATATCTCCTTATATATACACACATGTGCACATATATATATATTTATTTATTTATACAAATTTATTTTATTATGAATAACCCAAAATTCTATTTATTAAATATATTGGTTTTAATGTTGACGTAGTGGATGCATCACACAGTATGTTTTTTTATTAAGGGGTGATTGTTATACAAAACAACGGTGGTATTTCAAAATATATTACAATGTTTAAAAAACTTGGGGGGGAGGATCGGTGACCCCACCCCCATCCCATATAACAATGGGGTGGGGGGTGGCGGATGGACGGTGGGGTGATCGGCGACCCTCCCCCTCTCCTTAAACACAATGCCAACAACAAACCATGGCCGCGTGGGCCTCTCCCCCCACCTCTTTTTATATATATATTATATATATATATATATATATATATAATAGTTAGGAAATATAAAATACATACATACATACATATATATATATATATATATATATATATTTATATAATATATATATATATATATATATATATAATATATAATATATATATATTATTGTAAAATTACGTTATATAATTTATATAATTATAATTTTATATACATGTGTGTGTGTGTGTGCGCACCTCTTGCAATGCACTTCTATATAAGAGAGTTTAAAATATTTAATTTATGACTTTTAATTTGGAGGGCTCATATAGGCAAGATGATAAAAGAAAATTTTCCTATTTATTCATTTAGAAGTGTAAGTGAGAACTAGTAAAAATTTCATTCAACTACTATAATTTGTAAGGAGATTCTTCCTTATACTAAGAATCTTAACAACTACTTTCTTTCTTTCAACATAGCAAATAATATAACTAGACATTTTAATATTTTCAAAATGCCTTCCTTTACAAAGAACAAGAACTATTTCTTTTTTCCTTTCACAAGATATAAGTGACAACCATTTCAAACAAGTAAATTTTTAACAAGATATTCTATACTCTTAAAAATAACATCTAACACACTTTGGAGAATGAAACAAACTTACAATTAAAAGAGATGCATTTCCATTCCAAGCCCACTTCTAAATTTCTACTTCATCTAAACATTGTAAAACTTTTCAAGGGTGGTTCATCCTTACAAACAATAACCTTTGTTTTTCTAAACCAAATAAAAGTCTTTCTCTTTCCAACAAGGTTACAACCAAGGTTCTTTCTACATTCACTAGGGATTTCAACTTGTAATAAATGAAATATTGCATCTCTCCTTCAAGCATACAAAGCTTATTCTTCCACTCAAAGTGGGAATAATGAAATAAACAAATTACAACATAAGGACTTTCAACAAGGCCAAAATACAACTCTCCATGTGCATGTCTTCTTCCAAATGTAGTTTCAATCTCGCACTCTTTAATAGTTCAAAAATTTGGATCACAATACAAGAAAAAGGGGGTATAGGCGATGCTCTCCGCCCAACCTATCATCCAATAAGGGGAGAAGCCATCACCTTATTGGCCCTTGAGCCCCAACCAAATAACAATGAAGGATCTCAAGCAACATTTGACAACTTTTACAAGAATGGCTTCCACAAACAAAATACAAACCACAAAATAACACAACAAATAAAACATACCAACAATCCATTCAAACAATCAACAACTTCCCAAAAAACACAAAGGCTTGACTACAACAAGCCAACAAGGAGCAATGGGATATGGGCACCACCTCCTTTTTCCTCCTAAGTGAAGTAGGAGTTTCACCCAAAGCCTCCATGTGCACAATACAACAACAAAACATCCTTATCTCTCCCTTGCAAGAATGTAAAAATATGTCCATGTTTTCCTTTTCACTCCTCCATAGGTGAAATGCACACTGCCTCACAAATGCATGCCTCACATCTCCATTTTCCCTCCCCAATGGTCCCATAAATCCATCTCCCACACCCAACTTAAGGAAACTACCCAACCACACAAAAACAACCACATTCACAACACTCATACAAACTTAACAAGCACAATTTTTCACATCTACAAATATAATAAGAAAAACAAAAAAGGTGGAGAGCCTACCTCTCCATCAAGCTTCTAAGTGACTTCACTCCACAAGAATTTTGACACCTTCAAGCCAAGCACACTCCAAAAGCAACTCCAACAAGCTCCTAATTCTAAAAGTGCAAAAAAAAAAATGAACAAGTAACCCCAAATCCATCAAATTCTATCAATAAATAGAAATGAAATGTGAGGATGATGAGGTGGCTCCATGTAGGATGTCACTTCATCATTCCTTCATTCTAACACACAAGTTAAACACCATGCCCAAGACAATAAATGAACATGTAAGACTTATGACAAGCCCACATGACACTCAAATTTGCACACCAAGTTTTCAAGGACAAATTTATTGTGGTAAGTAGGAAAGTGTAATTATTTTCACCCTTTTACACTCCAAAATGCATAAATAAGTCTAAAATTAACCCTCATACCATAGGTAGGGTTGTTGGGTAAATTTAAGAGGCATGGGACAAGCTTAGTTTGTCCCATAAGCCTCCAAAAAGGCCTCCCAAGTCAAAATCTGAATTTTGAAGTTGGGAAGAGTACATAACACAAAAACCAACACAAATCTAACCTACATCCACAATATTTCAAGGACCATCTACCCTCATAACTATCCAATTGTCACATCCTTATTTTAGTTAACAAAATAAGTTAGATTAGCTTAATTAAGACACATTATTAATTGCTAATAAAGTGACTACAATTTCCAACAATTAAAAACATAACACAAAATAAAAAGAATATAACATTACCCCCATGGGAAACCTCATAATTAGGCATGCAACAACACATTATAACATTACGCAAGTTGTCAAATTTTGGCCATGTTACACAACACCCGACATCTTTCCGTGGTTGGTCCCCTATCCCCTTTCGATGTATGTGATAAAATGTTTTGCAACACAAACAAAATACCTCTTTGGTATTACGGTCGTATTAACAACATCGAGACAAATATACATAAAAATCAATGCTCATCATTCGAAATTAGTAATTCTATCATCTAACATCATACAATTAATTCGATTTGGCATCCATAAAATCACAATTCTACTCAAAATACCAATATATGCTAGGCATCCAAAATATGACATGATAGTATAAAATTAGAATATTGTAAATCAACCTATATAATCGTCTATCATCGCCATCTAGTGCATCATAATAAAATGTAAATCACATAATGTCAATAGTCCAAATATCCGCATAGTCCATCTACTGATCAAAATATAATACTCAAATGTATAAGTATCAATCCAACAGTAACAACATCAAAATTAAATAGTGTCGAAGAAGAGTGGGCACTACACTAACACCCATTGTGAGTATCGTAGATGTGTTTGTCATACTACTAATCTATGTGTCAAGTTTTTATATGTTATAAAAACCTTACCAATTTTTGTGTTATTGAATGAAATGTCTCCAATGAATCTAATCCTTCTAATGATGATGCAACGATAAAATATTTAACGATAACACTACTAAATATAATTCAAAGTTGTACCCATGTTCATCATGTTGTACCACTTCCACCTTATTATGGTCACCCATTAGACGTTATTATTGTTATTTTTATGACAATGACACCTTTTCATCCAATTATTAGTTTTTATGATATTGATATGGCTCATGATCTTGTTTTAGATATAGTTTACATTCATGGTTTTGTTGACCAACATACTATACTTAGTGTTTTGGTTGATAGTAATGCTAAACATAATATATGCACTTTCAAGTCGCTTCGCTCTCTTCGGTATACTTTAAAACAAGTAACATTTTATTTTAAGGAAATAGTAAGGCATATTTTTCTCCCTCTCACAATTGGCTCTGCCACTATTTCATTTCATTTTTAGTTGCATCTTCTATTAGCTCATGTAACATGTGTCTAGGATGCCCTTATTTGCGTGCTTTTATTGATAACACGTGTATATTACATAAATGTCTATATTTTATTCATAATCAACAAGTGGTTATAGTTCGGGCAATAACATTCAAGGATCCTATACCTAAACGACTTGACCAAAAGGATACAACTACTACTTCCACTCCTAATGTATCTATGCATAGGTATTCATGCTCAAATGCTACTTCTCGTGGGTCACTCCCTCCTATGCCTTTTATTAGGTCTTCTAGTTCACATGTTACTTCTATTAGGTCACTCTCTCTTAAGTCTCTTACTAGGTACCTAACTACACATACTACTTATGCATATTTCCATCATAATTCTCTTACAACGCATACTATATGGTTTCTACACAAGTTATATAAGAGCATCCTTCTTCTCTTGTGAGGCTTGAGCCTCCTTCAGCTTATGGATTCAACCTTCCCCGTATTGAGTCTCGTAGTAAGTAGATATTGTGTTACCCTCTTCCCTACCAACTATTTTAAAAATGGAAAAACCATTCAAATAATCACACAACATAAAAGTTTAATTATTTGTAAAAATACAAAATCTAGATATACACATAACTTGGTTGGCTAACTTGTTGCCTTAAACATGTTTTTCATAGTGATTTGACAAATAAAATATCTTTTTGTATCCTCTTTCCACACATGTGTTCATAAGGTATATTGAGCTCAATGCATATATAAATACACAATGATGAGTGTTGACTTCGTCCCTTCCAAATGACACTATACAAATACTTTTGTTTCATTAGAGTCACTTTACACTTCCTTATTATGTTATATTATGTATATGCTATATTTTGAGCTAACAAGACTAAAACATGTGTCTTGTACAACACTTCCATACTTTGTTTTATGTTATATTTCACTATTGCTTGTTACATTGCTTTCTTACTTTCTTGTGTGGAATAATTGATTGTTTGAATATTTAGATGATTATTGTATGTGGCTCAAGTGTCTTGTGATACTGTGGGTGTCCTATGTTTGTGGATGTATGCCTATCTTATGTGTATGCACTTATTTATTTGTATTTTATGTGATTGTCTTGTGACATTGTGGGTGCCCCATATTTGTAGTTCTATTCCTTCAGGTGACTACTTTTTATACTATTGTTTATGTTATCTTGTTTGACTATTTATTCATAGTTATTATTACTTATATAAAAACATAATATTGCTACTCTTGGGTTTGTGCATAGAAATGGGGGACCAAAAGGGGGTCAAAAGTGGCCAATTTTTCTTGAAATCATAAAACTTGAACTTCAACGAGAACTTCAGAATTCCTATGCTAAAAATCTAACAATTTGATAAGAACAATAATCTTAGTGCTTGGAATCTAGTTTCTAAACTACCTTTTTTTTAAATGGCAGAGATTAAGAGGGCAAAATGTTGTGCACACAACGTGATCCTATTTTTGTGTGAAAAATATAACACAATGTTGAGTGTGCTCCCCCATTTTTTTAGTTTCAAAAATATATTACAAATCCCTTTTAGTAGAAAACTATCTAAGATCATGTATTATGTCCCACTATTTATTCCTATTTTTTTAGTGAGTATATATTTTTTTACTAATTTTCAAAGAAAACACCATAAAAACAAATAATCTTGTGTACACCCTCCGATAATCAATGTATCTAATTAATGTGTATAGTAACAAAGTGTAGATTCTGTCAATTTAATTTTTTAAAATTTGGATGAGTGGATCAAAAGTTACATAGAAAAAAATTAAGTGTTCTCTTAAAAATGAAGAGACTACTAAAAGAAATTAAAGATCAAAACCTTAAGCTATTCAGATTTTAAAAATACATACATCGACACAAACCGAGGACAGTTTGACATCATAGCTGTATTTTTTTAATATTGTCTTAAAACACGTGATAAAATGGGGCGTACACGATATTCTTATTTTTGTGCAAAACACGATTCAATCATGAAATAGACAGTGTAACACTTAGGATTATATTTCAAAGCAAAGGGTGGGTGGTTTACAAGACAAATAAAACAAAAGTTATTTTCTCAATGAAAAAGTATTTTTCATTGGACAAATACATTCATGTTATAACATGAGTGCATAATGACTTGGAATTATCAATCCATAACACAATCACATTATGGCTTGATCACATTATGTTGAAAATGCTTATCAAATGCATTTTTTCCATTTTTTGTCCCCTATTTCTGAGCACATGCCATCTTGCTTGTTTCTTTACTTATACATCATGGTTTCCACCATCCATAACCCCATACGCAAGAATGGGTTCCTAATGGTGGCTACCATTAAAACCTTTTATTTGATCAAACATATATTATCGTATTTATATGATCCTCCCACTCAAATTCTTTATCACATGTGCCTCAAAAGATGGGGCATTTATTGAACTATATTCTACATCTACAACCAATATATGAAGACTACAAGAACAATTTTTACAATCGGTACATATCCTCATAAATAGGTATATGTAAAAAAAGTGGCGAAATCAACACTAGTCAAAACCATACACTGAAGGTTAAGACCAAAGTATAGTACAAACCTTAATCTAAACATTCCCAACCAAGGGGAAAATTGTAAAAAAATCCAACATTTTTAGATTCCTACAACTATTTACAATTTTTTGATACAAATGAAAAAATTAAGAGTTATATGGAATATGAGTAATTCATTCCTTATCCATCAAACTACTCGGGTATAGTTACATGAATAAGGTTTAAGGGAATGGGCCACCTTCTTTAGATTATTTTAGAATTTTGAAATATCCCTAATGGGATACCACTTAAAAATGCACAAAATATATGAAAAATGCAGCAAAGTAAAATACTGATTTATGCAGATTTTAACAGTGAGGACAACAAACTAAATAAAATCTATATCTCCCTAAATATTCATTCGAATTGCTTGAAAACTTGAAGAGGGCTTGATATTATTATAAGGACATAATAACATTGTTTTGGAGTTTTACATAAATTACAATGTTGCCAGAAAAAGCACGGCGTGCCCTAGACAGCTAGAAACTTCAGAGGCTCGTAACTCTCCAAATACCGGAGCAGAAATTAAGGGTCTATGGTAATAACATTAACAGATAAAGGAAATAATATTTCCACCTTCAGATCTGAAACGACCGTCTAGAAAACCCCCAAATAAAGGCTACAAGTCGCCTCGCTTGGAATGGGGTCGAAAAATGATGGAGGCGCCTTCAACGAGATGCCATGAATCGATCCGGAGCCCACTGATTCTCTTCCTCAAATGCCCCGAAAACCCCTAAAAACCTTCAAGATCCTTCCTCTAAAACCTCTGTTGATGTCTTTGCCACATGGCCCCGTGTGGCTCCAAAATGACAGACTAGGGTAAATCTCTCACTATCGAAGAATGCCTCGCTAGCTAGGAACGCGAGTCTCTCACCACGAAGCTAGGATCCCTATGGGATTCGACTCACAAGTTGTAGATGCGCGACAACAACAATTTGCACGAGAAGGGGTCAATAAAATGTATATGCAAAAGTTCTCTCCTTTCTCTCCCAGCTCCTTATATACATTCCAAGGCAAAAGAGCCCCAATAGACCAAGACGCGTTTCATTCCACGGAGGGGTCAATAAAATAAAAGTAACTAAAGTTATTTTTTCCCGTTTAAGTCGCCAAGGTCCAAAGTGACCCCAAACGCCAAACACGACTATTAGTACCATGCGGCCCCTTCTTAGTAGCCCCCAACGTCCCCGCCCCTTGGATATGACCACGGCTTGGACTCGCTTGACCCTTAGGCCTTTGGTCAAAGTGGGAAATGGGGACATTACAAATTTACATATACTCAATTGTACAACACATAGTGGAAGCATGGAGCATCCATTTTTTACCGTGTGATTTATTTAGAAAATTGGACCTAGATTTTTCTATAGTGGTGTGCTTCATGTGGTTTTGGAAGGTATTGAAAGACAAGTTATTAATAAGTTGTCCTTCCTCTTCTCTTTCACATTTATGGGAGAAGATATCAAGGTTACTAAATTTTTGATACATTGCTCTTCTTTCTTAACATGGTTCTTCACTTCCACACACTCTCTTCTTCAGTGTTGGGTTCCATGCACTCAATACTCTAGTTTCTTCTTTGGCATAATATGGGATCGACCACCCCTAATCCTTTGACAAAATGAGAATGTGTGTTCCTTCCATATTTTGCATCTCCTTTACTTTAATCTATTCAAGTTCAATTTTATAAAAGCTAAAAACATTATTTCATTTTGAGTTATAGTTCATTTTTATTATAGAAATCGACTACTCTTTGTTGCAAGTTTTACCGTGGATCATGCCAACACCAACACATTGAAATACTAACTATCAATAAAAGAAAATTGTGTGTGCACATTCAAGTATGTGTTTATTTAAACACATAATTTTCAATTACACACTCAAAGGGGGGGCAAATGTAGAAACTAAAATTTGATAACTTATCTTTGGCAATGACGAGTTTGGCTATGCTCCCTTGCTAAAACAAATGCTCTATTTCTAGGGACAATAAACATATCTTTCTATCTCTCTTGACTTGTTCGTCTACATACTCTACTTTGTTGTTCATTTGAGAAATATTAATTAAACAAAGTAGTAAATCATCTTTTGGGTATTTAAAAAAAAATCTAAGTTTTCATTGCTATATACTTAAACAAGACCATATAGTTTGGTCCATAGTTGAATATAGTCCTAATTGAATTGCGTAATCCTTCCCCCTTTTATTATGTCATTGTTTTTAATTTGAACATATCATATATGTCATTTCATCTTCCTAAGGTCATCCTTAGCATGATATTTCACTTACAAAAGACTATATAAGCAAGTCTTTTCACTTTATAACTCACATGATACATTCATAACCTCCTATCGTAAATATCAATAGAAAAGCACTCAAGAATCTCCTAAATATTCCTAAAGTAGTTGTATGTCAATTACACCATCCACTACATCAGATGTGAAGCACATAACTAGGTAAAAGAGTCTAGCTTCTTCCATTTACAAGCATGCAAAGGTCCTAGAGCCATGTCTTAACAAAAGCAAATCAATCCAAGCATCCAAGTGTGTGTGTAAAGAATATATTTCAATTGTATATGCAAGTCAAATTTTTGTGAAGGTTAAGTGATGTCCAACGAGGAGACACGTGGTAGGGGTGACTTTGAGGGTTAATTTTTTTACCCCGTAAGCATCATCTATGCATCACAACTATGGAAAATTTAGGCGGGTATAAATTTAGCTCTATTTCTTCAAAACATTCCAAATAAGACTTAAGAAAATTATTGAGGAGTATTTTCACATGGGAGTAGTTTCAACTTTCCATCTACCATGGTTTGGGAATAAAATACAATAATCAATGCCAACTTCCATTATTTGTTCCCCAAACATGTTTATTTCAGTTGAGGAATGTTTCAGAATATTCATGAGAATCCATATAGCTATTATATCAATCTAACATATTCCTCTCTTCCCCCCTTCCCCTTCTCTCTTCTATAAAGATTGATTGGCCTCATTTATTAGAGGCCCTTTTTCCTCCAACGCATATTAAATCTTATGTAATGCACCCAATGCATTTCTCATGGTTTTAGAAGATTGTTTATACTTCCAACATTAATATCATATTTATTGTTGCTTATATGTTCCTCAAGCTTGTGTTATTTCTCTCCTTAATTTTTGTGCTTTTTTGTTGTGTGTGGGTTATGTTTGCATGGTTCAATTACATTGTGTCAATAATAGATAGAGGGAGAGTGATCTCTACTCTAATTTCTTTAGTGCATCACTATTTTGTTTATTTTCAACTTTCCTTCTCCCTTTTCCCCCACAAGTGTTAAATAAAATTAGATTAATGGTAGCATTATATTAGTTGGGATAAGATCCAACTTTCTCAAGAGATATTCCTCAAGGGCCAAGGCTCCACACATTGGAGGTATTCCCATTGTTGATGTTGAGGCATCAATTCTCATTTCGATGTGTCTCAAGAGCATATTTTCGGTAGGCAATAGTTTTTGACACGCCTAGTGAGACCAATTTTATAATTTTCCCAAATTTTGTATTATTTTTTATGCATGAGTACATGTTTTGTAATTTACAACTATTTTTTGGTGTTTTCTATCTCATTTGATTTTATATACAATTTTTCCAAACACCTAGTGCCTCAGATTATTCAAGAACCCATTCTTTTATTTGCAATAGACTTTCATCTACCTCCATATCTCAATATTCTTACACTTCCATGGATGTTCACAAACCTTAATGAAGCTCTAACCCCCTTCATTTGCAACAACGAGATGATTTCCTAAGAAAACCTTGAAAACTTTTCCCTACTTCATGGAAATGATGTGTAATCTATGGTGAACATATTTAAGATGTATCCAATAATTTTTTTATTAACAATATCAAAGACTTGTCTCTTCATTTAGAGGAAAATATTGATATCAATATAAAAACTTGGCTACTTATTTTATCATAATAATATAAGTAATGTGGCAACATAACTTGTGGAGACCATAACTTTTAATTCGATGTGGGATCCTCTTGAAATTTTACAGGTGGTAAACATACATTAACACTGTGTGGGGATCAACTTTACTTACACAATTGTGGCAATTTTGGCACATTTTTGGGGCGGATTCCTTCATCTAGTGGCCTAAAATTGGCTCTGAACGTTTTTTTCGCTTTTGACTAGGTCTTAGAAGTTTAATAACTTTTGTTGTGCTTGTTAGAATAAGTCAAAAATTTGCACGAGCCTTAATTTATGAAGGCATATTTGGCATGCAAATTTTGGGGCCCATCTAAGTTGTTTTGCTAGTAGGTAATTTTTGGCATTTTAGGGTTTTTCGAGGACGTGAAATAAAAAAGGATTGTAATGATGTAAAAATTTAGTTTGGATTCCATAATGATAAAAAAGCTATTTTGAAACTTCGGTGTTTAATTTGCAAAGTTGTTTGTGTGTTTTGGAAGTATTTTAGCCTCTTGCAAATAGATCTACATCAATAAGTGCACATATAATCAATGTATATTGGTTATGCATACAAGTAAAAGATCATCAAACATTTGTACAAATGCTCACACTATACATGCGAATATTCCAATATAAATATATGATCCAACATCATTTCAAACATGAATTTTATCTAGTCATATGCATAATTACATATTGGTTGTATATAAGATCATTAACACATACAAATGGAATAATGGTTCATAAATACAAAAGACAACTTATCATTACATCATATGATCACAAAGCATATTGACATCAAACATAACACAAAATTAAATGTACATATTACAAACTATAACCAACTAAAACTTATCAATTTGTATGCAATTGTTAACATACATTTCAAGACTAACTAATTATATTCATTCAAATACAAATACATGAACATATGATGAACTATATATTTGTTGAATACAAGATTATAAATACCCATACAAACTAATCCAAATAATGGTTTATTATAGACACCTTTTTTCACCACTAGGTGACTCGACATACATTAATCGCATTATTATCCCTATCCTAAGTATCTTATAAGCTATAATCATAAATCCCATCTACCCTCCTCTAACCACTCAAAATCAACCTAGCCTAATTTACCATACCCATCGTAACCCCCTAACCTACCCAAATCCCTAACCTCCCACTTTGGGTTTCAAACAACCTAAAACCTCATATGTCAAGGGTTTCAACCATTTTCCATCTTTCATATATATAACTTCTCTGAAAAATCGACGGTGATCTGTGATCATCAATGATCGCGTGCAGATGCCTTTGATCCTATTTAGCCAACGTCTTCCTCCATTGCCTACTTAGTCAAAATTTGGATGCATGTATGAATATCTGCACCACAAACAACATCATTACACTCGCGATCACCAACACCCTACTACCAAAGTTTTGAAAAGCATCATCAAATCACTAGTAAACCTCCTTAGGAGCTCTCTCACCTTCAAAATAGTTATCAAGGTTAGTACACCACTCATTATCTTTATCAAGATTATTTTTGCATCCATTGTAATCTCTTATCAGTTGCCAACACCATCTTATGTAGTCCCTTCAGGCCCAACGTTTCATTTGATCATTTAGCCAACTATACAATATATGCAATCTCCATAGTGATCGTCATCGATCCCTTAACATTTTTTCCTTCACTACCAAATTTGTGTTAGTTTATTTTAATTTTTAAAAATTTAAATTTTGATTAGTTTTTATTAAATCTTTTTTTTTTGTTATTTTTCACTTTTCATTTTTCGAGGTCAATTTTCTTTTTATTGTTTATTAATTTTAATATTTTTTAAATTTTATTTAGTCTTTTTAATGTTTATTAATTTTGATTTTTTAGTAGTATTTATTTTTAATATGGAATTTTATTTTATTTTAACATTTTAATTCATTTTAATTTTGTAATTTTTTTAAAAAAATTAATTTATTATAATTATTGTTATTAGTTTATTAATTTTATTTTTTAATTTTTAGTAAATTAAATTTTTAATTTTCATTAATTACAACTTCTAAAAGTTTGTTTTTAATTTGATTTTGTTTTTGAATTTTTAACACTTTATTTTTAGATTTTATTATTAAGTTTTGATTTTAAATGTTTAGTACTTTTCATTGATTTTTAAAATCTTTAGTAATTTTTAATATTAGATTATTTTTATCAATTTTTTTAATAATTTAATTTTTAATTTGTTATTTTTAATATATTAGATTATTTTATTAAATTGGTTATTTTTCATATTTTATTTATTTTCTTTTTAATGTTTTATTAATTTTGATTTTTGATTTTCTAGTAGATATTAATTTTAATATGGAATTTTATTTTCATTAATTTTATCTTCTAATAGTTTTTGTTTTTAATTTCAATTTTTTTAATTTTTTTGTTTTGAATTTTTAATAACTTAATTTTTAAATTTATTATTAATTAAGTTTTGATTTTAAGTGTTTATTACTTTACATTGATTTTAAAATCTCGAGTATTTTTTAATTTGTTATTTTTAATATTAGATTATTTTATTAATTTTTAACTTCTAATAGTCTCTATTAATTTTTTTCATTTTTAGTGATTGATTTTCTTTTTTATGTTTATTAATTTTGATTTTTGATTTTATTTTATTTCTTACATTTTTATTATAATTTTAAATTGTAATTTTTTATTTTTTTATTTTCTAGTAAATTAAATTTTTTATTTTCATTAATTTTTAACTTCTTATAGATCTTGTTTTTAATTTCATTTTTTTATTAATTTGATTTTGTTTCGAATTTTTAATACTTAAATGATTTTAAATGTTTATTGCTTTTCATTGTTTTGAAAATCTTTTTCGCAATTTTTAATTTGTTATTTTTAATATTAGATTATTTTATTTTATTTTATTTTTAATTTCAATTTTTTTCTTTAATTATTTTTAATTTTGATTTTTTATTTTTAATATTTTTATTTAATTTTTAATCCGTAATTTATATTTTTTAAAATTTAATGAATTATTATTATTATATAGTTTTTAATTTTGATTTGTAATTTTTAATATTGAATTTTAACTTATTTAATAGTTTTTTATATTCAATTTTTAATTAATTTTTTTTATTAATTTTGTTTTAAATGTTTATACTTCATTGATTTATTTATATTCGATTTTAAATTTCCAATTATATTTTTTAAAAATTTGCATTTTTTTAAGTAATATTTTTAATTTTTTTTTCTTTCTCATTTTTATTTATTTAATTTTTAATTTTAATTTTTTAAATTATTTATTATTATTATTATTATTTGTAATTTTATTCTTTTCTATGTTCATTTTTAAAGAGAAATTTCATGATTTTTTTAATATGTGATTTTTAGTCTTATTTTTATTATTTATTAGTTTTTATGTATAAATTTATTTTAGTTTATTTTTTATTTTTCAAATTTTAATTGTTTTTTATTTTTAAATATTTTTCTTTTTAATATATTATTTTCATTTCTTTATTAATTTTTTGGTTTTTATGATATTTATTTATTTTATTTTTTTTTATTAATTTCCATTTTGTATTCTTTTTAAATTTTATTTTTGTTTTTAGTATTTTCAATTTCAATTGATTTTTGAATTGAAAATTTAATTTTTTAATTAATTGTTATTTATTTTATTTTTCATTTCTGATATTTTATTTTTTATTATTATTAAATTTTTACTTTCATAATTTCAATATTTTATATATATATTGTTTAATATTTTGTATTCATTTTACTTAATTTTTATTAATTATTATTCGTTTTTTATTTACTTATAATTATTTTTAATTTTAATTGTTTTTTATTTTTAAATATTTTTCTTTTTAATATATTATTTTCATTTCTTTATTAATTTTTTTTTTTTATGATATTTATTTATTTTATTTTTTTATTAATTTCCATTTTGTATTCTTTTTAAATTTTAATTTTGTTTTTAGTATTTTCAATTTCAATTGATTTTTGAATTGAAAATTTATTTTTTTAATTAATTGTTATTTATTTTTATTTTTCATTTCTGATATTTTATTTTTTTTTTATTATTATTAAATTTTTACTTCCATAATTTCAATATTTTATATATATATTGTTTAATATTTTGTATTCATTTTACTTAATTTTTATTAATTATTACGTTTTTTATTTACTTATAATTATTTTTTTAATTTGCAATTATATATTCTAAATTTTAATTTTTAATTTTTATAATATTTTTTTAAAGTGTAATTTTAATTTAAAAATAATAATAATAATAATTTCTAATTAAAAAGCGATGGGTGCTATTGCTAGAAAAAGTTTACAAATATGTCCAAACAGTCTATATTAGTCTATATGGACAAAGAAAAATATACATATACAATCCAACATTCAAATTTTCTAAATAAATTAAATATAACGTATCCATCATTCAATTAAAAAAGTTGTTATGAAATTTAATTACAATTACAATGTATGACAATTTTTCTAAATAAATTAAATATAACATATCCATCATTCAATTAAAAAAATAATTCTGAAATTTTAATTACAATTACATGCATGACTTACCATAAAGAAATACTACAAATATAACAATTGTCCCGACTATAAACAAATATTTACAGTAATTAGCCTATCAGATATACTTGTAGATATATTTATATTTATATTTAAATATAAATATAGAGAAACAAATACATAACCATACAACGATTATACAGAAAGAATCCAATATTTCAAAAAAAAATCCACAATTCTACCAAACACTAAATTGTATATGTACAATTTAACTATAAATACAAAACATATTTTGTTCCTACACAATCAAAAAAATATGTATGATAATTCATTCCAAATAATACACGTCATATACAAAATGAAGAACCAAATTTAAATAATATATAAAAACAAATATAATTAAATTCTAAACTAAATTACATTCAAAGTATATTTTTCTACCAAACACTAAATTACAATTTAACTACATATTTTGTTTCTACACAATCAAAAAAAGTTTATATAATTCACAAATTTACACGTCATATAAAACTGAAGAACCAAATTTAAATATATATAAAAACAAATAATTAAATTCTATAAATTACATTCAAAACATATTTTGCTTTCAAAGAAAGGCTAATTCCACCTACCAAATTTTAAATTGTATATCAATTTAACTATAAATACCAAATTATTTTGTTCCTACACAATCAAAAAAATATGTATGATAATTCATTCCAAATAAAGGCATATTTTGCTCCACACACATCAAAGAAAGGCATACAAAATGAAGAACCAAATTTAAATAATATATAAAAACAAATACATAATTAAATTCTACCAGCACTAAATTACATACAAAGCATCTTTTGCTCCACACACATCAAACAAAGGCATAATACAATATTTCAAAACAAAATCCACTTTATTTCTACTCACTAAATTGTATATATACGACATTCATCATATATAAAATACAAAACATGTTTTGTTCACTCTACCAACACTAAATTATATAAATACAAAACCTATTTTGCTCCACACACATTAAACAAAGGCATAATACAATATTTCAAAACAAAATCCACTTTATTTCTACTCACTAAATTGTATATATACAACATTCATCATATATAACATACAAAACATGTTTTGTTCACTATACCAACACTACATTATATAAATACAAAGCATATTTTGCTCCACACACATTAAACAAAAGCATACAACCACAATATTTCAAAACAAAATCCACTTTATTTCTACTAGAAATAAATTGTATATATACAACATTCATCATATATAAATACAAAACATATTTTTTCCACACACATCAAACAAAGGCATACCATACAATCAAAATATTTCAAAACAAAATCCACCTTATTTCTACTAGCACTAAATTGTATTATATATACAACATTCATCATATATAAATACAAAACATATTTTGCTCCACACACATCAAACAAAGACATACAATCACAATATTTCAAAACAAAATCCACTTTATTTCTGCTAGTGCTACTATATACATCATTCATCATATATAAATACAAAACATATTTTGCTCTACACACATCAAAACAAAGACATACAATCACAATATTTCAAAACAACATCCACTTTATTTCTACTAGCGCTAAACTGTATATATACAACATTCATCATATATAAATACAAAACATGTTTTGTTCCTATAAAATCAAACATAAGGCATTCAATCCAATTTTACTACCACACACATCAGACATATTTTGCTCCACACACATCAAACAAAGACATACAATCACAATATTTCAAAACAACATCCACTTTATTTCTACTAGCGCTAAATTGTATATATACAACATTCATCATATATAAATACAAAACATGTTTTGTTCCTATAAAATCAAACATAAGGCATTCAATCCAATTTTACTACCACACACATCAGACATATTTTGCTCCACACACATCAAACAAAGACATACAATCACAATATTTCAAAACAAAATCCACTTTATTTCTGCTAGTGCTACTATATACATTATTCATCATATATAAATACAAAACATATTTTGCTCTACACACATCAAAACAAAGACATACAATCACAATATTTAAAAACAACATCCACTTTATTTCTACTAGCGCTAAATTGTATATATACAACATTCATCATATATAAATACAAAACATGTTTTGTTCCTATAAAATCAAACATAAGACATTCAATCCAATTTTACTACCACACACATCAGACATTCAGATATAAAGACAACCTATTTTACTACCACACACATCAAACATTCAAATATAAATACAAAACATATTTTACTACCACACACATCAAACATTCAGATATAAATACAAAACATTCTTTACTCACACACATTAAACATTCAAACATTCAAATATAAATACAAAACATATTATTTTACTACCACACACATCAAACATTCAGATATAAATACAAAACATTTTTACCCCCACACCCACAAATCAAACATTTAGATATAAATACAATACATTTTTAATCTCACACACATCAAACATTCAGATATCAGATATAAATGCAAAACATATTATTTTACTACCACACACATCAAACATTCAGATATAAATACAAAACATTTTTACTCACACACACATCAAACATTCAGATATAAATACAAAACATTTTTACTCACACACACATCAAACATTCAGATATAAATACAAAACATTTTTACCCCCACACCCACAAATCAAACATTCAGATATAAATACAATACATTTTTAATCTCACACGCATCAAACATTCAGATATAAATGCAAAACATATTTTACCCCCACACCCACAAATCAAACAAAGGTTCATAATTATAATTCTACCCACAAAATATAATATACAAACATTTAACATTTAGATATAAATACAAAACATATTTTGTTCAAATACAATCAAAAAAAAATCCACTTAATTCTACCAGCAACAAATTGTATATATTAGCAAAATACAATTCAACACTCAAATATACAATCAATACAAAAATCCATTTAATTGTACAAGCAACAAATTATTTTGTTCAATGTACAATTCAACACTCAAATATACAATCAATACAAAAAAATCCATTTAATTGTAAGAGCAACAAATTATTTTGTTCAATACACAACCATTAGCAAAATACAATTCAACACTCGAATATACAATCAATACAAAAAATCCATTTTATTGTAAGAGCAACAAATTATTTTGTTCAATACACAACCATTAGCAAAATACAATTCAACACTCAAATATACAATCAATACAAAAATCCATTTAATTGTAAGAGCAACAAATTATTTTGTTCAATACACAACCATTAGCAAAATACAATTCAACACTCGAATATACAATCAATACAAAAATCCATTTAATTGTAAGAGCAACAAATTATTTTGTTCAATACACAACCATTAGCAAAATACAATTCAACACTCGAATATACATACGTTTAGACATTTAGATATAAATACAAAAAATCCACTTAATTCTACCAGCAACAAATTATTTTGTTCATACACATACGTTCAGATATAAATACAAAACATTGTATATTTTATATAACATTCAAATATAAATATCAAACATATATTGCTCCCGACACACAAGTCCACACATACGTGTGTGGACATGACATATTATGCTCGTACACAAATATTAGCAAAATACAATTCACCATTCAAACAACATCAAATATTAGCAAAATACAATACAACATTCAACAAACAAAGGCTCATAATTGTAATTCTACTTGCAACATATATTATTGTGTGACAAAATATGCTCATATACAAATATTAGCAAAATACAATTCAACATTCAAATACAAATATTAGCAAAATACAATTCAACAATCAAATATAATTGCAACATTCAATTATATTGAATATATTATGCTCGTACATACAAATATCAAACATTCAATCTCACATTTTAACTAGATACGCCATCTCTACACACATACATCAACAAAATATAGTATGTTAAATTAAATTTGAAATTTGTATTTTAACTAGACACACCATCTCTACACACATACATCAACAAAATATAGTATGTTAAATTTGTATTTTAACTAGACACACCATCTCTACACACATACATCAACAAAATATAAATTAACATTCAAATAATGAAACTCGATTATACTATCAAAATATATTATGCTCCTATACAAATATCAAACAACCATAACATTCAATATAACATTTAAACCACATACAACCATGTACGTAGACATCTGCAAATGTACCTACAAACAAGTCCAAATCAATATTCCCAAAAACATACAAATATAAATATACAAGAAATGATATGTATACTATGCAACATTCAAATATAGAAACAAAATATCAAACAATGGCTCGTAATACTTGATTATACTGTCGCAGAATATATTTTGATCCTGTGTGTACAAATCTGAAACATTCAACATGCAACTATGTACCATGTATAAATATAAATATCAAACATTCGATCTAACATACAACTATGTACAAATGCATCTGAAAATAAAGATCTACATTCCATCGTAGTTAAGCCCAATATCTATCCACACAGGGTAAAGAAATATTTTTGAGCAAAGAAATTAATCTTAAGTTGCAAACTTAACATGATTTTCTGCAAGAAATTGCAATTAGCAAACATCAAACATTCAATTCTAATATCAAACACAAAATCTAACTTATAGCTATGTACAAATGCATCTGGAAATAAAGATATATGTTCCATCGTAGTTAAGCCCAATATCTATCCATATAGAGATAAGAAGCATTTTTAGCAAAAGAAATTAATCTAAAATTGCAAACTTATCGTTAAATTCTGCAAGAACATCTAATTAGATACTTCAATAACTGCTCCAGAGAACCCTACTTACAGATATTTAAATAGATGGTCAAATTTTCAATATACATGTTAAAAAGGACCAGACCCACTTTTTGAAATCACCATTTTGTTTCCTCTACACATTTGAGATTCATTTTGTTGCACGAACAAATCAATATGGATTTGTTTAACTGTTGGTAGATTATGCTCACATACTGTTATCTAGTTTATTTGATCAAGCAGATTATTTCCTAGTCAATATCAACATGAAAAGAGAAAGTTACTCAGAACCCTTGCCCCTCTCGTTAAGCTCCAAAAGTAGAAATTGTAATTTACAAATTATTATACTATAATTTGGTTTGTAATTTACGTTTTCAATCATACCAGTAAGACCAGACAATTCACGTTTCCTAGAACATGAGAGCGTGCTTCTGATGTCTGGACAAATATCCACCAGGCAAACATAGTACATTCAATCAACCTATTGAATTTACCATTGAAAGAATATTTGTAAGTATAACAAATCTCTGTAAATGCACAAAGTTACAAATAAATTTAACAAGAATATCCCAAACGGTATATAAATCCTAGGAACCAGATAATTTCAATAACCCCTGCATATAACTATTAAAACCCTGTAAAAATGTAGCAATGTTTAGAAACCTTATTGATAGGCATTTTATCAAACAAACATATTACATTCAATCAATCTACTGAATTTGACACTGAAAGAATGTTTAAAGTACATGAACCTTCTACAAATAAATTCAATAAATTTAAAAAATAAGGACCTGAATCATCACATAAATATAAAACCCAACCAACAAATCTGAAGGAACAAATAAATCTACCTGTCATAAATATATTGGATTATCTCTCAAGTCCAACCAACAAATAGTCAAGGAACAAATTAAATCTACCTGTCATGTTTAGTCATTGGATTATCTCTCCAAGTCCCACAAGATAAACCCAACCAACAAATAATCAAGGAACAAATTAAATCTACCTGTCATGTTTAGTCATTGGATTATCTCTCCAAGTCCCACACATCAACCCAAATGGTACATAAATCCTAGAACCAAGGAATTTCATTAACCCCTAAATATAATTCCTGAAACCCCTAGAAAATGGAAACAACCCTCCTCTGTAAATTGCCAATAAATTGCAGAAACCCCAATATCCAGAACACTAAATGAATCTAAGACAAAAAAAAAAAAAAATAGTTACTAAACCAAGAGGAATCTGGAAAAGTGTACCACCCTAACAAACATGAAACATGGCAAAGATTAAAAATGTAGAACTAGTTAAGCAAGGCAATAACAATCACGATTATTCTCAAAACCTACAATACTACAAGAAAATTGTTTAAGAAAGTAAATGAATCTTAAAATTAGAAAACCAAAATTAGTATTGCAACCCTGCAAACCCCAATGGTGAAACCCTAAATCTCCATCAAGAATAATCCCTTAAATCCTAAAACCCCTAAATATAATTACTAGAATTCTGTGCATAATGGAAGAAAAATACTCTTCAAATTGCAAATAATATGCAGAAGCCCCAATATCGAGAATAATAAATGAGCCTGAGACAAATTAATTAGTTACTAAATCTAGTAATCTAGAAAAGCGTAAACCCTAAAAGCAAGAAACATTGCAACTAACAAAGACAGTATTAATCAACGCAGTAGTGATCACCTACAACAGTACGGAAATATCATATAAGAAAGCAAATAAACCTAAAAATGCCTACAAAGCTAAAAGTAGTATTGAAACCCTGCAAAGCCTAAAGCGCCCTCCAGGAAAAATACGTTACGGCATAGAAACCCTGAACTTCGTACTGAAATATCAATGTCGAAACCCTATTAACACCTAATAATGGAATAACGTAAATGACGGAGGCAACTTTGACTGACCTCTGCCTCTGTTTACATGGCTGCCCTGCGCAATTAATGGCCGCTCATCTCCTCTCGTCCGAAATGCATTTAACCGGTACAAAAAAGCAACAAATAAGAAATCTCCAAACAGATGAAAACAATGAAAGCCGTATATAAAATAATTATAAAGACGAAAATCAAACCCTACCTCACCTCTGGAGCCTCCATTTTATTTCTGCGCTGTCGTTTGAGATGATATTGACGGGGCCACAACGAGAACAACTACAATCACAGAAACTGAGACATACAACAGAGAACAGAAAACTGGAAAAAACAAAAGTGAAAAAAAAACCTGCACCGACAAAACACAATACACAGGCATACAACATAAACAAAACTCTACATGGACAAAACACTATACAGAATTTACAGAACAGGGCCCTGCACAAACAAAACAAATATGACCGTCCCATCGATATACACGCTCCATAAATATTGCCCCGTGGTAAGGCTTTATATCGATCCAATCTCTCTTAACGTTCGAATTTGTTCCAGCGCATGCCTTGATCTCGACCCTTCTTTTTGATTTATCTCCACGAAGCTTTTTCGCCTTTTCCACCTCGGGATCTGAGCCGCACT